>JAVLUX010000017.1:19257500-19857500 GCA_032164185.1 Moxostoma hubbsi
AAAAGAGTATTTGTAACACTGTATTAAGTCATGTGCCTGTCTGACTCAATGCATGCTGGACCATGAGGCTGCTTGTCCCACTGCAAGTCACTCACAAGAAGATCCCCATTCAACACATCACAAGATAAGTTCCCCAGTCAATGCATAATGTGTTTCAATTGTGAAAATCAAAACAGAAGAGACAAGCATGTTTTCTAGAAATGTCCCTTTGAATATAAATTGGCTTGATATCTTGATTCTATTGGAAATGTTCATATAGTTATGTGCAATAAGAGTTCTGGTAGAAACCCAACCAAGTATGCATTGTCCAGAGCACTTTTCTGTTAAATTTGTTATGTTATGGCTTATTTCAAGTGTATTAGCTCTGCGCAAACAGTGAAGGTCAATGAGGTAATTGTAGATGTTCAGGGAGAGGACAATGCATGTGTCATTTTGAATGTGAGAAAGCCTAGCAGCTTTTAAATGCTTGATGTGATGCAAAAATGTATTAATCAACAGTATGCCACATATGCTGTTGATAGAGCTTTAACCTCGTGCGACCCCCACATCCACATGTGGACGTTGTATTTTGGCTGTGCTTCATGCAACACATAATTTAAATTAATTTAAACCAATCGAATACTGTTTATAAGACTCTACACTGTCATTTAAGTGTTAACATCTGGCACACTGCGTAATGTGACGCAACAGCATGACGTTGATTTCCGTGAATTGCTCTAACAGGCGCAGCACCAACAAAAGTGTCTCTGGTAATAAATCAAGAAAGTTTTTTGATTGAAACCTGTTTGGTTGTAGTGTCACTAGTTTCGTTTCAAATGCTGCTTTATAAAGTCCATTCACTTTTCATTTGTCAGCGCACTGCTAAACATGATGTCCACATATGTGGAAAATGGGACTTTATCCCCTCAAAATTTGAAAATGTTGAAAGTTATTAAAAATAACTAACATGTTTTAACACATCTGTAGGTCATTTTGCTTCACTTTAATATACATTTTGTTATATTTTATTGTTATCACTGTACAATACAGTTACAGGATACGGATACAGAAACATAATAAACAATTTGATGAAATATATCATTAAATTAGTCTTGCTGTTCACATATGTGGACATCAATTTCTAGGAAAACTATTTGACTTTTGTATTAGGTGCTAATAGTTACAAATCAAAAAAGGAATGGAAAATGCACACAACAATCACACTGGGTCCATCCTTACCCTTATGTCGTTTCAAAACCGCTGTGCATTTCCCAAAAGCAACGTTAGCCAATGATCAATGACTTTACCAACATAGTTCAACGACCTGGTGTTTCCCAAAAACGTATAGTTCCAATGCACACGTTCGCACACAACAATGCACATTTTTGCAACATTACTGCTTTTTTACCTGTGGTTAGAAGCATAGTTTCTCATAAGTTTGCAGTGTGGACATCTTTTGACATCATTGAGGCTTTTATTCCCTATATATATTTTTCATTCTATAAACACTTTTTCCAAGTTTCCATGCATGTAAGAAAACGATTTATTCCGGGGTTTTGCCGAAATTTGCCGATGTTGTTGAACCAATGCAGTTCAAACAATGGATGTGTGACATAGTTACTACGGTTTCAGAAAAAAGTTGTGACTAGCTAGCTAATTTTTCCAATGCTGCATTGTACTATGGTGTTTATGCAATGAGTTACGTTGTTGTACATGAAACATCCCTGTCTGACTTTCTTTTTTCCTTAGAACACAAAATATGCTAGGCAGAATGTTAGCTTTAGTCATCCTTCATTTTCATTGGAATGTATTAAACCCAGATCATTCATATAAATTAACTGATCAAATAAAAATCAGTTCAAAAGATTAAAATTTTCCCTCGACAACAAGATTTGCATTCGTAGTTCATACAGTAACAACTAGAAGCATGCATTAACTTTAAAATGAACAAACCATGTGAAAATAGGTAAAACATTTGGATGAATATTTCCCACTAGCATCTTTATTTCAGCATTTTGTGCTAATAACTAATCAAAAGTCACTCTGAAGTCAATTTAACACCAGTAGTATATGTTGATTTAATTTGGTCTGGGATTTTCCAAAAACAGCATGTGGTCATTTGAGATGCTGTAATGGGGATTGTTTAAATCTATTTGAGGTTCTGTCAGGATAATTGCTATAGAAATATTAAGGGGAAAAAAGTGTTTCTAAGTAAATAAATTCAGTTTAAGTGTTCAGTTCATATCATTGCTCGCTGACAAGTGGTTTGGATAAAAAATACTTTTTTTTAATGAACAAAGCAGGATTCCGGTCACTGAAAATGTACACTAATTATAGAAAGCCTTTGATTTCAACCAGACTCTCCATCAAAACATTTTTTATTTCACTGAATTAATGATTGCATACAGTGTTCTTCCACTGTATGATATTAATCATCAAAACAACCAAACTGCCTTTAAGACACTTCACAGTGGCTTCAACTTTGTACAACATAGATGATTGGTATAACAACAGTTAGTTCCGATCCTCGAATCTGATTGGGGTTCCAGTGCTGCTGATACAGGCTACAGTCCTGGGATGCTTCATTATTTGTATCACTTTGCCTCTCCATTTTTCATGGCTTTCCGGATAGGTGAGGATTTTGATTCACTGAAATCAATTAAATTAAATCAGAATTTGATTCATTTTAATTTAATTTACTGATTCATTCTGTTACCATTTCTGGAGATTGCATATTTAATCCAGTAAGAGCATATTTTATGTTATGAGTAATTAATTACAGTATATCATTGACTTTGTTAAAAAACAAACAGTAGCTCACCTCCAAAACAATGGAAGTGAACAAGAATGATTTGTTCACTTAAAAGATTACTTCAAAAGAACAAAAAAAAAAAAAAAAAACACTAGTTCAAAACATGATAGCACACATATATCACCTAGATGTCTATTTGATGTGTGTGTTTACATCTGGAAGATGTATATTTTTGGGTAGTTTGCTCATCTGCAATACGTCTAAAATATGTCTTTGAGATGTTTATGATTAAGAATGTTTGTAAATATGATCTTTTTAAGGTGTATAGCAGATGTTATTTAGAATGTGATGCTTCCCAGGTGAAAAGAGCTAAAACAGACACTTCGGAGACGTATGTGTACTATCTGGGATGCAGTTAAAGAGCGATTTATGCTTGATGGTTTGGCTTACCATTTTTGCTGGTGGAGAAGAAATGCACAATCTAAGGCTGATTTTTATTCTAAAATGTAAGTTATTGAATTATACATTTATTAGTTTGTTGAACTGTTGTAAAAAAGCAATATCACACTCACAAGTGTGATGTTGTTCTGTATATAAGCACACCTGTAATTACATGCGACACTCGTCCTGTGGCTAATACACAGAACAACAGCACTCTTCCTTGTGTAATAGTGGCTGCATCTGAAAGCTGCATGCCTTGAAAGTCACCTGGCTTGTTACCGCAGTGCTCAGTCAGTCAATGACTTCACACGCAGTGATTTGCTTACAAAGGCTCCTTGTAAGGAGGCTGGTTTCAGACAGTCATAACCTCATGTCTAATTATCTAAAGCAAATTCAAGTGAGCTTAAAACATTACCATTAAATCATAATATTTAGAAACAATTTTTCTATATAAACAATGAGAAATGGGTTTTCATTGATGGAAGTTAATGGATGAAGTTTTTATACACACACACACACACACACACAGGATTTGGGGATATCAAAGGTAGCAAAGGCGGGATCTATACTGCTTTAAAAATGGACAAGATGAGTAGACTGGATATGACACAAATATTGAATTGGGTCATGTCTTGATTCCTGCCAACCTCTAGTCTTTTAGTAATCTTCAGCTTTCTGATGCAGCCATTGTTGCTTAATTAGCACATCTGTTTAAGGAGTGGCACTAACTTTAAAAAAACTGGAACAAATCACAAGCTTTGTAATACCAGCAAGCCACTAGTTAAAAACAGTGATAACACTGATCACTGGCAGTTATAGAACAACTTAAAATTGCAACTGAACCATTTTTCACTAAAAGTCTTCTTGCAAATTCCAGGAAGAAATGGTCATTATCACTTTCTGAACAATTATAATTCCAATCAATAATGATATTAATGACCACATCACTGTAGGTGTGTATGTCCATCGTCCCACCATCTTTCCTGTCTTTTTAAAACCCCAGCAGTAACTTCACTTAAGAAGAATTTACCCTCTGTCTGTGGAGCAATCCATATCTCGAGCGGGGGACTTAAATTATGTCTCAACATAACCACTCTTTATAAATATCTAATGCATATTTTTTCAGTGAAAAATAACACGACCTTACATTTTCAGTCTCTCTTTTAGGGGATTTAATAGGGATTTAATTTATGTTGATCTGAGTGCATAACGTGATATGTGAACGCACAGACCGGATATCCCTCCTCGAGTTTTAGTTCAACCTGCAGGATTTTAGGTAAAATGGCGACAATACGGATGGAGGACGAAAAAAGGACTATTAGCAAGTGCCATGGCAGACTTGTCTCTTCTTAGTATTTCATACTCCTGTAAGGTAGGTTTAAAGTTTACAACCGTCTCCCTTTGCCGAATTTGTTAACTGTACTGAGAGCTGAGCGCGCGATGGAAACAGTGAGTTTAGTCCTTGCATGGGCAGAGCTTATGATATCAACACTGTGCCAGTCATGCATCGTGCCAGCTACGGTGCCAATAACATTTCATCCCTCCGTTGTCAGGCCATTGCTCAAATCTATGGTATTGCATTAGGAACAGTTCGACGCCTCTCTGCTATCTGAATGCACCTGCAAGTTTTTTCGTTGAAGCGATATATATATATATATATATATATATATATATATATATATATATATATATATATATATATATATATATATATATGCGCGCGCACACACACTTTTAAAAGGGTGTCAGAATCGACCCAAAGCGGTGTCAGTCACCGGATGAGATTCCCGAGTCAGCGGAGTACTTCGCTTTTGAATTTTTGTTGCGACCTCTAATCGCGGATTTGACTCTTGGAAAAGATTCAAACGCTACTCAGAGCTACCTTGATTGTAGAAAAACTGCTGCATGCTTTCTCCTCTCACACTTGCAAACAAACACCTCGCAAGTATGTTGCTTTCTCTTCCAAAATACTGTCGATCATGTATTCATAAAGAGTGTTGTGCAATTACAAGATCCCCTGTGTAATGTTTTGAGTAACTGAACTTTTTATAGACACTCACTGAATACACAGATTACGTGTTGTTGAATGAAATAAAATCATTAGTCCATGTGTGGCCTTAAAGGAATTATTCACCCACAAATGAAAATCTTTCTTTCTAAATTTTCTGTCTTTCTACTCTTATGACATCCCAGATGTGTATGACTTTCTTTCCTCTGCTTACACAAACAAAGATTTTTAGAAGAATATTTCAGCTCTGTAGGTCTTCGCAATGCAAGTGAATGAGTACCAAATATTTAAAGGTCCAAAAAGCACATGTAGGCTCCATAAATGTAATCCATAAAATTTAAGTGGTTAAGTCTGTCTTCAGAAGTGATATAATTGGTGTGGGAGAGAAACCGATCAATATTAAAGCTACACTATGTAACTTTTGGCCTTCTAGTGTTTAAAAAATAAAACTGCATGTGTTTGCGGAAGGACATTGTTTTGGACAATGGACAACATTAGTAACTAAATTATAGTTCCCCATCTGTCGCTCACTTCGACGTTGTGTCGAAGAAGCGACACTAGGGGTCTCTCTTGAGCGCCGAATATGCCTCTGATCTATGAAAAAAGGCCAATGAGAAGTTGGCAGACAGCATTTGCATACCCCACCCCCGGACATACGGGTATAAAAGCAGGGAAATACGTCAAGTTCATTCAGAAGTTTTCTTTGGAGCCGATGGTCATGCATGCAGTCAGCTGCGAGTCAAACACCTGTTCCTCTACCTCTGACGCTTTGCCTGCTGTTGGATCTACGGCGCACTTCAGTGGCTTTTCTCCTCCTCTGCTCGGCAGTGCAGTTTGCCCCTGGGCGATTCGACAGCGCAAAAAACTTAAAAGAGTTTATTTAAAAGCGTGATTTTCTCGATAAAAGAGTATTTTCCTCTAAAAGAGCATTACACAGCAGTGTTGAACATCCTTTTCAGGACATGTATTTATAAAGATGCCTTTCCGCCTCTGTGTAGTTCCTGGATGCGGTAGAGTGCTCTCCGCTTCAGACGGCCACAGGCGTTGTCTCGTGTGTCTGGGCTGCGACCACACCGAGGCAGCGTTTGTGGATGGTTCGTTTTCTCACTGCGAGAGCATGACCATGGCAACGTTGCGGTCGCGGGTCGCTTTCAACAAAAAGCATGCCAATCCAGCTGATCCCACATTGCTCCTTCCCACGGGATTGAGGACGATGTGGCTGGTGATGGAGGTGATCTGGGGATGCCCCCTCGGATCACCCCCCCCCCCCCCCCCCCCCCCCCCCCCAACACGCTCGTTGTCTCCCGTCTGTGCTCGAGGCAACAGCAGCTCGCCTCACAGCCAATCTGCCTATCCTCCGGATCTCGAGGTGGAGGAGCTCGCCGCTGCATCGGAGAGCGCAGCATCTGGCGCAGATAACTCCCCTGGACTGCTGCCTTCAGGCCAGCACGCCCAGGCTGAGGCTGACGCGCAGATGTCCGATATGCTTGCCCGGGCTGCCGCCAGCGTGGGGCTGGACTGGAACCCTCCGTCCTCCCCACAGCCATCGCGGTTGGATGACTGGTTCCTGTGGCCTCCGCGCCGCTCACAGCCGTGCCTTCCCCTGGTCCCGTTTTTCCCGGAAGTGCATGATGAGCTGACATCTTCGTGGAGGGCACCCCTCTCTACTCGTCACAAAGCCACCCGCTCATCCACTCTCGCTACCCTCAACGGCGGAGCGGCCCACAGGTAGGGAGATGGATGAGCTCGCCGCTGCATCAGAGAGTGCGCCGTCTGACGTGGATGACTCCCCTGGGCTACCGCCTTCGGGCCAGCATGCCCAGGCTGAGGCTGACGCACAGATGACCGATATGCTTGCCCGGGCCACCGCCAACGTCACTCGTCACAAAGCCATCCGCTTTCGCTACCCTCGACGGTGGAGCAGCCAACGGGTACACAGTGATTTCCCCAGGTGGACAGGGCTGTTGCGCTCCACCTGTGCCCTGGGAACCCTACCACCTGGGGGGTCGCCCTGTGCTCCCCTCCAAGGCCTGTAGGACAACGTCTTCACTGACCGCCAAAGCCTACAGCACCACTGGACATGCCGCTTCCGTACTGCATGCCATGGCCCTCCTACAAGTCCACCAGGCCAAGGCACTTAAAGATCTGCACGGGGGTAGTCCTGATCCCAACGTGCTGCAGGAACTGCACTCAGCGACCGACCTCGCCCTCAGAGCCACGGAGGTCACAGCGCAGTCACTCGGGCAGGCGATGGCCACTTTTGTGGTCCAGGAATGTCATCTGTGGCTGAACTTGGTCGAGATGCGTGAGACCGACAAAAAACGCTTCCTCAACGCCCCTTTCTCCCAGTTCGGCCTCTTCGACGACACAGTCAAGGACTTTGCCCAGCAGTTCTCCACTGTGAAGAAGCAGATCTGCCGCCATGGGCCATGCCCCGTCTGCTCACCGAGGGCGTCCTCCTGCGGCGAGGAAATGCCTTGCTCCGCCTCAACCCGGGCCCAACTCTCAGCCCGTGCGTCGAGCACCCCACAGGAAGCATACACCCCCATCTCACGGACCACCTTGAGGACCCAGAAGGCTCCCAGGTGTTTGCTCCCGAGCTGATAAGCAGACCACTCCGTCCCCTGGTGGAGGTCCGGGGGGAGAATCTTTTGTTGAATTCAAACTAGACAGGGCTGCGGTACCCACATTCTCAGTAAAAGAGCCATTTCCTTTGTCTCTGGGTCACCTGGCCCGCAAATGGCATTCTCACGGCACTCTGCCGCCATACCTCAACAGTCCCAGTCACGCTGGCTGGCCCGGACCATCCAACTCGGTTACGCAATTCAGTTTGCCAGTCCCCCGCCCCCCTTCGCGGGCGTCCGCTTTACCGCAGTACATGGCGAGCATGCCAAATCCCTGCCCGCGGAAATCGCTACTCTCTTAAAGACGCAATAGAGCCTGTCCCTCCAACCGATATGAAGAAGGGTTTCTACAGCCCTTCATCGTACCCAAGAAAGGCGCCGGCTTAAGACCAATCTTGGACTTGCGAGTTTTCAACCGGGCTTTGCACAAACTCCCGTTCAAAATGCTCACGCAAAAACACATCTTAACTTGCGTCTGGCATCTAGATTGGTTCGCAGCGGTAGACCTGAAGGACGCATACTTCCATGTCTCAATTCTGCCTCGACACCGACCCTTCCTATGGTTCACGTATGGCGGCCAGGCATATCAGTACAAAGTCCTCCCCTTCGGCATGTCTCTGTCCCCTCGCGTCTTCACGAAAGTCTTCAAGAGGCAACCCTTGTCCCGCTCTGAGAAGCCGGCATTCGCATACTCAATTACCTCGACGACTCATTCTGGCCCACTCCTGAGGGTTACTATGTGCTCACAGAGACCAGGTGCTCAGGCACCTTAGGGCTTCAGGTCAACTGGGAAAAGAGCAAGCCCACCCCAATTCAGAGCATCTCTTTTCTCGGCATGGAGTTAGACGCGCCACCTTCAGGACAGGCACAGTGGTCCCTGCTTTCTGTGGGCAGGAATACCCTTGCAGTAGGTGTCCCGACGCATCCTGGTCACGACTGAAGCCTCCAGATTGGGTTGGGGCGCCTTGTGCAATGGGCACGCAGCCGCAGGCCATTGGAAAGGGGCCCCGCTGCGCTGGCACATCAATTGCCTAGAGTTGCTGACTGTTTTCTTTGCCTTGCAGAAGTTTCTTCCATTAGTTCGAGATAAACATGTCCTAATCAGGTCAGACAGCACAACCGCGTTTGCATACATAAATCGCCAAGGCGGCGTATGCTCCGCCACATGTCACGACTCGCCCGTCGTCTCCTCCTTTGGAGCCAGCAGCGACTCCCCGGCAACATCAATGTGATAGCAGACGCACTGTCACGACAATGCTTGCCCGGTGGAGAGTGGAGGCTTCACCCCCAGTCGGTCCAGGTGATTTGTGAATGATTCGGCAAGGCCTAGGTAGACCTGTTTGCCTCCCGAGAGACCTCCCACTGCCCGCTCTGGTATGCCCGAACAGAGGCTCCCCTTGGGGCAGACGCACTGGCACACAGCTGGCCCTCGGGCTGTGCAAGTACGCATTTCCCCCAGTGAGCCTTCTTGCACAGGTGCTGTGCAAGGTCAGGGAGGACGAGGAACAAGTCACCCTAGTGGCTCCCTACTGGCCCACAGGGCCTGGTTCTTGGACCTCGTACTCCTCGCGACAGCCCCTCCCTGGCGAATTCCCCTGAGGAAAACCTTCTTTCTTAGGGTTGGGGCACGCTCTGGCATCCACACCCAGACCTCTGGAAGCTCCACGTCTGGCCCCTGGATAGGACGCAGAAGATCTAGCTGGTCTACCACCTGCCGTCGTAGACACGATCAACCAAGCCAGAGCCCCCTCTACCAGGCAACTTTCTGCCCTGAAGTGGCGCTTATTCGCAAATTGGTGGTCTTCCCGGACTGAAGACCCACAGAGGTGCGCAGTTAGGTCAGTGCTCTTATTTCTGCAGGAGAGGCTGGAGGGGAGGCTGTCCCCTTCCACCCTAAAGGTGTATGTCACTGCCATTGCGGTCTACCACGACGCAGTAGTCGGCAAGTCTTTGGGTAAGCACGACTTAATCATCAGGTTCCTAAGAGGCGCCCAGAGGTTAAATCCTTCCCGGCCAAGCCTGTTCCCCTCCTGGGATCTCTCGGTGGTCCTCGCAGGCCTTCAGAGACCCCCTTTGAGCCGCTATAAACAGTTGGACTCAAGGCCCTCTCTCTTAAGACGGCCCTGCTGATTGTGCTCGCCTCCATCAAGAGGGTCGGGGACCTGCAAGCGTTCTCTGTCAGTGACACTTGCCTGGAGTTTGGTCCAGCAGACACACATGTGATCCTAAGACCGTGACCGGACTATGTGCCCAAGGTTCCTACCATGCCCTTTAGAGACCAGGTAGAGAACCTGCAACCTCTGCCCCAGGAGGAGGCAGACCCAGCCGCTTTGTTGCTGTGTCTGGTACATGCTTTGCGAACCTACATGGACCGCATGCAGAGCTTTAGACGTTCTGAGCAGCTCTTTGTCTGCTTTGGTGGACAGTGGAAAGGGAACGCTGTCTCCAAACAGAGGCTTTCCCACTGGGTGGTGGACGCCATTTCATTGGCATATCACACCCAGGCCGTGCCACCCACTCAACAAGAAGTGTTGCATCCTCGTGGGCACTGGCCAGAGGCACCAAAGGCCCGGCTAGGCTCTGCCTGTTCCCGTGTTGGCAAGCGTTGCCTTGTTCACCTGTTTGGGGTAACCAGACGGATTCCGACGACTTTTATGGGGCATTGGGGAAGGGTACGTGCATTCTGACACAGCTGGCCTTTGCACGTAAAATATCTGCCCGCTCCTGTGTCAGCAGTACACGTCTCAGCGCATGGCGTGATTTAAATTGGACCCCTAGTGTCGCTTCTTCGACACAACGTCGAAGTGAGTAACAGACGGGGAACGTCTAGGTTACGTATGTAAGCTCCGTTCCCTGATGGAGGGAACGAGACCTTGTGTCCTCCCAGCAACGTCGTTGAGCCGAGCCACTGTCATGGCCGGACCATTTCCGGCTCCTCAGAAAAATCCTGCACGAACTCAACGTATTTCCCCGCTTTTATACCTGTATGTCCGGGGGCGGGGTATGCAAATACTGTCTGCCAACTTCTCATTGGCCTCTTTTCATAGATCAAGAGAGACCCCTAATGTCACTTCTTCGACACAACATCTCGTTCCCTCCATCAGGGAACAGAGGTTACATATGTAACCTAGACGATTGTCTTTGTTACCAACCAGAGGGTAAGCATTATTTGAAGACTCACATGGCAATCCTAGGACTAAAGGATTTATTTATATAAATGATTCCCATTATTAAGAAAAATGTACACGTGTGCTAACTAGTGAAAAGTTCTTCACCGATTACAGTATAATTATTGTAATTCACTACACATTAGTGTGTGTGTGTGTGTGTGTGTGTGTGTGATTACACAACTATATACACTACCGTTCAAAAGTTTGGGGTCACCCAAACAATTTTGTGTTTTCCTGAAAAGTCACACTTATTCACCACCATACGTTGTGAAATGAATAGAAAATAGAGTCAAGACATTGACAAGGTTAGAAATAATGATTTGTATTTGAAATAAGATTTTTTTTACATCAAACTTTGCTTTCGTCAAAGAATCCTCCATTTGCAGCAATTACAGCATTGCAGACCTTTGGCATTCTAGCTGTTAATTTGTTGAGGTAATCTGGAGAAATTGCACCCCACGCTTCCAGAAGCAGCTCCCACAAGTTGGATTGGTTGGATGGGCACTTCTTGCGTACCATACGGTCAAGCTGCTCCCACAACAGCTCAATGGGGTTCAGATCTAGTGACTGCGCTGGCCACTCCATTACCGATAGAATACCAGCTGCCTGCTTCTGCTCTAAATAGTTCTTGCACAATTTGGAGGTGTGTTTAGGGTCATTGTCCTGTTGTAGGATGAAATTGGCTCCAATCAAGCGCTGTCCACTGGGTATGGCATGGCGTTGCAAAATGGAGTGATAGCCTTCCTTATTCAGAATCCCTTTTACCCTGTACAAATCTCCCACCTTACCAGCACCAAAGCAACCCCAGACCATTATATTACCTCCACCATGCTTAACAGATGGCGTCAGGCATTCTTCCAGCATCTTTTCATTTGTTCTGCGTCTCACAAACGTTCTTCTTTGTGATCCAAACACCTCAAACTTGGATTCATCTGTCCACAACACTTTTTTCCAGTCTTCCTCTGTCCAATGTCTGTGTTCTTTTGCCCATCTTAATCTTTTTCTTTTATTGGCCAGTCTCAGATATGGCTTTTTCTTTGCCACTCTGCCCTGAAGCCCAGAATCCCGCAGCCGCCTCTTCACTGTACATGTTGACACTGGTGTTTTGCGGGTACTATTTAATGAAGATGCCAGTTGGGGACCTGTGAGGCGTCTGTTTCTCAAACTAGAGACTCTAATGTACTTATCTTCTTGCTCAGTTGTGCAACGCGGCCTCCCACTTCTTTTTCTACTCTGGTTAGAGCCTGTTTGTGCTGTCCTCTGAAGGGAGTAGTACACACCGTTGTAGGAAATCTTCAATTTCTTAGCAATGTCTCGCATGGAATAGCCTTCATTTCTAAGGACAAGAATAGACTGTCGAGTTTCAGATGAAAGTTCTCTTTTTCTGGCCATTTTGAGCGTTTAATTGACCCCACAAATGTGATGCTCCAGAAACTCAATCTGCTCAAAGGAAGGTCAGTTTTGTAGCTTCTGTAACGACCTAAACTGTTTTCAGATGTGTGAACATGATTGCACAAGGGTTTTCTAATCATCAATTAGCCTTCTGAGCCAATGAGCAAACACATTGTACCATTAGAACACTGGAGTGATAGTTGCTGGAAATGGGCCTCTATACACCTATGTACATATTGCACCAAAAACCAGACATTTGCAGCTAGAATAGTCATTTACCACATTAGCAATGTATAGAGTGTATTTCTTCAAAGTTAAGACTAGTTTAAAGTTGTCTTCATTGAAAAGTACAGTGCTTTTCCTTCAAAAATAAGGACATTTCAATGTGACCCCAAACTTTTGAACGGTAGTGTACATAATCCATATCAATAAAATCTTACTGTCGAGTAAGAAAAAAAAATCCATCTCTGGGTCACTTTTAAATCATTTCAGTTGTCACTATACCTCTGAAAAGCCAAGCCGATGTTCATTCAGGTTTTATTACGAACTCGTGTCACGTTCCCCTTTTGCTTGTAGACCCTGCTCTGTTCAGGGTTTCTTTGTTTTTACAACCGGTGATTCCCCGGAGGTTTGCCGTTTTGAATGATCCATGGTCAAGTTTTCTTGTTCGTTTTGACAAACGAACTTTCAACTTCAGCTACTGCCACACATCAGGGTTTTTCCTGGCTCAAAATGAGGCGGATGTGGAACCATACTGATAAAAATTTACGTTAAAAACATGGAAACTTTGGCTTTGCGTTAATACATTACTAATGACCTGGCAACTGAATACTAGTGTTAATTTAGTCAGATGATTTTTTTTTATTTAGTCTTAATCTTAAGCCTGTCAAATGTCCTTTTTAGTTTTTATCATATTTAGTCAACCGTATCCTATTTTTTATTTATTTTTTTGTCAAGTTTTAGTTGACAAAGTCTGGGCTTTTTAATGTAGTTTTAGTCACTGAACACTGTAAACATTTTAGCCATAAAAGTATTATTGATAAGCATTTGTAAATATTGTCAATCCAAAACCATATATATATATATATATATATATATATATATATATATATATGTGTGTGTGTGTGTATATATATGTATATGTGTATGTGTGTGTATATGACAAAAAAGAAATGGCTTTTTCTAGAAACTCGTCAGTCAATCATTGTTTTGAGGAACGAAGGCTATACAATGCATGAAATTGCCAAAAAACTGAATATTTCATACAAAGGTGTACACTACAGTCTTCAAAAACAAAGGACAACTGGCTCTAACAAGAACAGAAAGAGATATGGAAGGCCAGATGTACAACTAAACAAGAGGATACGTCTCTAGTTTGAGAAATAGATGCCCTCAGCTGACAGCTTCATTGAATACAACCCGCTCAACACCAGTTTCATGTACAACAGTAAAGAGAAGATTTAGGTGTGCAGGCCTTATGGGAATAATTGCAAAGAAAAAGCCACTTTTGAAACAGAAAAACAAAAAGAAAAACAGGCATTTGAAACAGATAATTGGAAAAGAGTGTTATGGATCTTTACCCCATTGAGATTTTATGGGATCAGCTAGACTGTAAGGTGCGTGAGAAGTGCCCGAAAAGACAGCCACATTTATGGCAAGTGCTACAGGCAGTGTGGGGTGAAATGTCACCTGAGTATCTGGACAAACTTGACAGCTAGAATGCCAAGGGTCTGCAAAGCTGTCAATGCTGCACTTGAAGGACTTTATGATGAGAACTCTTTGAAGTAGTTCAAATTGTAATAATAATTTTTCCACATTATTAATGTCCTGACTATACATTGTGATCAGTTAAATGCCACTTTGGTAAATAAAAGTACCAATATCTTTCCATAAGAGCAAAACCTGTACATTATTCCAAACCTTTGGCCACCACTGTACTCAATGAAATATCTGCTGTTTTCACAGAGTACACATATTGTTAGGTAGACTTTAATTTAAAAAAAAAAACAACAACTATGAATTTAATTAAATTGCTAGGGAAATTTGGCTTGTTTGGAAGAGTAACCTAGTAACCTATTTGTTGTTGCTCTATTGGTGTTTCTTTTTGCTGTAATTACAGCAAATGTTTGACGGACCCTCGTATTGAGTTTATACACAATATTTTGCTATTCTTTTTTTAATACACCCTGGTTGTTTTGCATCGTTATTGCTTCACAACTTTTTATTGTTGCATTTTTAATTATCTAAGCAAAGGATAACAATTAAGCTTTTCTTACACACATTGATCATACAGCTGATTGATGTTTTGTTATGGGATCAGAATCCAGTCAAATGTATTACGGTCACAGATCCAAAGATAATAAGTGTGAATAAAAATAATTAGCGTTAATCAAAAAATAATAAGTGCAGATAAAAAATAAGCGCAAATATAAATAAAAAGCACAGATCAAAATAATAAGAGCAGATACAAATAATTAACACAGATCAAAAAAATAACAAGCATGAATCAAAAATGTATAAACACATTTTAAATATGCTGCAAAAAAAATATTAAAGCAAAGTCATTAGTATTTTAAACAAATTCATGTTTTCCTTGGTTATATTACTGTTTTGTTGTGCTCTCTTCCAATTTTGATAAAATTCCAATTCTTAAAAAAGAAATGTGTATGCTTGCGCTGTAGTTTTCTTTGCCTTTTTTCCAAGTTCTGCACTTGGTTTTCCAAAACTTGTGAGTAGAGTTTCATGCAAGTCAGGGGGCATGTTGCGTCCCTATTGGTCCACTAGATCGACAGCTCCTCCTCTAGCCAATCATTCAAAGAGCGGAGGTGATGTCACTCCAATGCAACACCGATGGCTGCTGCTCAATATTATATATATTTGGTTGATAGATACGCTGCTTATGTCTGTTTTGAGTATTTTCTGCCAGCTCTAGGGAACAATGTGTTGTCCGAGTAGGCCATTATCATAGTCTGTTAACACATATATCGAGTCAGCTGAATTAGTTAGCAAAGTTTTAGTTTAGGCATTATTTAAGACTTCCTTGTTTGTAGGTTATTGGCTTTATATAAAAAAAAAAAAAAAAAAAACAAGCTGGGTTGTTGTGGATGTTTGATGCATGTATTACTAGCTTGTACCAATGTAGTCACGAGTTCAGAACCCAATTTGATCTGCTTTTCCATTAAATAAAATTCAGAACCACCACCAAGGCCTATTACAATACTGATGAATATAGAAATGCTTACATATAATTGGAATGTTTATTTTTAATTATACCAACAATCTAAAAGATGTGCATTATTGCTGACACCTACAAGCACACTTAGGAGTTGGTTGTATGACCTAAGTAATTTGCTTCAAATGTTACCGAAATTGTATACTCTGTTATGGAAATGTTTGTAAATGTTTTGGATATGTATGCTCCAGTGTTGCCTGAATCTTTAGAGATGGTCCCTAAATTTATGACTATTTGTGAATAAAGAAAATCCAATGTCAAGCTAACTTTATTGCATTATTTATTGATGTAGGGACACTTGGTTACTTGTTTCTGATTTTTACTGCAGTATCATGGAAAAAGAAACTACATGTAGCCGTGCCAATGATACCAACGCCTAAACTAAAACTTTGCTAACCAAATTCAGCTGACTCGATACATGTGTTAATGGACTGTGATAATGGCCTACTTTGACAACACATCATTTCCTAGAGCTGGCAGAAAATAACTCAAAACAGACATAAGCATTGGAGTGATGTCACCTCCCCTCTTTGAATGATTGGCAAGAGGATCTGTCGATTAAGAACTAGTGGACCAATAGGGATGGAAAACACCCCTTATTTACATGAAACTCTACTCACAAGTTTTGGAAAACCAAGTGTTGAACTTGGAAACAAAGGCAAAGAAAAATACAATGTAAGTGTACAAATTGAGCAAAATTGTCAGAGCGTACAAAAAACAGAAATATAACCAAGGAAAACTTGATTTTGTTTGCAATTCTGATGACTTCGATTTAATTTCTGTTAAAACAACAATGCAGCATATTTTGAATGTTTATATCTTTTTTTATTCATGCTTGTTATTTTTTGATCCGCAACTGCAATACTCTTGACGGGATTTTGATCCCATACTTTGTTACCATAGACACTGATTAAAATCGGCCAATGCAACACATGGACATTATCCTTTTTTATACTTATAAATATAGCTGAGGGTGGATGCTTAGGTCATTATTATAGAGGTGAAAGTCTATTATAGTCTCATTTTCTCAGACTTCAGCATATTCCGGTTCTCTGAGTTGTTCTTCAGTCCCCTCTAGAATAATGTCCATTAAAATAATCTCTAATAATACAATTTTATTTGTTCTAACCTGTTTCTAGATTAAACTGTCATCAATTTAGAGGTCATGACACAGACCTGCCTCAGTCCATGTATAGTTGCATTTAATCACCCTAATATAATGTGAACAGGAATCTTAACAGAGAAGCCTGAGGATCAGATTAATGAAGATAATTGAGGAAGGTCAAGACTGGGAACATGGCATAGACACACACAACTCCACGCTCACAAACACATAAGAAAATCCTTTGAAGATAGATTTTATAGCATGGAGTTGTAAATTAAATACTCTGAGCCAGTTTCACTCAAATTGATTGTGTCACTCAGCAAGGTCAAATATTTGCACTGAGAAATGTATTTCTGGAATGTGCAAAATGCTAAAAATCGGTCTCATCTTCCTTGTTTTTTGCTGGGCTCTCATTTCGCAGTGTTCTAAATGAAGACACAGGGGACTGTTTTAATGGAAGTACACTGGCCTGAATTAGCAAGCCAGCACTACTGCAGCTGGGCCGGAGAGATATTTCAGTAAGGCGTTGATCTAGCCAGAACATTGAGACCTGCATAAATCTGTTAGAAGAGGGAGAGAGAGAGCGAGAGAGAGATAGTCTCCACTTGTCATGATCTGAGGGAGAGAGGGTGACCCCTCACTAAAGTCAGTAAAGTGTCTGTTTAATTTACTGTTACTCATTATTCTCTGTAGTTACTTTTCTTTACATTTTTGGCATTTACCTGTATGCTTATTATTAATGTTATTATTATTATTTATATTTTATTGTTAGAATTTATGTTTTAACTGCCGAATACATGTTTTTTTTTAATGAATGCTTTGGCTACATTGTATACGGTCATGCCAATAAAGCTAAATTGAATTGAATTGGAGAGGGAGAGAGAGAGAGAGCGAGAGAGAGAAAGAGAGAGAGAGACCTATTTATTTTGCGCTATGCACAGACGTTTAGCTTCTAATTCCATATAATTTAACCTCTTGCATAAATTTTCATCACAGCCACCAGACTTGTAAGTAAATTTTAATATAATTTCTCTATTTAAAATTAGATGATGACTTGAAATGTTGATCATCTGTGTTTTAATAAATTTTATTGGAAGAACATTTTAAGGGGTTAGCATTTTATTTTCATTTTAGAGTCCTTCAGTTTATTTGAATGTATTCATTCAAAGGTTATAGAGAGAAGTTACAATATTTTAGCCTTTTTTAGGCTCTAGAATGGTTATGGGTTTATGGGATATGGTTAATGCATAATCTTGTTTTTATACTGCTCTTCCATAAAATGATTGTCTGTCACATTGTACCAGACAGATGTTTTATCTCTTTACACATTTTATTTCTAATAATAATTCACTGTATATCTATATGTTTACATTGCAGGTGGGTTTACCGAGAACCACGGTGTGCCAATGATTTGGAGAACACTGGTAGGAACAATTTTTAAAAAAGATTCATTTATCTCAATAACCGTTTGTTGTCTTCTGTAAAACAAATATTATTCTTATTGCAGCAAATTGCAGTTCTTAATAACAATGTTGTTAAGTGTGTGGAAAATTAGATAGTGATTTATACTAACAGAATTAGGATGTAAACGATGAATGTTAGATTTGTGTCTTCGCTAATGTTGCTGGAAAGCTGGAGTGACAGCGCATTGGATGCCCGTACACAGCACCAGGGGTGTGTGTGTGTGTTCCAGATATTTGGTGGCATGCCTCAACACCTTGAGCTGAGGCACAGATGTGTGAACTGCTCTGAAACTATAGCTGGGTGTGATCAGCAGTCAAATTAAATCAGAGCTGTCAGTTACACTTGTCAGAGGCATACTTCCCGTCGGCCTGGAAACCTGGCAACATTCATCTTCCTCAAGCAGCCCCCCAGAAAAAAGGCCAAAAAGGGGAATCTGGGTATAATGTTGTGTGAGCAAAACTGCCAAAGTAATTTTGTGTAATTGGACAATGATCCAGAAGAATTGGGATGATAGCGATGATATGTTAACCTTCCTGCATTCTGCATTCAAAAGAAATCTTTGTCTCTGAAGTTTGTCTTGGGATGTGTTCCAAAATTATTTGATAGATGTGATTGTCATCAGTTAGTCTTGTTCCAATTCGAGAGGGTGCCTCTCTCTTCGAGTAAAACAGATATGGCAAGGGGGTCCCAGCATTCAGTTATCCACACCTGGATAAGCAAATGAGAACATGTCCACACTTTAAAGACTTCATGAGCGCAGACTGCAGCAGCCCCAGGCTCCATATCGCACACTGATGAATTCACCACTAGGGGCCAGGATTTGATCACTAATGTTCTGCATGGCACTAAATTGTGATTACAATTAAAAAATATGAATGCTTCTTTCTAAATAGTAAGTGTAAGTAATGTAATGTAAGCCATGTATATTGTTTTTTCAATTCAAATGATCAAATTCAATTTCAATTCAAATTGTCAATAATAGCTGTGTCAATATACAATTTTGGGAACAAAATGACTGTCCTCTTCGAACAATTAATAACTTTAAATTGAAAATTGCAGTGTAGCTTTATTTTTAACATAGGATTATAAATGCACTGAACATACAGTACTCGAGTGAAATTTGGTAAAGCATATGGGGAGTGTCCTTCCGCATGACCTAATTGAAACCAGTAATGGCAATATTCGAATATTGGCTATTATGGGAATAATGTTTGAGTACCGCCCTTTTAGGCATGAAGCAGGTGTGCAAATACCAGAATTCCTGACTGAGGGACAAGGAGAACATCGCTCGCTCCTCGAAAGAATGCCATTCGTAATTTCTCATTCCCTTCATCTCAGGGAACCAAGGTTATGTACATAACCGAGACATTCCCTTATACACTTGACATTGCATTTACTATACGACATAATCTTTCATAGAAGAAACATGACGCCACAGTCCCACGGGACGCCGACTGAATTGAGTATGTCGCAAGTGAGTGACCCTCATGTTGGGCCAAGAGTGGAGCACTCAGAATGAATATATGAACTATTGTCATATAGTATGTATTAACCCCTTCACGAACCCAGTCGGGCACATAGTCTTTTCTGGGTTTGACAGTGGCTTTGAAAGACTGGGGCCAAACTCCAGACATTAATTGTTAATTGATAGTGCACGTAAGTCAAAGATCTGTTTAACTGAGGCCAGAGCCAGCATTAGTGTGGTGTCTAATGGAGAGCATGCACAAATCAAGTCCAAAGGCTGGAAAGGGGGGGCCTGGGAGTGCTTTAGTACCAAAGTTAGGTTCCAAGTCGGGACTGTAGCTGGCTGAGGTGGATTTAATCATCTTGCTCCTCTAAGGAACATTATGATTAAATCATGACTGCCTATAGTGGCGCCAGCTTCAGGTGCATGATATGCAGATATAGTCACCACATAAACTTTGAGCATTGACAGAGTGAGTCCTGCATCTAATTGCTCTTGAAGAATTATGAGAATTTCATGTATGGTGCATGTATGGATACTGGGTCCTTGCCATGTGTAAGACACCAGTCAGTGAACACATTCCATTTTAGCACGTAGAGGCGTATTGTGTTTGGTACTGTGGCCTGTAAAATAGTGTTCATGACTTCATGCATAAGTTCTGGGATGTTTAGCACACTCTGTTCAAAGGCCACATGTGTAGGCTTTGCAGCTCTGGCTGGGGATGCCAAATAGTGCCTTGTGTTTGAGAGAGAAGGTATTTCTTCAGTGGTATTTTCCATGGATGCCTGGTCAGTATTTCTTCCATCTCCAGAAACCAGGACTGATTAGGCCATTTTGGCACAATTAACAGAACTGTTTCCATGTAAACTCAGACTTAGCTGATAATAGAATGAAGCAGGCGCACCAGGGGAAGTGCATACTTGTGTTTCGCCAGCCATATGTGGGCCAGCGCGACATGGCAACATACAGTGAATCCGGAAAGTATTCATAGCGCTTCACTTTTTCCACATTTTGTTATGTTACAGCCTTATTCCAAAATAGATTCAATTCATTATTTTACTCAAAATTGTACAAATAACACCCCATAATGACAACGTGAAAGAAGTATGTTTGAAATCTTTGCAAATTTATTAAAAATAAAAAACAAAAAAAAAATCACAGTATTCACAGCCTTTGCTCAGTACTTTGTTAAAGCACCTTTGGCACCAATTACAGCCTCAAGTCTATTTGTGTATGATGCTACAAGCTTGGCACACCTATTTTTGGGCAGTTTCTCCCATTCTTCTTTGCAGGACCTCTCAAGCTCCATCAGGTTGAATGGGGAGCGTTGGTGCACAGCCATTTTCAGATCTCTCCAGAGATGTTCAATCGGGTTCAAGTCTGGCTCTGGCTGGGCCACTCATGGACATTCACAGAGTTGTCCCGTAGCCACTCCTTTGTTATTTTGGCTGTGTGCTTAGGTTCGTTTTCCTGTTGGAAGATGAACCTTTGCCCCAGTCTGAGGTCCAGAGTGCTCTGGAGTAGATTTTCATCAAGGATGTCTCTGTACATTGCTGCATTCATCTTTCCCTCGGTCCTAACTAGTCTCCCAGATCCTGCCGCTGAAAAACATCCCACAGCATGAAAGCTGCCACTACCATGCTTCACTGTAGGGATGGTATTGGCCAGGTGATGAGCGGTGCCTGGTTTCCTCCAGACATGACGCTTGCCATTCAGACCAATCTTTGTTTCATCAGACTAGAGAATTTTGTTTCTCATGGTCTGAGAGTCCTTCAGGTGCCTTTTGGCAAACTCCAGGTGGGCTTGTCATGTGCCTTTTACTGAGGAGTGGTTTCTGTCTGGCCACTCTACCATACAGGCTTGATTGGTGGAGTGCTGCAGAGATGGTTGTTCTTCTGGAAGGTTCTCCTCTCTCCACAGAGAAATGCTGGAGCTCTGTCAGAGTGACCATCTGGTTCTTGGTCACCTCCCTGAATAAGGGCCTTCTCCCCTGGGCGGTTAGCTCTAGGAAGAGTCCTGGTGGTTCCAAACATCCATTTACGGATGATGGAGGCCACTGTGCTCATTGGGACCTTCAATGCAGCAGAAATGTTTCTGTACCCTTCACCAGATCTGTGCGCGATACAATCCTGTCTCAGAGGTTTACAGACAATTCCTTGGACTTCATGGCTTGGTTTGTGCTCTGACATGTATGGTTAACTGTGGGACCTTATATAGACAGGTGTGTGCCTTTCCAAATCATGTCCAATCTACTGAATTTAGCACAGGTGGACTCAAATCAAGTTGTAGAAACATTTGTAATACATTTTAATAGATTTATTTTTAATAAATTTGCAAATATTTCAAACAAACTTCTTTCACATTGTCATTAAGGGGGGATTATTTGTAGAAGTTTGAGGAAACGAATTAATTTAATCCATTGATTACAAATAAATTTGGAGAAAGTGAAGCGTTGTGAATACTTTCAAGATGCACTGTATATATGCCACTACTGACGTGTTGTCTGAACGAATCAGAATGTGGTGATTCACGATATCGGAAAGAAAAGCTCTCAAAGCTAGAAAGACAGCTAGTAGCTCTAAGCGGATGATATGTCATGTCTGTTTGCACCTGTTTCCAGGTGTTGAAAGTCGGCCGTCCATTATATACCACGCCCCAACCTGTGTTTGATGCATTTGTGGCCAGCACTTTCTTTCTGAAACTTGACCCAGCATAACACCTGTTGGTAGAAGGCTGGCGCTGACTAGAGCAGCCAAAAAGTGATGAGTTACCGCAATGCACATGAAAATGAAATGGCTTCAGTAGTAATTATCAGTAATTATTGTTTTTTTCAGTTTGAACTGAAACAGACACCAAAGAATGGTCTGTACATGCTGTGAACTCCTAAAAAGGAGAAAAAATGTCTGGGGAAAAGTGTGTTTTTCACCCAGTTGACTTTAGACCAGATTTCCATATCTCTGGATTTTCCATAGGGCAAAGCAGCAAGTCAAGTCTGTGTTCGCTCAGTAGTGCCTCTGATTGGCTAGTAATAACCAATTGCTGAAGTAATTAAAAACACACACTGTTCATTTTCAATGGGGCAAGCACCACATCGATACATTGTGAACGTGCGGGGAGCCAGAGACAGAAAGAAATTAAGGACTTTAAATTGATAAGCAGTTCCCTCAAACATGAATCTAAAAAGCCACCTGTAACACGGTGCAATTGGTATATGAACTATGCGTCCTTCAGTGCTATTGATGCAAATCAGTCCCGAGGACGGATGTGTGATTAGATCTGTATCTCTTAACATTTTGAATGGGTGCGTTGAGAGCACGATTCAATTGTCTCAGAACTAGAATTGGCCAAAGCCGCCATCCTTCTCCAGAATGAGGAAATAACAGCTGTAAATCCCACTGTGTGTTTCACAGTCTGTGCTCGCAACCCTAGTATATTGTGTGGTTGGAACACAGATTGTGCTCGATCGTTGTAAACACTAGCTCTGACACGTCTGTTAGGACAGCAGGCTTATTAATTGATATGAAATGATCTCTGTTGTGTTCTTTATGGGAAGATTGTGTATTTCAGCTTTTAACACTGGCGCGTCTTCGGACAGAACCGTGGAAGACAGAACACCATTTAATTGGTCCGGCCGATGAGCAAACTGAATCGCACAATCATGTTCAATCGTTTTTTTATTCTTTTTTTTTTTAGAACCCAGTCGGAATGCCAGTAAGAGCTCACAAAATCCAAGGAACAGGACAGAGGGAAATTTGGTATGTTCATAACATGATGTAATGTGGCGCTCACCATTGGGAAGTGGTTGCGCATAATGTGAGGTTTTGAAGAGGGAAAGCTCTTTATTGAGAAAGTGTGAGCATTGGCGTAGGGCTTGCGCTGAGGCGGCTGCCTTCGCTTGGGTCATGGCTTGCTTGGCTTTACCAGTAGCTTGATGCCGACATTTGGCAGCTCTGAGGCAGCTGGTGTGGGGTTTTTAGCCGGGCACTGTACCGAGACAGATCAGGAGTGAGCTGTTTTTTATGAAGGTCTACTCAGTTTTGGCATAAAATGTCTCATAGACTGCCGAGTCGTGATGTAGCACTCAGCAATTCTATTCACAGAGCCTATGTACAAGGCCGGTTGGAGACACCGGAGCATCAAATGGAGCGTCTTTTACCGTGTCACACATTTCCGTGAGTGTCAGCCAGATGTCACAATCCTAAAACACCAGGTTGCAGATTGACTTGCCAATGGCCTATGCAGTGACTTCCGGGGCTCGCAGCGCAAAGTGATGTGGAGATCTTTGAACATTTCTGGATCGTAGCCTTGCTCGTCCATTTGTTTGAGGAGCTTAGCTTGGAAAACCTTGGGCACAGTCATCTCATCGAGTTCTGGACCAATTTGGCCCACCGCTGAGTATGCTCTTCCAGTCAGTGCGGACGTTAGTCGACACGGCATAGAAAGATGAACCACTTCCACTTGAGTTCCTATTTGTAGTTGATGGCGAATCAGTAGAGGGCTTCTAGAACAGAGATGAATCGCTGTCTTGAAGGAAGAACATTCGGAAGAATTGTGTTGTGCAACTTCGCACCTAAAAGTGCGGGACTCAAACACCATAGCCAGTATTAGAATATTGGCATTATTGTAGAGAGGTTTCAACTAGGTTGTGTGGAAGGACACTCCCCATATGCACTAGCAAACACAATGTCAACTATACTGAGTCATAAGGGAACTGCAAGCAAACGCTTCTAATAAATTGAGATCAGTCTTTCACATTTTTAAGCATGAACTGTCCATTTAAGGTCATACCACAGCATTTCAAACAGGTTAAAGTCAGGACAGAAAAAGTTCTATGCAGGTGTTGATTTTATTGAACAGGGCTGGCAGTAATCAGGCCTGGATGTGTCTAGTCCAGCTGAACCCCATTATGAATGCAGTTTCATGTATTTGGTGATTTAGTAACCAAGGAGTGAAATACATTTTCACATAGGCCCAGTTGGTATTGAATAACTTTTTTTCTTCAATAAATAACATTATCATTTAAAAACTGTGTTTTGTGTTTACTCAGATTGCCTTTGCTTTATGTTATATTTGAATTTTTTAAACAATTTAGTGTGAGTTATTCACAAAAACGGAACAACTAAGGATGGGGGCATATACTTTTTCACAGAAATGTACCACGCTATTTCCGTTTGTAAAGGTTGCATTTGTATTTTTTTTATATACATTTAGCAGACACTTTATCCACAATTTATTAAAATCTATTCAAAGTTTATATTTTATCAGTTTGTGCATTCCCTGGGAATCAAACCTATGACCATGGCATTGCTAGAGCCAGGTCTAGCTACAGTACAGAATTACTGATGCTATAGAGAACAAGGACCTGACAGCTCTTAAGTAGTGAGATCACCCCATCTATCACTTTATCACAAGGGGTGTTTTGTTCCTTTATGCTTTGGTCAGCTGCATTTTAATCTGTGACTTGCTTTATCCCCACTGTCTTTACTGATGGTGCTGGAAGAAAAGTGGCTTCGCCCTCATATTGATAAGAGTGCATTAATTGTCATAAAGAAGGAGTGCCTTTCCTTCTCTCTTTTGTATACATTTACTGTTCTACTCATTAGCTTCATGTCACCTCCCAGCTATCATCATTTTTACAGCCCACTGGGAGTCTCTTGGGAGGTTATTTACATCTCTCCATGGGGCCTCTCTCAGGCTACAGACCCCCCCTCCCCCCCTCCTCTTTGATATGTTTGGGAGTTGCTCTGCTTGAGTGGAGCTCGTGTTAACGACTGGTCTGGGTGCAGCTCCGCCCACTCATTCAGCTTTAATAGATGCCATTGACAAGCAGCAGTGACTGATAAAAATGTGATGATTTTTTAATATCCTGAGGGAGGCTGTACAAGGGGGAGATGGACTGCAAAGTGCAAGCTTGGCTTTGTTCAGTTAAAAACAGGCATTTTTTTTATTAGCACCATGTTCTTTAATATTAATTTTTGGTTAATCAAGGGGTCAATGTAATTGTGTTTATAGAAATAGCATCAGCTGTAGCAGCTTTGTGTGTGTAATGTGCATAGTGTATATCAGTATCATAAATTAACTTTATTTAGGTAATATATTAACTGATTTAGGATTACATTTATTTAAAAAGATTCTAAACATATTAACGAAAAACAACATGTCATTAATACTTCGATTGAATCAAGTGCTTAGTAATTAACATCATAATTAACACACACACACACATAGCACTGTAGCACTGGTGAGGTGTTATGGAAGCCCAGGTTGCTTTGATAGTGGCCTTCATCTCGTCTGTATTGTTGGGTCTGGTGTCTTTCATTTTGGGTTCAGGTCAGGGGAGTTGGTTGGCTAATCAAACCAGTTACTAGTAGTTTTGGCACTGTGGGCAGGTGCCAAGTCCTGCTGGAAATCAGCTTCTCCATAAAGCTTGTCAGCAGATGGAATCATGAAGTGCTCTAAAATCTCCTGGTAGATGGCTGCATTGACTCTCGACCTGGACCAGCACCAGCAGATGACATGGCACCCCAAATCATCACTGACTGTGGAAACTTCACACTGGACTTCAAGCTACTTAGATGCAGTGCCACTCCACTCTTCCTCCAGACTCTGGGACCTTGATTTCCAAATGAAATGCAAAATTTACTTTAATCTGAAAAGAGGACTTTGGACTACTGAGCAATAATTATTTACAGTACTTTGTGCAAAAGGAGCCCTGAACAAGTATTGAGTGCATAAATGAACATACTTTTCAGAATGTCGACATTTATGTTTTATAAATTCTTTATTCTAATATTTTGAGATACTGGATTTTTGATTGCCATGAGCTGTAAACCATAATAATCAAGATTACAACAAAAAAAGGCTTGAAATATTTAACTTTATGTGTAATGAATCTAGAATTTATGAGTTATGTTATGGAAAAAAAAACTTTTCCACAATATTCCAATTTTTGTTAGAAGTCAGAAGTTTGCATACACCTTAACCAAATACATTTAAACACAGTTTCCACAATTCCTGACATTTAATCGTAGAAAACATTCCCTGTCTTAGGTAAGTTAGGATCACTGCTTTATTTTAAGAATGTGAAATATCAGGATAATAGTAGAGAGAATGATTTATTTCAGCTTTTATATATTTCATTTTATTTATTTCATCTGCCCCAGTGGGAAGTTTACATACACTTTGTTAGTATTTGGGAGCGTTGCCTTTAAATTGATTAATGTGGTTCAAGTGTTTTGGGTAGCCTTCCACAAGCTTTTCACAATAAGTTGCTGGAATTTTGGCCCATTCCTCCAGACAGAACTGGTGTAACTGAGTCAGGATTTTAGGTCTCCTTGCTCGCACATGCTTTTTCAGTTCTCCCCAAAATTGTCTATCTGACTGAGGTCAAGGCTTTGTGATGGACACTCCAATATCTTTGTTGTCCTTAAGCCTAAAAACATAACTATGGCCATTATGGCCAAACAGTAAAAAAAAATGTCATCAGACCAGAGAACATTTCTCCAGAAATTAAGATCTTTGTCCCCATGTGCACATGCCAACTCTAGACTGGCTTTTTATGACGGTTTTGGAGCAGTTGCTTCTTCCTTGCTGAGCAGTCGATATCCGATTCTGGGATTGATTTGCACTTTTTGCACCAAACTATGTGCATCTTTAGGAGACAGAATGCATCTCCTTTCTGAGCAATATGATGGCTTTTGTGGATCCATGGTGTTTATACTCGCGTACTATTATTTGTACAGATGAACGTGGTACCTTTAGGCATTTGGAAATTGCTCCCAAGAATGAACCAGACTTGTGGAGGTCCACAAGTTGTTTTTCTTAGGTCTTGGCTGAATTCTTTTGATTTGCACATTATGTAAAGCAAAGAGGCACTTAGTTTGAATGTAGGCATTAAATACATCCATAGGTACACCTCCGATTGACTCCAATTAACAGAGTCTAATTGCCCAATTGTTTAAAGGCTTGATATAATTTTATGGATATTTAAAGCTGCTTTAAGGCACAGTTAACTTAGTGTTTGAAAACTTCTGACCCACTGGAATTTTGATATTGTCAATTAAAAATTATACCGTCTGTTTGTGAACATTTGTTGGAAAAATTACTTGTGTCATGCACAAAGAAGATGTTTGAAATGACTTAATGACTATAGTTTGCTAATATATGAAATCTGTGAAGTGGTTAAAGTTAAGTTTTAATGACTTCAACCTATGTTTATGTATATATACATACATAATACATAATACATAATAAAACTTGTTTCATCCTGAAACACGTGGTGCTTTACATTTCTCTAAATGTAATTTTTATGTCTGCTCGCTTAGTCCTGATCCCATTGTCAGCGTGTAGACAAGCGTTGACATTGACTCACTTTCATCTGATTGGTCACATGTCTTCAGCAAAGCGGCAATGACAAGAAGACAGATGCATCTGAGTCTGCCCTCGATCACTACAGTGGATACGCACTCCTCCGTATTAAATCAGCTCTTCAGTAATCATCACATTTCACATAAAGAAAAATCTACCCTCTACAATACAGCAAAAAACAACTTATGACCTAAGAAGATATATTTTTCATCACATCTCCGATGAACAGCACACAACAATCAGTTTGTTTTCATCAAGAAAATGTGCCATCGCCTCAAAAACTACCAGAATGATGCAACTGCCAAAAAACGTTTGCCCCCCCCTCTTTAAGTGACAAACTCTTTGCATCATTCTTTATTGTGAGAGAGGCTACTGGTTTAAGGGCATGTCGACTTGCGCTACTCTGCACCCATTGCCCGGCTCATGATAAGAGAGCCCTCATTAAAACAGAAACCCCAGACCTGCACCTCCACCCCCCAACAGACACACACACACACACACACACACACACACACACACACACTCTTTACCTCTTTTTAAAAAAGAGAAGTTTTAAACTGACAAAGCCATGGGAAATCCCAGTCAGACAACCCTCCCTTAATCTGTCTAATTTTGAAAGGTATTGTTTAAGGCTTCAAAGTTTATGGGGTTTAATCCTCCTCTAACACTACAGGGCAGCAAACGAGGCCATGTCAGCAGCTGTGGCATCGCTAATCTACTTCACACAACTGAAAATCCTTTGTCTAGATAAGGTTGCATAGGTTTCCTGTGAACTCACCTTTTGATGTTCCTTACCTGCTATTGAACATGACTTCTGTCTTAAACCAACTGTCACTCACTCCCTGTCCCCTTTTATCATGCCCATTGACCCCCTCCCCTTCCCAATCCTAAATCTACCATCACGAGGAGCAGCCATTTCACAAACTCGCTTGCTCTCCCTTTTATTTTAGGAGAGGGTACTAAGGAGAGCTGTGTGATTGGTAAACGAAGGGGAGTCATTGAGAACATGCTAACATTCTTTTAATTTGGGTTCAGAAAAGATGTACTCTTTTGTTTTGGAATCTGGAGCCAAATTTATGTGGTCTGTTAGTAAATGGAGCTGCAACGTTGCATCACCTTGGCTGTGAGTGGCTGCCCTTGGAAAATGCAACTTTTGCAGTGCGATGGCAACCAAGACATTAGAGTTGGCAGCCTTGGCTCCTGGTTAAGCAGCAGTTTGTAAGACACAGAGGGAGAGCTCTCTAAGGTAGCTGGCCCTGTGCACTGTGGAGATTGTGTATTGAAGCATTTGAGTTATTGCTGACCTTTCAGTTTCCGCACTGTGTTCAAAAGAAATTAGATTTTTGCCACCCTTCGGGGGCTTTGGGGGGTGGAAAGTGAAGTCTTGAACATTTTATGAGGTCTTCAATGTGTGGTAACAAATATTAATTTCCTCAGCGAAAAGAACAGAATTTACACTCAACTAAAAGGATCTTACCGTATTTTGACTGCTACTTAGTTTATAGGCAATGAACACTTAAGTAGACTAGTGCTGTAGAATTAAAATACTAAATTCAAATATTCATAAAATTGAAGGGGGTAAAAGGCACATTTGAATGCTAAAACTGTGTATTTGAATTTTGGATCTGTGCCAAACACTGAAGATGACTTCAGACTAATCGCATTCTTGCACTAAAAAAGACTAGATGCAGTGCAACAAATACAGTTTAACAGGAAGCAGATGTCTGGAGACACCTTTTAAATGTTGAAGAATTTCTTTTTAACTCATCCCAGCATCTAAAGAAACAGCGCTCCTGAACGAGATGCTAAATAAACAATCTTCTAGCATGTTTACATTGGTACAATGGTAAATGGGATGATTGCAAAAGTGTTCAGTGTGAACAGCCCATTAGGTGGAGGTCTTTGGCCTTTGCGTTTTGCTCTTATCAGTGTTACTCAGATCAAGTAATGAGTTTTTAAAGTGCTTTGTCAGGAAAGGAGTTAAATATGGAAATATGCGTTTCGAGATCCTTGGACTCTGTTCCACTCTGTTTTGCTCTGTCTTTTAGTCTGAGCAGCTTCACCATTGAGTTAAGCCAAATAGCACTGCTATCTGGGAGTATTTCTACCATACACACAACTGTAATGAATGAAAACACTAGGATATTGCTGTTGTTATTAAGCTTTACCTGATTGTTGGCTCACAGCTGTGTTTTGTTAGTCTCCCACACTTGAGAAGCGGCTTCATAAAATACAGTGTGTCAAACAAATCAATAATTCCCATTAAGCAAGGAAGATTCTCTGCTTGGTACTTGAGAGGCCACAATCTCCTGTCTTTGTTTAGATGTTTTTATTTTATTATTTTATTTTTTGTAAAGGAGGAAGTGAGGATGAGAAAGGGAAGGACAGGTGCATGAAGGAAATAGAGAGAGTAATGATATGGTGAAATGGTGCTGGGCATTATGCTGATTCACATAGACAGCTAACTGCTCTGAATGACTTGCCACTTGGTCTGCCCAACTGTTTTTATGGTCCTTCCATTCAGGGGAAGAGTTTAAGGAGATTTTTCACATCTAATTCCAGTGTTTGGATTTATGATTTTTTTTTTCTCAGCCTGTATATTTTAGAACTAAAGAATACAAATAATTTGCTGAGGAAGAAAGCAATGTAGGTCCATGACTTCATCCTAATTTAACTAACTTAAATTATTTTTAAGATTTATATTAATATGATTTCTTCCTCCCTGTGAGTGTGCCTCATATTTATAGAGCACACTTTATAGTGCAATGAGTTTGTAGCACACCATATAATTGTATTCTTTGGAGCGAGCACTTCCAACTTTTAACTATTTTTCTGTAGCATTTGAGTCTGGGAGGAAAAAAACGAAAAACATAGCAAGTGGTTTGAATTCTCATATGATTAATAAATATCCAAGAAAAGTTTACCATCTGGGATTCCAGAATAATGTGTAATGATAATATGCAATTATCACCTTTTATTTTTTCTGCAGTAACCTCAAGATGAGGTGCAACTCGAGTGTTAGAACAAGTGCTGATGGAAAGAATAGGGGCAGGGAGAGAAAGAGAAAGAGGCAGGAGTGACATATGTGTGTTGTCTAAGTGTTAAGTGCTCTTTTACTTGTGCAGTTAATTTAGACTGATCACAGGGGGACCTCCTCTGATTCGTTATTGTTTGTGAATTCAAACATCTGAGCATATTTAAAGGAGGGGAGAAAGAGAGCTAATCGCTTCAGATTGATCTCAGCACAGAGCGTAAATGTATTTAAGCTCATAATCCTGTAAATAGCTTCCAGCAAGGCAAAGGCAGCCTTTTAACATTGACTAAATGAAGTAAATAGAAGCAAATGAATTTTTAAAAGATGCATTGCGGTTGAACCCTGTTTATTATGTATGGAACAGATCAGTGTGGAAACTGGCAGCTAATGAGGCCTGTAAATTTAAAGCTGAAATCATATTCTGAGGATTTGCCACCCTGCTGTTTAGGGGTTTGCAGTGAAATTTGTTTTTAAATGCAAAGCGTCTGTTCTCCCTCTGAAAGCCTCTCACACCCCAACAGATGGAGAGAATATGGAGCTCAGAAGGTTTACCTAGGAGGTGGTAACAGTGAAGCCACTCATTAACACTGAATTTAACACTTCGTTAGCAATGCGGCTTCCTGTTGAGAGCAGCTAGTGCTGAATGTCAAATCCTCAGAGCATACACTTTGGCCTAGCAGGACAACAGCAAGTCTTTGCCCCTTTAACACATCCTTTAAGCGCACTCCTGTTGTCCCACAGGTTTTCTAGTCAAGGGCTGTTGAAAACCATCAAATATAATTAGATTGGTTGATGACATCTGAGGTATATTTCACTGGCTTCTGTAATTCTACCTGTGTGTGAGTGTCTCTCTCTCTCTCTCTCTCTTTCTCTTTCACTCTCTCTCTCTGTGGTGTGTGTGTGCCAATTTTGTCAGGTTTGAAGCAAAAACAGTCTCGTGCTGGGATGTGCTTTGGCACAATCAGAGAGTGATAAGACAGATTAATACGATCTTATATGCGGTGTGCTTTGTTCCCATGGAAATTGGTCAATTTTAGCAAGCGGCTGAGATATTTAGTGGGAGAAACAGGAAGGATATACCCCAGAGGTGCTTTCATATCATTAAGCTTCCTCACCTGGACTTTGAGGGCTAATGGAGGGGTGTGTTGTGAAAAGAAGTGGTGACAGTGGGTGTTTCAGACTCATAATGTGGCTAAAAAAATAAGGCCATCTCCTTTAGGCCACCATTAGTAAATCTGTTTTTAGACAGTTTTTTTTTACAGGAATTATAGGCTAGAGATTCACCCAAAAATGAAAATTCGCTCATAATTTACACGACCTCTTTTGTTGTAAGAGTTTTCTTTCTTCTGTTGAACACAAAAAGAGATTTTGTGGAGGAGGTTAAGAGTCTCAGTCACCTTTTGGTGACTTGGGCAAGCATTCTGCTCAACCTCTCCTTTTGAGTCTCATGGAAGAATGTGGGGGTAAGTAAACAATGAATGAATTTTCAATAATGGTGAACTATACCTTTAAGACTTAAACGTCGAATGTTACAACATTAAACATGTCTTACCTTATGTTTGCAATTTAAAATATATATATAATATATAACTAGTATGCAGAAGTGACAATGATGTCTCTCTTACCTCTTTTACAGACTTTGTTGTCCCCATTATGGCTACAGTTAAAGAGAGTACAGATGATGACAAAGAGGTAGAATCTTCCACTGATGACACTCAAGAGCTGACAGCCATATCTTCTCCCAACAACAACAATAACAGCTTGGATCCATCAGAGCTCCTGCCCTTAGAAAGCCACCAAAACCCTTTAAATGGAGTCCAGCTGAACCTATTTGTCTGTGGGAGCGTTCCTGCTGCCCCCTGCACAAATGACTCATTGCCTTCAGGAGCACTTGCTAATGGAGCTGCTTCACACTGTACCTCAGAGGAGTCCTGCGTCCACAACAAAGACATGTCCCCTCTGCCCAAAACAGACACCAGCCCTGAGGTGTTACTGCCTCCCAGTGAGCTTCAATCAGACACCCGGCAGAAAGCAGAAGGGTGCACCCTAAAAGTGCTGCCCACACGGGCCTCATCTGAATCAAACAGCAGCGAAGGTGAGGCCCCCTTAGATGTGCCGGTGGGTGAAGGCTTGGATAACAGGCCAATCAGCCGACTGTTGGCTAGAAAGGAAATCAAAGCAGACTGCTTATGGGACTTTGATTCAGAGTTGTCAGAGAATTCCTCTGATGACTGCGATGGTCTGAACTGGGGCCTGCAGGAGAAGTTCATGCAGTTACTGTTAAAAAGCAGTGTAGCGGGTGGAGTAAGAACAAAGGTGGAGATTGAGGGAGCTCCACCTGCCAACCAAAGACAAAGGATGCGGAAAACCCTGACCGTGGAGAGGGCTGCCACTGGAGGACAATTTTATAATGGCTTTGATTACACATCACAGAATTCTCTTACAGATGAGGAGTCTGATTTTGATTCGTCCATTAACAAAGAACATGCCTTTAGGAACGAGCCAGAAAGTTTGAAAGCATATGCTGGATTGCACCTGGAGAAATTCTGTGACAAGGCAGCTGCCATGAAGGAGCTAATTTCAAGTGAAAAGGAAGAGAGATGTGATAAAGGCAGCAGCGACATAAAAACAAACACCTACATGGGTGAAAAATTGGTTCCGTTAAAGACAGAGACAAAAACAGGCATGGAGCTTTCCTTCTCATGCTCAAAGTGCAAAATTAATTTCAAGGAGAAGATGCATTTGCAAAGGCATATGATGTATCATTTAGAAAGGAATAATAAGGTGAGACAAGAACATGTTCCCCGACCCTTTATATGTAGGGAGTGTGGGCGTTCGTTCCGAGACCTAACCTCTCTGCAAAAGCACATGATAATACACCAGGTGCGTAGGGAGAAGCTGATGGAGGAGATTAAAGGTTTCAGTCAGATAGATGTTGAGGGAAGAAGAGCTTGTCTTCAGTGTCCCCAGTGTGTCTTTGGAACGAAATGCCCTAAAACTTTTGTCCATTATGGTGAAATTGATGAGAAGGAGAAGCCCTCCTACAGCTGCAAAAAATGTGATCACATGACTATGAATGAAATTGACCTAAAGGCAAATGAGTGCACAGCTCATCACGACACATATAACAAAGATGGTGACTCCTTTGCATGCCTATTTTGCACATATAGAAATAAGAATAAAAATGCTTTCAGAAAACATGTCGAGCTCATCCATGGGCAACCATATTATGAGTTTTATAGAGCAGTAGACCAACCCAAAATCAAGGACTCATTAATGCCAAAGATTCAAAGCACAGAGAAATGGTCTGCAAGGGAGAGAGGCGAGGTGCCCTTTAGGCCCAATAACTCAGCTGACCTTAATCTGAGAAGTATGGAAACGCAAAAAGCCTGTGACGTTTTGAGTTCCTCGCTGATCAAATGGAACCCTGGCAGCCCAGCAAACATGCTGTCACCATTCTCATGGAAAAGTGACAAGCAAAGCAAATTATCCCCTCTGTCTACAGAGAAAATAGACATGACAACAGGTCTTCCTTATGTCGAAGAAGACAATCAAGAACATGAAAGCACTGTCTCCGAAAAGAGGACAAAATATCTATCCAGCTTTGATGTACATTTTACAACAAAAACAGAGATCGACAGTAAAACAACCTGTCTGAACCCTGGCACTGAGAGCTGTCCCAAAAATCCCTCAACCAGCAGTGCTTTAGCACTGCAAACGTTGAGGCATAAACTACCCTCGAAAAGAAAAATGTCAATCCCATATCACAACACCCCTGTTGATATTACCCATGTGCATTATCCAAAATGCGAGCATGAGTCTCAACAATGGGAATCTACTAAACCACAGGAAGGAGATAACTATGAAGGTGCTCAGGATTTCAACGGCTATGCCAAAGAATCCCCTGATTGGTCTCGTAGCAATACCCCCCATGATTATTTCAACTGTGGATGGACATCCCCTCTCAAGAACAACATTCCTGACTATGCCAATCACTCCAATCTGGAAAATAACATAAAGGTGGACAGTGATGAAATATATAAATTTATTGTGAAGGAGGAGTGTATCGAGAGTACAATCAGTGAGGATACCCCTGATCCTGTTGTTTATTACGAAAGTGGACCCTATGCAGACTATGTGGTCTCCCCTTTGTCTTTGGTGGGCAGGAAGTGCTGTCCCTACTGCCCAGCTGTGTTTGAGTCTGGGGTTGGTTTGTCCAACCACATCAGAGGACACCTACATAGAGTGGGGCTAAGTTATGATGCTCGTCACATAGTGTCACCTGAACAGGTGGCATCTCAGGATTGTCGACCCCGCATACGCAGAAAAATCCCTTCAGTGAATCGCAGAATCAGAAAAGGTGATTATTGTTCACCTTTGCATTGTGAAATAATTCATTGTGATTTTAGATAATATCACACATGCATAACCTATGTTTATGTAGGTTTACAAACATGTCAGCATGTAACATATTGATTGAAGTATGGTAATCTTTTGCTTTCATTATGGCAGATAAGCCAGAGTCTAAAACGGAACACACCTGTCCGCTGTGCCTGGGCTGGTTTGACACTAAGACCGGCCTCTCCAATCATGTTCGGGGTCACCTGAAACGAATTGGAAAGCCTATTTCAGGTGCTAGCAAGTCACCTCTCTGGATTCTGACAGAACTTCTTCAGGATGAGTCAGAATACAGAAATATTATGAGGGTGCTTGGTGCCAGACCACACTTCTCCAAACCTTTTGTCTCTCAAAAATTTGCCAACAGCGATGGACTGTTCCTTACATCCACTGGGATTCCCATAAAGATCCGTCATGTCACCGGCACACCAGATGAAGGGCGAAGGTCTATGATCAGATCACCACCTGTGGACAGGGAGATGCAGAGGACTGATACAGTCCCATCTAGCATTTTAGAGGACCTGCTGGGAAATAGGAAACTGGAGCAGGAAAAGGAGGTCCGAGGTCACTCAGAGAAGAACATGACTCCATTGGCCATCTCCTCCACTAGTGGCAGTATATCCAGGACATCATCTGTGAAGATGAATCCTACCTGGATTGAAGGTCAGGAGCAACACTGTCACCCATTCATAAATCATTTGCTGCTATCTAGAAAACAAAATATAATAAATAATATTCACAGATAAGTGGGTTTTATGTCCACCTCTAAAACTCAATTCGATTTCAGATAGATAAGATTGGCTTGTGATCATACAGTGGCCCCCAAAAGTATGTGGACACTTAAGCAACATTTAAAAATCTATGAATGTCATTGAATCAAATAACAAAATATCATTCAGATCTCAAATGGGATCTGCAAACAAATGATACTAGCAGTTTTCTCAAAGCTAACTTCACATTTCTTCTCCAAATGTTTTGGTTTTTTTTGCAATTGCTTTTAACCAGTTGGTCTGAAGTTGATTATTCTGGTGGATGTATAAATTCAGTTCCCCTCAAGTTCACACAGTCCTGGCAGAGTTATTCACAGGTTTAGTTCATCACTTTAGCTATGGACATGTTCCATTGATGTCTGACAACTATATAGCATACAATTTTTTTTAATCTTAATTTTGAACAATATATGCATTGTTTTATCACCAAATCAAACACATTTTTATTGCCAGATGCTTTGCTTTTATACAGTTTGCATGTGTGTTTTGAATAAATCAGGATGAGTCAGAATACAGAAACATTATGAGTGTGCTTGGTACCAGACCACACTTCTCCAAACCTGTCTCTCAAAAATTTGCCAGCAGCAATGGACTGTTCCTTACATCCACTGGGATTCCCATAAAGATCCGTCATGCCACCGGCACACCAGATGAAGGGCAATGATCTATGATCGGATCACCACCTGTGGACAGGGAGGTGTAGAGGACTGATACAGTCCCATCTAGCATTTTAGAGGACCTGCTGGGAAATAGGAAACTGCAAACAAGCTGAGCTATTTTTTCTTTCAGTAATTAGGGTCAGTAAGGTGCCTTAATTCATATTTGAAAACATTAGACTCTTTGAACCTCTCCAAAAAGAAATGGCCCTCAACCATAATGATGAGACATTTCATGTATAATTACATGTTTTCTCACCAACAACTTCAGTTTGTGTGAGCGTCGCTTAGACGTAATGGTGAACAGGTTAATAATTAGACCCCAGTTGTCATTCAAGTTGAACAAGACCAAGTTCAGTCACATGATTTCCCCGGAGTTCCTTAAGAATTGAAGAAGGGGTTGACTCATGACAGAATAATTAGTTTTGAATTACATTTACAGTGTTTCTTTCTGGGTTTGATGAATAATTTGATGAATGCCTAAAGTAAATGAAACGGGTATTTTTTTTATATATATATATATATATATACACTACCGTTCAAAAGTTTGGGGTCACTTACTCATTCTTTATTTATTTATTTATTTCACATTTTAGAATAATAGTAGTCAGCAAAACTATGGAATAATAGAAATGGAAATATGGGAATTATTTTGTGACCAAAAAATCCAAAATAAATCCAAAACTATGTAATATTTTAGCATCTTCAAAGTAGTCACCCTTTGCCTAGATTTTGCAGACATGTACTCGTGACATTTTCTCAACCATCTTCTTGTGGAATCACCCCGGGATGCTTTTTAAACAGTATTGAAGGAGTTCCCATCTATGTTGGGCACTTATTGGCTTCTTTTCTTCATATTTTGATCCAAGTCATCCATTTCAAAAACTTTTTTTTTTTTAGGAAATTTTAGATTTGTAATTAAATAAATGTATATGTTTTGGCAGAATAATATTTTGTCTACAAAGTTAATTTAAAACTTTTAAGCATACACCTTCAGATCAAAAGATTTTTAAGATCATGAGAAACATTTCAGACAAGTGACCCCAAACTTTTGAACGGTAGTGTATATATATATATATATATATATATATATATATATATATATATATATATTATACACACACTCACCTAAAGTATTATTAGGAACACCATAATAATACTGTGTTTGACCCCCTTTCGCCTTCAGAACTGCCATAATTCTACGTGGCATTGATTCAACAAGGTGCTGAAAGCATTCTTTAGAAATGTTGGCCCATATTGATAGGATAGCATCTTGCAGTTGATGGAGATTTGTGGGATGCACATCCAGGGCACGAAGCTCCCGTTCCACCACATCCCAAAGATGCTCTATTGGGTTGAGATCTGGTGACTGTGGGGGCCATTTTAGTACAGTGAACTCATTGTCATGTTCAAGAAACCAATTTGAAATGATTCGAGCTTTGTGACATGGTGCATTATCCTGCTGGAAGTAGCCATCAGAGGATGGGTACATGGTGGCCATAAAGGGATGGACATGGTCAGAAACAATGCTAAGGTCGGCCGTGGCATTTAAACGATGCCCAATTGGCACTAAGGGGCCTAAAGTGTGCCAAGATAACATCCCCCACACCGTTACAGCACCACCACCAGCCTGCACAGTGGTAACAAGTCATGATGGATCCATGTTCTCATTCTGTTTACGGCAAATTCTGACTCTACCATCTGAATGTCTCAACAGAAATCGAGACTCATCAGACCAGGCAACATTTTTCCAGTCTTCAACTGTCCAATTTTGGTGAGCTCTTGCAAATTGTAGCCTCTTTTTTCCTATTTGTAGTGGAGATGAGTGGTACCCGGTGGGGTCTTCTGCTGTTGTAGCCCATCCGTCTCAAGGTTGTGCATGTTGTGGCTTCACAAATGCTTTGCTGCATACCTCGGTTGTAACGAGTGGTTATTTCAGTCAAAGTTGCTCTTCTATCAGCTTAAATCAGTCGGCCCATTCTCCTCTGACCTCTAGCATCAACAAGGCATTTTTGCCCACAGGACTGCCGCATGCTGGATGTTTTCCCTTTTCACACCATTCTTTGTAAACCCTAGAAATGGTTGTGCGTGAAAATCCCAGTAACTGAGCAGATTGTGAAATACTCAGACCTGCCTGTCTGGCACCAACAACCATGCCACGCTCAGAATTGCTTAAATCACCTTTCTTTCCCATTCTGACATTCAGTTTGGAGTTCAGGAGATTGTCTTGACCAGGACCACACCCCTAAATGCATTGAAGCAACTGCCATGTGATTGGTTGATTAGATAATTGCATTAATGAGAAATTGAACAGGTGTTCCTAATAATCCTTTAGGTGAGTGTGTATGTGTGTGTGTGTGTGTGTGTGTATATATATATATATATATATATATATATATATATATATATACACAAACACGTTTATATAAAACTTTTAAGACGAAGTGTGTTTTTTTTTTTCTATTTTTAAATAATAAAAATAGTTATAATAATTCCCAGTTTAATGTGTGGAGACAACTATACGTACATTTTCCATTTTCAACATCTGATATGTCAAATTCTGGCTCAAACATTGTTGTACGTTTTGAAGTGTTACAAACTTTTTTTAGAACAATGGCAGATAGCCAAAATGTTTGGAAACTTCTAATCCTTCAACCTATTTGGTGCCGCTAATGGCTCAGAAATTCACATTCACCTTTAAGATGACAATGCCTTACTTGTTTTATTACAGAGGCAAGATTTGTGGTTGTAAAGTAATTAGATCCTTAATTGTCCTTTCATTTCTGTATTTCCATCCATTGTGAATGGACATGGAGTCCTCATGTTGAGCAATTTTAATGAAAACAACCCCTCTATGACTAGAAGGTTTTGCCTGTTCACTGATATCTAAGCGTGTGATCTGTCTAGTGAAGTTGAATCAAAGAAACTATGAGTGACAGACATGTGAATTTTCAGATATCTGTGTTACAATCTTAGCATAGTGTTTTTATTGTTGTTAGTCTTTTATAATAGTTATAGTCCTTTAAAGTGCAAATAATAAAGTATTTATTAAGTGCCGTAGCATTGATTTGAGATTTTTACAGTAAGCATGTGTAGAGATGATCAATACAGTGCAGCATGACTGCACAGCCTTGTTTCACAGCCACTTTCATATGTTTCCACCTTGTTTCTACCAACTTTATTATTTACAGTGCATTTTAAAACAACCAATTTCAGTCATACACTGCATAATAAATATGCATGGCAGATGCCTCATGCTTAAGTTCCCTTCCTGTAACCTTGAAGTTGCTAGTTGATGCCATTGAAAGAAAGAGGGAACTCGAGATTCAGAGAGTGCAGGGGAAAGTTTGCCACTCATTGAAATATTGTACCAGGTACAAAATGAATGAATATCATCAAAAGTGGCTTTGAAATTCAAATGTAAAAAGTGTCATTCTCTTTTATGTACCTCTGGAAACACATCAGCTGTATTTGTACACCTTTGTTTTATGTCTGCCCAAATAAAAACTTTCATTGTATTAATAAAAAAATAACATTAATGAAGGTTTGAATTCACTTCTGTTTCATAGGTTGCCCATTTTAATTGGATGTAGAATGATGTTTAATTTTATTTCAATTTTCAACCAGATTAATTTAATCAGGACTGTGGTTCTGCTCTAACTGGAAGTGAGGCATCAACAATTGTGTAGTTTGCAATCTGGTCTTTTTGAAAAGAAATGTGTATCTGCTTTTCAGGGTAGAGCAACTGTAATGTGTAACTTTTTTTCTTAATCAGATAAGAGGAATGGGACATTCACACTTAAAATGGTTAAACAATGGACTATACAGGTGCTGGTCATATAATTAGAATATCATCAAAAAGTTGATTTATTTCAGTAATTCCATTCAAAAAGTGAAACTTGGATATTATATTCCACACAGACTGATATATTTCAAGTGTTCATTCCTTTTAATTTTGATGATTATAACTGACAACTAATGAAAACCCCAAAATCAGTATCTCAGAAAATTAGAATATTGTGAAAAGGTTCAATATTGAAGACACCTGGTGCCACACTCTAATCAGCTAATTAACTCAAAACACCTGCAAAGGCCTTTAAATGGTCTCTCAGTCTAGTTCTGTAGGCTACACAATGATGGGGAAGACTGCTGACTTGACAGCTGTCCAAAAGACGACCATTGACATCTTGCACAAGGAGGGCAAGACACAAAAGGTCATTGCTAAAGAGGCTGGCTGTTCACAGAGCTCTGTGTCCAAGCACATTAATAGAGAGGCGAAGGGAAGAAAAAGATGTGGTAGAAAAAAAGTGTACAAGCAATAGGTATAACTGCACCCTGGAGAGGATTGTGAAACAAAACCCATTCAAAAATGTGGGGGAGATTCACAAAGAGTGGACTGCAGCTGGAGTCAGTGCTTCAAGAACCACCATGCACAGACATATGCAAGACATGGGTTTCAGCTGTCGCATTCCTTGTGTCAAGCCACTCTTGAACAAGACAGCGTCAGAAGCGTCGGTGTTGGTCCACTGTGTTTTCTGAGGTCCAAGGTCAACGCAGCCGTCTACCAGGAAGTTTTAGAGCACTTCATGCTTCCTGCTGCTGACCAATTTTATGGAGATGCAGATTTAATTTTCCAACAGGACTTGGCACCTGCACACAGTGCCAAAGCTGCCAGTACCTGGTTTAAGGACCATGGTATCCCTGTTCTTAATTGGCCAGCAAACTCGCTGACCTTAACCCTATAGAAAATCTATGGGGTATTGTGAAGAGTAAGATGCGATACGCCAGACCCAACAATGCAGAAGAGCTGAAGGCCACTATCAGAGCAACCTGGGCTCTCATAACACCTGAGCAGTGCCACAGACTGATCGACTGATCGCCGCATTGCTGCAGTAATTCAGGCAAAAGGAGCCCCAACTAAGTATTGAGTGCTGTACATGCTCATACTTTTCATGTTCATACTTTTCAGTTGGCCAACATTTCTAAAAATCCTTTATTTGTATTGGTCTTAAGTAATATTCTAATTTTCGGAGATACAAAATTTGGGATTTTCATTAGTTGTCAGTTTTAATCATCACAATTAAATGAAATAAACATTTGAAATATATCAGTCTGTGTAATGAAAGTTTCACTTTTTGAATGGAATTACTGAAATAAATCAACTTTTTGATGATATTTTAATTATATGACCAGCACCTGTATATATATATATTTTAACATGACATTTCCTGTGAAACAAATTTGAAGCATTTTGAACTATGGCTTGTCACCTTATGTTTTAGTTTCTTTTTTTTGTTATGTGTCTTGTTTTGACTGGAATACCTTTTTTGTATTTATTGCATTACATTCCTATTTTGCATATAAGGCAACCCCTGATTATAAAATACATTTTTGTATTACAAAATATGTTTCACCTTGTGTTATCTCAAGAGCTCTTTATAGTCTATATTTATACAACAGCTGTAGATTAGCATTAACTGGACACATTTCCTCTGAAATTACAGTGGGAGCAGATGAATAGCTTCAAGTTAGAAAACAAACAAACCAACCAACCACCAAACCATGTGCTCTGTACTCTTTTACGGAGAACATACAGCTAGATGTCCTCAAAAACAGAGTGCACAACTGATATTTATGATATGAAAACAGATGGAGTGGGAGGTGATGACACTCAGGGAATCACAGTTTTATTCTTCAAGCTGCTGTGTTCCTTTTCTAAATTACACACATTCGCACATGATTCTTTTGCTATTCTTAGAGTAGTTTTGAGTGGAGTGCAGTAACAAAAAGATAATAAATAAATAAAGATGCTCTGAGGGAACAGAGGTCACCTATCTGTTTAAATTAATTAATTTAAAACTTTTTTTTGATGTGTGTGTGTGTGATCTAGAGAAGTTTGCTGGAAATAAGAAGATCTGCATCCACTGCAACACAACATTCCAGAGTGCCGTCAGTCTGTCCAATCATCTTCGAGCGTATGCACGACGGAAGAGGATTGCCTTATTAGAGGGAACAAGTGGGATCTCATAACTGCTCACTCTTCCAATCTAATTATTCTCCCACTCAGCTTTTAATTTGACCGTAATTACATTTGTTTGTTTTACAGCATATGATTGTAAACTGAAAAGGCCTCGATCAAGACCTGGGCCAAAAAGTAAGGTGTTTTCATCTGTACACACCACCTCTGAAGTGATCTACAGAATGACCTGCAGGTACTTTACACCACTGCAGTACTTCATTATGAATCTCACTCCTTAAACTGTCATGAGCTCTCATTTCTTAATGTGTCTCTCTCTCTCTCCCGCGTTCGCTCTCTCTATCTCGCTCTCTCCCTCTCCTTGCCTCCCTCCAGGTTCTGCGGTCTGACCTTCCAGGGTCCTCAGTCAATTCAGGAAGACTGGATCAAGCACTTGCAGAGGCATCTTATGCACACAAGTATCTCTGGCATGGGTGCAGGTATGGTGGAGGTATCAGCACTATGTAAAGAGCTGAGTTCACCATCTTCCCCTGAGCACCTGCTCCTTGATACTCACTCTACTCTCAGTTTGCCTGTGGGGGTGTCCTAAGCCACGTTTACATGCCAGCTATGCTCACTGTACACCTGTTCGGCACATGTTCATAAACAAATACATGTATATTATGCTGTATATACTGTACATATTTGAGAACAGAATATATATATATATATACAGTATCTCACAAAAGTGAGTACACCCCTCACATTTTTGTAAAAATTTGATTCTATCTTTTCACGTGACAACGCTGAAGAAATGACACTTTGCTACAATGTAAAGTAGTGAGTGTACAGCTTGTATAACAGTGTAAATATGCTGTCCCCTCAAAATAACTCAGCACACAACCATTAATGTCTAAACCACTGGCAAAAAAGTGAGAACACCCCCTAAGTGATAATTTCCAAATTGGGGCCCAATTAGCTATTTTCCCTCCCTGGTGTCATGTGACTCGTTAGTGTTACAAGGTCTCAGGTGTGAATGGGGAGCAGGTCTGTTTAATTTGGTGTCATCACTCTCACACTCCCTCAAACTGGTCAGTGGAAGTTCAACATGGCACCTCATGGCAAAGAACTCTCTGAGGATCTGAAAAAAAGACATTGAGCTGCAGCACTGTGGCCAAGACCATACAGCGGTTTAACAGGACAAGTTCCACTCAGAACAGGCCTCGCCACGGTCGACCAAAGAAGTTAAGTGCCCGTGCTCAGCATCATATCCAGAGGTTGTCTTTGGGAAATAGACGTATGAGTGAGGCCAGCATTGCTGCAGAGGTTGAAGGGGTGGGAAGGAAGCCTCTTCTAAAGCCTCTTCTAAAGATGATTTCCAGAAGGAAGCCTATTCTAAAGATGATGCACAAGAAAGCCCACAAACAGTTTGCTGAAGACAAGCAGACTAAGGACATGGATTACTGGAACCATGTCCTGTGGTCTGATGAGACCAAGATAAACTTATTTGGTTCAGATGGTGTCAAGCATGTGTGGCGGAAACCAGGTGAGGAGTACAAAGACAAGTGTGTCTTGCCTACAGTCAAGCATGGTGGTGGGAGTGTCATGGTCTGGGGCTGCATGAGTGCTGCCGGCACTGGGGAGCTACAGTTCATTGAGGGAACCATGAATGCCAACATGTACTGTGACATACTGAAGCAGAGCATGATCCCCTCCCTTTGGAGACTGGGCCGCAGGGCAATATTCCAGCAGGATATCGACCCCAAACACACCTCCAAGAAGACCACTGCCTTGCTTAAGAAGCTGAGGGTGAAGGTGATGGACTGGCCAAGCATGTCTCCAGACCTAAACCCTATTGAGCATCTGTGGGGCATCCTCAAACAGAAGGTGGGGGAGCACAAGGTCTCTAACATCCACCAGCTGCATGATGTCATGGAGGAGTGGAAGAGGACTCCAGTGGCAACCTGTGAAGCTCTGGTTATCTCCATGCCCATGAGGGTTAAAGCAATGCTGGAAAATAATGGTGGCCACACAAAATATTAAAACTTACTATTGGACGTTTTCACTTAGGGGTGTTCTCACTTTTTTTTGCCAGCGGTTTAGACATTAATGGCTGTGTGTCGAGTTATTTTGAGGGGACAGAAAATTGACACTATTATACAAGCTGTACACTCACTACTTTATATTGTAGCAAAGTGTCATTTCTTAAGTGTTGTCACATGAAAAGATGTAATCAAATATTTACAAAAATATGAGGGGTTTACTCACTTTTGTGAAATACTGTATATATACACTGATCAGCCACAATATTAAAACCACCTTTGTAATATTGTGTAGGTCCCCATCGTGCCGCCAAAACAGCGCCAACCCGCATCTCAGAATAGCATTTTGAGATACTATTGTTCTCACCACAGTTGGACAGAATGGTTATCTGAGTTACCGTAGACTTTGTCAGTTCGAACCAGACTAGACATTCTCTGTTGACCTCTCTCATCAACAAGGCATTTCTGTCCACAGAAATGCCGCTCACTGAATGTTTTTTGTTTTTGGCACCATTCAGAGTCAATTCTAGAAACCGTTGTGTGTGTGTGTGTGTGTGTGTGTGTGTGTGAATCCCAGGAGATCAGGAGTTACAGAAATACTCAAACCAGCTCATCTGGCACCAACAATCATCAGTGTATACTGTATACACCGATCAGCCACAACATTATAACCATCTGCCTAATATCATGTTGGTCCCCCTTGATCGGACTTGTTCGTCCAGCACATCCCATAGATGCGCAATCGGATTGAGATCTTTTAATTGAATTTGGAGGCCAAGTCAACACATTGAACTCTTTGTCATGTTCCTCAAACCCTTCCTGAAATATTTTGCAGTGTGACAGAGCGCATTATCCTGCTGAAAGAGGCCACTGCCATCAGGGAATATCATTGCCATGAAGGGGTCTGCAACAATCTTTAGGTAGTTCGTACATCCACATGAATACCAGGACCCAATGTTTCCCTGCAGAACATTGCCCAGAGCATCACACTGCCTCCACTGTCCTGCCTTCTTCCCATTGTACATCCTGCTGCCATCTCTTCCCCAGGTAAACAATGCATGCACCCGGCCATCCATATGATCTAAAAGAAAGCGTCATCAGACCAGGCCACCTTCTTCCATTGCTCCATGGTCCAGTTCTGATGCTCACATGCCCATTGTAGGCACTTTCGGCAGTGGACAGGGGTCAACATAGGAACTCTGACTGGTCAGCGGCGAAACAGCCTCATACGCAGAAAGCTGCGATGCACTGTGTGTTCTGACACCTTTCTATCATGGCCAGCATTACATTTTTTTAGCAATTTGTGTTACAGTAGCTCTTCAGTGGGATCTGACCAGACGGGCTAACCTTCACTCCCCACATGCATCAGTGAGCTATTGATCCCTTTTGGTTAGTACTAACCACTGCATACCGAGAACACCCCACAACACCTGCCATTTTGGAGATGCTCTGACACAGTCTTCTAGCCATCTCAATTTGGCCCTTGACATTGTCGCTCAGATCCTAATGCTTAAACTTTTTTGGCTTCCAACACATGGAATTCAAAAACTGACATTTCACTTGCTGCCTAATATATCCCACCCCTTGACAGGTGTCATTGTAAAATAAAGATAAACTATGTTATTCACTTCAACTGTCAGTGGTTTTAATGTTGTGACTGATCAGTGTGTATATATACATGTGTGTGTGTATGTATATATATATATATATATATATATATATACACTACCAATCAAAAGTTTAGGGTCAGTTACTCATTCTTTATTTATTCACATTTTTGAATAATAGTAAAGTCATCACAACCATGGAATTATATAAATGGAAATATGGGAATTATGTTGTGACAAAAAAAAATCCATGTTATATTTGAGCAGCTTCAGTGGTCACACTTTGCCTAGATTTAGTCAAATGTACTCTTGGCATTTTCTCAACCAACTTCTTGAGGTTTCAATTTTGAATGCTTTTTACAGTATGGAAGAAGTTCCCATCTATATGCTGGGCACTTACTGGCTGCTTTTTGTAATAATTAGGTCCAAGTCACTTTTTTGTTTTTAAATAAAATTTTAGTTTTTAAATTATGTTGGCACATTTACATTTATTTATTTTGTTTACAAACTAATTTCAAACATTTAAGCATACGAATTCAGATCAAATCATTTTTAAGATTGTGAGAAACATTTCAGGCAAATGACCCCAAACTTTCGAATGGTAGTGTGTGTGTGTGTGTGTGTGTGTGTGTGTGTGTGTGTATATATATATATATATATATATATATATATATATATATATATATATATATATATATATATATATATATATATATATATATATACATACATATATACAGTATATATATATATATATATATATATATATATATATATATACAGTATAGATATATTGTATATATATATATATATATATATATATATATATATATATATATATATATACAGTATATATCTTAATCCTTTTTCTCCTTAATTTCTTTCCCAATTTACTGTATTAAGTAGATTTTAGAAACAATACAAATTGTAGTATTCAAAGGTCTCATGTCCTCCATCGGCTACAAGGTTTAGAACAGAGCACTATGTAAACTAATGAACTATGTGAGCTACTTACTGTAATTTTGTATTGCTATGTTTATTTACACTGATAAAATCATGTATAACCTATTTTTAAGAGAATATATTAATACACTGTATCTAGACAAGTAATGCTTAATTTCTGCGTTAGAATCCTTCTACTTTAATGCATCCTTCAACACTTTGAGAAAAATCTTAAATGGGGTATATTGGGTATTTGAGCCCAAAACATGTTACATGCAATGTATTGCAATATTTTAAATAGCATCATTAAAGAAATGAACTGTGAACTTTATGAATATTTCAATAAATATTTTTAAAGCTTTGTAGTTGTTTAGAAATACCATGGGCAATACTGTCATGATACAATGCTAATGTCCTTAATTTGTTTTATTTATAGAATGTCAAACAAAATTTCTATAATATTGTTGTAAAAATAATATTATTGCATGGTTATGTTATATTAATACTAATGTTTGGTTACTCAGATTAGAATTTATGGTGCTAAAATGTGAGGTATATAACAAAAATGTATAATAACAAAACTTTAATCATAACAAATGATCATGCTTTAGGATACCTAAGAGAATATTTACCATTCTTTAAATTGTAAAGATTTATTTCTAATATACCGTTTTTACAGTATATGATTAGCATTTGATTGTAAACAAGGCTATAGGTAAAGACCAATGGAGAAACAGTCCTCGGTAAGCCTTTGAAATTGTTACCATGTAACTGAATACCATTAGTTGGTGATGACACTGTGCGAGCAAATACTGATCAATTAAGGTGTACGTGTTAATGAGCAGAGCATGCATTAACACGTTGTATTTATGTCATTATTAAGTCATTAATAGCCAATTAAAATACAATTGTGATTTGAACCATGGTATCTTCTGTTGTAATACTACCCCCCCCCCCCCCCCCCCACACACACACTGCCACACTGTCATTATGTAAGTATCAAGGATTTTCACAGTGTCAGCTGCTTTTTTGTAGAGGAACAACTCTAATAATATCAGAGAATGCGGCTTGACCAATGTCTGTTTTCAGGTCCATCAGTCAGCGTCTGGGGAGGGGGACGACGACCTCACAGTTTGTCCCAGGAAGGGCTTAGACTGGCGATCAAAGCTGTACAAACCAATTGTCATCACGTTCCTCCAGTGGGAATTTGGAGTACATTAATGCCCCTGCTTTGGGAAATAATTGTATCTCTCTGTGACTTCATTAGGCTCCCCTGGTCGAATCAAAAGACACTCCACCATGGCTGGAAGCTGCATGGTGGGCAGACAGTTTCCCAAAGGGCCGAATGAATAAAAAACGAGGGATTATAATGAGATTGTGCTAACCATGACCAGGATTGAGTTTTTCCATTATACCATTGGCAGCTTTATGAATGAGGTGGATGAGGGGGGAGGCAGGAGCATAAAGAAATGTGTAAGATCTGCACCAGCCACCTGCCACAGGGCTGTGCTGCTGACAGACCAGAGCACGCTTATCATTAGGCAGTGAATCAAAGAGGCCTGCTCTCTGGAGATTCCTCCATTAAAACAGTATACAAGTGTCATCCCCTCTCTGTGTGCAAGAGAGCACACATTTTATCTGAATCAGGAGGAATAATGAGTTGGCTTTGGAAAACAAGAAAGACACTTTCTGTTAATCACCATTTTTTATTTGTTAAATCAAACTTCCAGAATTCATAAGGAAGAGATAGCTTGCTATGTTATTTCATATTAATGGTGTAAACTTAGGTGGTAATTAAAAATGCCCTCAGGCGGACAAGCTCTTAATATTTTATTAGAGCAGTTGTGACAGGCAAACGAGAAACTGCAGAAAGAATAGGGAGTGTTTATCTCAAATAAATTTACTGGACCTCCTGATCAAATTCTCAGGTGCACCTGACACAAACACCAGGATAAACTGTTGATTGATAGATGGATACTTTTTTCTCTTTATGTTTTTCTTTTCACCAAAGACTGCCACTTGTCTTGACTTTTTTCCTGCTCTACAGTGGCAGGAGTGACCCAGAGATCAGGACCATTGACCAAGCCCTTGCTGTTGTCGACTGTGCCCTTGCTTTTGCTTTCGGTCATTCCTAAAGTGTAAGAGCCCACACTTCCTCTGTAAAAAAAAAAAAAAAAAAGAGAGAGAGAGGGAGTGTACGAACAAAAAAATCAATAGGTTTCCATTATCTGGTTGGGCAGTGTCACTGGCCTTGTCAATGATCCCGCTACAGTTTCGGCTCAAGGGTGAGACAAGCCCCCAGTCTATCACTGCTGACAAGAGGAAAACATGCTGACAGCAACAAGGAACATGTCAGAACACAGATTTGCACTTCAAGCGCTCGTCCGAGAGAGCGGTGTGAGGGGCCACCAAATGACAAGGGGCCAGGCTTGGGTAGGGGAAACATGGGAGAGGGGGCTCTGGCCTGGTTTTCACTCCCTTCTCTGAATGTCTCACTCCTCCTCACTAATGCTTTTATCCTTACATCAATTATTTATCTTTGGATACACCAAAGGAAAACCAGGTGCTCTGATTATGGCCAAGAGAAATTCATCCCCTTAGTAGTCACCGCACTAACCCCACTAGCTTTCTTCTGTTTGTTACCTCTCTCTCTCTCTCCTTTTTGCTGGCCATCTCTAACCTCCTGACCCATGAAAAAAGTGTATATATTTGCATGCGCGCGCGCATGTGTGTGTATATATATATATATATATATATATATATATATATTCTGGGTTGGGAGGGTTACTTTTGAAATGTATTCCACTACAGATTACAGAATACATGCTGTAAAATGTAATTTGTAACATTCCATTAGATTACTCAAGGTCAGTAACATATTCTAAATACTTTGGATTACTTCTTCAGCACTGGTAGATTTTGTTTCACTTGTTTTGACTATAAAAATTCAGAGTAAGACAAAATACAAGTTAAAAATACATTCTCTGAAAAACAAATATTTTATACAGTGTTGTTTCTAAAACAAGATCAATCAAATTGATCTTGTTTAAAGGATTTTTAGAATTCTTTCAGGAAAACAATACAAAAATTATTATCAAGAATATGACATTTTGGCCTAATATCAAAGGTCTTACTAGAAAAAATTCATTGTGATCCAATGTGAATTTTCTTGATAAAACAAAATATGATCGTGCCTGGTAACTTGCATGTAAAATGGCTAAAAATTGCATTTTAGCATAGCATAAAGCTGACAATTTTTTAAAGGTTTATTTCTATTTCTTGTGCTCCAAATTTACTTCAAACTTATCTGTCTGCTCGTACGAATGTAACACATCATAAGAAAGTGTTTCACCGCTGTTCAAATGCACTTTGGATTGCATCATTTATATGTATAAATGTTTTCCATCTAAAAGGATTAAATATTAAATTAAACAAATGGCTATAAAATGCAAAGTAATCTCTTCACTAATCAAAATACTTTTTGAATGTAACTGTATTCTAACTACCAATGATTTAAATTGTCACTGTAGAGACCTACAGTTACTTAAATTTTGTATTTTAAATATGTAATCCTGTTACATGTATTCCGTTACTCCCCACTCCTGTATATAAACTCAAAAGTTTGAGAAAAAAAGAAACTTCCTCTCACTTTCAACTGCTTTGATTTTCAGCAAACTTAACGTGTAAATATTTGTATGAACATAAACTGAACAAGTTTCACAGACATGTGACTATCAGACATAAGGGGGGAATGAAAAGTAACAGTCAGTATCTGGCGTGGCCACCAGCTGCATTATAGTACTGAAGTGCATCTCCTCATCATGTACTGCACCATATTTGCCAGTTCTTGCTGTGAGGTGTAACCCCACTCTTCCACCAAGTCACTTGCTAGTTCCCGGATATTTTTTGGGGGAGTGGCCCTTGCCCTCACCCTCTAATCTAACAGATCCTAGATGGGATTGAGATCTAGGCTCTTCACTGGCCATGGCGGAACACTGACATTCCTGTCTTGCAGGAAATCACGCACAGTATGAGCAGTATGGCTGGTGGCATTGTCATGCTGGAGGGTCATATCAGGATGAGCCTACAGGTAGGGTACCACGTGAGGGAGGAGGATGTATTCTCTGTAACGCACAGCATTGAGATTGCCAGCAATGACAACAAGCTCAGTCCGATGATACTGTGACTCACCGCCCCAGACCATGATGGAACCTCCACCTCAAAATCGATCCCGCTCCAGAGTACAGGCCTTGGTGTAATGCTCATTCCTTCGACAATAAATGAGAGGCCGACCATCACCCCTGGTGAGACAAAACCACGACTCGTCATTGAAGAACACAGGTCCAGCGAAGGTGCGAGCGTTTATGCCCATGCGATGTTGTTGCCAGTGATGTCTGGTAAGGACCTGCCTTACAACAGGCCTACAAGCCCTCAGTCTAGCCTCTCTCAGCCTATTGCAGGCAGTCTGAACACTGATGGAGGGATTGTGCGTTCCTGGTATAACTCGGGCAGTTGTTGTTGCCATACATGTGGATGTACCGATCCTGCACAGGTGTTGTTACACATGGTCTGCCACTGCAAGAATGATCATTTGTCCTTCCTGTCTCACTGTAGCACTGTCTTGGGTGTCTCACAGGACGGACATTGCAATTTATTGCCCTGGCCACACCTGCAGTCCTCATGCCTCCATGCAGCATGCCTAAGGCACATTCACTCGAATGAGCAGGAATACTGGGCATCTCTCTTTTGGTGTTTTTCAGTAGAGTCAGTAGAAAGGTCTCTTTAGTGTTTTAAGTTTTTATAACTGCAACCTTAATTGCATACCGTCTGTTAGGTGTTAGTGTCTTTACGACTGTTCAACAGGTACATGTTAATTAATTGTTTATGGTTAATTGAACAAGCATGGAAACTATTGTTTAAACCCTTTACAATAAAGATCTGTAAAGTTATTTGGATTTTTACAAAATTATCTTTAAAATACAATGTCCGGAAAAAGGGATTTTTTTTTAAATATATACTGTATATATACACCGATCAGCCACAATATTAAAACCACCTGCCTAATATTGTCTAGGTCCCCCTCATACCACCAAAACAGCGCCGACCCTATTCTTCTCTCCACAGTTGGACAGAGCGGTTATCTGAGTTACCATAGACTTTATCAGTTCGAACAATTCTGTCCATTCTCTGTTGACCGAACAAGTCTGGCCATTCTCTGTTGACACCTCTTATCAACAAGGCGTTTCTGTCTGCAGAACTGCCCCTCACTGGATGTTTTTTGTTTTTGGCACCATTCTGAGTAAATTCTAGAGACCATTGTTTGTGAAAATTCCAGGTGATCAGCAGTTACAGAAATCCTCAAACCAGCCCATCTGGCATCAACAATCATCCATGCAATTATCTAATCAGCCAATCATATGGCAGCAGTGCATTCAAAAATTCAGATTTGGGTCAGGAGCTTCAGTACATCAACCATAAGAATGGGGAAAAAATGTGATCTCAGTGATTTCGACTGTGGCATGATTGTTAATGCCAGATGGGCTGGTATGAGCATTTCTGTAACTACTGATCTCATGGGATTTTCACACACAACAGTCTCTAGAATTTACTCCGAATGATGCCAAAAAAAAACAAAAAAAAAAAAACACAGTCAGTGGCAGTTCTGCGGACAGAAATACCTTTTGATGAGAGAGGTCAACAGAGAATGGTTAGACTGGTTCAAACTGAAAAAGTCTATGGTAACTCAGGTTACCGCTCTGTACAACTGTGGTGAGAAGAATAGCATCTCAGAATGACCTACACAATATCAGGCAGGTGGTTTTAATGTTGTGGCTAATATTTGTATATTTGCGGTGTATATATTTAAATACTATATATATGCATGCAGGTTTTGTTGTGAGTACACTGTATGTGTGTCACTTAATGCAGACTATTAAAAATTTAGACAGTTCATGTATTGCTGTTACACAATCATAATCACACTAAACCTGGATATTTTATTTAGTAATATCACATGAGCAAGAGAGCGATATGGCCCTACATCAGCACTGCTGTGATTCGGCCATAGGTAATCACAGCAGTGCTGATTTAGGGCCATATAACACAACTGCGAGTGTGATATTGCTTAAAAACAGTTCAACGAACATGTAAATTAAAAAAAAATAGGAAAAACTGAGTAGTCATATAAAATGCATTTGTTCATGGAACTACTTTCTTACGCGACAGATCCGAATCTGCCGTTGCTGGTTCAAACCAAATGATGCGTCCAAGCCTCTGTTAGTAATTCAAAAATGTCACTTCAGAAATAGTATCACAGCTTGTGCTGTTTCGAACAAGTTATTGGATAAACAAGGATGGATGGGTGTGGGTGTGTGTGAGAGAGAGAGAGTGAGAGAGAGAGAGAGAGACGGATCACCTGTTGCCACACCCAAGCAGAGATGCTTTCAGCTTTCTGAAGATCAGCTTTCTCAGTGGAAAAATTGTGTCCAAGCCGAGGGTATTTCTCCCTATTTCGCAGTATCTGGTGTGTAAGAGTCGATCACTATAGAAACCGCAATGTCCTCTGTCATTTTAAACAGCACCCATTGTGTAATTAACTAGTCTGTTGTGTCTCTCAACTGTGATGAGCTGAAATTCTGAAGTTGTTTGTGTAAAGCTATTTCCTAGCTTTAGAAGTATAGTGTAGTAAGCGATTACTACAGCTGTTGTATGTAAAGGATTAACTTCACGTCACCTAACTGACTCATATTACACACACATATGATCTTTTGCCGCCACCTGCTGGCTAACATATGTAATGTCAAAAAAAAAGAAAGACAAACCATAGCTCTTAACTGATCTGCACTGCTATTACACTTTAGTTTAGGATGGCGCAAACACAAGCGGAGTGATACACACACAGTGAAGCATCGGAGTGCTGATGCTGTCAGATCATCAGTACTCATGGAACGTCTCTCGTCCAATCAGATTCGAGGACTGGAACTAACTCTTGTATATATACTCAGTAAGGCATGTCAGTATCAGGCCTCTGTTTGAACCTACTTAAACCCAACCTATCCTGCTGACCAACCAAACTTATTTTCTTTAAACCAAACCTCTTTACTCATACAGAGTAAGAGAGACATCAACCACTCGACAAAACCAGAAAAATCAATACATTTTGACAAGGATGAAACCTATTTTGTGCTCCAAAAATATGTTTTGGCCCCTGTCACATTCAATTAGATCTGTATGGCTTGTCTGATGTTCAATACAGCCTTTGTGGAACAGGAAATCTATTCCACTTCCTGTGTGTATATGTGTATTTCTTGTAGGCCTTCCATTTTTAAACATAGCCTATATTATAACATCCTTCCTATAGTTATGTAGAACTTGGTCTTATAACAAAGGTTAATGTGAAATTAGCTCTACCCATTCGCTCTAAATTATTTCTAATGGACATTTTTTCCAAAGGCTTCAAGCTCTGGGACATCATCTGACCTGCTGTTTAGAGCCTATTAATTAATGCACTTTCCTGCCAATTGTTTTTCAATTAGTGCGCCTTCCCTATTTCCCCGAGTTCCTTTTCCTTGTCTAGTGCACTAATTCGGTGTAGTGGATGACTGCAGGGAATTCAGGTTAATATGTTGACAAGCCCCGAACAATAGCGAGTCATGTCGCTGTGCACGCTCGGATGGTTCGGTTCAGTTTAGCAGCTGACAGCAGGTCCTAATCATCAGCTGCCCTAAAGACACGTCATTACATACCATCATGACGACATAATTACATCTGGCTAGTTTAAAATGGTTTCTAATGATTGGGCAGACTGGAGTGTTATGTAAATAATTATGATAAAAAAAAAAAAAAATTAATCGCAAAAAATAACATTTTAAATACATCCTAATTAAAACATTTAGCCTATTTTATAGCTATTTTGATTAAAGTGGCCGTTTTAATTTAGACTAAATGTCACTTTGGAATATGGATCATAAACACAGGCTTGCAATAAAACGTATGACTTAAACGTTTACAAACGTCCATAAAATATGGGTATATTATTATATAATGTCACCTTATTATTATAATTAGATTATTATTTTTTATTATATTTTTTTTAAAGCTTTAGATTCACGCAGTTTGGAGCAATTTCAGTTGCATGTGTCAGCTAGTCTATTGATACCATGCTAAATAATAATAATAATAGCCTATTATTAATAAAAAAAAATTGTGTTTTAAACTGCTAATGGACTTTCTGTACAATGAATGAATACCAGAGATAGTAGAGCTGTATGTGTGACTGGTCACTGAGCAGCTGGCGCTTCTCCCTCCAGGCTCATGACCTGCTTTTCTTACCACACTAAATTGGAGGCTTGACAAGCCACAAAATGAAAGAGATTTGAGTTGGATTCGGGAAGAAATGCAGAATATGTGCCAAAAGTGACGAGCCAGGCGGGCATCCCGGTCATGAGACATCAGGCGTGAAAAATACGACGGCTTTTTTATTATCCGTGTAGCCAATGTTTTATAATATTGTCAGACAGCACATAGGCTAGCCTGTTAAAATGAATAAATACACTTTTCCCCTGTGTTATGTAAAGCATCATATAACACGCGCGTGTAATTGATGTAAGATTAATGAGTAGCCTATTTTGCTTGTCTTCATGCTACAATAAATTAATTAAACAGACTACTTAATTCATACTGCTGTATCTAATTAAATTTTTCTCGGTATGTTTTGGTTGTAATGTCTCTAATCTCATGATGAGAAAACATGTTATGCTTTTCTCACACGTTGGGGGAAATTACAGCCGAATAAAAATGCAATATTTCTCTCTCTTCTGTAATAAAATGCGGCGCCAATTTGGTCTTCCCAGCTCCGTTTGCGAGTGTTAATTGATCGTTTCAGACCAATGAAAATGTAGAGGGAATTGGGCCAATCAACTCAGATCACGCATGTTGCATTTGGCTTGAGGCCTTTGTTTTCCATAATGTTTTTCTTTTTGTTTTCGTATAGAAACAGCAGCGGACATGTAGTTTTGACATTGCCCACCAGGTGTCACTGCTCGGCAATTAAGTTGAACTCTAGATGCTTTGTTGAACCAAAATAAGAGGTTTCAGAAGAGTCTTCTAATTACCCTTTAAACTGTCTGACCACTCACAAAAAGCTAAAATAAATAAAACCTTTAAACAATATTGTGAATAAATTGATGTGGGTGTGTTTTCCATAAATCAATCTGAATGCTGACAAAGCAAATTATCGGATTTCTTTTTTGGATTTTTTATTTATTTATTTTTTTTGCATTATTGTCCACATCAGTCGCCATTGTAACAACCAAAGTAACATTCAAACAATTTTTTCCGCTTTATTTTCGATCTGCACATTTTATTCGTGTTGATGATAGTAGAGATTTGAAACCGTCGAGTAGAATGGCTTCTGAAAACTCATACATTTTAATTTTTAAATTTTCACAAATTTGATTTTTTAAATAATTATCTAACTTTTTTTTATAGAAAGCTCACACGCTGTGCAACATTCTTGAAGAAGTCCTATGTAAAAAATAAAATAAAAATGAAAATTCCGTAAAGGCCTAGTTTACGTTTACTACAGGGTTTAACAGAGTGTTATTGCTGAATCATATTATATAAAGACATCGGCTAATATAGGCTACAGTATATAGCTAGAGAGCACATTATTGTGGTAAACGCACGAAACTGTAATCCTCCAAATGCCTCGCATTGAGTCCTATCTTCAACAATTTTGTAATTCCCTCGAACCTTGCTGTCTAAATTTAGCAAGCCTCGCCTCAGATAGAAAACAAAGTAATTTTGTATTTATTGCACTGACATGTCTGTTGTTTCAGTGCATAAACAAACAAGCAAAAACAAACATAAAAAAGGAATGTTTATTCCTTCAGCATTTAAAAGAGGAATATCTTCACCGTAAGCAATGCTTTCATTTGCCTTTTGCTTTGTTGATATAGGCCTATATATATAGCTGCGACCCAACTGTATACCACTGTTGCGAAATGTGTCAAGCGACACGTAAATATATAGAGCAAATGACAGCAACAGAGGGGGAATAAGTGACAGTAGAAAGACAAACGGAGCAGTACAAAGGCGCGCAGAGCTTTGAGAGCGCAGTTTGTTTTAGCGCACATCTCCCGGGCTGAAGAGAGAAACTAACACGCCCTGTTTAAGAAACAAACATGCAGATTAGATGGGGGTTTGACAGACACTCTTTAGTTGTATATTCCAGGTCCCATCGCGCTTATACGAACGCAAACAGAGCAGCAGACCTCTTTTGACAACATGTATCATTGCCTTTCAGTAATAAAAGCCAAATAAATATTAAACATGCATGGTCAGATTTTGCGTTAATATTACAGTGTAGCCTAATTACATAAGTACTAATTGATATGCAACCATGAACATGTAGGCTTACTTAATATGTAAATATTTTATTCAACAGCTACTAACCACACAATCTTTATATTATTGTTTTGTAATTCCATTGCAGGCTAATTTACGATATGTTCACAGACACATTCATTTTAAAGCAATATGCAATTATTTGGTTAATTGCTATTCAATTATGGTAAATTCACAAGAGGACATCTACATGCATAGATGTTCTGTCTTGGCAATGCTTATTCAACTGAAAATATGGTTGAGCTTATGTGTGCCTGGAAAGTGTTGCCATATTTCACCTGCTGGTGTAGAAGGCAGCGTGCAGGTGGTAGGTGATCACTGACAAACACATTCAATTGCTCTAATCTGACAAGATAAAGAAAGAGAGATGACATTGTTGTGCTTAATGATTTGCCCTCTCTCCATGGTCTTTTCGTGCCATAAAAGGGTCATAGAGCTGACACTGTGTGTGCTGTAGATATCACAGCTCATCCAGGGAGTTGTCACCTGTTATGTGTCTGTCACCTTCACACTTACTGCCTTTACAACCTGAGCTGTGATTATTGCTCAGTCCTGCTGAAGTTCAACACAATTTTTTGGATTCAAAAACAAATATTTTATATAACATTCATGTACATTTGGTTTCTTTTACACCATCCTAAAGGTAACACTGAGAAGACATACTCAAACAATAGTCTATATCATCCATTAAGGCCATATGGTTCAGTCATTAATACAATTATATGTACAATGGGTTACTGTGTGAGATCAAAACCCCAATTTGCACTGTAAAATAATTTTCATTATAATGTTCATGTTAGGGTGTGATTACACATGTAAGTACTATACAAAATTAATTAACTAATTGATTACACAATGTTGTTGTCAAATGTTATCAAAAAATATGGTAACACTTTACATTAATGCTGCCTTTGTTTTTGTTTTTGGTTTATTTGACCATAAAAGTTAAATGAATCAACTAATTTGTCAAGGATGATACAATAGATTTTAAAACCTATTTCCATTGTGTTCTTTATTACAATTAAGTGTTAAGGTTATAACAACATGTCAATTATTTATAATGCATTTGTAAATGACTTATAAGTCATTAATGAGCCCCCTTTTATACCAACAAGAATAAAATGGGGGACTTACATGCATAAATCATGTCAAAAGTAAGCATTTTAACTTACATTTTATTAGTGCCAGATCAAAAAAGAATGATGACTATTAAACCATCCAGAATTTTATGTACATACATTTCTAATATTGGGAAGTACTTCAATATTTCAACAACTCTTCATAGGTCTACTTTATTTTAAGATACATTTGATTGATTATGAAAGTTGAATAAGTGTTATTAAGCATATGCCCTTTTTTATGCATGTTGTTACAACTGCATATCAGTGTTTTACAGACTAATGGAATGACTAATTAGTTTGTAATGAACCACTTCATAAACCCTTAACAAAGGGAACATTACTGTGAGGAGTTAACAAAATGATTTTTTAGCACATACTTTTCCTATCTATCTATCTATCTATCTATCTATCTATCTATCTATCTATCTATCTATCTATCTATCTATCTATCTATCTATCTATCTATCTATCTATCCAAACAAATGTCATTTATTTGTTGTGAAGGAAAATTACCTTTTACATTGAACTATATTATGGGGTTGATGGACATAAAAACTGTGGTTTGTCACATTTATAATTGGAGTCAGTCTGCCACAACAATACTGAGATTTTAAATTAGAAGCTGCTGTTATAGTTGCTCATCAGCCTTTTTCTATTGACTGTTAAGTATTCTGCCCACTCCCCAGACGCTGTCCAAGATTGTTCTAATCACTAGATCAACAACTCAAATCTACGGGAGAACAAATAATGGAGATGAAATGAACAAATGATTAGCATACTGTGAAAGTACAATAAGTTTCTTATTTAGCATTTAGATAACTGTCTGTCCCAAGGAGCAAAGCTTCAAAGTTGAACCCAGTTTAGGCAAAGAGAATTCATTATTTCTCCTTCATGCTTCATTGAATCTCTCATTACCAAACTTTGTCTGTATTGATGTTAGATTTGATTGAAGATTAGAGCATTTAGCAAATCTTGCTGTTGCGCATGTATCAGGTTTTTCAAGCACCCGCTGGTCAATACCCTCACTTTTATCCTGTGTCTGCTTCATTTAAACTTCATCAACTCCATCAATGAACTGGAACAGAGAAATGTCCCTGTGGTACAGTCCTGTTCTTTTGTTAGTTAATTCTTTACTGCCTCTCTCTCTCTCTCTCTCTCTCTCTCTCTCTCTCTCTTTCAATTACTAAACCTAAAACCACCCTATGATTAATTATTTAAATCAATATGATAATGAATATTGGTTTGAGCTTTCAGCTTGGCTGGCTTAAGAATGCATATGACAACAGTGATACGCTCTCCCAATCTACATGTCAAACTCTTTTTGCAAAAACCCATCCCACTTTTTTACAGCCCTATATTTCCACTGACAGTGAAAATTGTTTATATAATAGAAAATGATGTATTCTCACTAGGGAGATGTATTTCCTACGGTCGCCTGGTATGTTTTCACTCTGCATTTCTCACGACCTGCGATTAAATTATGAGGAATGCAGTATGTAAGACATCTAGGAAACCATCCTATAGTGTGGAATTGATCAATCATGGTTAGGTTGCCAAACATAGAGTGTTATTTGTCTTCTGTTTTGCATACCTGTATAAACCCTATAAAATGGGACATAAAGCAGTGCATCATATTTATATGGCTACCCAAAGAGCCATTTCGGATGTATGTGCAGGGAAAAACTATGTCCCCATCTGTTGCCATACTAATGAATGTTCTAACATCTCAGCCTATCGAATGGTATTCATATCTTTAATGATCCAGTTGCAAGTGATATACACCTCTCCATAAAGCCCCTCAGTTTTACATTTCAGCTGGAAAGGCTTTCCTTATGTCAGACAGCACACAGAGGTTTCCTACCCATTTGTTATGGTTGTAAATGCATCAAAGTAGTCTCCTGTTGGTGGAGTTCAGAGCAATATACCGCAGGACCACAGCGAAATTCTATAAAGAGTGACACACTCTCTATTTTTATTGTAAACAATATAATTACTACATTACACTAATAATAAGTTGTGTAATCCATCCTGAAGCATTTGAATATGGGACATATCTAAGAATGCACTTTATTAAATAGGTCTTATTTCATTATCATATTAGGGATTAGTCTTGATGTTGCCCCAAATCTGTATCACATCATCATATTCACCATTCTAATTTAGATTTCTCAGCAAACTGCTCCACAATAACAAACATTAAAATGTGACTTTTAATTAAGGTGGTCTTTAAATAATGAAGTCCAATTTAATGGATGAGTTACAACATCAGTCATAGTCATGTTCATCTAAAATATTGGGTGACGCTCCCGGTTGGTTTTTGAACGGCCTTGTTGGTAAGGAATGGCAGAGGAAAGCAATGGATGAGCACAATGGATTGAAAATGAGTGACCTTTGGAAGTGTATTCTGTGATGGCTACGCTTGCACTTCACCTCACTTCCAGTAGGTGGAGTAAACAAGACCTGACCCTTTAGAAACAGGAGTTTTGAGGTCACCACTGGGTTGAAACAGTTAAACTAGTGAAACATTCTCACCCTGGGGACATGTTTCTGTACAATACATTGATTGTTATACAAAACTGCTTCTCCATTTCACTCTGATAGCGAGAATAATGGATTTTATAATTTAAAACTTTTGCATGAAACATTAGGCTCCAAAATCATAACTGTTTATATATCGATTGGAAAGCCATTTTTATCTGGTAAATTGTTGACTTTACAGCTGTCTAATAGTGTTTTCCTCACCTTTGTAGCGAGAGTCCCTGGATGTTTGCATGCACGCAGAGGTTTTATATTCAAAACCTGTCCCGGTAAGGCATCTCATTATGCCTGTCTGAAAATATTGGCACACAGAGAGAAATGTGATTATTGGTGATAACTGTATAAGCATTATGCTTATCTTATCCATTGGTCTCAGTGTGAGCTCTCACCCAGTGCAATCCAAGCAAATAGGTAAAATATGAACATGCTGTAGGTGTAGATTCTCCATTCTCCAAAAACAAAACACATTATTTTTCTCTAAATTGAATATGCAAAACATGTTCTGCAAGAACGGACAGTGACGGATATGCTTACTAACAAAAAACTTGTACACTTGTAGTTCTTTGCAGGAAGAGTGATTTGTAGCTAATTTAAATAGTGCTTCATATGTAACTAAACTGAATAACCTTTCATTATAACCCTTTCATATGCAGTGTTGAGCGGTATCCTTGCTATGAATAGCTAAGCTATTAGTTTAACTTAATGTCTCAGTAGCAAGGTGATAGTGTGGTTATATATAAAATGATGTAGTTTTTCAGTAGCAAAGCTGTTTTATGGATTATGTACATATGCTACATCGTTATATTTTCTTTGGCAATATGTCAGCATGTTTTGTGTTCCGTATTCTGTCGGCTGTTTAGAAAAAGATCTTGTGACGCCTGAATGAGTAATTCTTTTCAGTCTGTTCTTTTCAATGAATTGGTCAAAGGTTTAGCAAAACTGTCACTTTGCATCTTATTCACTAACCACCCACAATCTAGTGTAAGCAGTGTGGAGCAAAGCCATTATCTTTATCTATATCTGTTACTATGACAAAATTATCTATAACTGTATTTTTTATTTGGATAGAACCGGATGTGGGTGTACTTTAAACCGGAAGTGCGTCAAATCTTATTTTAAAATGTAACTCTCATACATTTAGGATAAAGCTTCTGGATATAAAGTATGCCTCGGATAGGCCTATTTAAATATTCTTCTTCTGCTTCTTCTTCTTCTTCTTATTTATTATTATTTACTTATAGTTTTGATATATATATATATATATTATTTTTTTTCTCACCAGATGAAGCAGAATATATAGGCTAAATAAACTGTGGAATATGTTATTAACTGTGTTTTCTCCAGGTATTTCACACCTTAATATCTGCTGAAACAACATTTTCATTTATGTCTGTGCAGTGTGCAAGTAACAATGTTATTCTGGAGGCACAAGGTGTCAAACAATTGCAAAATATCAAGCACAGATTTTGCAGCGAATATTAAATAAAAATATGAATATTAAAATAAATGATAATAAATTAATATAGACTACAAATGGAAAGCACCGTAAATCTCTATCAAAAAGTTTTATGATACACTCGAGGCTTATTTTTTGTTCACATATTTTTACAGAGGACATAATTAACTAGTTAAATTATATGTAAAGAATTAGATAAATGCAGTGGAATAAATGGCATAATCAGTCATAATTCATCCTCCGAGTGGTGGTGGCGTAGAGGGTTAAAACACATTAATGTTAATCAGAAGGTTGCTGGTTCGATCCCCACAGCCACCCCCATTGTGTCCTTGAGCAAGGCACTTAACTCCAGGTTGCTCCAGGGGGATTGTCCCTGTAATAAGTGCACTGTAAGTCGCTTTGGATAAAAGCGTCTGCCAAATGCATAAATGTAAATGTAATGTAAACCTCTATGGAGCATTTAAACATTTTTGGAATAAATGATTAACTAGATAATTACCTTTATGTGGTTATAAATTTGGTCAACTTACAGTCGAGCTAAACAATAAAATCATCACTTCTTTGGTCAGGAATTAAACATTGCGCTCAGGTTGGTTTATAAATCCTTACGTGTGAATTGTGTGAAACATTCGATGTTAATGTGATCAGACATTTCAAACCAACATTTCAAGAAGTGGAAAATAGACTATATTTAATTATTTTTCTATGTAAGCACGGACTAGACAGACATCTTTGACCATTACCATGTGGCTCGTGCTGCTTCAAAAAAATTATTTGTCAAACTTCATTCTGTTTCATTATGCTGCGCTGCATATTGCTGTTTTAAGTATACAAGCATATCTGCCGAATACGTCCTTGCGGCCACCAGTGTGGCACATTTCACCACAGATTTAATTTCAGTGTGTATTATATGTGTTTTTGGCTCAAATCAGCATGGATTGCTTGTGAACCAGTCACAATATGATTCAAATTTTGAAAAGGAACTGTTGGAAGATAAAAAAAGTTAAAACATTCACAGTAGCGCCAATTTTTGACAGGAATGATAATGAGGCTGTGATGGATAATCTTACCGTCTCTTCAATTACATGCATTGCATAAAGCTGTATAATGATCCTCGACTACATCTCATCTTTTCTCAAATAAATGTCAACTGAAATTTCTTGGATACATATTTTTCTTTAATGTTTCGCAGCAGAACGATCCAAAAACACTCAACTGTACAATCCATTAAAGAGAATGTATGTCTATCCCTCACAGCCTCGTTGTCATTTCCTTCAAAATCAAAGAAGGCACTGCTGTAAACACGGTCTATTGGACCTGACCAAAACCTAAAGTAATCAGTTTCATACATTAATGTTTCATCTGTAATCACTGTTTGAAATATATAGTTTATGGTGCCACTGTGCTTGAGTAAACAGTTTAATATTTTAATGCAATGTGTTAAATGTGCGTTATGTGTAAACCCTGGAGCTGGTACATTCTCCTCTGAATGATTTTTAAATAATATGGCTGTATTCGAGGGGCTGCGCTGTGTTAATAATAACACTGGGCATTTACATTTAAGTCTTAAAGTGGAACAGAGCTGGAAACTGCGTATTTCAGTTATAGGGCCAGAGACAAGTAATTAATGTTATGACCCCTTTAAATCTAAACTTAATTTGGTTAGTGATTTATGACCCAGTTTTTCAAGTCCAGGCTCACAAGTCAGTTGTGTAGAGATTATACTGTATCAGTAAGGTAAAATTTTAGACAGTTCAGACAATAGTGAGGTCCAGGTTTGGTTTAAAAAAAAAAAAACACGCACGCATGCACACGCACACACACACTCGCAATACAGTATATATATATATATATATATATATATATATATATATATATATATATATATATATATACAGGGTTATATACACACATACAGGGTTGAGAGTTATACTTTTGTTTACTTTTATACTTTGGCCACTATAGATTTCAGAATAAATGCTTTAAAATGTAATTTGTAATATATTTCATTAGATTACTCAAGTTCAGTAACATATTCTAAATACTTTGGTTTAATTCTTTAATTCTGGCAGTTTTTTCACTTGTTTTGACTATAAAAACCCAGTACAGACTTTATAAACTATAATCACTGGTTTCCGGACACGGCTGTCCACGCATTCACGAGAGAGTCGAGTTCCAGCGTATGATGTAGGCATAGTGTAATGGCCGGTGAGAAGTGACGAACGTGAAGTGCAAAGGATAGAGGAAGCCAGTGAAAACACAGACGGCCGTTCACGGAAACCAGTGATTATAGTTTATTAAGTTATAAATACGGATATTTTTCTTACAAAAACACATCACTTCGCTTCAGAAGGCCTTTATTAACCCCCTGGAGCCATATGGATTGGTTTTTTGAAGGTACCATTAATTCCGATTATAAAGCTTAGAAGAGCCAGGATATTTTTTAATATAATTCAGATTCTGTTTGGCTGAAAGAAGAAAGTCATATACACCTAGGATGGCTTGAGGGTGAGTAAGTTATGGGATAATTTTCATTTTTGGGTGAACTAACCCTTTAAGGGTAGTTTTTAGCATGCTTTAGTTAGTAGATTAGCTAGCAATACTTTTTTGCGTAGCTTGCCCAACACTGTTCATATCTGCCACATGTTTGTACTCTAATAAAATCAAAATCTGTTTGTGTGGTGGTGAATATGTAAATATGAGTGGTGTATGGTGTCCTATTGTGTGGTAAACAGGCTGTATCAATGGAGTCCTCTGTTAATTTCTCATTGATGCAGTAAAGTTTTCAAAGTATAGTGTATTTTCAAATATCAGTGTATGTTTGAATGGGTGATAGAATGATAGAAGAGTGATAGAATGACAAAGTGTTTGTGATTGGAACATTTTAGCATGTAGTGTGGGCACCAGTAAAACGAATTAGATGGATTCAATGGACTCTTAATAAAGCACTTGCTCTATTCTCTCTCTCCCTTCTTTTATCTTTTTATCTCTCGCAGTCAGTCTGGAAACAGCTGTCATGTTTGACTGACAGACTAACATACACTCAACATGACCAGACTCTCTTGTGTGAAAGCCCTGTTCTCTCTCTCACCCTTGCCAGACCTGAGACACATGTCAAGAGGAAGCTTCTTCCATCTCTCTGTTCAAACTCATAACACACTGCCAGAGAGAGAGAGAGAGAGAGAGAGAGAGAGAGAGAGAGAGAGAGAGAGACAGACGCTTCACATCTCACACTTTTCCTTTAATCACACTCAATGTCTGCCATTTCTTACAACTGCTTTCATGCTGTGACTAGTCAAAGATACGTGAATGAGATGTTTCAAAGTGTTAAACCAATTTAGCAGGCATTATTATATGAAAGAAGTCACAAATGTAGCTGTTTAGAGCAGTCATCAATACAAACCAAAAAGACTACAATGAGGGGACAAACACCTCCCTTCACAAAGGACAACATGTTTAATAATCCCTGCTCTATGTTACAGAGTGTTGCATCTTCAATGATTGGGCACGGTAATGATTAATGACCGGTGCATCTTTCTATCACTATTGAGTGGTTAATAAGACATTGCCATTGATGTGAGACACTGTTAACACCTGACAGGACCTCACAAGAAAAGACACATACTTTTTACCAACATATTGAGGGCAATACAGATTGAGAGCAGAGAGATAATGAAGTCTCCTGTGAGGTTTGGTGAACAGGAGCTCTCGACCCGGCTTCCCTAGTCCACCTAATACACTATAGCATCTTAAGACCAGATGTCTCCAATCCACTGTCAACAAGCAGGATCTGAGTTCAGACACTCCTTACTGCTCTTTACTCTCTCTGTTGGCTCTCTGTCTTTCATGTTAGGCCATGCTGGGACTGAAATCAAGAGGGCATTGGTACGTGGGAGTTTTCAAGACGAATAATAGATCTGTAAGCTACAGACCGTCTGTGATGTGATTGAAGGCTACTCTCATTCTTTTGAGTTGCATAAAACAAAGACCACTCACTGCACCTTGCAGTGTTTGCTCATCTGCATGAACGGCTCTTGCTCTGCAAATTCAACTTGACCAGACTTTGGCAGAGGGGAACTTGTTTAAATAAAGAGAATATATGCATCAAACGAAAAAAGAAAACAGAAGAAAAAAACATGCAATTATGTCCTTGATCAGGTTAAGCTTTATTTTGCCAGCAATCCAAATTACCAGCGTTCACAAATTCGGGCTCCATATGGGTGGCACCTAGGAGCCGAGCCAGTCCCGTAAAGTATTCCCCCTTTCACAACAGCTTTCACTGCCATCTCCCCATTTCTCATTCCTCAGATCAGCATCCAGGCCTCTCCTCTCCTCCCCTCTCTCGTTCCCCTGCTCCCTGTTCCAGATAATGGAGCACTCTGCCTCTGTTAGGCTGCCAAGGGCTGCATCTCTGCCCGCTAGTAATGACCTGAGGGGATAACGTGTGACAGGCCGGCTATAATAATGCCTCCAGCCACGGACAAAGCAGCCCCCAGGGCTCTATTTTTAAATACTTTATACTTTACAGCAGGGCTAAAAGTCATTTATTGTTTTGTAGGTCATGTGTGTGGATGGGCAGTGGCGTGTGGGTAAGTACAGAGAGAGAGGCAGTGGAGACAATTCCTACTCACATGGCATAAGTATTTGCATAAAAGGAGGAACGTTTTCTTTGACAAGAACAGAAGGATTTAAACACAGCAGGTTGAGCAGGTTCAGTCGTAGCATCACTGAAAGGAATTGCACTTTTAATGTGTTCTTGGAGATGCATGGTTCAGGAGAGAGGACTGCTATAAAAATATGTAAAAAATGTATTAAATGACTTAACTGTTGTACAAGGTCTTGCCTATGAGTGTTCCCTTCTGAAAGTCATTTATAAAGATGACTGTAAAAACCGAGCACGAAGAAAGTGTGTTGGCCGTGGCCGGTATATGCCCCTGTGGCACACAGATTTGTCAGTCACAAAAATGTATCTGTATATACACTTTAAACACTGTCAACATATTTTGTTGGGCAACCTAACAAAATATTCCATGTGATAACATAAATTAATTGTTTTTAAAAAAAATTATTTGATCTGACTAAATCAACCTGAAACCAACAAAAGCAATTTTTAAGGATTAGATCAAGTATAAATAGATTTTTGATGTAAAAACTGCAGATTACCAGAGAGGCACCAAAAGTGAGTTTTCAGCCGTAGAGACTGTAATACCAACACGTTCTCACTCCCAAGCTTGTGCAAGGGCCCAGAGCATCAATCTACAAACCCCAAAGGCGCGCTCTGGCATCAGATTGCAATGCATCTGGCAAGTGCATTTTTTTCAATGAGAAACCTTTGACGTCAACTGTGATGTACATTAGAATTTTTGCATCGTTTAATTATACGTTGGGGTACAATTTTGTTTTTGTGACATATGTTAGGGGTATGATTTTCATTTCATTTGAAATCAGCAGCATTTAATCACAGTGGATAATATTTAATCTGTTGTTTATCTTTATCTTTATATTTAACCTGTCTGTACACATCCAGCACTGCTGAAGTGACCCGTTTCATTCCGGGTGTATTCTGTAAATGTAAGTTTTAAGTCACCGAACACAGTCATCCGGAATCCACCATAACACATCCTTTACGAGTTTCGTTCTATCAAAAACTGATGCCTCAACTATAATGACAAGGGTTTGACATCAGAAATTCAGCGATTATGCCATTAGGTCTCCCATGTCTTGCGACCGATTACAATGACCTCAAGTTCGGTAGAATCAGGATGACACAGGATCAGGATGCCTTCAAGGAGGGGGAATATTTTTACGGATTAAAACCTTCAGTTTCACTCTGTTACCCACACAATGCCATCGTATGTTTTGGAATATTATTATTATGCATTTTAAAAAATAAATGATCATGACTGTATCTGCTTGTTTCATCTTTTCTATTGCTGAGAACTGGTTAGGTTTAGGCATAAATGTGCGATTGGGTGCCTAAAAATATCTATAAATAGTGTAATGTATATCAAATGATGTATATGAAAGTGTCTCTTTAATGTTTTATACTGTTGATTTTCAGTTAAATCTAAAATATTATATATGATTGTATATTGCAATATCACACTAATATATTTATAAGTATAATAAATCAGGTTAAACACATAAAAAAAAAATAAAAGATTGATAACTGATGACAAAGTTTTCTTGTTGAAAACAATGGGGTTTCTCACAGCATCATTGAGAGGATGCCAGGGTGCACCTTTGGCGCCATCATGCAGATGCGGACGGCTTCTGCACAAGCGGCAAAATTGGATGCTTAGGGAATGAGAATGGGTTGGTAATACAGACTCAGGTTGAGAGTGATCAATATGCGGTTTATTTAAACAGGTAAGTTCAGAGTACAGACAGGTGAGGGTCGAATAATCAGGGCAGTCAACAACATCAGAGACAGAGCAGAAACAGGGTAAACAGGCAGAGGTTCAGGGCAGGCAGCAAAACAGCAGTAGTAGTATTCCAGGCAGAGTTATAAATAGACAGGCAGCAAATGATCATAATGTGGTAATCCAAGGCAAGGTCCAAAAAGGAAAGGCAACTCAGGGAATAATCAAAACGCTCAGAAATGTAGTCAGGGCAAACAATACTTCGCAATGAGTGAACTAACAGACAGGGCTTAAATAGTGTGATGATATGGAACAGCTGTGGGGTAATCAGACCAGGTATGCGGGCATAGGGAAATGTAGTCCAATGTTAATATTCAGGTGAGAGAGACCTCCGGTGCCCGATTGTGGAATCTTCGGCGGGGTTCGTGACAGAGGCCCCCCCCCGTGAGCGGGTCCTGACGCGAGAGCACATCCGACGTCGGGGTCTTCCTCGAGGTCGAGGGGCTGGTTTCTCCGGGTTGATCCTGTGAAACTCAGTAATGAGATTGGGGTCGAGGATATCATCCGCTTTGACCCAGGACTTCTCCTCCGGACCGTACCCCTCCCAATCTACCAGATATTGGATCTAGCTTCCCTGACATCTGGAATCTAGCAGGTCTCACACAAGAAACGCCTCTTCACCGTCCACGATCATGGGAGGGGGGCCAGAGTCACCGCCTTCCTCCTTCACCCTCGGACCACCGGCAGGTTTCAACAGTGAGACATGGAAAGTGGGAGAAATACGATAATTAGCAGGTAACTGGTGGCAATATTACACAGGATTAATCTGTCTCAGAATTTTGAAGGGACCCACATACCTGGGACTGAGTTTCTTGCAGTGTAAGCGAAGACGAAGGTCTCAGGTTGAGAACCACACCCAATGTCCTGGAGTATAGTTGGGACTGGGACGATGATGGCGGTCCGCTTGCTCCTTTACCCTGTTTATGGCCCGCTGAAGATGGACATGTGCCTGATCCCACACAGCTTCACTACGCTGAAACCAGCTGTTCACAGCGGGCACATCGGAAGGTTCACCAGACCATGGAAACAAAGGAGGTTGGTACCCTGTGGAGTCATATTGACGGGAAAGCGAATTCCCGTCAATAAACATTCTTTGATCCAGGGAGATAAGTAATTGAGAAGTTGAATCGAGTGAAGAACAGTGCCCATCTGGCCTGTCTGGGATTTAGTCTTTTGGCTGAGCGTAGATATTCCAGGTTGCGATGGTCTGTTAATAACAAGAATGGGTGTCTGGCCCTCTCCAGGCAATGTCGCCATTCTTCAAATGCTGCTTTCATGGCTAACAGTTCATGATTGCCCACATCATAATTCTGTTCAGCAGAGGAAAGTTTGCGTGAGTAGTAAGCACATGGGAAAAGTTTAGGAGGATTACCTTGGAGTTGAGAGAGGATATCGCCAATACCGGTGTTAGATGCATCGACTTCTACCATGAAAGGTGTGTTGGGGTCAGGATGATGCAGAATGGGAGCCAAGGTGAAGCAATTTTTTTAACTCATCAAAAGGCTTGAAAGGTGTCAGTAGACCAGTGAAGCTCGGTGTGTCCACCCTTTACCATGGCAGTGAGTGGTGCGGCAACAGTGCTGAAGTTTCTAATGAATCTTCGGTAAAAATTAGCAAATCCTAAGAATCGCTGGAGTTCCTTTACAGTAGCGGTTTGAGGCCAGTTTAGAACTGCTCGTACCTTGCTTCCATGGACACCCCTTCTGGACTGATGATATAACCGAGGAAGGTGACTGATGTTTGGTGGAATTCACACTTCTCTTCTTTGGCATATAGTTGGTGTTCCATGAGTCGTTTCAAAACTGCCCGGACCTGCTTGACATGTTCCTCCAGTCTGTCTGAGTAAATTAAAATGTCATCAATATAAATTATTAGGCTTTGGTTTAACATATCTCTGAATACATAATTTATGAAGGACTGGAACACAGATGGACTTTTGGACATACCGAATGGCATAATGAGATATTCATAGTGCCCGCTGGTGGTGGAAAAGGCTGTTTTCCACTCATCCCACTCTCGAATGCGAATAAGGTTGTAAGTGCAGCGCAGGTCAAGCTTGGTGTAAATTTTAGCAGATCTTAGCTGTTCCAAAGCTGCGGGGACCAGGGGTAAACAGATATCGGAACTTGACCGTTATATCATTCAAACCACGATAATCAATACAAGGATGAATGCCCCCATCCTTCTTACCCATGAAGAAAAAGCCAGCTGCTGCCGGTGAAGTGGATGGATGAATGAATCCTTTGGCTAGTTTGATATACTGCTTCATAGCTTTCAACTCAGGTTCCGACAGGGGAAAGATTCTACCTCTAGGTGGTGAGGTATCAGGTAACAGATCAATGGTGCAATCACTAGATCGATGTGGCGGTAGTTGTGAGGGTTTGGTTTTACTGAATTCTTCAATCAGGTCTGCATATTCAGAAGGTATATGTGGTGCTATGTTAGTTTCCTTAGTTACCTTGGTGGTTCGCACAGGAAAAGGGGTGATGGGTTTTAGACAATTAGTCAGGCAGTTTGATCCCCATCATATGATCTGTTTATCACGCCAGGAAATTTGTGGATTATGGTCTTGCAGCCAGGGTAGACCGAGGATGACTGAGTGGTGAGGAGAGTGAATGACGAAAAGACAAGTAATTTCGGTGTGTAAAGCCCCAACTGGTTAAGTAAGATCCGTTGTAGTGTAAAGTACCTGGCCGGTTCCCAGGGGGTGCCCATCTAGCACTGCCATTGCCAAAGGAGAGCTACATGGAATCAGTGGAATCTTATGCTGTCGGGCTAGAGCTTCATCAATAAAATTACCTGCTGCCCCTGAATCCAACAAAGCTTTAGTGATGATGTTATCAGATTGGCAGGTTAATTTTACGGGCACTCAAAATCAAGCAGTAGTCTGTGTAGAGGAAATTAACAAACTCAACCAGCGACTGTGTGCTTGAGAGGGTCGAGTTGGGCAGATAACTCTCAGATGTCCCGCTTGGCCACAATATAAACATAGATGATTATTGATGCGTCGTTCCCGCTCCTCTGTGGAGAGATGAGTGCGACCAACTTGCATGGGTTCAACGTCATCACTGGATCGGTGCATTGAACTGAGAGGTTTGGACAATCGGTCTGGTCTCCTGGAGCGAATGAGATTGTCGATGCAAATGGCAAGGTTAATGATTTGATCCAGGGTTCTGCCTTCATAATGGCAGGCCAGCTTTGACTGTACGTCTGTGTTCAATCCTTGTCGGAACAGCAGTTTCAATGTATCCTCCACCCAAACGGTTTGTGTCGCGATAGTACGAAAAGACAAAGTGAATTCAGCTGCAGTATTTCTTCCCTGACGAAGTGCGAGCATTTGTTCCCCAGCATTCCTTCCTCCCTCAGAATATTCAAAAACCTCTCTTAGACGCTGAATGAAATCATTGAAAGTGGCTCGGTTCAACCCTTGACAGGCCCAGACAGCTGTTGCCCAATCAAGCGCTGTTCCCGTGAGCAGAGATCACACCAGGTAGATTTTACTTTCATCAGTAGGATAGAACGAGGGTTGTTGATTCAGGAACATTGAACACTGCATGAGGAAGCCCTTACACTTGGTGGGAGTTCCATCAAATTTTCCTGGAAAGGCTAAATGTGGATTGGTAGTTACAGTACTGTGAGGCATAGAGATGGGTATCTGACTCGCTTGAGGCACTGGGGAGATGGACTCAGGTGCGGGCTGATGGAGACTCTGAACGGATTTCACCAACTCCTCCGTAAGTGAAGTGAGTCAACCAAGTTGATGTTGGTGAGATGCCAGTAGGTTTGCTTGGGCAGTGAGTTCGTTGGACATACGCATGAGGACAGCTGGATCGGTAAGTGGCGAAGTCTTCTGTAACGTAGACTCAGGTTGAGAGGGATCCATATGCGGTTTATTTAAACAGGTAAGTTCAGAGTACAGACAGGCGAAGGCCAAATAATCAGGGCAGTCAACAACATCAGAGTCAGAGCAGAAACAGGGTAAACAGGCAGAGGTTCAGGGCAGGCAGCAAAACAGCAGTAGTAGTGTTCCAGGCAGAGTTCTAAATAGACAGGCAGCAAATGATCGTAATGTGGTAATCCAAGGCAAGGTCCAAACACAGAAAAGGCAACTCAGGGAATAATCAAAATGCTCAGAAATGTAGCCGGGGCAATCTAGACTTCACAATGAGTGAACTAACAGACAGGGCTTAAATAGTGTGATGATATGGAACAGCTGTGGGTTAATCAGACCAGGTATGCGGGCATAGGGAAATGTAGTCCAATGTTAATATTCAGGTGAGAGAGACCTCCAGTGGCTGATTGTGGAATCTTCACCGGCGTTTGTTGTGACAACAGTGAAGAGGAATGCATATTTATAAACTGTACCCCCCCCCCCCCCCCCACCAAAGCTAAATCTAACCATTATTGGAGTAAACATGTAACGTTAGATGAAAAAATGCAGCCTCCGAATCACGCTTGTCACTGATTATGCAAATGCAATTACTTCCTGGTTTCTGACCCTGGGCCTCCCTGCTGACACAAAATGCTTCTGGTCACGCTGCAGGAGAAGGTAAACATGCTGGAGCTGATGCAAAAATGTCTGATAGGAGATAACGCTTGTCGGTGAGTCAGCATAATGTCAACACTAGGTTACCGGAACTTTCTGAAACTACATATTGACTTCCCATGTGATCATGTTGTTTTCTGGAGTTAGGACGTAACTTTGTTATAGTTCACCCTGAAATGAAAATTGTGTCATCATTTACTTACCCCCTTGTCGTTTCAAACCCGTGAACCTGTATATTCCACATAAATGCAGAATGTAAGGAAACATTATTCACTTTTATTGTATGGAAAAAAGAGCAGCGTCAACATTCTTCATTGTTGTATTATATATATATATATATATATATAAAGCTTATTTGATAAATATTCTAAGAGGTCTGACAGATAGGTTTTAGGTAATATATATATATATATATATATATATCCTTCCTCATTATAATTCCATTGAATGGACAAAAATCAAAATTTCAGTCAACAATATCCAATGTAACAATAATGGGTGTCACATAATGTGCAAAAAATATTTATATTAATGCTATTATATGACTGTAATTTGTTTGCCTGATGTCATCTACATGGTTGAAAAAACTAAATAAATACAAGCTGCTCACTTTATCGGCAGCATATTCTTCACATGTCATTCAGTAACAAATGACTTCTTAAAGCAAATATTGATTAAAAGAAGTACATTGTCAAACTGTTTACCTACCTGTCAATAAGCTATGCACCTCTGAGTGGCTCATCTGTGTCGTACATTCTGAGCATTCCATTACAATATGCCTGAAATTTATTGCCCCTGTCTCTCTGTATGAAATATAGATTTTCTGAATTCTGCAGGATTCTTATAGTCTGCACCAATTATTACACTACTGGGTTGATATAAAATAGAACAGGTAATTATAGGGCTAGCATTCTCCAATGCATCAACAGATGCCACATACAATGTACATGCTAAAGGAAAAATAAAACATGCTACAGTATGTGTTATATGCTATATGTGTATATATATATATATATATATATATATATATATATGTTTTAAAATTGCAATTTATAATTACAATGTCTATCTAATAACCTACTTAGCTAGATCGTGTAGATGCAAATAGCTGAAGTTTGCAGCCATTTGTCATGCAGGGTGAAGAAATAAGGTACATGGCATACGCATGCACACACATAAGCAGGATCACAAAGCTGAATAAATCATCAGAGTAATGGTAGCACGATGACCGGTTTGTGTTTTCAAGTTGATTGAATGATAACAAAGTGCACGAGTCACAAGCATCTCCTAGTTTAACGACCCATTGGAGAGAGAGAGGCAGAAACGATTGGCAGGGCCCTGCGAACAGCTTGGCTCACCTCATTAAAAGCTTGTTGACGTCTTGTAAATTTTCGAGGAACATGGGCTGGTAAAAATCAGCCGACAAACTTCCTCTTAAGGAGAGAGAAGAGACCCAGTCCCCACCCATCAGAACCGAGCGCTGGGCGAGAGGAGGAACAGGTATCTGAGGAGAAGAAAGAGACACAAACAGAGACAGAGACAAAAAAAGAGCTAGACATGAGAGGGAAGAATACATACAGTACGCAAGACAACAATAAATAACAGACGTATAAATTGCCTCATTTTCTTGTTTTGGGTGATGTCGATTTAGCTGCTAATTGGTGACAGAAACTGTCAAACGGGTGGCAGCTAGTGATTGCAGTGGCTTCCGTCAGGATTAGGTGAGAGGAAAAGAAGAAAAAAAGCTTTTTATCTGAAGAGAGAATGAGCGATATGCTGGCAGCTACCTCCCATCTCCTCCTGTTGTCTGATATTTACCCAAAACACATTAAAAACACAAGGCAAAGAGAGCAAAAGAAACGATAAGCTTGGCATTATAGGCCCCAGTTCTCCTGCTGTCTCTCAGACTGATCAGTGTGTTTGTTTGTTGAATCTTTGTTTGTTTGCTTGCAGGAAGGAACTGAACACACAAACATCCATGCTAACCTATTCAGAGTGAGAGAGGGAGAAAGAGAGAGATAAAGGCTGACTGACTGATCTCCTGGGGCTGTCTCCTCCAAACCCTGCCTTGACTCCCCCTCTGTCCCGGGGAATATTGAGATGAGCAGTAATTAGGCTTTGATATTCTGGCAAAAGAACAGTAATTAGAGGCTGCGAGTCAGGCTCCTATGTCTGAGCTGCTCATCCAATATTCGCATCATTATTGAACATTAGTATTAGCTCTCTTCCATGCACAAATAGCATGGCGCTAACACTGCCTGCGCAGATGGCAACAGGGGTGGCCGCTGGTAGCACTGGTGCATGTTTGTGCGGAGTGTGTGCATATAAGTCAGATCTATGTAAGTATTGCGCTATACAGTATATATCCAGGGAGCCGTCCGAGAAAGCATTTGTGTGTGTGTGGGATTCAGAGATATGAGACCCAAGTCTGGTCATCTCTCAGAGGGGATTTTTTGGTTATTAGAGCAGTGCCAGATCATGGGCCAATTATACAGAAAACTGTCAGTCAAGATTGTGTGGCTGCGTGATTAGAGCAAAAGGACAAAATCAGGTGAGGAGTGTGAATCTTTCCGGGCAGCTTTGATTTGCTAATGAGGGGAAGAGGGGAGAGGACCAGGCCCACCTCCCCAGCTGTAGCCAAACTCGCCTGCCTTCATTTTCACTCTGACCTTCTTAGTGGATGCTGATCTTGATGCAGTAGCGAGACAAAGAGTGATAAAACGAGGGAGCAGGGGATGACTCTCTCTCTAGGGGTGGTGGGACCCTGGCTCTCAGTTGTGCATGCGCCTGTGCAGTGGGTCACGGTCTGTAAATGAGACCCATGCACCCTGCTCACACTGAGAGGGCCAACAGTAATCAAAGTAAAGGCCCTCTCTATTACAGCACAGGCCAAAAGGCTACTTAATTACCCATAATAGCTTGAAACATGCATATAGAAAAACCACACCCACAGGTGGGTAGGAGGAGGGTAAAGGACAAGAGGAAGGAGGGACAGTGTGTCAGCAGTCTCCTCCTAGAATACTTCTGGCCCCAACCGGTCCTCCCATTTTCAAAAAGGAAAAAAAGGCTAGAGAATGAAGAAGGGAAAGCTGACAGAGGCTCCTAATTTAGTGGCTACTGTTTGTCTTGTCAGCTCAGCCTGGCAGCAGTGGCACCAATGTCCACGGGGCAGTTGAGGTAGCGGAGAACAAGAAGATGGTGCAAGCGGAGACAGGGTGCACACAGCAGGGGCCTGTAATGAATGGAGCAGGGGGAAGGGGAGGGGTATGACAGCTCAGGCAGCTGATGCATGAGCTCCATGCTAATTCCTCAGCCTGGCCATGATGGATCCTGAAATCTTGACCAGACGTCCCATTAGCCTCTGTCTATGATAGGCACAATAAAGATATTATCAAAATCCACTGAAACATTTGCAGGAAAGATAGGGGGCTGTGTCAGAGGGCCAGAGTGCAGGATCGAAGCAAAAGTCTCCCAAGTCTCTTGGCTATGTTCATCTCACTCAGAAAGGTATTGATGAGTTAACCTCTTGGACGCTGGTTAGTGGTGATGTATATATTGGGAGTGGAGAACATACAGAATAATGAGACAAGCACTGAATCACTGTCCCACCCCTGTTAAAAATAGACTGAAATAGCTCCACACTGTGTATGTCCTGCAAACATAGTTGTGTTTTGTTTCAGCAGCAGAGATTATTCATGAACACTGGCCTGTAAGAGTAAATATGTGTGTATGCTGATGAACGTATGTCTTATGCAATCTTAAAGACAGGAAGTACCTGATCAGCTCAATAAACCTGCGAATGCTTTGGCGTGACCCTCATTTCGATGCAGGTCTGGAATTTGGAGACAAAGTCTGGTATCCTTATTTACCACAGACCAGGTGTGTTTACCATGAATATTTTATCTTCTGCAGCGCATCAGGCTAATATTTTTGACAAGCAGTGCAGGAGATATAAATGACCCAGGCTTCGGACAAATAGGAGAACTGGTGCCTTGGTCGTGCATCGTTGGAGCGAGGGCGTTGGGAAAGCCACACGATTCCTGTGGTTGACAAATAGGGTGGGAAGAGCCAGGTAGGAAACAGAGAGAGAGGTTACAGTGACAGACAAGGAGCACAATTATCACACCATGATGAAAGAGCGGTGGCCGGCGAGCTCCACACCGTTAATTACACTCCTTTTTCCACAGGACTCTAATGTGAGGAAAAACACGCAATGACAAGTGTGTAAAAGAGCAAGAAGTAAATTACTGTCAGGAAAAATAAACGGAAGAGCGTGCTCAATGATTTACAGGGACAATTAGTCACCTCCCCAAGGAGATGCTGAGGACAGCAGTGGAGTGAGAGAGTGTCAGAGAGAGAGAGACATCGAGATGAGGGGGTTGGAGAAGGGGAGAGTAAGTAAAAGAATGATTGTGTGCATGAGGAAGACAGAGAGGTGCACTTCAACTGCTGCCGAGAAAAGACAAGGAAGGAGAAAGTAAGTAGAAACACTCAGGCTATTATGAATGACCCTCTGCATGCTAGCAGAACCTTATGTGCCCTCGTGGGCTATTTCTGTTCAGCCGCCCACTTACATAGTCCTAGACCATGGACACACATGCCCTGGCCAAACGTTCTACAGTTAAATCTGCTTACAAACTGAAACAGCACAGGACAGCTCAACAGAACTGGTTAAAACACTGCATAAGTGAATTTAATGCAGGACAAATGTGAAACAAATGTGATGGCAGAATTTTTAAATAGCTGTGCTCCACCTGAAAGGGGCCAACACCTGTGTTGGTAAAATAGGACAATAAACTCTTCTCTGCAGACTATGGGCTGCCATGCACACTCACTAGAAGTTTCCCAACTGAATCTATTCAGTGCTAACATTGAAGCATATTATGAGTGTGGAAAAGAGACATGCTGTCATTATGGTAGATTTTCAGTAGGACATGAGGGGCCTTTAATCACTTAATGTTTGAATTGAACATTCCCACATGCATGCACATGTTTATTGGGTCTTAATCATCTTTAAAGTGACACCACAATATTTTGGTGGTTCAAAGCAATTCCCACTTCCACTGTTGAGGCTTTTTTGTGTCTGTGAATGCCGATATCTAACAGCAAGGTCTTGCTTTCTGAAGACAAATGTCCTTATTGTTTTTTTACTAATAAGATGACGCACGGCAGCTTTCATCCCACATTAAATACCTGTCGTACATTTAACACATTAAGACTGCTGGGAATACTCACAGTCACTCCTGATCCAAATGACATTAAATCGCTAAAGACAGATTGTGTCATTCAGTTTTTGTTAATTTCATCCATTCCGATCGAGTGAGCAAGACGAGACTACATGTTTCCCTCAGATAAATGTGCTGTGAAGTGATGGTGCAGAAAGAATCAGAGACAGCCCTCAATAAGACTGTCACTTTGGGTGATCGCTTACAGATAACTGATGAAATAAATGCCTTTGTCAAGTGGGAAAAGAATTGCAGACAAACAAAAAGCTGTGCAATGTAGATGTCGGCACTAATTAGTCATGCTGCTTGGAGGATGTCAGGTGAATCAAATGCCTTGAAAGGAATGCATAATCTCTTAACAGAAAGAATCTACAGCAATCTATTGTCTTTATTTTATGTACAAACAATAGACACATATTCTAACACAAATTATTAACAATAATTCTTAACAATAAATTGACATATTGATTTTTCTCATATGTATCCAGTAAACAATATAGGCACATTTGATCTAAAATTGAAAATTCTGTCAATTTACTCACCCTCATGATGTTCTAAATCCATGTAGCCAAGTGTAGAAATCTTAGAATCTGAGTTTTGCGACACGGAGTGCTTTCTTGCACTCTCTTGTGTTAGAGATGTGATAACAAACATTGTACAAGAAATCTCCCAGTTTTGTTCATCAGTTGAGAATTCTTGGGTAAATATCACATTTTGAACAAGATGCTTATAAACTGCATAAAATATGTGTTCAGAATAATCGTAGATTAAAATTAAATGCTTGTTATGGATAATTTTTAAAGGACGCATGTGAATTGCATGTGTGGAGTTCGACCAAGTTTTATGCAAGGACTGGGTATGCAAATTTTGTATTAATTATATCTCATTTGAATGATTTATAGCCCTGAGTGTTTTACAATTAAGTGAAAATGTGTAATGAGAATTTTGTTTTAAACTGTTATACATGTCCTTGAAGCCTGGTTGGAAATGCATAAAATGCTATCAATAACATAAGCATGTATTATGGTGATGCATAGGGAAGCATATGGGTGGGCTAATGCCCTGTTTGTAATTTCATTTAACATTAGCCCATACCGTATTTCATATTTAATTTTCGTATTTAATTTTTGTATTCCATTTCCATTTTTTATTTTATAGTTTTTTATTCTACTGTGTTTCATTTTGCTGAGATTTATCATTATTTTTATTATACAGTACATCTATGGCCCCATCGACCACTGTTTTTTTTTTTTTTTTTTAAACAGCCTTCAGAATAAAACCCCAAAAGATATTTTTGTATGTGTGTTGTTTCTTTTCAGCCCACCAGCTACACCCATATGAATTATTTTTTAATTTTTTTATGTGAATCACAAAATTGCTATTATGGGAAATGTTTATGTGTATTCCAGTCCATTTGTTTTCACAAAGTAATGGCGGTTAATTGGGACTCATATTAATGTTTAAAAAAGGGAACCTCAAGTTTTCCATTCTAATGTTGAATCATATTACAAGTCTTCTGAAAGCATACAAGATATTTTATTGAGAAACAACCAGAAATAAATACTTATAGTGCATTGCACACTCATGAGAAGTTCTTGCATGAACACAATAACAACATCAATAACTTGCATTTCGGATTGTTTCTGAGCAAAACCTATAATATGCCTTTAGAAGGCTTGAAATAAACTGCATGAACTACTTGTATGATACTTTTAGGACATTTTTTTAAGCTTTAAATTGAGTAACTACAATTCTATCGAAAAGATGGACCGGCTTATACTTAAATTAAAATTTCTCCTTTTGCACGCCACATAAGAAAAATAACTCATTCAGATTTAGAATGACATTAGACATTCATTTTTGGGTGATCTATTCCATTGATTATGTTATCATATGTAATCGTGTTTTTAAAACTACTGAAAAGAGTGCTTAATTGTTTAGATTCTCACACACACACACACACACACACACACACACACACATATATATATATATATATATATATATATTATATATATATATATATATATATATATACAGTGTATATATATACAGTGTATATATATATATATATATATATATATATATATATATATACATATATATATATATATATATATATATATACAATGTTACCTCCTCATCAGACATTCCCTGTCTTATGTGTGACAGACCCTCACACTGGACCCAAAGAGTGTCAGCCTCTTTCTAAAACTGTCAGCCATGCTTCACCACAACACAATTAAGATTCAGGAGAAAAGAGAAAACAGCTGGTGATGAGTCAGAGTTTGATGGGTGAAGAAGCCCTGGCAATCACACCGGAAAAACTATGCCAGCATTTTACCTTCAGCTCGCACTGGCTCTGGTCAAGGGCATCTTTCTTTGTGCATGACACAAGTCCATGCATCTTTGTCACAGGTGCATCTTATTTTTATCTTTTAAATCCTTCCATTCCCAAGCTTCCTTCCCCCCGGCCACTGAAAATGATGGCTGTAGTGATATTTTTCAGCTCAGACATTTTCTAAGTCATCTCACTGTAAGCTGTCAACCCGAGCAAGGTTTATACAGTGACATTTACCATCAATAACCGATTTCAAAAGGCTAACATTTTCATGTCATGGCATGTTTTTACTTTCCACTCAAATGACCTGTCAGGCAAAGGATGTGGTGTATTTATACTGATTTGAGCAGTCTGGATTATTTCATCATTTTTGGTCTATTGTTTTGACTAATGCATCATATTTTTCTCCCTTCTTTCTATCCATCTTTATGTTTCTTTTTCTCTTTCTTTTGTTATTTCTCAGAAATTTAGACCTCAAATCAAGGATTATGGGTGCAATCCTGAGAGAATGAAAAAAGATGACTTATAAAAAAGATGAAGGTATGGAGTTCACACTATGGCCAACTCTTACAGAATATCTAGCTATAATGGATATCTTTGAAATGTCATCTATATCTCCAGTGCATGTGTTTATCCATAAGATCACTGTGTTGATTTAGCCTGACTAAGCATGGCCATTCCACTGCAGGTGTGGGAATGAATTAAAATGTTATTTCACTTTGCATAATTCTGTCATTCAAGGTCTCATTCACTCATGCAAAATTATTTGAGATTTAGCCTGTGAAAGTGAGAGGAACATGTTAATTGTAATTTCCTGTTTAAATATTCTGTTTAAATATTCATCTTTCTATGCAAATCTGTAATATTTCAACAACTCCCTCATTTTATGTCAAGTGCTGGTCGAGGATGGTGTCTTCGCCTGCATATGCCTGTTTCCATGCAGAATGCCTGTGATCAATTTTACATGTGCACCCCTACGCTTTATATATTCAAATTCTGTTGTAATAATATCAATGTGATGTAGGGGTGGGGTGGCATATATAGAGCTTGTTTGAATGATGAATTAAAACAGAATCTGATTATTCTATTGCCCAGAAAAAATATTGGGAACTTTGCTCAGGGTTATGGGCTAAAGTTTAATACATTTTAAAGATCAGTTTCTTTTTCCTCTTATAAAAACTAGACATTATATAATGGATAGTTGAGAATCTGAATTCTGATTAGATAAGCCACGTCTAAAGAAATTGTAAAATGACGAAAAACTCACACCAGTGACATTTTATATTATTGCATAAAGTTACTTGGCAAACATAAACAGCCTAATGTTAGGCTATAATAAGCTTTATTTATTTAGATTTTTCTGAATAAATCAGGGCTGTCAATTTGTACAAATTTTTATCAGATCAATTACATGAGATGCTTTTTAATTAATACATTTGTTTTAGAGAAAGCCCCCCCAAAAAGTTAATTTAATCTACTGTGATAAAAATAATTACAAATATAATACTAATAACAACCAACAAGTTATTAAATGATACAAAAAGTGGCTTTAGAAGTAAATATATTTTTGGGTTTATTACAATATTATTGAACATAAGCATCACTGGCCTACAGTCCACAGCAATGCATTTTGCAAGTTCATCAACCTGTTCTAGGTAGACTCCCACAGGAAACGTTCTTGCGTTTGTCTACTCTATTTTTGTTTGTCTATGTACACATGCATTAGACAAACACTTTTTATGAGCGTCTCACTGTGGTTGTGTAGCATTTCACTGTTTTCAGCTTCGCATGTATGCTGTATTCTTAGGGCACTTTGTGAAGTTAAATGTAGTTTGAAAAGCATGTCTTGAGACACCTGCATTCATAATTGTGCTCTATCTAGCTGTTATTGAATGCAAGAATGCCACAAGCTGCTCCTATACTCATTTTGTGCTGCCTGTGTAATGGTAGAAAGCTGGTACGTGATAGCTGTGCAGCGTGTAAAACGTACTCTCCTGGCCTTAAGAGACACACTAGCGACCGAAACTAGTAGCCATGGCTTTTCTAGCCTCCTTGCTATCACGTCCATGGGTCAACTAGGACCAGTGACACCTGCTCTTGGTAGGGGTGATTTGTTGCCTTTACAGTTGCGCATTACCTGAATGTCTGGAATTGCGCTGATTGCCCCCTGTTGACTGTGACTCACAAAAACAATAATCTAATTATTCCATTGGTTGGCAACTTTATTATTATGGACTTGAAGTCAGGAGGCATGTTTAATTAATTAATTATTTTTTTTACTACGATATTTTAAAAGAATGAATCACACTGAATGAGTGCCCTAAATCAACACCCTTAGAATAAATATAACTATTTATCGATCATTTGTGCCTTTGTAAAACATTGGAGAGAGCAATCTGACAAAGGTAATAAGCTTTTAATTTTACGATGGCCACTCGAGGCTTATTACTTTAGTTTCAACACTGCACCAATATTTAGTAAAGTGGATTTTAATTAAGTGATCATTTGAAAAGCGGTAATTTTTCATGTCCAGAAAAGTCTTTTCAGCTGTAAAACTGCTCAAGTATTTCCAGGATCACATTCAATCACCTCAGCCAGCCATGCCATAAACCACAAAGAATATGGGGGAGAGAGAGAGATATAATAACAGAATGTGTGTGCTTGTGCATGAGAGAGAGAGAGAGAGAGAGAGAGAGAGGAGCCATGAATCAATCTGTGTAATGGGGGAAGGCCAAATGTAATAAATAATACAATAACAAGCCAAACTAATGAGCCGTTGCCAAGGTGAATTTCACAGAATAGTCCCCTGTACAAAACCCCACTTATAATCCAGGGGAGCCAGCGGATGATAAAGCGGCACCATAAGGCAGCACCTGCGCAATTAAAAGAGAGGATTCTTTCCCAATGTTACAGTAATTTCAGCCTTTTGTAATGGCCCAATGAGCACGCTAATAATCTAGTCTACTTGACTCCACGTCTAGCCAAAAGAGGGTGTCTTAATTAGGTAAAGGTAATTAATTAGAGATAAACAGAGCTAATGAAGAGCCGTTAGCGCTCTATTTGTCTCGTCATTAAGATGCACAAGCTCCTTATTATTTTATTGGCTGCTTTACCAGCTATTTAGCTATTGCCTAGAAAAGTGTGATTTTAACAGAATACTTGTTCAGAGTTGAGATTAGAAAACTCACCCAGGAGTAATATGTGCATAGAGCTGGTGGTGTAGCAGAAGCATCTCCAGAAGTGTCTTTCAAACTATCAGTAATAAAATGGATCAATCGCTGAAAAAAATGTGAGTTCAAATAATGCCACCATTCCTTGTTAATTGCAAAAGTCTCATTCAAAAGAGCATGTTGATGGTATAACTCATATGAGTCTTATCAACCACTTTAATCCGAAAAATCTCTTAACATGATTTTGATGATATGCTGATAAAAGCTAATTTAGCGGACCCTTGCATATCCTCTCACCATTAATTGGTGGAGTAGTGTGCTCCGATTGTGCTGATGGTGAGGGAGTAGTGTGATGTTTAACACAGCATCATATTAGCAAAAATGAATAAAAATAACATGGATAGAAATGTGCGTATTTCCTCTCACCCCCTCCTTTGGGAAAATGTATCAGGACTTGCGCTTCAAATAAATCGGCTTGCTTTTACGAGAGTCTCGTCAACGCCTCAGCTCTAATTATGAAAACTGGAGCACTATGCAGAAGCCAGAACTCACTCGAGACATATGTCGAGCAGACAGTAAGCTCAGTCAGATCTGAGAAGAAGGCCTCTTCTCTGATGCACATGTTCCCATCATGTCCAGTTTTTATCAGTCACTGATAAAAATCCTGCTCTCTGCTATGACTGAAAAAAGATAACAAAAGTTTAACTTTAATGCTTAGCTTAATGGATGTTGACTCTGCATGGAATGGGAAGGGAGAGGAAAGTGGCAAAAAGATATGAGAAATTAAAAAAGAGCTAGATCTGGATTTTTGAGAGTGGGTTTTGGGACTTTTGTGGAATATTTTGGGGATTGTTATTATTAACAACCCCCCCTCCCCCACCCCCTCGTCCTCATACACAGGGGACTCGTCTCCTACAAGAAGGCAGGCTGCTCCCTCGACACGCATCATTAGAGGGTTTTTTACAAGCGACAAGCAGGCTATTTGGCTGTCATTGGGATTGTTTGAAGAGAATATGTTTATCTGCCCTTTACTCTAGGGAGGCTGGCATCAGAGGGAACGGCAAGCAGATAACCATGAGTACTTGACACCACTGTTATGCATTTGTCAATATTAAGGATAATAGGTGGGGACCGTTGCTGTTAAATTGGCAGCTCGCTGCACCGTGCCATCAAAAATATGACTAGACCTTCGATATTTACTGTCACATACCTGATGACCACACAGTTCATCACTACCATGAGAGCTAATTGCTAAGCTATGTGTTTGCACAACAAATAAAAAAGTCCTCCCCAACCTTACGTAAAAAGTGAAAACGTAAAAGGACACAAAAAGAGGTACTTCTTTCTGACATGACCCTTAAAACTTTTTTTTTTTTTTTTTGTGTAACCATTTATATTAAATCAGTTAATAAATGTTACTTGAGGTATATTCATTTAGATATGACATGAGGCATATACTATACTGCTTATATATATATATATATATATATATATATATATATATATGTATGTATGTATATATATATATATGTGTGTGTGTGTGTGTGTGTATATACATATATATATATATATATATATATATATATATATATATATATATATATATATATATATATATATATATATGTTATCTGATATCTGGTATTTTTTTACGTGTACTAAACCTTTAGAAGCTGAAGATAAGCACTTTGTTCTCATTAAGAGAAAAGGAAAAAGAAAATGTTTTGGCCTGGGCTGTTTCTGTAATTGCTTTTAATAGTCTGAACTCAACACTGAATAAATGTAATAAATAAATTAAAAGGTCTCAGGTAACCTTAAAATGTGCTCCACGTGGTAACATTTAAATTAACTGACTTATACTGTAAGACGTAATCAAATTGATTACATACTGTATGTTTACACCTACAAAAGTCATTTTAAGGGTTAGATCAAGTTAAAATACAAAATTAAGGTAACAATTGCAGGTTCGCACTTTTTACAATGCAAAACTGTGAAGTTTTTCTTAAATTCAAATTAACATACAAATTAAGACAGAACTTGTTCATACATTTTAATGCAAAAAAAAAAAAAATGTGTCTTAAGAGGATTCTAATATAATTGTATATTGGAATAGCACAATGCTGAAAAAAGCAGTGTTACGTCTACTATGTGTTTTTGTGTAAGCAGGATAGCAGCCAAGATACAGTGTTTAAGTAAGTGCAACAGAAGGAATGTGTGTTTTGTGAGTGTGTGTGAGAGAGAGAGAGAGAGAGAGAGAGAGAGAGAGAGAGAGAGAGTGTATGTGGACATGATGGACTGTCAGACAAGAAATGAGGGACGATTATACGGCCATCACCGACCCAAAATGTAGGGTGTGTGACTGTTAGTGTGTGAGCGGCATTTCCAATTGAAATGAGACAGAACTGAGGCATACAGTTCCTCATTATCCCATTTCCCTTAGAAGGAGTGAAGGCAGCCTTTCAGTCAGAGGAAGACAAGAAGAAAATTCTCTCTCTCTCTCTCACCCTGTCTCTCTTTCTCACTCTATGACATGAATATTTGTTGGGGGGAGGAGCACAGCAGATGAAAACTACATCAAATTACAGTTAACAAACAAAACAAATTGTGTGGCAGCGCTGGATGAGCAGCACATCTAACCCTTTGAATCTGGGTTCCGTTTAGAGCTGAATAGTCACCGGGGGGAATGCGCCCAATACGAGATACAGGTCACATCACATTTCCCAGCAGAGGCCTGACAGTGAGGGAACAGGCCACACATCACACGGACATGTCCTGTAGTATCGACATCAGAGCGGCTGATTGCACCAGACACCGCTGGCGCTGTTTAGATAGTTTGACTACATCAAGCTCCCCTTCTCTGCGCCTCTTACTGGTGCGATTAGAGAGAAGAGAAGATGAAAGTGCTTGGTGTATTTTTAAAATTGTTGATTTTATCCTCTAATGATAGCTGGTGCAATTAAGCACTGGCTTCAGGCTCTCTGTGTCCTTGTGTGAAAAAAATCTCAATTATATATGTGTGAAAGTGTGAGCATTTGTATATGAATACGAGTGCAGGTTTTGAAGAGTGTATATGCATATGTGTGTTTTTTGGACATTGCGTGAGGCAAGTGTTTGCATAGATTGATGCTCAAGGGTGGAAATTGTTGTGTTTGTCACATTCAACATGATCAACTTTCAAAATAGCATCTCTCAGTACTAATATATATATATTCCATATATATATATGGAAATCATGTGTTATATATATTTTAATTTGAAGTTTTCAGAACATATAGGTTTACATTTAGGATGGAAATATTAGATGTAATTTTCCTATGTCTTCACCCATGTATTTCCTATGTCTTCACCCAGTGCACTAAAAAGGCAATAATTCTCAAAGGAAATTACAATTTCTCATAACTATATATTGAATTCTGTAAACGTATTATATGTTTGTGAAAATGTTCAGTGTAGGATGGTCAGTTGGGAAAAGGTTCTTCCCTGACATTCTAATTTACTAAATGTAAAGATGTTTAAAAAAGTAATTTTACAGAGAGATGATGGAAAGAAATCAGGAATCAGAATCTTTAATTAGAAAAAAAAAAAAAAAAAGAAAAAAAAAGGTTTATTGATGAGAATATGTGTGTACACTGGAGATACAGCAGTTTAAAGGAATGTTCCAGATTCAATAGAAATTAAGATGAATTTGACAGCATTGCGACTTAATGTTGATTACCATCAATACACTTTTGAATCCCTTGGTTATTAAAAAAAGAAAAAGAAATTGCGTTTACTGTAAGGCACTTATATTGGAAGTGAATGGGGCCAGTCCACAAACATTAAAATATACTGTACACTATTTCAAAAGCATAGCAACAAGTTAAAAAACATTATATGTGTTAACATAATTTTAGTGTTACGCAATTGTCTAAAATTACAACAAGATATTGTGGTATGCATTAATGCTGCTAAATCCATGACTTTTATCACACTAAAATTATGTTAACATGTAACATGTTTGTGTCTTGTATTTTAACATTCCATTGCAAATGACTTAATTTTTTATCGATTATTTTTATATAAAAAAGGGATGAGTGGAAATATCTATTTATTTATTATTGTCTTTTATTTTTCTGTGGTCAACATAATGCTACAATGCTGTCAATGTAGCTTAAGAAGAAAAGTCACCCTAATACAAAAGTGACTGACAAGTAGTTTAATATTTGTAACACAGCATTTCATTTACTTGGCATTGTGAACACTCATTGCTTGTGCCAGTTTCTTTCAGCAAGTATCTCATCACCCCTTGACTCCAGCCCTGTGAAATCCATAGCAATTTTGAAGGCAGGCACTTGGTTTCGTAGAGGATGTATAGAAAAAAAAGTGTTTTCAGTAGAGACTGTGAAGAGGGGATTGAGAGGAACACTTTTTTCTGTTCCCTTTTGATGCACACTCCATACCTTAGGGCACTGGAAAATTTGGCATGAACTTTCGGCACTTAAATGCTAAAATGCATCTGATTTGGAATGATAATAGCCACCCTAATAGAAGTGGATCCCCAGCTATGGCTTCCAGTGCTGTTTTCTTTTTGACTTAATGAAATGTGAGCAGACAGGAGGGAGGGAGGAAAGACAGAGGAAGAGAGAGAGTGAGAAAAAAAACATGAGGCATGATACTCCTTGCCGGCAGAGAGGGGAATGGATATTACAGCTCCCCTATTGTATGGGAGGAGGGTTGATGGCCAGGAGAACAGCAGCTCAGTACTAATAAGAGAAAGACTCCAGCACCACACACCTGCTCTGGGTGCAAAATAAACAAAGAAAATCTCTATACAACAGGTTTACTGTAAATTACTTTTGTTGTTTTGAAAGTATTATTGCTGTATTTCCTACTGCAACTTACAAAAAAAAAAACTGTTTATACTATGTTGCTGTGAAACTGAGCTGAATTCTTAAAGAAAAAAAATAGTGTAAAACCTACACATAAACAAGTTAGAGGGGAAATTTGTGGTGTTATTCAGTGATCTATTATCAAAAAGACGAAACCTAGGAAATGTCTTCTCTGCATTGGATTTATTCACACAATCGCATAAAAAATAGAACTGTATGGTAATGCACCTGGCAACCTATGAATGTTGAGCCTGCACTCGACTCCTCGTCACTACAGCTTTGAGAGGAGCAGAAGCAAAGTGATCTCTTTTCGATTTAAGCAGGTGAGCACCAAAATCGCACAAAACATCTTTTATCAGTGTAGTATCATTCTGTCAAACATTCATCATTTGACAATGAAGATCTGCATATTGTTTTAGACAAGTCGCTTTGTTAAGATAAAGTTTACATTCTCAAACAGATAATAGCATTAGCTATAACAGCCATTCTGTTTAGTATTGAAGTAAGCACTTACAAGTTTTGAAGTACTACAATTTACCAAATTACCTTGTCTGTGAACAAATGTTGTTTTTACACTGGTCGAGCATGCGCAACTTGTTGGACGCCCTGTTTTTTTTTTTTATGTGCTGCAGAGTTATACCAGCCACTTTATTTGACCCATCCATCTAAAATATATATAAGTTATGTTATGTCCAAATTTGTTTCTGAAATGTATTCGATAGTATGTAAGTAAATTCTGTCTCAACAACATGTTTGTTGAGTGTATTCTCTCCCTTGTAGCTGATATTAAAACAAGACTGAAGTGCTATGATATTAATTGATTTTTGTATTTTGTTCTGTAGGTCTAGACAGGCAAAGAATTTGAGAGTGTTCTTTCAGTCTTTTGGACATCTGGTGAACTTAATATAGACATTTTTGAATGACATTGACTATTATGTGTGTAGTTGTGATAGTTGAGTTGTCATTGTGCAATAAATGTTCTGTTAGCAAAAAGGCCTCAAATGTTTCATTATTTTATTTAACTAGTAATAAAAGTTAATTACTCTAACTCTAGGCTAAAACTGTACTTACTTTGGTTAGTTCTACGGTATGGACACTGTAATTTAATATTTAACCTACAAACAATTACTGTTATTTGACTGTACAGCTAATATACATCAGCTACTGTACAGCACATAGTGTAAATTATACAGTATGCTGTAAATTACTGTAGATAGTTTTACAGTAATTTTACTGTAGTATGGAATACTACTGCTTGCTGGCTATTTGTTGCCAGTGGTGTCTCTGACAGCATGGGAGGCGGACGTGCTAACAAGGAGGCTAAATGCTACAGCCTCTAGCGTCAGCTCTTGAGGCCAGGGGAGTGATGTTTACACACTGTACAACTGGGTCACTGCACCAATGTAACCGGTCTTCCCCTAATTCTGCGTTCTGTACAAATAAAAGAATGTGGAGCGAATATCTTCTCTGTGGCCTTTCTGCAATATACTTGATCACCCTCTCCTCATTCGCATTAACCGCAAACTGAAATATCTTACAATATTTTGCATATAATCACATTAATTACATGACATGATATTTTATCCAGTTTGAGACACTTCAAGATGCTTCTTGAATATTAACAAAAACATATGGAAAATGTCATGGTTACTGTTGTAACCTCCGTTCCCTGATGGAGGGAATGAGATATTGTGTCAATTGTAGTGACACAAGGGGTCTTTCTTGAGAGCCTCACGTACCTCTGGATTTGAGAAAAGGCCAATGAAAAATTGTCAAACAGAATTTGCATGCCCTGCCCTCAGACATACCGGTATAAAGGGAAGCAGACGTGCATCTGTCAGTCAGGTTTTTTCACTGAGGAGCTGAGAGTAAGTTTCGGCTGTTTACAGTGGTAGGTCTAGTGTTGTAGCAAGGGGGACATAACGGAGGTTACAACAGTAACTATGACATTCCGCTTCTGTCACTCACTTGACATTGTGTCGATTGCAGTTACACAAGGTGTCCCATTTAAAAACAACATGCACTAAACCGTGTTATGTGAACCGCTGACACAGGTCCAACAAGCTACTGCGTGCTAGAAGCAACTGTATCGGCCTCACGTAACCCTCCACAACACACTAAAAAAGTGTCATATACAGTTCTTAGGTTCCCAGCACCCCTGAGGGGAGCATAAAGCGGCTGGGGCTATCTTAACGCTATAAAAAGTGTCGGGGAAGACGTTCTTTCCCGTTTCTATTCATTCAGGGGGAAAAGACTCTGCAGAGACCACATCCTACCCAGGCTAGGGAGAGGTAACATGTGGCCATTACATCACATGGGTTGTCAAGCCACATGTGGAAGTGGCATGGTGGTAGGTCCTACCTAGTAAGGGAGGAGCTCTACAAACACAGCGACCGACTGCCCAAGGGAGACACGGGTCCGCCAACAGGGGGACCGTACCGCGGAAAATACATCACAGGGAGTTGCCTGAAGAGGGAATTAGGCCTGTGGAGCCCTACCCCAGTACAGAGCACTTGAAGCTCGTAGTGGGTCTGGTCACAAATCCCTCCACTGAATTTGCAGGTCAGAGGGCTAGGGAGTGTAGGGGAAAGGCACTGAGTGCAAGCGGTACACTCGGTCAGTTGTTCCGCTTTACCAAGTACTACCGGATCGGAACATTATAAAACATGGGACAAGACCGACTCAACCCTGAGATTATAGAATCACGCAAAGGTATTGTGTGTTTCCCAGCTCGCTGCTCTGCAGATGTCTGCTAGGGAGGTGCTGTTGGACAGTGCCCACGAGGATGCCACACCTCTCGTCGAGTGTGCTCGAACCCGCAAGGGGGCGGGCATGGCCTGGATCTGGTAGGCCAGGGAGATGGCATCGACGATCCAGTGGGCTAACCTCTGTGTCAGTGTGAGATCCAAGAACCAAGTCTGAGTGGGCCAGTAAGGAGCCACAAAGGTGCCTTGTTCCCCGTTCTCCCTGACCTTGCACAGCACCAGTGCAAGAAGGCTCACTGGGGGAAATGTGTACTTGCGCAGCCCCGGGGCAAGCTGTGTGCTAGCACGTCTGTCCCCAGAGGGGCCTCCATTAGGGAGTACCAGAGCAGGCAGTGGGGACTGTCTTAGGAGGCAAAGAGGTCTACCTGTTCCATGCCGTTGGAGCCTCCACTCTCCACTGAGCAAGACCTGTTGTGACAGTGCGTCCGCTGCCATGTTGAGGTTTCCAGTGTTATGGATGGCATGCAGCGACCTGAGTTGCTGCTGACTCCAAAGGAGGAGATGGCAGGCTTGTTGTGACATAATATGAAAGCGCACGCCGCCTTGGCGATTTATGTACGCTACCATCACAGAGCTGTCTGAACGGATCAAGACTTGCTTGCCCTGAATCAGTGGGAGAAACCTGGAATACAGCCGCAAAGAATACAGCCAGAAACTCTAGGCAATTGATGTGGCAGTGCAGCGGGGGCCCTCTCCAGGAGCCTGCGGCTGATTGCCCGGTGCACACGGTGCCCCAACCCAGTTGAGAGGTGTCTGTGGTGACCACGGCACATCTGGACACCTGCTGTAGGGGGACTCCTGTCTGCAGAAAACAAGCGTGGTAACCCATCCGGGAAACTGGGGCTGTAGGATTTAGGTGCCGGGGTGCCATGCGAATGGCGCACACTGGCTAGATGAAGTAAGGAAATCGCTCTTTTATTGACAACGTGTGTACCGCAGCCCGAAGGGGGTGCGGCAAAAGATAAAAGGAAATAAGGATTTACCTCCCGGCCCTCCACCGGACGACGGAGTGGTCTTGGTACCAGCTCTGGAGCGAACATCTAACTGCCTGGGTCTTCCATCTCAGGAGCGCTTAGGAGACATCCGGGTCCTAGAGGGGGTCCTGGAGATGGGGGGCACCGCCTGCGAGGTGCTTGAAGCTGGGGCTGAGCGCTGGGCCCGGGTTGAGGAGGAGCTGCCTGTTGTCTGCTTGATGAAGCTGCAGGGTGACACCCTCTGTGGGCAGACGGGGCGTGGTGACCACGGCACATCTGGACACCTGCTGTAGGGGGACTCCTGTCTGCAGAAAACAGAGGTCTGACCAAAGGTTGAATGCTGACGACAGGAAGGGGTGATTAACACACGGTACATGCCGTGGCACCATACCCATCTTGGGACTCGAGTCTGAAGCCAGTGCTGAAGCGGTCTCATATGCATCAACCCGAGTGGCGTGACCGCAGCTGAGGATGCCATATTCCCCAGGAGATTCTCGAAGAGAGCGAGGCACTTTACATCGACTGCGCGCGCTCGTTCGTGAGGCATTGAGGTCATTGAGACTGTGTCTAACTCCATACCGATAAAAGAGATGCTCTGAACCGGGGCGAGCTTGCTCTTTTCCCAGTTGACCTGAAGCCCTAGACGGCTGAGGTGCCTGAGCAACTGGTCCCTGTGAGTGCATAGTAACTCTCAAGAGTAATCTAGAATGAGCCAGTCATTGAGGTAATTGAGTATGCGGAAGCCCACTTCCCGTAGTGGTGCAAGGGCTGCATCTGCTTCCTTGGTGAAGACGCGAGGGGACAGAGACAGGCCAAAGGGGCGGACCTTGTACTGATATGCCTGGCCGTCGAAAGCGAACTGTAGGAAGGGTTGATGTCGAGGCAGTGACCTGATGTCGGGCTGTGCTGAGGTGGTGCCGCAGCATGATGTGAGAGATTGCTTCCGTCTGACTCTTTACCGCCAAAATCTGCTGGGCGAAGTCGTTGACGGTGTCGCAAAAGAGACCAAGCTAGGATACAGGGGCGTTGAGGAAGAGTGCTTTGTCAACATCACGCATCTCGACCAGGTTTAGCCACAGGTGATGTTCCTGGACCACGAGGGTGGCCATTGCCTCCCCGCGCTTTGACCTTCGTGGCTCTGAGAGCGAGGTCGGTGGCAGAGCGCAGTTCCTGCAGCATGTCAGAGTCAGGACTATCCAAGTGTAGATCTTTAAGTGGCTTGGCTTGGTGAACTTTCAGTAGAGTCATGGCATGCAGGGCGGAGGCAGCCTGACCAGTGGCGCTGTAGGCTTTTGAAGTCAGTGACGACGTCATCCTACAGGCCTTGGAGGGGAGTATCGGAAGATCCCGCCATGGGTTGCATTCTCGGGGCACGGGTGAATCGCAACCGCTCTATCCACCTGGGGGACCCTTTACCTGTGGGCTGCCCCACCGTCAAGGGTAGTGAGAGCGGACGAGCGAGGAGGTCGGTTCTGGGTAGTGAAAGGTGCCCTCCAAGACCTCGTCAGCTCGTCATGCACCTCCGGGTAGAAAGGTACCAGGGGGCGTGGCTGAGAGCGGCGCCCTGACCCGGGGTACTAATCGTCAAGCCGTGAAAGCTGTGGGTAGGACGGAGGGTTCCAGTCCAACCTGATGCTCACGGCAGCCCGGGAAAACATGTCGGCCATCTGCGCATCAGCCTCAGACTGGGTGGACTCCATCGCCAACCGGGTCAGCCTCAATCCCGTGGGAAGAAGGAGCGACGTGGGGGGGCGACTGAAGTGGCATTCACTTTAAGAAATGAAAGCAGCGACCGCAACGTTGCCATGGACATATTCTCGCAGTGAGTATCTGTACCATCCATAAACATAGCCTTGGTGTGATCGCTGCCCAGTCACACGAGGCAGCGTCTATGACCGTCAGATTTGGAGAGATATTGACTGCATACAGGAACAACCGAGGCGGAAGGGCTTCTTTAAAAAGACGCATCCTGAAAAGGAATTTCAGCGCCTGCTGTGTATTGCTCTTTTGTGAGTGAAAATATACTCTTTTAGAGGTATACACTCTTTTACAGAAGTGCTGTCGATGTGCCCAGTGGCGTGGACTGTACAGCGTGCAGAGAAGGAGAAAGCTGCTGTAATCCCCCTGTAGATCAAACAGCGATGCTCTGGTTAGAGGTGAGTGGAGCAGTAGTGAGACTCAGCTTCAGCTCCGAAAAAAAAATCTGACTGATAGAGGCACATCTGCTTCCCTTTATACCATATGTCTGGGGCGGGACATGCAAATTCTGTCTGCCAATTTTTCATTGGCCTTTTCTCAAATCCAGAGGTACTCTAGGCTCTCAAGGAAGACCCCTTGTGTCACTACAATCAACACAACGTTGAGTGAGTGATAGAAGGGGAACATACCTGCACAAATAAAAGAATGTGGAGTGAATATCTTATCTGTGGACTTTATAGAATATACTTGACCAACCTGCCAACAGAAATAATTAATTAGGCCACATAGTCTATGAAGACATTTCAACAGCATTAATCCACGCGCTTTATTGACGCTTGCACGTGCTATAGATTAAAGCCAAGCAAGTAAAAAGGAAGAACTTGTGCATGCGTTTTATACTCTTGCACGCATTATTGACACTTGCGCACACTAGTTCACTGCCGCATGAGGAAACAGAAAGATCCTGCGTGCGCATGACATCTCCCAAAGTCTCCCGCTCTATCTAATCTCATCTGCTGCTTTTGCTCACTCATACAGTGACTCACATGGACCGTTTGTGAAGCCATGTCTAAAGGTGAAGTTGAGCTTGTTATCAATCCTCTTATAACAGGCATCCAATCACAACAGACTTCCGGAAATGGGCAACATATCTGGCGTTAATTTAGAAGACAATCAACTGCAAATACCCCTAGCACTTTAATTAAGATTTTCTCAAAAGCTTAATTTCTCAAAAATATGAGTTATTGGCCATCCATGATCATCCTAATAGAACATTGTATAATATCCCAGTTAAAGTTAAATATATAGGTATCAGGAAATAAATTGGTGGATAAATTAGAAAAATTTAATTTTTATAAAAATGTAGAGAAAAGTAAATTAATTATCAATACTTGGCTGCAGAGATAACGATTTTCAGAAGAATTCTATGACGAAAGTAGAGTGTCTTACTAGATTCATTTATCCGTGTTTCTCACTAGCAGCTTCTGCTAAAATGTTAAAAGCAATAAATAAATTTCATATGATTTTATATTGGAAAAGGAAAAGTCTACATAAAAGTGATATGATTAAAGATTATGAAGACGGAGGTCTTAAGATTGACTTTGACATTATGAATGGGACTATCAATCTTAATTGGTTACAATCATTTTTTAATAATGAGTCCACATTCTGGTTTGAGATTCCTTCAGCTGTATTTAAAAAATGTGCTGGCATAAGTTTTCTGATACATTGTGACTTTGACATTTCTAAACTCCCTGTATAACTTTCTGCTTTTCACCAGCAAGTACTATTATATTGGAAATTGATATTCAAACATAATTTTAGCCCACATAACATGTCAATCTGGAATAACAGATGTATAACAGTGAACAGAAAATCTTTGTTTAGTGATGAGTGGTGGCAGAAAGTGACACGTTATGGATAACTTTTGGGAATATAATGAGTTTCATTAATTTTAAATAAAATGTTTCTCCCCTAAAGTGTATGATAAAATTATTAAAAGTAACCCATTGCCAATGATTAAATTAGTTAAGGAACAGTTAAAAATTTCAGTGGTAAAACCTAAATTGCATAATCTCATGATCAGGGCAGGACTGGTAATCTGGTATACCGGGCATTTTCCCGGTGGGCCGACGCTTTTTGGGGCCGATCAGGGGTGGACTGGCCATCGGGAGAACCGAGTGGGCTGGCCGCAAAACATGCCGAATGGGCTGAGATAAGCTAAAATGAGCCATCGCGTTATTGTCACAGTTCCTCCTGACACTCCCAACACTTTTACTTCACGATCACTCTCCCCCGAATTCTAATCACCTACACCTGAAACCCGTTACCTCACCAATCAACATCACAGCATATAAACCCTTCTCTCCTGTCACTCCTTGTCTGATCTCACTACTACGTTGATCACGGACTCCCTTACCTGCTCTCTTCTTACGAAGTCATATTGTTGCTCTGCCAAACTCCACGTTCCGTCTTTCCTTCGACGATCTTCCAGAAACTCCTCTCCTGCATTCCTGTGTGCTCAGCTCCACTCTCCATAGCACCATCGCCTAGCTCCATTCATCTACTCGTCATTCCTCCACCATCTACATCAGGTTCACTCCATCTACTCTATCTCTCAATAAACTACACCTCCGGGTTCAAACACCATCTTCGAGTCTGTGATTCTGTTACAGAAGATCAGACCAATACTATATCATCATGAACCCGGCAGGACCCGATCCCATTCGAACCCTGGTAAATATTCTTCAACAAACGCTTACACCCGGCTCAGATTCCTCAACAACTTCCGCAATTTCTTCGTCTGGTCTTTCCTCGAGCCCGGTTGCCAACCCAGCGCCCTTCTCTGGCGCGGCGGAGTATTGCAACAGATTTCTGACCCAGTGTTCTCTGGCTATAGAGATGCAATCACATCGCTTCCCCACTGAACGTTCCAAGGTGGCTTTTGTAATCTCTCTATTGTCTGGACAAGCGCTACAATGGGCCCAACCTCTTTGGGACTCGAACAGCCCTGTTACCCAATCGTTTGATGGCTTCACTCGTCATTTCCCGGAGGTCTTTGGATTTCCCGCAGGGGATTCTTCTCAGGGTGAGCAATTGATTAACCTCCGTCAAGGGAAGGGTTCCATCAATGAGTATGCCCTTAAATTCCGCACCCTAGCTACCTCCAGTGGATGGAATGAGTCAGCACTCCTCGCAGTCTACCGCCAGGGTTTGGAACCACGACTACGACTTCACCTCTCCTCCTTTGACGACACAATGGGTATCGAACGCTTCATTCAACTTTCTATCCGCGTGGCTAATCGCATGAAGTCCTGTTTATCATATCTACCCTCCACATTACCTACACATACCTCAGAATCTGACAGTGAAGCCATTCAGCTGGATTCCAACCGTCTGTCCCCAGCGGAACACCAGCGCCGGCTGACCCAGAGGTTGTGTCTGTACTGTGGTAATGGGGGGCACGTAATTTCTGCGTGCCCCATTCGACCTCCATGTCCTTCGGTGAGTCACTTACATTCTCCGAGTATCAGTACCTTACCGCTCCTAACCAATGTGTCACTTACTGCCTCTGATTTTTCTCTCTCTGTACCTGCACTCCTAGATTCTGGGTCAGCTGGCAACTTCATCTCCGATTCCCTCTGTCGCCAACTCAATCTCCAGAAGAAATCCTGTGAACCCAATCTCCACATCCAGACCATAACTGGTAAACCCTTAGGTAGAGGATACATCCGTCACTGGGTAGACCCCATCACCTTTCAGATTGGATGTCTCCACACAGAAAACATCACCCTTCTGGTGCTTGACAACTCCACCGTCGATATCGTCCTTGGGCATCCCTGGCTCATCTCTCATTCCCCTGTCATCTGCTGGGCAACTGGTGAGGTCCTGAAGTGGGGAACCCAATGCTTCTCCACCTGCTTTCCAAACCTTCCCTTACCAAACCATCTCCCAACCACAAAGGAACCCATTGTTAATTTGAACACCACTACGATAGAAAGTCCTACCAGCTCACAGTCCGTTGAAATCCCTTCCTGCTACTCCAACTTCCGGGACGTCTTCTGCCCCCTTCAGGCCTCACAATTACCTCCACACCGACCCTGGGATTGCGCTATCGACCTCCTTCCTGATCAACCTGTACCAAAAGGCAAGATCTACCCCCTCTCAATCCCAGAACAAGTTGCCATGGAGGAATACATTAAGGCTCTCACCCAAGGCTACATCCCCCCTTCCACTTCTCCTGCAGCCTCAAGCTTCTTTTTCGTTGCTAAGAAGGATGGAGGACTCCACCCATGTATTGACTATCGAGCTCTCAACAGAATAACAGTAAAATACTGGTATCCTCTTCCCCTGGTCCCAGCTGCTCTAGAATTGCTGAGAGGTGCTACCATCTTTACTAAGCTAGACCTACGCAGCGCCTACAACTTGATTCACATTCGGAAGGGAGACGAGTGAAAGACAGCTTTCATAACCCCAACTGGCCATTACGAATATCTGGTTATGCCGTACGGTCTGGTCAATGCCCCATCTGTTTTTCAAGGCTTCATGAATGAGATCTTCAGAGAATACCTCAACCGATTTGTTCTCATTTACATTGACAACATCCTCATATACTCCACTAATGAGTCTGACCATCGCCAACACGTCAAGCTTGTGCTGGGTAAGCTGAGAGAGTACCACCTCTACCTCAAGGCCGAAAAGTGTTCCTTTCACCTTCACTCACTCCAATTCCTCGGATACAACATCAGTCCTGAGGGTATCCAAATAGACGAGAAGAAGGTGGAAGCGGTTCAATCCTGGCCCACTCCTACCACAATCAAAGAGCTCCAACGTTTCCTAGGTTTCGCCAATTTCTACCGCCGTTTCATCAAGAACTTCAGTACCCTCTCTTCTCCATTGACGTCTCTCTTTAAAGCCAAACCCAAATCTCTCTTCTGGTCCCCCGCAGCCTCTTACGCCTTCCAACAACTCAAGACAGCCTTCACTACTGCACCTTTACTCCGCCACCCTGATCCCAACCGTCCCTTCCTGGTAGAAGTGGATGCCTCCACCACCGGCGTGGGAGCTGTTCTTTCCCAGTATTTGGGAAAACCGCCCAGACTCCACCCTTGTGCCTACTTCTCCAGGAAACTCAACCCGGCAGAGCTTAACTACGACATTGGCAACCGTGAGCTCCTGGCCATCAAGTTCGCTCTTGACGAGTGGCGACATTGGTTAGAAGGGGCCAAACACACATTCCTAGTCCTAACCGATCACAAGAACCTGGAGTACCTCCGAGAAGCTCGCCGTCTCAACCCCGGCCAAGCACGATGGGCACTCTTCTTCTCCCGCTTCAACTTCTCCATCTCGTATCGTCCCGGTAACAAGAATGTTAAAGCGGATGCCCTGTCTCGAATCCATGCCCCGGAAGAGACCCTGGAGACCCCTGACACCATCCTCTCTCCCAATGTGGTGGTAAGCCCCATTCATTCAATGGTCCTTAGACCATGACATCGCTGAAGCTACCACCACTGACCCAGTTCCTCCTAACTGCCCTGCTGACAAGACCTATGTTCCCTCTTCCCTACGTTTGACCCTCATTGATTCTTTACACTCCTCCCTAGGCACAGGTCACCCTGGGGCCAACAGAACCCTCTCCCTTCTCAAAGAACGCTTCTGGTGGCCACGCATGGAACGTGATGTACGAAGGTTTCTCCAAGGATTCATGGAATGTTCCACCTCCCGCACTCAACGTCGACTCCCAGCTGGTAAGCTCCTCCCGCTACCCGTTCCTCGTCATCCCTGGTCACATCTGGGAGTCGACTTCATCACAGATCTGCCCTCGTTTTGGTTACACCTGCGTCCTGGTCACGGTAGATCGCTTCTCCAAAGCCTGCAAACTTCTACCCCTTAAGGGGCTTCCCACCGCCTTAGAAACAGCTGAGGCACTCTTCAATCATGTTTTCCGAAACTATGGAATCCCCGAAGACATTGTTTCCGACCGCGGGCCTCAGTTTATCTCCCGTGTCTGGAGGTCCTTCTTCTCTCTCCTGGGTGTCTCCATCAGTCTCACCTCTGGATACCACCCACAGAGCAATGGACAGACTGAGAGGAAGATCCAGGAGATCGGCCGCTTCCTGAGGACCTTCTGCATGCACCGCCAAAACCACTGGAGTCGCTTTCTGCCCTGGGCTGAATACGCCCAAAACACCCTACGTCAGTCCTCAACCAAACTAACCCACTTTCAGTGTATTCTAGGTTACCAACCTCCCCTATTTCACCTAGTTCGGTGAACCTTCTGAGCTGCCAGCGGTCGATCACTGGTTTAAGGAGAGTGAGAAGGTTTGGGACCTAGCTCATCATCACCTGCTACGAGCTATTCACCGCCAAAAGAGTTCCGCTGATGCCCATAGAACCCCCACTCCTACTTACCATCCTGGACAAAAAGTGTGGCTTTCTACCCGGGACATCAGATTGCGCCTCCCTTGCAAAAAGCTAAGTCCCCGTTTCATTGGCCCTTTCACTATCTCCAAACAGATTAACCCTGTCAAATATCAACTCCAGCTCCCACCTGAATTCCGCATACATCCCACCTTTCATGTCTTGCTCCTAAAGCCTCACCACCCGCCCCTATCTCCTCACCCCACAGAATCGGACCCTTCTGACGCTCCTCCTCAACCCTTACTCCTGGAAGACGGTCCGGCCTATGCAGTCTGGGACATCTTGGACTCGCGTCGCCGCAGAGGTCGCCTAGAGTACCTTATCGACTGGAAGGATACGGCCCTGAGGAACACAGTATATAAACCCTTCTCTCCTGTCACTCCTTGTCTGATCTCACTACTACGTTGATCACGGACTCCCTTACCTGCTCTCTTCTTACGAAGTCATATTTTTGCTCTGCCAAACTCCACGTTCCGTCTTTCCTTCGACGATCTTCCAGAAACTCCTCTCCTGCATTCCTGTGTGCTCAGCTCCACTCTCCATAGCACCATCGCCTAGCTCCATTCATCTACTCGTCATTCCTCCACCATCTACATCAGGTTCACTCCATCTACTCTATCTCTCAATAAACTACACCTCCGGGTTCAAACATCATCTTCGAGTCTGTGATTCTGTTACAGTTATGTGGAACGGTCCGTTTTGTGGTCCACAAAATGGCATCACGATATGCAAAAAAGGAGAGCGAACCGCTCCCCACCACCCCACCGCTCAAGTTTTCGGCCAGTTGCCATGTAAAATCCCAGGGCAATTTCTCTTCCCAGTCCAGCCCTACTTATGATAAAAAATGTCATCTTTGCAGATAAAAAATGCTCTAACAGATTTTTTGAGAGATGGTTTAATACAACAATGTTTTCCAGGTCCTGTACAGAGAACTTACATTTTTCATCATTTGGAGAAGAAAGAAGTGAGTGAAATTAGAACCAATTTATTTTATGACTGCCTTTCTGTTGATATTCATACAAGAATAAAAATAATAATAATAATAAAATAACAGACTTCCAGAAAAGGGTAAGTAACCAATAACATTTTAGTTTACAATCAAAAGAGCAAAGCCCACACCACCACTACCAAAAATAAAGGTGTTTGAGCGAGCAAAAGCAGCAAATGTGATTAGACAGAGTGGGAGACTTTGGAGAATTTTCTTACGTGTGCTGTCAGTCATGTCCTCACGTGCTAGATCTTGTATTGAGCGCGCAAGAGATGTCATGCGCGCGCGGGATCTTCCCGTTTCATCGTGCGGCAATGAACTAGTGTGCAAGTGTCAATAATGCACGTGAGGGTTTAAAATACGCACGCGAGATCTTCATATCCTTCATATCCGATACATTTTATCCTTGTGAGGATTTAATCTATAGAGCATGCAAGCGGCAATAATGCGCACGGATTAATGGCGTTGAAATGCCTTCATATCACTCCAACCAAGTTTCACATACATTCACAAAATAATATTTGTGTTTCTTGAAACACTCCGAATTCATGCTCAAGTAACATTGCATCCCATTTTCAGAACAAAAATTCATGTTTCCCTAATAAAACATTGTCAAAAGGAACAAAATTGTCTGAGGAGCAACTGCAAAAGCGACTTCCTCTCATCAACCACGAACTGAGCAATGGGGCGGTCGGAACAGGAACATTAGTCTCTCTTAAAGGAAATGTATACAACGTTGTTTTTTTGGTATAACAATTTACTCATACATAACTATTTAAATATATGTTTATATATAAATAAGGAAAGTATTAATATTCTGAAAATTTCAAAGGAAAATAACACAATAATACCAATAACACTGATAATTTTCCAACTAAAAAGAGGAAGGATTTTGCGTGAAATTAACAAAACTTAATATATGTTACACCAGTAAGTTACTGTTGATTTGACTGCCGGTTTCAACATGAGTGAGTAGCCTGTGTTTCACAATTGCTCAGCAAAAAAATACAATATAATCTAGTCGTATAATCATTTTAAGATTTTACAGTTAAGAAAGGTACAGACATTCGTCCTACAATTTGTGAATCGTCTTACAGTGGTTTATTACAATCACAGCCCACCGCAGCCTCGGACTGTGCTATGGAAGGCGTGCCCGATGGATATACTCAATGCACGGGCAAGATAACGGACCTCAGTGTGATCTCTGCCCTTCATATAGAACTACTCTCAATTAAATCTGACATTGGGGAAATAATAGAGACAAAGAATGAACAGCTTGCTGTCTCCATCAGTGAAGAACTTACGACATTCAAAAATGAGGCCAGTGTGGCTATTTCTGCTGTTAAAATTACTGTGGTTAAGCATGCTATAAAAGTAGCAAGTTTGGAAAACAATGCTTAGACATCTTTGGATACTGTCATTAAGTTGGAACAAGAAGTGGGGCACTTAAAACAGGTGATAGGAGGGAGCCGAATCCAGAATTAAACCAAGGGACTTCTCTGCTCAATTTTTGATGGAGGCATTAGATAAACCTTTGCTTGTGAATCGCACCCACTGGGCATTGCGAAATCGTCCCGGGGATGACGAACCACCACAGGCATTTGTTCGTCGCTTACACTACACGCATGAGATGGAAGAAATTCTGCAAAAGGCAGCCAAGATGCAACAAATTGTCTTCAATGGACAGAGAATTAACATCTTTCCGGATTATCTCCCAGCAGTGGTAAATCGCTGTGCGTCAGGTATGGTCTGCAATACCCAGCAAAATTAGGGATCTCGAACAACAACAAGGAACATTACTTCACTGACCCGAACAAAGCTGTTAAGTTTTCAGAAAACTGCTTTGATACTGGGTGACTGGTCAAACCGATGCCATTTAACTGAGCTAATTACGATTAACATATCACTTGCTTGTTGAAAACTATTTGGTAACTGCCAGCTGGAAAATTCTTAGAACTTTAACCATTCTGTAACTATATATATGTTCCTCTGAAATTATCTGTTGTGGAGCTGTTTTGATCTGAGTTATGGAGGTTAACAATGTATAGAGTACTTACAGTAAGTGTTTTCTAGATTATTTATCTTGTTTGTCATTATTGTTCTGTTGTGTTTATTGTTTTGTAATTCACTTCATACCGTGCATCGTGTTCTAGTTAGTTGGTCAGATGACGGGGTTTTCATTTAGGTTTGTGGGTGGGAGGGGTTGGTGCCTGTTTAAGAGGTTTAATGATGGAAAAGGTGTGGTGATAAAAACATGTTAGGTATTCAATGTTTCAAAGTAATACTTAAGCTTCAAGTTACAGACGAGGGCTCATTTTTACCTCGTGGAATGTAAAAGGATTAAATCACCCCGTTAAAAGTAGCAAGATAGTCTCATTTGAAATCTTTGGCATCCTCCGCAGCGGTTGCACCGCTGGGGTTGATGCATATGAAACCGCTTCAGCACTGGCTCCAGACTCAAGTCCCGAGACGAGCATGGCGCCACGGCACACCTCTCCCCTGCCTGCTGCCAAACTTTCAAACCCTGGACAGACCTCTGTTTTTTATGGGCAGGAGTCCCTTTGTAGCAGGTGTCCCGAAGTGTCCTAATCACCACAGACGCTTCCAAACAGGGTTGGGGTGCTGTGTGCAATTGGCATGCAGCCGCGGGCCATTGGAAAGGGCCCCCACTGCGCTGGCACATCAATTGCCTAGAGTCGTTGGCTGTACTTCTTGCCCTGTGGAGGTTTCTCCCACTAGTTCAGTGCAAGCACGTCTTGATCCGATCAGACAGCACCACCACGGTAGCGTACATAAATCGCTAAGGCAGCGTACACTCCCGTCACATGTCACAACTCGCCCGTCATCTCCTCCTTTGGAGCCGGCAGCGTCTCAAGTGGTAGAGGACGTGCTATCGCAACAGCGTTCACCCAGCGAAGAGTGGAGGCTTCCCCCCCAGTTTGTCCAGTTGATTTGGGAACGGTTCGGCAAGGTACAGTTAGACCTATTCGCCTCCCGAGAGACCTCCCACTGCCCACTCTGGTATGCCCGAACGGAGGCTCCCCTCAGGACAGACGTTCTGGTCCACGGGGCTGCGCAAGTGAGCCTTCTTGCACAGGTGCTAAGCAAGGTCAGGGAGGACGAGGAACTAGTCACTCTGGTGGCCCCTTACTGGCCCTCTGGGACTTGGTTCTCGGATATCGTGCTCCTTGCGACAGCCCCTCCTTGGCGAATTCCCCTGAGGCAGGACCTCAGGGATGGGGCACTCTCTGGCATCTGCGCCAAGACCTCTGGAACCTCCACGTCTGGCCCCTGGACGGGATGTGGAAGATCTAGCTGGCCTACCACCTGCTGCTGTAGACATGATTAACCAAGCCAGAGCTCCCTCTACCAGGCAACTTTACGCCCTGAAGTGGTGCTTGTTCGCAAATTGTTGTTCTTCCTGGGCTGAAGACCCACAGAGGTGCACAGTCAGGTCAGTGCTCTCATTCTTGCAGGAGAGGTTGGAGGGGAGGCTGTCCCCCTCCACCTTGAAGGTGTATGTAGCCGCTATCGCACGACTTAGTTATCAGGTTCCAAAGAGGGCCCAGAGATTGAATCCCTCCCAGCCAAGCCTGTTCCCATCCTGGGATCTCTCAGTGGTCCTCTCGGGCCTTCAGAGACCCCCTTCGAGCTTCTAGAATCAGTTGAACTCAAGAACCTCTCCCTGAAGATGGCCCTCCTGATCGTGCTCACCTCCATCAAGAGGGTCAGGGACCTGCAAACGTTCTCTGTCAGCGACACCTGTCTGGAGTTCGGTCCGGCAGACACTCATGTGATCCTAAGACCACGACCAGGCTACGTGCCCAAGGTTCCTACGACTCCCTTCAGAGACCAGGTAGTGAACCTGCAAGCGCTGCCCCGGGAGGAGGCAGATGCAGTCCCTTCGTTGCTGTGTCCAGTACGTGCTTTGCATATCTATTTGGACCGCACACAGAGCTTTGTATTCTTTGTATTCTGAGCAGCTCTTTGTCTGCTTTGGTGGACAGCAGAAAGGGAACGCTGTCTCCAAACAGAGGCTTTCCCACTGGGTGGTTGACGCCATAATATTGGCCTATCACACCCAGGCTGTGCCCGCCCCCTTGCGGGTTCGAGCACACTCAATGAGAAGTGTTGCATCTTCGTGGGCACTGGCCATAGGCACTTCCCTAGCAGACATATGCAGAGTAGCGGGTTGGGCAACACCCAATACCTTTACGAGATTTTATGTTGAGTCGGTTTCATCCTGTGTTTTCTCAGGTCCAAGCCGGTAGAACTCGGTAACGCGGTAACAACTGACCGGGTGTACCGCATGCACCTAGCGCCCTTTCCCTCCACTGAGGCAATACCATGCGCTCTTATCCCAGGAGATCCCACTAACTCGGCTCCCTGGATGACTCCTCCCTATGACTCTGGTCCGCAAATTCAGCGGAGGAATTCGCTGACCAAACCCAAAGCGGGTACTCAATTGACCCTGTACTGGAATAGGTGCTCCACGTGTCGGGACGTGGACTTGTCCCCCTGTGTGTATTTTCCGTGGTATGAGCGGACCCGCGTCTCCCTTGGGCAGTCCTCACTGACCCCTGGTCGCCGTGTTTGTAGCAACTCCTTCCTCCCAGTGAGGTAGGATCTACCACCGCGCCATTCTCCACATGTGACCAAAAAGCCAATGTGATGTTTTTCACCACTTTTTACCTTCCCCAGTCTGGGCAGGTGTGGTCTCCGCAGGGCTTTTCCCCCCTGAAAGAATAGGAACTGGGAAAGAACGCCTTCCCTGATGCGTGTGATAGTGTTAAGATGGTCCCAGCCGCTTTAACTCTATGCAAGAAAGATAGAGAGAGAAAAGGCGCTGCTGGCGCGGCTTGCTCCCATGCTTGGCACGTCGCCTTGTTACCCCCATTTCGTGGTGTAAGGAACCAGAAGGTTTTGATGATTTTTTGGGCTGTTGGGGAAGGGTACGTGCTGTCTGGCACAGCCTGTCATTTTGGCACGCAAACTACCTGCCCGCACCTGTGTCAGCAGCACACGTACATGGTTCAGCGCATTGCGTGATTAAAATTGGACCCATAGTGTCACTTCTTCGACACAATGTCGAAGTGAGCGACAGGCGTGGGAATGTCTAGGTTACTGTTGTAATCTCCGTTACCTGATGGAGGAAACGAGACGTGTGTCCTCCCGGCCACATCGCTGAACCGATCCACTGTTGCGGCCGAACCTCATTGTCGGCTCCTCAGAAAAATCCAGAATGAACGCATTTCCCTCACACACAGTGCATTGCAGATTGCTGTGAATGGGGCTGCTTATCTGCAGACCGGTCAGAGTGCCCATGCTGACCCCTGTCCACCACCAAAAGCGCTTTCAATGGGCACATGAGCATCAGAACTGGACCAGGTAGCAATGGAAGAAGGTGGCCTGATCTGATGAATCACGTTTTCTTTAAGATCATATGGGAAGAAGGCAGGCCTTTGGAGGCAGTGTTATGCCCTGGGCAATGTTCTGCTGGGAAACCTTGCATTCATGTGGATGTTACTTTGACTCATACCACCTAACCAAGGATTGATGCGGACCACGTACACCCCGTCATGGCAATGGTATTCCCTGATGGCAGTGGCTTCTTTCAGCAGGATAATGCACCATGCAACACGACAGAAATTGTTCAGTAATGGTTTGAGGAACATGACAAAGTGTTCAAGGTGTTGACTTGGCCTCTAAATTCCCCAGATCTCAGTCCAACTGAGCATCTATGGGATGTGCTGGACAAACAAGTCCAATCCATGTAGGACCCACCTTGCAACTTACAGGACTTAAAGGATCTGCTGCTAATATCTTGGTGCCAGATACCACAGGACACTTTCAGAGGTCTTGTGGAGTCCATAAATTGATGTGAAAGAGCTGTTTTGGTTGCACAAGGGGGACCTACATGATATTAGGCAGGTGGTTTCAATGCTGTTATTGATCGGTTAGTAGAACCGTGAATGTGAAGCATTAATGAAAATATGGACTCAAAACATTGTGACACCTTTTCACATTACACAGCACAAGATTACGTTTATCAAAGTTACCTTTCTCAAAAGCCTTCTGTGGCATTATTATGGTACAGTGATGGTACAATATGGTAAAACCTTTTAAAAATTATAATATATCATGGTATTTATATGGTAGGTAGGATACTCCCAAGTAACATGTCCAGTAAATGTGGTATTGGCTTGGTCATTTTTGGTCCTTTTAAGTACTTTCATGTTAGTTGTTAGTATTTTGATACACTTTTATTTACCTACAGTAGATAATCACTTGCTGCACACACACTCATACATTAACTTTTTCATCACTGGCAAACATATGAATACAGCTACAGGTATTGTTTCAATGAATTGTAAGTAAATAAAAACTTCATTCAGCATTGTTTTTGTTCTCTGTCTTCTACTGCATCCTGTTAATGTTTTACTGTGTGACAAAGAGCTTCAAATGATTCAGAGAACACGTTAGACAAATTCCTTTAGAAGAACCGACTCACACGAGTGATTATTTCACAAATAGGACATCGCTCTGATTCATGAGCCCCGCGCTCGTGAGCCTATGGCCGTGTTCACAGTGGCCATGTTCACAATGCATACTTCACTCACTGTTTTTGCCAAACACAGATATAACAGAAACCACAAGACTAGTATGGAAGTAAGGCATTTAGTACACTGTCTATTTGTTCCATAGAGGGTGCCACAACACATTATCGGAACACAGAGGGCTCCTTTTGTTCAATACAGATTGGACACATTTATTGGCTTGGTAGATCAGTGCCCCCGAAGCGATGTCATCTAAAGGATTGACCATCCCTGATACAGTGCATGTATTTGTGCAGTGATAGGTGTGGTAGTAGTTTGAAGCTGAAAGCTTGTAGCCACAACAAATGAGTGACACCTACCATGGATCATTCAAAAAGGCAACATCTGGTGGAATCACCCGTTTTCAGAACCAAGATACCCAAGAAGAGTCAGCAAGCAAAAAGGGAAAGTAACAGAGCCCGTATTAATAAAATACGAAACAACATAGGAATGCTTTTCAGAGGTGGCAACAACTCAGAGATCTTAAAGTATTTAAAACAGAAGTTTTTCTTGCTAGACATGCAAGATATTTTATTGGACAGATAGTTAGCCAGGTAGTTCTCTTAGAGTGGTATTTCGTTAGATAGTATTAGCCACTCTAATGTGGCATTTTATTATGGAATGTGGCACTGCAGTGCTTTCACTTTCATTTTTGAAGAAGGACAATGGAAAAAAATAAAAACTTTATGCTGGTAACAATGCCAATCTTTAAATCAGTTACTACCTTGGTATATAACTGTAAGAGTTTTCACCATTTGAATCTGATATGATGCAATCTTATTTTCTAACTTTTGAAACTTTATTTTAAAACAATTGTTTTCAATAAATAAAGACTTACCTTACCTGCTCAAAATACATATTTTTTGGATATCCGTCTTTTTCTTCCTTTCATTATTTATTTATTGAGGGGAGGGGGGCGAGTTTTGTTGTTATTAGTGACATTCGCTCTAATAAGACCTTGAACCGCTAAGATGATCACCTGTAACCAATGCTATTCCGGTACTCCTCAAGCCATCAGATTAATCAGCACAGAAGAGCAGAGCCGAAGCCAGAAGTTCCTTTGCAAGTAACATGCAGTTTTACGCTCCAACTGCTAGATGGCCAAAAGTAGTAACATAGTGTAGCTTTAACAGAGAAAAAATAGACAAAACAAAAGGCCATAATGTGTCTAAAATGTACATTACTAAGCTTCTTGTTTATAGAACTGCTGTATAAAAGCAACAATCACACTTGCAATTGTGCAGGTGTGCTTAGTGAGCATAACTGTTTATACAAGCGGCCTCATGCCTATATCCAAATCACAGCTGTGAAACAACAGTACAAAAGCACTCTTGCTTGCTTGATATTGCTTAAATGTGTGCCACCACAGGAGTAATTACTGTGTAATAAGAAATGCATAATGACTATTATTACATATTAATTAACCTAAGTAATGGTTAATTAATTCACAGAGGAAAACATGTCATTTCAACCTCCCTTTAATGGCAACAGAATTAGGTGTATTGAGACACTTTAGCAATGATTAGTCATTGTCCGTCCCATGAAAATCCTTTTAGATGAGTTAAGCCTCACCTGGACTAATGATTAATGGAAAGTACACAGAGGTGGGGATGCTGTGAGTGCAATTGTTAAGACAAATTTGCCTGTCAGGGTGTCCAGGTCAACTGAATGTGTTCTTAAAACTTGACCATAACTGTAATCACCTTGTCAACACATGCAGGGGTCTTGCAGTGTTCTGTCACATACTGACAGAGCATTTGTTAAGAAGTTGAATTAGTCTTGCAGTCTCAGGCCTGAGTACAGAGTTTTCCTGTACATATAATGCTCATCTCTTTTCCTTGCTTTACGTTTTTTTTTTTTTTTTTGCCTTGGTGCTGTAGCGTGTAATGCATATGTGTTAAAAGATACTGTCGACAGAGAGAAAGAGAGAGTGAGAGAGAAAGCAAGCAAGATAAAAACTGTGAATGGACCTAAATTACAATGTAATGTTCCTCCTAACTTCAATAACAAGTCATTAGCAAACTGTCAGAGTTTCATTTATTTGTTATTACATTGCCCACAGCGAAAATCACAGAGCTGGGAATGTATGCTGACTGCAATTAGACTGAAAGGAAGAATGCACAAAATATCTTTTAACAGCACATTGTCTAGAAATGGAGAAAAGAACAACATTTTAACGCCTCTGTGTATCATTTTCATGCCTTGTTTCTGGTGTAACTTGCAATAATGGTGTTTGCATCATCAGCATCCTTATTATCATATCATGAACCATGGGAGAGCGTGTAATCGGGTTGATGTTTTCTGGAGGCACTTTCTCCACCGTCTCTCACAAGCAGTCATAAAATACAGCAGGTCCTCCCTCTAAAAGCGCCGGAAACCTCCGGCAGTGTCACACAGGCTTGCATTATTATTATCATTTCTGATGCATTTAATAGCCCCTGTTTTAGCTTTGAAGCAATCTTTTGGGAATATTGAATCAGAGCATTATTTTCTGCCCTGGATTCCTTGTGCAGACAAACTCTGTTAATTAGCCCCATACCTATAAGCAGACTTTTCCTTTTCCCTATGCCTTCATAATATTATTAGCCATGACTCCTTCAGCCCAACCCTCCTAATTTCCACTCTACCCTAGTGTTGTTTTGTAATCAGAACACCCCATTGGCACTCATGCATAGATGACTGGGTTGAGCATTTTTCACCCAACATCCTTTCCTCCCATTAGTGTTCGATGCCTGGAGAAGGCCCTGTGCAAAGACTGATGTGAGTGGCTTCTTTCATCAGCATGGTGCGCAGAAAAGACCCTGTGTATCCTCTAGACTACCATAATGCTTTACATCGTTCAGAGCATCTTTAGAGCTGGTTTGCAAGGAGTTCCTGCTTGTGAGGTGTTCAAAGTCCTTGTTAAACCCAACTGCCCCACAGTAAAATGGGCCAGGGATGCTTTAGAATGCATTTCACAAATCAATAAGGATCCCTAAGGATCTCCCTCTCTCTCTCTGTAACATCTTTAGGCTTGTCACAGAGGCTGTTGTAATGCAGAAGAAATTCCTTAAAGAATAGACAGAGATAACCACAAGCAAGACTGAACCCAGTGAGAAGATGTTTTACACAGCCAAAAGGGCAATACCAGGTACTCCCCACAAACCCAGATGGAAGTTATTCACAAGCAATATGCTAAACTCGTCACACAGGATTTCGATTGTGTAGGAAGGATGGCTAGGGATAAAATTTCAGAAACTGTTTCAAAAGCATGTTTTGTCTGTTCTTTCTTCAAGTTGGAGACAAGGGTATCGGCATCAGTTAGGATTTAAAGGTAAATGTTGTTCAGGCTTGTGTGTTTTGTTTTATGGCTATAAGAACGCTTTGTGTATTCGTGAGAAATTATTCCTCTTTGGGAGACCTACTGTAAAGAATGAAAAATGCATAGATTGTTAAAATGCTGTCTATTAACGATAGATATCACTAACACAAACGTCAGCTTTTAGAAACCCCAGAAAATAAAATGCATCAGGTATCATGAACAAACAATAAACGTCTAGGTTACGTATGTAACCTCCGTTCCCTGATGGAGGGAACGAGACGTTGTGTCAAAGAAGTGACACTAGGGGTCTCTCTTGAGCACCGAATATACCTTTGATCCATGAAAAAAGGCCACTGAGAAGTTGGCAGACAGAATTTGCATGACCCGCCCCCGGACATACAGGTATAAAGGCGGGGAAATGCGTCTGTTTCATTCAGGATTTTTCTGAGGAGCCGGAAATGGTCCGGCCACAACAGTGGCTCGGCTCAGCGACGTGGCCAGGAGGACACAACGTCTCATTCCCTCCATCAGGGAATGGAGGTTACATCCGTAACCTAGATGTTCCCCGTATGTCGCTCACTTCAACGTTGTGTCGAAGAAGCAACACTAGGGGTCCAATTTAAATCACGCCATGCGCTGAGCCGTGTACGTGTACTGCTGACACAGGAGCGGGCAGGTACTTGACATGCCAAAACAACCAGCTGTATCAGACTGCATGTACCCTTCCCCAATGCCCCACAAAGTCGTCGGAATCCTTATATTTACCCTAGACAGGGGAACAAGGCGACGCTTGCCAACCTGGGAATGGGCCGAGCCTAGCCAAGCCTCTTTTCTCTCTATGTTTCTCGCATAGAGTCAACAGCTGGGGCCCTTACATGCACTGGGGAAGGGGTTCTTACCCAGTTTCAGGGAAAAGACCCTGCGGAGACTACACCTGCCCAGAGAGGGGGTGGTAAGAGTGGTGAATACACCACATGGGCTTTTAGGTCACATGTGGGAAATGGACATGGTGGTAGATCCCGCCTCTTTGGAGGGAGGAGTTGCTACAGACACGGTGACCGGGGGACAGCGGGAACTGCCCAAGGTAGACGTGGACCCACTCGTAAGGGGGCCGTACCTTGGAAAATACACACAGGGGGGAAGTCCACATAGGGGCCCTGACATGTGGAGCACATTTTCCAGAACAGGGTAGATTTGAGTACCCACAGTGGATTGGGTTGGCAAATTCCTCCACCGAATTGCGGACCGCGAGGGCTAGGGAGAAATCAACCAGGGAGCCGAGTGAGTGAGATCTCCTGGGAAAAAAGCGCACAGTATTAACTCAACCAAGGGAAAAGGTGCTGCAAGCGATTCACCCGGTCAGTCCGTCAGCATGTTACCGAGTTCTACTGGCTCAACCTGAGAAAACACGGGACAAGACTAACCACCCTGAGATTGCAGAATCTCGTAAATGTATTAGGTGTTGCCCAACCCGCTGCTCTGCATATGTCTGCCAGGGAGGTGCTTCTGGCCAGTGCCCATGAGGACCCAACACTCCTTGTTGAGTGTGCTCAGACACGTAAAGGGGGGGGGGGGGCACGGCCTGGGTGCGATAGGCCAATGAAATGGTGTCCACCACCCAGTGGGAGAGCCTCTGTTTGGAGACAGTGTTCCCTTGTCCACCGAAGCAGACAAAGAGCTGCTCAGAACGTCTAAAGCTCTGCGTGCGGTCCAAATAGGTACGCAAAGCACGTACCGGACAAAGCAACGAAGGGGCTGGGTCTGCGTCCTCCCTGGGCAGTGCTTGCAGGTTCACTACCTGGTCTCTGAAGGGCATGGTAGGAACCTTGGTCACGTAGCCCGGTCAAGGTCTTAGGATTACATGTGTGTCTGCCGGACCGAACTCCAGGCAAGTGTAGCTGACAGAGAATGCTTGCAGGTCCCCAACCCTCTTGATGGAAGCGAGCACGATCATAAGGGCCGTCTTTAGAGAGAGGGTCCTGAGTCCAACTGATTCTTGCAACTCGAAGGGGGGTCTCTGAAGGCCCGAGAGGACCACTGAGAGATCCCAGGAGGGGAACAGGCTTGGCCGGGAGAGATTCAACCTCCGGGCGCCTTTTAGGAACCTGATAATCAAGTCATGCTTACCCAAAGACTTACCGTCTACTGCATCGTGGTAGGCTGCAATTGCAGCTACATACACCTTCAAGGTGGATGTGGACAGCCTCCCCTCCAACCTCTCCTGCAGAAATAAGAGCATGGTCCTGATCTTCCACGTCCCATCCAGGGGCTAGACGTGGAGGTTCCAGAGGTCTGGGTGCGGATGCCAGAGCATGCCCCGTCCCTGAGAAAGAAAGTCTTTCCTCAGGGGAATTTTCCAGGGAGGGGCTGTTGCGAGGAGTACGAGGTCTGAGAACCAAGCGCAGGTGGGCCAATAGGGAGCCACCAGAGTGATTGTTCCTCGTCCTCCCTGACCTTGCACAGCACCTGTGCAAGAAGGCTCACTGGGGAAATGCGTACTTGTGCAGCCCCGAGGGCCAGCTGTGTGCCAGTGCGTCTGCCCCGAGGGGAGCCTCTGTTTGGGCATACCAGAGCGAGCAGTGGGAGGTGTCCTGGGAGGCAAACAGGTCTAGCTGAGCCTTGCCGAACCGTTCCCAAATCAATTGGACCAACTGGGGGTGAAGCCTCCACTCTTCACTGAGCAAGCATTGTCATGTTAGCACGTCCGCCATCACATTGATGAGTGGCTGGCTCCAAAGGTGGAGACGATGGGCGAGTTGTGACATGTGGCGGGAGCGTATGCCGCCTTGCCGATTTATGTACACCACCATCGTGGTGCTGTCTGATCTGATCAAGACCCTTGATTCATTTGCCCTGAACTAGCGGGAGAAATCTCCACAGGGCAAAGAATACAGCCAACAACTCTAGGCAGTTGATGTGCCAGCGCAGCGGGACCCCTTCCAACGGCCTGCAGCTGCGTGCCCATTGCACATGGCGCCCCACACGGGTGTGGCTGTGAGTGACGTGCAGACCCAAGGAACCAATCATTCAGCCGCGATGGCTGTGGGGAGGACAGAGGTTTCTAGTCCAAGCCCACACTGGCGGCGGCCCGGGCAAGCATGTCAGACATCTGGGCTTCAGCCTCAGCCTGGGCGTGCTGGCCCGAAGGCGGCGGCCCAGATGAGTTATCCGCGTCAGATGCCGGACTGCTCTCCGATGCAGCGGCGAGCTCATCCAGCTCGATGGGCTCCAGAGGATAGGCAGGCTGGCTGTGAGGCGAGCCGCTGTTGCCTCGAGCCCGAACAGAAGTCAACGAGTGTGCCAGGATGACGAAGTCAGCGCCCACTGCCATCCCCAAATCGCCTCCATCGCCAGCCACATCGTCCTCATTCTCGTGGGAAGAAGGAGCGATGCAGGGGGTTGGCTGGAGTGGCGTTCCTTCGGTTGAAGGAAAGCCACGACTGCAACGTTGCCATGGTCATGTTCTCGCAATGAGAACATGTACCATCCACAAACGCTGCCTCGGTGTGATCGCAGCCCAGACACACGAGACAGCGCCTGTGGCCGTCTGAAGCAGAGAGCACTCTACCGCATCCAGGAACTACACAGGGGCGGAAAGGCATCTTTAAAAAGACACGTCCTGAAAAGGACGTCCAACGCTGCTGTGTATTGCTCTTTTAGAAGAAAATACTCTTTTAGAGAAAATTACTCTTTTAACAAACACTCTTTTAGTTTGCGCTGTCGAAGCTCCCAGGGGCAAACTGCACTGCTGTGCAGAGAAGGAGAAAGCTGCTGAAGTGCACCGTAGATCCAACAGCAAATGCTCAGAGGAAGAGGAACAGGTGTGTGATTCGCAGCTCGCTGCATACATGACCATCGGCTCCGAAGAAAATTTCTGAATGAAACAGACGCATTTCCCCAACTTTATATCAGTATGTCCGGGGGCGGTACATGCAAATTCTGTCTGCCAACATCTCATTGTCCTTTTTTCATAGATCAGATGTATATTCGGCGCTCAAGAGAGACCCCTAGTGTCGCTTCTTTGACACAACGTCGAAGTGAGCGACAGACGGGGAACAATAATTTTTTTACAGCATTTATTCATCTTTGTTAATATTAGTTAATAAAAATACAATTGCTCATTGTTTGTTCATGTTGGTTCATAGTGCATTAACTTATGTTAGCAAATACAACTTTTGATTTAATATGAACATTAACTAAGATTCATAAATACAGTAAAATTATTGTTCATTGTTAGTTCATGTTAACTAATGTTAATAAATGATACCTTATTGTAAAATGTTACTAACTTATGTACAGCAGAGAGACATCTTGACTTTATATGACTGTTAGGGCAAAGTGTACTGCAAATCTGTGGTCAGATTTTGGCCTAGGGCTTGTCAGAGAGTGAGCAAAACTGAAACACTCCTCAATCATTCCGACACACAGCAGAGAGAGCAAATGGTGGAGACAGAGACAGGAGATGAGGGGAGAGAGAGAACAAGAGCTGTGTTATGAAGAGATGGCACTTATGATGGGTGAGGGCTGCTTGATGTTCACTGTGGTGCTGTAACAGCATTGTAAAGCCTGCTGACAGGCTGTTGTCGTTGCGTACTGATCAGAGGCAGTAAAACTATGCAGATGGTGGCAGAAGATCAGTGCTCTGTGAGCAGAATATAAATACGGCTGCCGTTAGAAAGAACACCCCTTAAACAAACACATTGATGCGGCAGCATCAGTTTACAACAGCACCCCAGATTTAAATCTGGATTTAATTTCTTAATCTTAAACAACAACATTAATGAATACATTCCTGCTTGTTTTACATCCCCAAAACTAGTCATCAATTTAATTGTGCATATTCTGCATGTTACGAAAAATGTGACCACACAAAATGTTTTGTCAGGTAACTTCATATGGAAAAAAAATTGCTCTATTATCTAGTTTTATTCAAGACAAAAATATTATTTAATTTGACTGCTTGTTGGTAAGACTTTACATTAATGTTCCATTTGTTTAACAGCCCGACGGGTCGTCGACGGGCCCGGCGGGTCTATTGCGCAATAACTTAGCGATATGCAAAAACTCAAAAATTAAAAGATAAACATATCTTACATCGTTGGAAAGCTGAGACTCTTGTGATTCGAACGATGTAAACCATTTTAATATACACTTAACACAGCGGGTACAATCGGTGTATTTCTCAGACCACTTACAGCAAAATAAACAAATACAAAATGGTAGAAACTCACCTATAAAGCTCATCTTACTCTACTGATCCACTTCATTCCATCAAAAATGGTTTAGTTACACTGTAAAGGGTCCATACAATCCAATTCAGCGAAGAATTTGGTCCATAACACATTTATATATCAATAAACACCCACGTAGTATAGACGTAGCATTTCGAGCTAACCGACAGAGCTAACACAACTTCGACTATTCTTTGATGAAGCTGCCTTGAACATGTAAACATTACAGATATTTTTATGTCAAAATGTCCGCTGACCCCTGAACTTTAGATGGACAGGTCATTTGAGCCAGTCGGTGCATGATAGAGGTGTGACCAGGTATCAATATCCTTGAAGCCTATACATACACTTAGATAAACGTGTAAAACACACATTTTCTAACATATTGTTATCAAATTTTAAATTGGGTTTGGTAAGGCTTCATGCTGTGATCTAATTGTGTTTTCCAGCTAATACCTCCCAGCTGTAGTTATCTGCAGGCATCTTTTTACAAAAAAAAATGTAGGCGGAATTTTATTTCCCCTTTTTGAGTGTGTTCAAAGTTCTATTACTCAATACAAATAAGACTTCCAGTGATTCTGACTATTTAGGAACAAACCTCAAAGTCTCCCCTTTCAAAAGAGACCAAAAGCATGCATATACTCCAAAGGGTTCAAGAACAGCATGCATTTTAATTTGGGTAGGCCTTTTTTAGGCGTTTTTGGCAAATATTGCAGGATGTTTAAAAGGTTAAATTAGATAAAGCCTGTCTCATTTTATAAATGGCTTGATAAATTCATTTATATTAGCCTGTGTTGTATGTTGATCTTAATGCAGGCTCAGGAACATTATATATCTACCAAACTGCTGAGTTTTTACTGAGACACTTCAGATTAAGTAGCCCCCTCCCTGCCTCGGTCCCACCTGGGGATGGTGCCTTCTGCTCTTTAAAAACCAGCACTACTAATTGGCAAGCACACATGAAGTGCAGTGTTTCAGGCTTTCATCTTGACTGTGATCAAATTATTTTGCATCAAGATACCACTATTCTAAGGTCAGATCTCATCTTAGCTGTACAAATAATCAAAAAATTGTCTCTATATTGAAAAGGATAGAAATCAGCAGAGGCAAATTAATGTGACAGGAGCTAATCACATCTTAACCACCGCTAGAGAGAGAGAGAGAGAGAGAGAGAGAGAGAGAGAGAGAGAGAGAGAGAGAGAGAGAGAGAGAGAGAGAGAGACTATGAGGTGGCTGCTGGCTACATAGTCTCTGTTGTGTAATTAATGTAGCATTAAATTCTCCTATTAAGGTGACAGATGACATATCACTGATGCGGTCTACAGTGTCATTTTTGCAGGTGATAAGAAGGGTGGTTTTATAAAAGATGGCCATTTATGAAATACTGTATGCATAATTATTCATTTTTATCATTTTATTGTAGAAAGGACCAATCATTTGAGAGTTAGATGTATAAAACAGGCTAATTTATGTTGACTACTCTATGCTTGAACTGATTTTGGCGAAGGTTTAGAATGTTTATGTATGTTTGTGCATGAGGTGGACATGCCCTTTAACGTCTGAGCTTTGACTGAAGCATGCATAATTGGATGGCCACTGCTTTGGCTAATTAGCACCACATTAATGCGTTCTGCCCTTTGGCTTGTGTGGGGTGCTTTCTGTCTGTGTGGGGGCCTGGACAGGCTCTTTTCTACAGAAGCCGTGCTCGTGGCTGCCTGTGGGTGAGCCTGTGATGTTACATTACAGCACTGATCCAGTAGGAACCTTAAAGCAGAGGCCAAGGATGCCCTGAGATGGTCACCATCTTTGTGAAGTCTTCATCAAAGGAGCTCCTTCCTTTGCTCTGCATGATATCATCACATTCACATGCCAGCCATTCCCTTTGTCTGCAGACTATTAAGCTTTGCTGAGGGCTCTGACATCACATGGTAGAACTGTTGATTTTCAGTTCAGGCCAGAGAACGACTGCTAATTCAAATGAGCTCAGTGTTCTGCTTATTGACCTGCTCAATGACCTGTCTGTGAGTCTGCTTTCACTCTTTCTGTTGATACTTGGCAAATCCAAAAGCCTCCACTGCTGGAGGAAGCAGCCATTGCTGTGACTGGCCAGGGTTACCTCATTACTATATGTAGGTATTCATACATAATGTTTATATTGACAGCATATAAACTTAAATGCTTGATGTATGTACAACTTTGTAAAAATCTTTAGGAATCCTCTTATGGTTGTAATAAAAAATTCACAGAATAAGATCAATACTCAAAATTCATACAGCAGGACCCATTTATCAGTGAGTGATTTTGAAAATTGGTCCAGAGAGAATTTTCTTGGACCCTCCTATTATGTTCTGGTTATTTTTTTACCCATGTAACAAAAAATAATTGTAATCTTGTATTTGGTAAAAATGTTTTTGGATCATCCACAACAATGAAGGGTTTATTTTATATATTGTAAAAGGATAGTATAACACCACTGACATGGTGGTGCTCTTTCAAGATGAAACGCTATAAAAGCTTATTACAGTGTGAAAAACAATATGTGAATGTTCATGTTCATAATCTAAATGGGAGGTGTGCTGCATCTGATCTCACAGTGAAATCAGAAACAGTAGGTTTGCGTTTCTTTTGCTAAAATCGGTCTGTGGTTACTGAAATTGGAAACACTGCCAACAGTGGCTAAAACTTTAAGTGTTTGTGGCTATATGGGCAAGTGTGAGCTCCATTTTCTGTGTGTAATATCCATGGAGGGGCACTAAAAGTGAGTTGTGAAGTGAATTGTTTTCAACTGTAAAGAGTGTAATATATTGGAGAGAAATGCATATTTTAGAAACTGTACTCCAACCCAAATTCCAAACCTAAATCTATCAATCATTGAGGTAAAGATGTAATGTTAACGGGAAAAAATGCCACCTCCAGATTGTGTTCGGAACTGATTTTGCAAATACTTCCTGGCACATGATTCAAACCGGGGTTTCCCATACTGCTGATGCAACTACTGGTCGTGTAAACACACTGGAGCCAATGCAAACATGTCTGATAGGAGATGGTGCTTGTCAATGAGTTGTCATTATGTGGCTGATCATTGGGTACTGGAACTCTCAGAAATACGATCATGTTGGTTGTATCTACTGTAATCTACAAGGTAAGAAACGTTGTTTTCACAAAACAGGAGTGGTAAATGCTAGTTCTGTTTTATAAATGAAATCCATATGGAACCATGTAATTTCTCTTCGATGGCCAAATTGAATTATAATAAAACCTCACTAAATATTAAATATAAGTGAAACACTTGGTTATAGTGAGGCAGGAGGTGTGCGTTGCTAACTAAAAATTGATGACTAAAAACAGTAATGATGTTAAGAAGACCATTAGCATTAATCTGAGCAGTTGTTGGCGGTGGGGTCTGGTGGCAGAGTGATTGATGTTGGCCGTACTTTCTCACGCAGTGTGGCTGCTTGTAGATCACACTGAGTACATGCAATTGCTGTGGAGACTGTCTCCTCCACACAGTCCACTACATAAGCAGCTATCTACTCATAATGAGCCATGCTGGATGGGCATGAGACTCATAATGTGTCCAGCGAAACCTCTAGAACTTTCTGGATTGTACATGCAATTATACAATGCAAAGTTAATCTGCATTACTCAGGTTCACCCATTAATGGATAAAACTAAGGATTCATTAAATAGTTCACCCGGAAATTTAAATTATCTCATCATTTATTCACCCTCATGCCATCCCAGATGTGTATTTCTTTATTTCTTCTGTGGAACACAAACAAAGATATAGAAGATATTCTATAGAGGTATAGAAGAATATCTCAGCTCTGAAGGTCCTTACAATGCAAGTGAATGGTGAACAGACCTTTGATGCTCCAAAAATCACATAAAGGCAGCACATGTGATAGGAAGTGGAATCGAGCTTGAAATCATGATCATACTTAGAGACTGCAATGGAAAAGAAAGGAGTTAGCGTTTGAGCTGTACTCACCCAAAACTTATTGGATCTCTTCAGAAGACATGGATTATACCACTGAAGTCTTATGGATTACTTTTCTTAAGCCTTTTCTGAAGTGCTTTTTAGAGCTGCAAAGTTTCAATCACCATTCACTTGCATTGTATGGGCCAACAGAGCTGAAAAATTCTTCTAAAAATCTTTGGTCATGTTATGCAGAAAAAAGAAAGATACATGAATTTGGAATGGAATGATGATGAGTAAATGATGAGAGAATTTTCATTTTGGGGTTAACTATTCCTTTAATGACTAATATAACTAGGCCCAGATGGAATCTCTGCATGCAGAATTCTGCAAATAACTCCACAGATTTCTCCAGCATTTTGACATTTTTCATTCATAACAGTTCTACGCATTCCAGCAACCAATATGAATGTGATACTCTCAGCTCCATTTAACACATTTTACAATGTTCTTCTGTGAAATTCTGTACACAATTCTTATCTAAGAAAAGTTAGATTCTGTCTACTAACAATTCATTTAAAAATGCATTTTAAGTCATTAATATGTGTTAATAACAACATTCATAAAAAGGGTGATTTTCTTAAAATACCTACCAAGTTATGAGCCATTTTCCCTTCTGTGTTATAAATACTTAACACTTACTCATTACATTACAAATATAAACTTTTTCATTACAAACCTATGCAAATTCGCCTCATGGAAGCATTTATCAAATAGTTGCCGACATTAAAAAACTACATACATTTCTGTATGGTTTAATGTTCATCAGGCTTCATTATATGATATACGCTGCAAGCAAGTATAAGCAAGTGTAAGCAAGAAGACTTAAAAAAAAAAAGAAAAAAAAAGTGTTTTTTTTTTTTTTTTTTGCAGAGGATTTGTATTTTTTAACTAGGACTAGGGAAAATTGGGACACTACTCTGAGTAGCGCCATGGTGTCATCGTGTCACAGAAAGTGGCAACAGAAGTGAATTAAGACATTTGATTTATGCACATAAAAAAGTGCACTGTAGCAAAAAGACATAATCCCTTATTTTATTCTCACTAAAATGGGCTGTTTTTTGCTGCTTTGTAAGTTTGTAAGTTTTTGATTGATGTATGAATAAGTGTATTTATTAAGCATTGATAACATGTAAGTTAAAATGCTCATTATTTGGCAAGTATAGCATAAAAGCCGTTCTTATAAATGTTGTTATAAATGCATCTCAATGACTTAAAATTAATTTGTAAATTACATATTAATCATTAACAAACATCTTTATAAACCCTTAACAACTGGAACATTAATGTAAAATCTTAGCCATAAATGTATGCTAATAGGTTTATAGATAAATACAATAATACATCAACTATTCAATACCTTTAATGGATGGTTGAAAATTCAATACATGCATTTGTGTTCTTGCTTTTAATAAAAACAGAAAGTGGTGTCATCAGTTCTCAGTTACTACATTCAATTTTGAAGAATTGCACCAAATATGAAGGAAATGTTGATTGCGTTGTATTCCTCAGTTAGATAAATTACTATTACTATTACCATTGTTTCCATTCAGCATATTGATTTAAATAAACACTTCAATGACCCCATTTAAGGGGCAGTGAGAGGATTATAACTATCTTTAAATATCTTCATTGTCTTTAAATTTGGGTGGGTGGATAATCATAATGACGAGAGAGGTCTCCCACATCTACTGTCTCCTGGTCCCTGTGTCTTCTGCTAGTTTCCTAGTTTTCTGTGAGAAAGAAATAAGTGCTTCTCCTGAGATGACCCTCTGAGCCTAAATTGCCTTTCACTTCTAGGTCAGAATATCCAGGATGTGCATGCTTAAGTCCTTGCGATTAATCACACATAGACAGTCATCTAACTACTTCACGGTGAAGGTGTCACAGTGAAATAAAGTATACTAAAGGCACTTGACTGAAGGACAATCTAAATTACAATGATAACTATTATAATAAACAAAAACAGATGAGTTTTGCCTTGCCACATTTTGGTTGTTCAGCCCAGCTCAATACTTGTCTCATCATGAAATTCAAATACTTTCATATAAATTTTAGCTATTTTATTCCAAAAATATATCCAAAAGAACAACTGCTTTAAGAGAGGGTGGGATCTCTGTAGCTGTAATAGAGATGTCAGGATGGACTGAGGGGTCACTGGGTCAGATGGGCTTTTCACTCCAGGTTGACCTTGGGCTAGACAGATTTATCCTCTGTCAGGTCTCTGGTTGAGATGGGGGACTCCAGCGGACCACTTTTTGTCTGCAGAACAATATAGCACATGTTGCTTATAGCAGGCACACGTTTGTAACATTCTCCCTTTGTTCTATGACACATTTGTTTCAAACATCTTAATGTCTTTCCGCACTCCTGTTCTCTCTCTCTTCTCTTGATTTCTCTCACTCTCGATTTTTGTCACACGTTTCCTTTCTCTGTTGTCACATAGCAAATAATGCTCTTGGTTATAAGACTGAGGTGCGGACAAGAAGGGATACTCTTTTTTTAACACTTTGTCGAATGCAAGCAAATTAAAAACAAGTCTATCCATTTGCACGCATAATCACAGCAAATTGCTTATAGCTTATTTGTGTATTGTTTGTTGGATAAGATCAAGCTGATTCTACTCGTTTGACAGCTTAGTTAGCAGTTGATAGAGCTGTGAAATATCACACTCTCCATAACCATGGACTTATTTTCAATTGTAAACCACATCCACAGTTCTGCATTAGAGTGTTTCTTTGAGTGCACCCAAAGAGTATTCCATTAAATCACTGTGTAAAATCTAACGAGTCTCTTATGACAATTTAGTGTACGAACAATATGTATTAGCGCTACATTATAATTTTTCACATTTTGTTACAAAAAGGATACAATGTTTGTTTCAATAAAATATCAAGGTAATTTCAGCCGCTGTCTTTCATTTCTTCTGTCCATTTTATCCTATTTTATGTAAACTGAGGGTTTACGACTTAATTATTGATTAATCATGATGGATACACACAAAAAGCAATGTCTTCCCTCGGGACCAACCAAAACTCACAGGGCAGCCGCATGCTACACAGCCATATTGTCCCATGAGCATCTGCCCCGGCGAGACCACTGGCTCGGTAATGAGTTGTTTGCAGACCTCAAGAACACAGTGAGGATGACCTGTGACCTCCAACCACATTGTCTGGGGAGCATGAGGTAAGGGAGAGAAAACAGCAGGACAGCAGAGAGAAAACAGGAGGAGGGAGAGCAGTGTTTTAGCTCAAGTGTTTTCTTGTTGGTGGTGTCTTTGCTCTCGTGTTAAACCCCTGTGGCCTGGAGAGCTAGAGGATAACATGGTGCTTTGTCTTTGAGCTTGGATCGATTCTCCACTTGATAAAATGCATCCAGTTTTTTGCTGATAAACTGTAACTCTGTCATTGCTTGTTTGTATGGCAGACCCATTCACACACCAGAACTCAAGGACAGACACTCAACGCTGATGCACATAGCACACACTCACATACAAACACACACACTAATGGCTATGATTAATGTTCCATATCTCTGAGAAAAATAAACCAGTTTCTCCTGTGTGTCTCACAGAGGTGCTAAAGGAGAAACAGTTTGTCAACCGTGTTTATCATGCGCATGTTCAGTTTGATCCATCAGTGTGAAAGTTTTGTAATTATCTTACAGCACAATCCCTTTTCAGTTTCCATGAATCCTCATGAAATTCCTATTATTTCAATGGAAATATGGATTTGTTTCCATATAATCCTTGATCAAGCTCAACAGCATATTTACAAAGTTGCAACATAAAGCACAAGTCATTATTGATTAAATTTTCTTGGCTAAAAGGGGGTAAAAATAAACAGATAAAAGCTGAGATGTGGTGAGTAAACAGCACATGCTCCCTTCTCTGCTCTGTAAAATTGCTCACAGATGGTGTGAGCATTTCCGTACGGATATCCACAGTGCTCAGGCAGGTCTACGTCATTCATAATGATCACAGTGACAATCTGATGGAGGAGAGATCTCAATCTGGTCATAGGATGCCAGTATTCCGGGCTGGCACCACTGTGCCCAGTGAAGGGAAAAGCCCATCTAATTAATCCTCCTGGTTCCATGTCATGTGATTAAAATAATGAAGCCCCCCCCCCCCACCCACCCCAAGGGCCCGCCCTGCTACAAGCACTTCCAATAATCATCTGTTTTGCTTTCATATTTAAGCCTGTTTCAGCTCTCTGATGAGGAGATAATTACCGCCACGGCTTCACTTGCGCTTCCCATACGTCCGATGTTCATTAATAACAAATTGAGGTTGAGGGTTAATAACTCATTTAATTGCGTTTATGTTAATGACATTATGAATAGCCACAGAGGCAGATATTCAAATTCTGTCCAGTATTTGGTTCTAATGCCTGGCCCCCTAGAGGGCTGCTCATTTTGCTAGCAAAGCAGGTGGGTTCTTCTGCAAAGGAAAAATTAATGTTCATAACAATTTAGCATCCATGAATATCACATTCCCACTCTGCCCGCTGGAATTATCATGAGAGTTGGGCAAGGATTTTAAAGTATTTGCACATGCATATATACAAACATAACAGGTTTGAAATACACAGAGGGCAAGATTGAGATTCAACCATTTTCTAAAAAGTGTACAAAGGACATGGGTGCTTTCACATTAGCACTTTTGGTTCAAATGACGTCAAAGTTCGGTTAGTTTGGGTGGTATGAACACTGCTTTCCGAACGCGGGTGTGCACATGCAAACCGCACCAGAGTCTGCTTGAAAATGTGGTTTGTGGTACAATTCATGTGAACTCCAGTGAGGTTTGATGCTGATATGAATGCAATCCTATTAAATAGTGGAAGTGAACCACTATTGATGATAGTGTAATTAGGTATAATTAGCATCTTTGTTGGCTCTCGATCACAATTATTAAGGTTTAATTCATTTCTCATACCTGAGAGAGCATCTCACATTCTTCACATCTCTTGCAACGCATCCACAGGCTCTCTGCAGACAGACGCATATTTTCTTCACATCATTGCACATTCAATGCATTTGTGGCAGACAAACATAATTGTTGTTTTGTGCTAACTCAAAAGAGTTGAATATTTTAATAACACAGCGAAGCTTTTGTCTTCTTGAGTTGTTGCCTAGTTACAGTAGTAAACAGCTGCCGCTTGAACGCACGTTGATGACGTAATCGGACAGCGAAAAAATATGATGTGGACATAGAACTGCAGGAGAAGTGGGGGAGGAAGTGTGAAAGCTCCCTAAATATCTTTACCACTCTCTTGTTTCAGTTCTTGTGATTGTCTGCATCTATTAAACATGTGCAATTTAAATTCATTGTAAGTCTTTTCATTAAAGTTCCCTGTGTTAAGGGGTTTCTAATAAAAAATATTTAAAAATGTATCTATATATTGCAAAATTTTTATACTTGTCTCCAGGTACAATTTCCTGCAGTTTCAAGGAGAAATGAACACTAAAGGCGCTTGAACAACTGTTCAATTTTATTCAATTTTCACTTCGCTTTTGGTGCCCCCAGCTGGCATTTCACTGGAAACCAGCAGGCACACCTGTTATGTAGCACGCAAACTTTGAATTGCAAAAATGTTGTCATGTTCACTTAAATTTATTGAGACCAGGGTGGTAATTTTAACCATAAAAGACTGCGAAAATGCTACAGTAAAAAAATAAAAAATAAAACGTTATTTGGATAACGGGTAGTTACCTTAAAATACACAATTTATATAATATATTTAAAAAGACAATACATGTAGTTTTACAGTAAAATGTTGTAAATAAATTTTTTGATGTAAAATGTATGATTTTCCCACATAATTAACTGTAAAAATGTATATTATGTTTAACAAGAGTGTACATGTACTTATTACAGTAAATTGTTAAGATTACGAAAAAAAAATTATAATAATTTGGCGTTCCCAGAATTCCCATCACAGAGTGACCCTAGAATCCTTTCCTAGAATCCTTTTATTTTGGTCACATATTATACACACAGTTTTTTGCATATATACAGTGAAATTTATTAGTTTTCACATATCCCAGCTAAGCTGGGGTCAGAGTGCAGGGTCAGCCATGATACGGCTCCCCTGGAGCAGATAGGGTTAAGGGCCTTGCTCAAGGGCCCAACAGTGGCATCTTGGTGGTGCTGGGGCTTGAACCCCCCGACCTTTCGGTCAGTAACCCTGAGCCTCAACCGCTGAGCTATCACTGGCCCATCACATTTCATCATATTTTATGGGAATAGTTATGTTTCTTCTTATTTTTAATATCAGTAATGTACATTGGGGTGTTCTGTATTATATTTGATGTAGTTTAGTTAATGTTTATTGCATTATTATAATTTCACATGTGTTACACTTATGGTGTTTAGTGTTTGTGTGAGTGACACTGAGCACTGTCTCTACATGTTTATTGGTCATTGCTCATGATAGAGCCACTAATGATGAATTGCTGGCAACCACAGCTGCCAGAATTTTACAGTAAGAGTTCATATTCTGGAATTCATGAACAAATGCATTATAACAACACATTTAAACATGCAATACCTAACAAATATTGAACCAATTCACCTCACATGTTATAAATGATTAATAACATCTATTCAACATTAGTAACCATTAAACATGTACCTTAATGTAAAGTAGACACATATAAAGCATTTATTAAAGGGACAGTTCACCCCAAAATGAAAATTATCTCATAATTTCCTCACTGTCATGCCATCCCAGATGTGTATGATTTTCTTTTGCTGAACACAAACAAAGATTTATTTGAAGAATATCTCAGCTCTGAAGGTCCTCAAAATGGCAAGTGAATGGGTAAAAATGTTGAAGCTCCAAAATGCACTTAAATTAAGGTACCAAAATTAATCTGTAAGACTCCAGTAGTTAAATCTGTATCTTCAGAAGTGATTTTGTAGATGTGTGGGAAACAGATCAATATTTAAGTACTGAATATTTCAGAATTGAAAGTAAAAAAATATATATATATATATACTATGAATTCTCCTCACAGCCAAGTAGGTGGCGATATAAAAGAAGAATGCGTATCACCAAAAACAAATTAAGAGAAAGTGAAAGTGGAGATTGAATGTGTGTTTGTATTGATTGGAGAATGTTAATGGCTTTATTATCTGATATATGCTGTGAAGGAGCATGAAGACCTGGAAAGTGTGTTGGCAGAGGACTTTAGTTAACTAGGATTAGGTAAGTTGTGACACCACTCAGAGTAGCCATATTCTTTTGACGTCGTTTTTTTATATATCCATCTGTCCATTGTTTCAAGCATATGAGTAAACTTGTGCTAGATGGACGTCTTTGACCTTTGTGCCTCGTCTAGTTGTTTTTTAGCATAGGCACTAAGGAGCCCTTTGTCTCTATGATGCTGTGTCAGGTAAAAAAGAATATAGGTTTTTATAGGTGCATTTTAAGGTACATGCATTTTTTTTTATAAGCATTGCTCTGAATTTAGCTTTTAATGTTCAGTCTAAGCTCCTTAGATTGCATTCTCTCATTTGCACAAGTGCGAATGACAAGGTTCACGCCAAAATCATAGCAGCCTCCTCCTCCCTCTTGCTGCAAATACAGCGTGTTCTATGTGAACGGCCCTTAAAGATTTAGGATTACAATCCCCTTAAATTTCTCCATATAGTTGCACAAAAGAACAAATGCAAGGAATTTTTATAGAAATCAATCTAGTACATGATTTTTTATGTACTGAACACATAGACAGTATACTATTAAATGTGCATTCTTCAATCTGCTTTGAAGCAGGAAGCATAATGAAGGAAAGCAAGGAGCATGTGGAAGTTGTTAGTTTACAGCCATCTCCAGGCAGAAACCAGGCCAAGGGGGTAATGATGAATGAGTCCATCTCCCCAAGCAAAAGAATGACCTGGATCCCCCCTCTCCTCTCCTCCTCTCCTCCTCTACTCCTCCTCTCACTACCATGCTTCACCGCCAAGTGGGCCAACATTTTTCAACCACCTCGCTTTTAGCTGAAGACAGGCCCTCCTTCCGGTAGCACTGACCCACCGCGACCCCTCCTCCTCCCTCTTCACTTCTCCTATTCTCTTCTTTCCTCCCCCTGAAGAACAGTAATCCCTTTCGCCAGGTCCCCAGTAATTTGATCAAATAGCATGCACCCTTCCTTACCACTTATTGGCCAATTAAGTCAAGTTCTCATGCAGGGGGTCTGGCTGCATGCCTGTTATCTGTGGATGAATTGATTGAAGCCATTCTGCAATTGCTGAACCCTGCTTTAATGATCTAGGTGCTAATATTTGTAATTCTTCTCAGTCAGGGGACCGGCAGGCGCAGCTGTTGGCACGGTAATCCCTGTTCTGATACACTGAAGTACCAGAGAAGCACTCTTTTTTTTTTGAAATCATTCTGTCCCTCTCCCCTCCATCCTCTTTTACACTTCTTGTATAATAATGAATACATGTGTGAAAAGTGACATTTAGGATTGCAAAAATCGAGGACAAAAAAAAAAATCAACTAAGCATTCATGTTTTCTTATCAGTTACATATCTGTGTAAGGCTTGTAGCAGAGAATAAAACCAAAACAAGATTAAACAAATGGCTTTGGGAGGCGTTACACAAATAAGCACTAAAAATCAATGGCTACATGCCTCATTTTCAAAGGCAGACATTAACATTATAAAAGAGACAGCACACATAATCCAGCCTCTGGCTATTGAGTTAAAATATCAAATTATCATAATGAAGTCTAAACGCATATAAATGTTCAGCAGTTTTAAACAGAGGGAAATTGTATTTAATGTACTAAAATTATGTTGCTAAATTTAACTTTTTGCTGTGTAAATGAAATTTGGTACAAAAACTGCAACCATGCTCAACAGTAAATGCCTTACTGTATACAGTACATACAGATTTAGGGCACAATCTTTTATTCTGCATTATGGCTTATTATCTCTCTCTCTCTCTCTCTCTCTCTCTCTCTCTCTCTCTCTCTCTCTCTCTCTAACTCACTCACTCACTCAACCACACACACACACACACACACACACACGTTGGTGCAGCTATCATTATGAGGACTCTCCATAGACATAATGATTTTTATACTGTACAACCTATAAATTCTATCCCCTAACCCTAAACCTAACCCTCACAAAAAACTTTCTGCATTTTTACATTTGCAATAAAACTTGATTTTGAAGCAATTTGAATTATGGGGACACTACAAATGTCCTCACAAACCACATTTATAACATAATACCCTTGTAATTACCAGTTTGTAACCTAAAAAAAGCCCTCATAAACCACTTAAGCCTGCCCACACACACACACACACACACACACACACACACACACACACAGATAAACACTCACACATTAATTTTCCAGGTTCCTTTTATTATATTAGAGCTTAATGAGAGATGGTGTGTGTTATTCCAAAAAAGCTGTTATCCCCATAGACTTGTTAGGTGAATATTACAACTTTAAAGATAAAAATACAGCATTTCAGTGTCATATGCAGATTCAAATAGGTTATCCACAAAAAGGCACGTACACTCCTTTAAATTTAACGTAGCTGGCTTTAAAGTCAACATCATAGCAAGAGAATTTCACAGGAAATGATCTGAAAAGAGAAAGAGAGTCAGTGTGAGTTTCTAGTCTGGGTCAGACAGCAAATTAATTTTAATCTGTGTCACAGAACGCCACACAGTGAGGGCTGAATTCAATCCAATCAGCCAATTACTCCTCTGTACAGAACCTTTAATCTGTGCCATTATACAGTACCCATCCACAGCCAGGGTTGGGGAGTAACATAATGCATGTAACGGGATTACGTATTTAAAATACAAAATATAAGTAACTGTATTCCACTACAGTTACAATTTAAATCACTGGTAATTAGAATAGTTACATTCAAAAAGTAATTCAATTATTGAAGAGATTACTTTGTATTTTATTGCCATTTGTTTCATTTAATATTTAGTCCTTTCATGTGAAAAAATCTATACATATAAATGATGCGATCCAAAGTGAAACAGTGGTGAAACACTTTCTTATGGTGTGTTACATTCATACCAGCAGACAGATATGTAAGTTTTAAGTAAGTTTGGAGCAGAAGAAATTGAAATAAACCTTTTAAATTGTCAACTTTAGCTAAAATGCTATTTGTAGCCATTTTACATGAACATGTTACCAGGCACGATCATATTTTTTTTATCAATGAAATTCACTTTGGATCATAATTTATTTTTTCTATTAAGACATTTGATATTACGGCAAAATGTCATATTCTTGATAATGATTTTTTTATTGTTTTCCTGTACAAATATCTAAAAATCCTTAAAACAAGATCAATTTGATTCATCTTGTTTCAGAAACAACACTGTATAATATATTTTGGTTTTTCAGAGAATGTATTTTTAACATGTGTATTTTGTCTTACTCTACTGGCAGAGTTTTTATAGTAAAAACAAGTAATCCAAAATATTTAGAATATGTTACTGACCTTGAGTAATCTAACGGAATACATTACCAATTACATTTTACAGCATGTATTCTGTAATCTGTAGTAGAATACATTTCAAAAGTAACCCTCCCAACCCTGTTCACAGCATATATACCGCTGGCCTTAAGACATCACTTAACCAGAAAACTAACACACTCCTACACTCATCCCCTTAATTCACTGAGCCAAGGCTATACAGGGGGAGGTCAGCCCCTCACATCCCAGAGGGCTTGCCCCATTCGCAGATGTCAAAGGTGGCTAAAGCCAGGTGGAGGAGGGGACTTTACCAGGGGAATAAGATCATGTGTAGTTTTAAGGATGATCAGCAGGACTCTAACCAGGACACGCAGCTGCTGATCATATAAGAAAGAGTCAACACCTGCCAATAAAGAGTAATCGCATACTGATAAAAACATAATTATGGAATGTTTGGTTATTTTATTCACTTCTGCAGGCAAGAACACATTGCTTTTTCCAAATAAACAGCTTGTATTGTATTCTCTGTGATTGTTCAGGTTTGGTCACCTGTCTCCTCCTCACACAGGTTTCTTTCCAATAATTTTTGTCCAGTCACCACCAAAGCAGTACACATCTTCAAGATTTAACCCATTGCTCTTTACTGTAAACTCATTGCGTAAAACAATGTTATATAAAATACTTGAGGGCCCTTCAGCATAACGCGGCAGCTCATTTCAGCTTATCGCAGCCCATTCGGCCTTTTTCGCAGTAGGCCCGCCCGGTTCTCCCGATGGCCATTCCACCCCTGATCGGGCCCCAGAGGGCTTGCCCACAGTGCATTGGCCCACCGGAAAAATGCCTGGAATGCCAGATTAACAAAGATCAATAAACTGTAAAATAGTATTTTATAAAAAAGTATTGTTCATGATACCTAAACCATTATTTAATGTTAACAATTGGAACCTTATTGCAAATGTTGTTTAATTGTATAAAAACTGTGTGTGAGTGTTCATTATTGTTGTCCTATATATATATATATATATATATATATATATATATATATATATATATATATATTTTTTTTTTTAATTTTTTTTTTTATTTTTTTTTTTTATGGGTGATTCTCAGATTGCAGACATATTTCTGTCCTTGGGATATATTTCTAGGAAAAACACATTTCACACAACTATTTTAAATGTACATAGTCAGTTTAGACAAAGACAGATCTACACTTTTTTTATTGTGTCTCAAGATAATTATTTTAGTACATTTTATTTTTGTTTTATGGTAGAAAATACATGTTTCTATGTTGTTCCCAACCCTGAGTTTCAAATATAATGCCATATTTAAATTAAAGATTTCCTACAAAATTTTGCCATTTTTTTGTGTTTTTTAATTAAACGTTGTTTAAGCAAGCATATTATTAGCATCTGGATTTTATTTTCTTTCAATTATACTTGTCCCTTAATGTATCCATCATAACCAGCACACTCTAAATTATGCACTGAAATAATTTTTGTTCAACATTAAGTTGACTTAGTAGCCATGGTAACTTGAGATCCTAGTTGAGCACATGTCTGTCAAAAAGATGACTGGTGTTTTTAAGTCTAGAAAGGTAAGAAAATGTACTCTTTATTCTTAGTGATAGGTATGTACACTTATTAAGCGTCATCATCAAACAAGTTACAAATGTATATATATATATATATATATATATATATATATATATATATATATATATATATATATATTTAACTTTAATCATTTTGATGACTTTTTACTTCTTATCTATTTAATTTACTGTAGTTTACATATAGCTATCCAGCTAGACTTGCTAGTCACCCATGAGTTTTTTTTTTTTTTTAAATGCCAAAAATGTCATCACCAGGACAGTCATCACCAGCAGGTCACAGATTTTGATAGTGATTACGGGTGGTGGCGGTAATGACAACATTCCAGCAACCCAATTCTGCCACTATTCTGAGAAATGCCCTTATATAAAATATAAATGGTAAGAAAGAGTCTTCTTAGAATGTCAGTGTACTCTAAATGAACAGCTGAGAATTTAACAATGCTACATTCTGTATATAGACCATATATACCAACTCATTCAAGTATACTTACCCAATATATATATATATATATATATATATATATATATTAGTTTAATTTGTAAGCCTTTGTCATATTGTTCTTTCTTAGAACCACACTTTTAATATAGAGAAGACACAAAAACAATAAATAAATATGCAACTTAAAGAGTGTTACCCCAATTTGCTGAGCATTCTGGAGGGATTGAATATTACATGAATCCTGAATAAATGAGGGCATACTGGAATTTAGCACAGATTCAGTTTGTGCCCCATGTTGAAGTGTAGCATTGGATGCCACAGAAGATATGGCTGTTAAGGATGAGAAATTGGGTGCATACGCACTACTGGCAAGCTTGATTAGTCTCATGGCAAACAGTTTAGCGAGGGGGCATAATCACAGAGCTTAGACTCTGTTGGCTCCCAGCTGAACAATGTCGCTGCCCACTGCATCTGAAGCATTGTGATGCCCACGTTCTTGTGCTGACACGACTGACAGAAAAGTTGAGCTGCGATAATGCTTCTCTAATTCGCCCTCCCCCTCAAACAGACATCCCACGTCGCTGAAATGTTGCACAAGTGTGCTCAAGGAATCTTTGCTAATGTGCTGTGGCATGCTATCTGAAGTATCATATGTGTTTCTGTACATGGTTGTAAGCAAATCTTTCAAAGCCTTCCTGAATTAACTTCTGTGATAGGAGGACTTTGTAAATAAATTGCAATGTCACAGTTTTTTAGGCCACTGATCAAGTTCCAGAAACATTTTGGAAGAAAGATTATCTCACAAAATGTATGGTATGTGTACTTAAATCTACACTAGTCAAATGATTGGCCCTTTAAACATGGGTGTATGAGCATTTTTTAGATTGTCTTTATTTTTTTATATTTATGTGTTTACCTCTGCCTGCTTCTGCTGGATTATCATTCCAGTCAATAGGGGAGGGCAGAGTCACATTCATTTGTAGTAATTAATAGCACTGAGGCATCTGACAGCACAAGTTAATGAGAGCCTTTGATTGTTTGGATCTCTAACAGCCGCTCCAATTGTTTGCATCACCTTCAAGGAATTTGTAATATCAAAGCATCACTATCTGATACTTGTCAAAATGCAATTTATAAAATTTAATTATTTTATTGATTTAGTTTGGGTTTAATGCCTGCAGTGTCAGTTCCCCTGGTAGAACTTAGTGGATTCAAATGCTTGTCACCAGCACAGCCTCCTTTATACTGAGAAGAATTGCCATAGGCCAGCCCAACAGGCATGGTTTAATTGCCATTAATTAAAAGCATAAATCTTTTTTTCTTCACTGGCTCTGCTCTTAAACAGGGCTTTACATAGCTGTCTTTTCCCTCCGCTTGTCAGAATCCCTTCTGGCTAGTGAAGGTTACCCCCCCCCCCACACACACACATACACACATACACATTTCCCTCCCTCTCCCTCCCCTTCGTCTCCTCACCAGACGTTTCTAAAATCATCTTTTTAGCGAGCTCCTCTTTATGATATGATGTGAAGTGTGAGTGGTGCAGTGATATTTAGCAAACCGGCTTCTTGCTTTATTGCAGTATAATGAGGTCAAATTAATCCCCTTGTACGCATGCTTAGATACCTCCTCATTTCAAATGCCCTCTGACAGCTAGTAAAACAGCCAGCAAACACAACACCAGTGGACATTAGGGAAAGAAAAATCACTGTAAATACACCTCTTTTTTCTTTCGTTCCCTTTAAAAAGGTATTTCAGAACCACTTTAAATGAATGTCTCCTTTGTTAAAGGTTGTAAAGGGGTTCATTAATGACTAATGAGTCAATAACAAATGCATTATAAATCACTGATATGCAGTTTTATCAACAAGTATGAAAAAGGTGAATTTAATACAATACTTGACAAATACAGAGCCATTTTACCCTACATGTTATGAATGCTTTATAGCACTTATTCAACATTTATAAACTACATAATTTACATCAATGTAAAGTGGCCACACACAAAGAAACCTATGTACATAACGTTCTGTATGATTTAATTATCATCAGGCTTTATCATATGATATAGTATAATACACTGTAGTTTATACCATTGTATATGATCATATTATTATTTAGATTATATATAATAATAATAATATTGTTTTTGCTGAATTGTGACATAAGGAGGGTACTTCATTTGTATTTTGTAATATAAGTGTAAGTGTATTTATTGAGCATTTATAGCATGTCCGTTATAAAGTTTTGGCAAGTATTCCATGAAAGCCTTTATGTTTATTCATATTGTTAGAACTCCATATCAGTGATTTATAATGCATTTGTAAATTACTTATTATTCATTAATGAACACCTTTAAAGACACTTAACAAACATTAATGAAAAGTGATATTTAATTCCTTTTCTGTTCCATGTTCTGCTCTTTTCACTCACACTAAGACATGCCATTTATGTTATAATATTTAATATTCTTTCATATTCTAATATTTCATATCATGTGATGAACAAGCAAAAACTATAATGTGATGTCAAGGTGGAGGGTGTGTGTGTGTGTGTGTGTGTGTGTGTGTGTGTATGCATGTGTATTTCAAGTGTGCAATTAGTCTTCACTATAGATGATAAACCATCGTTGTCATATCAAAACAAATTTTCTCCTCCTTTGAAAGCTTACTGACATCGCCCTTGGCTGTCAAGCCCCATGCATCGGCGATCGCCATTTACGCATGTTAGTCAATGCCACATCTGGTGGCTTTCGTAGTTATTTCCTGAGCAAGAGGGTCCTGCACAGCCCCTGGTGCTGGATTAAAAACAGTGACAAGAGCAAAGCTCAGCTCCAGGACACCAGGAGAGCGTCAAGCATAAATATGCAGCAGCTGCACTATAAGACGGTCAGTTTAGCCATATCGATACTAGCCCACATGCGCTCCAAACAAATGTCTTCAGCAGATGCAGTATTGCTTAATTGGAAGCTTTGCAGGCCAGACTCAGGCACATCCATGCCCATGATTAAGTCCCTGGAAACCACCCGTGAGGATTTTTGTAAACTAACGTGTTTGCTCACTGTCTTCATTTATAAGCTAGTCACAACTCTAACCTGTCAATTTGACCTGCATAGCATAGCACTTTAGAGCTAATTCTCAAGGTCCTAAACTCACCCATCTCGACATAGACATTGTATATGCTCAAAGGCACACACAGATACTGGGAAGTGTTCTTTTTTCATATTCTTGCAGTTGCTATGAAGTAGAGAGTAAGTTCCAATTAGAATAAAAAAAAGCGAATTTACCGGTCTCTTAAATTGACATCTGAACAATGATTTTAGTATTGGTATCTGTCAGTGGTCTGGGAAAATCCTCAGTTGATGAGGCCCAATGCTTCCAATTAGGAGCTGAGCAGGACCTTAGCTGGTAATGATTTCTAGCTCCCTAAAGATGTGGTGTGGTCACTTATTTCAAATTACTGACAAAAAGCTATGCTGTATTGATGAGAAGGAGAACAGCCAGCACTCCATGTTCCCATCTGAAGAGCAAGTAACGAGAAGAAACCATAGGAGAGGCTTGCCTCTCTCCATCTTTCCATCTCTCTCTCTCCTTGACCATGGTCTTACAATCAGTCATATGGAGTCTTGCTGGTATGACAATGTATTCACTGTTTTTTGACTGAAACTGCAAAGACACAAAAATAACATTTGTGTGTGCTGTAACGTCTATTGATTCTCTTGTATGCAATTCATGATCTGTGCTAATCATATGTACAGTACAATAAAGTATACTGACATACTATTGAGTGTGAGTATAGAAATGTGTCTATAGCCAGAATGCTGTTTCTGAAATTAGCAAATGCCTTTTTACAAGATTCTGCTCCTTTTGAATAATTATAGTAGAGGTCAAATCATTCTTCAGTTCTCTTTTTGATAATAAATCATTTGTACTTTATGTATATTTCAATAAATCCATATTTCAGTGATTACCAAATTCCCTAAAGCCAGTTGATTCATGTGACTAAATGCTATGACTGCACATTTTGGCACAACATAAGGTGTAATTCAGGCCTTTTAACTTCAAAACTTACAAAAATAATAAAAGCTAATTCAAGTGACTACTTGCATGAATTATTTTTTCACACTACACTAATTACATTGCAAATAAATCTGTTGGAGCAAAATGTTAATTTGAGTAACTTGTTGACTGTTGCTTACATGCACTTTTTTTGGTTGAAATTTTCTGAACTTCTATCGTACTTGGGCTTCTTTGAGATGAAAAATCCTGTCTTCCTTTGATATCCAACATCCTTATGTCAGAGTGAGTGACAGCTCGGCTGACAGGGCAAGTAGAATTCCTGAAATTGCCAGTGAAAATCCTTCTTTGTCGCAATATTTCGCCCTGGGCTGTAGGTGTCAGAGACAAGAGCCCAACTGCTTTATATCAAATGTTTATCAAAGCCACTGATTAAATTGTATTTTAGTGCAGTGAGACATCAAATACCCTGCTCAACCCTGGAAAGCAACAAACGTTAGAAAGGCCAAAAAAGGTGAAACGCACACACACACACACACACACACACACACACACACAAATACATGTTTGGTGTGGCTATCCTTACGAGGACTCTCCACAGACATAATTATTTTTATACTGTACAAACTATAGATTCTATCCCCTAAACCTAACCCTCACAAAAAACGTTCTGCATTTTTACATTAAAAAAAAAAAAAAAAAAAAAAAATCCCTTTGAGGGTTTGTAAAGGGGTTCATTAATGACTAATGAGTCAATAACAAATGCATTATAAATCATCGATATGCAGTTTTACCAACAAGTATGAAAAAGGTGAATTTAATACAATAATTGCCAAATACAGAGCAATTTTACCCTACATGTTATGGATGCTTAATAGCACTTATTCAACATTTATACACAATTTACATCAATATAAAGTGGCCACACACAATGAAACCTATGTACATAAAGTTCTGTATGATTTAATTATCATCAGGCTTTATTATATGATATAGTATAATATGCTGTAGTTTATACGATAGTATATGACCACATATTATTATATAGATTATATATAATAACAATATTTTTTTGCTGAATTGTGACATAAGGAGGGGGTTATTTTTGTGTGTAAATGTATTTATTGAGCATTTATAGCATGTCTGTTAAAATATTTAATTTTTGGCAAGTATTCCACAAAAAAACTTTCTGCATTTGCATTAAAAAAAAAAAAAGAAAAAAAAAAAAAAAAAACTTGTTTAGTATGATTTTTTAAGCAATTTGAATTATGGGGACCTTAGAAATGTCCTCATAAACCACATTTATAGCATAATACCCTTGTAATTACCAGTTTGAAGCCTAAAAAATGGTCCTCGTTAACCACCTCGTAAACCACCTACCCCCCACACACACACACAAAACATGAATGCTTCTCTGGAAACTACATGCATGTCTATTTCTAGAAATGTTATACACTGAGTGAATATAAATATAGGATAACTTTTGTTGTCACACTAAAGTGCCACATAGGCTGAGATCTGTTAATATTCTCACTTTCCTTCATCTACTCAGTCCACACCAAATTTTCATCCCTTCTTTATTCTTGCTGGAGGTAATATGTCTTGCCCTTGTGGTCAGTGCCATGATGGCTTCCTCTGGTTGCAGCTCTGTGTTTTGTTTTAAAAAGGCAGTGCGGGCAAGTGAGTGCCCTGCAGTGGCAAGCCTGGGGCCATGTCAGCCTCAGCTGTTCCATCACTAGGAGACTGGCCTAACATCTCCTGACTGCACTTTGCTGTGTTTCTCCTGATATGGTCATATCACATCTACACACTCTCCTGTGACAGAACCACCACCTCCAACTTTAAACATTTTGCTGCTCTCCCTGCCTTTCCAGTTTTTCAGATGTATATGAACAGTGTTTAGACATATTTCCCACAGCCACTGTAAGTTGATATCACGTACCAGAGAGCCTGTTACAACTCCTGGTATTTTTTTTTATTTTTTTTTATTGGCAATAACTAGGTCTGGACCCCTCCCCCTCCCCCCAGCCCTTCCTCCTCCTCCTCCTCCTCACTGCATTTGAATTTCCAGATAATAGGCTTTGACTTCTGGCTGCACGTTTATGTTTCTTTTCATGTTATCTGCTTAGCTCATAGCATGGAGCTAAAGAACACAGACTCCTGGTGACAGGCCAGCCAGTCAACCAGGCAGGCCTGTCAGGAGCTCTCATACATTAATGATTTCCCTTTAGTCTATTTTCTGTCTCATTGGCCGTTTCCTTCAAAAACAGAATTGCTCATTTAAATTCTCATGCCTGAGGCATTTTGGTCTTCACATATTGTTGAAAAGTGAACGGATTAGGCAAAATATGTTTTATTTTTATTTTTTTTCAAATGTTAATACATTTTCTGGTTCACTTTCTCCTCTGAGGCCAATTAGGAATTTCTGCTGGCTGCATTAATGTCAAACTGACATTCCCAGCTTTAATTACTCTGTGCTTGAAACCAAACTTTCACTAGGTAGATGAGTGTGCTTGGCAGTGACATGGAGACTCACTTCGCCAGCTTTTGATCATTTAATCATTGCTTTGCTTTACCCTCTTTTTCAACCCCTGCTCCCGCTCATTGATGATTTCACCTTTATTTTGGGTGGTGCAAAATGCAGTGTTATCTCTCATTACTCGCGCCAGGGTTTTGTCGGTGTTCGTCAGTGAGTTCGTTCTGCTGCCTTCAGGTGCAGCAGCAATATGCACAGTGTTTACCCACTTGATTTTCGATTTAAATTGTGTTTTTGCCGTATGTTGTCTCGAACGCACGTATGAATGAACGACCGACATATTTGCGATGGGATATAATGAATAGAAATGTTCTTGACACAGGCGATCGTCATGTTCGTTCGCCCTTCTAACTGTCGCTTAGCTGCTATAGGGCAGGATCATAATTTGTGAAGAATATTATTATTATTATTAGCCAAATCCACATGTTAAATGGAGCGTAATTAGGCTAACTTTATTATTTAGCAGCTAGTGGGCCTAATAATAATGGCCTTAAATAATGTAATATTAATATGTAGTGTAATTAAATATGGTAGCATAGCCTAATTATTTAGAGATATGTGTTCACACAAATTACATTTTAAACAAATAATATAAGCTAATAAAATAATATTCAACATTGTAAATAATATGTGTTAACTGTACTACTATTATTATTGTTATTGTTAATCTTTATTGACCTAAAGTGTATCGGCACTTACATTTTTATATAGGCTACCAAGCAGATCACAAAATGTGTATTTGGGTTTAAAAAGGGTATCTAACAATACATGTAGCGCAATCCGCGGCCTTCATTGTTATAATAACGCGTTGCTTATTAATAGACCTATTAATTATAATAATCTGTATTCACTTCAGCTGTCTTTTTATAAGTAGACACTTCTGAATTAAGTTATACTTAACGAAGCATTAAGAAAAAAATTAAATAAAAATACTTGGAAATTAAAATGTTTTGTTTTGCGAGACCTCTGGAGATAAACTTGTTTTGAAAGGCGAGTCTGCCAAAGGTGCCAAACTAAGTTTGGATGACTGCAGTTAAGACCTCCAGCACACACAGATAGGCCTATCCCAGATTTAGCCTCCAAACATTCTGTCAATGTTGATGCCTATCACAGTAATAAAGTGCGAATGGTTTTAAATCTGACTAAACCAATCCTGGACAATCTCAATCTGCCTTTTGTTGCTTTGAATGGAAATCATTTTCGCGTCTTGCTCAATTGCTCGGTCGCCCCTTGTGCAATGTTCAGTGCTCACACCCTTCGCCACTGTCTCCCACTCTTTTCTCTTATTCCTCTTTTTTTTTTCTTTTTTTTTTTTTTTTTTTGCACTTTTAGACTTCAGGTAATAGGAAATGGCACTGACCCCCTCCTGATCCCCCCGATTACCTCCGTGAAGCGTGCACGCGCTATAGAATCACACGTCATGAGGCTCGATGCCATCAGCATGGATCAATCACGCGCTCAGCCGCGCTCAGGAATGCAGCTCGCGGACACATTCGGAGGCAGCAGCGGACGGGCCTGATTGACAGCTCTGGTAATAAGGTGATTGTAAAGACCCTTCTGACTGCTAGAACAACGTTGTCAGGGCCAGTCTGTGGCCAGAGCGCACACATCAATGTGCATTTTGAGCATGCACTAATAGAAAAGACCAGGGGAAAAATAAAAATAACAAAGAGTAGTAATGTAGGGATGGCAATCGTGTGATGAATGTGTCACCGTCGCTTACTAAAATTTAGATTATAGCTCTTGGAGGGATTGCTGCTTTACGCAGACACAACGAGATCGCTAATGCTCACGGGCACATGAGTTCTCCCTTTCTTTCTTGCGCTCTCATTTTAACATTTTATTTGGGTGTTGAATTAAATCTGTAATTGGTGTCTGGGCCACGGGCTCTTGTCCTTCTCAAAGGGTTATTATTTCTCCTCCTTGTTTGCCTTTGGATTAATACTAGCTGCACTTCAAATTAAACTTGAAAGTCACATGTTTTATTACAGTACAAATTCAGGCACAGTTGGGGGGGGGGGTTAAGATCTAGTAAAAACTGTAATATTGGGATCCTGAAAGCCACTGCTGTAAATGTCAGAGCTCACAGAGAGCACCAACCTTCCATACAAGAACTTCTAAAATTATATTTCTTGTTGAATTTTGACTCGCGTGACAATTTTATGTTAGCCTTTTCCTGTCTGCTCAAATAGAGATGTTACACATATTTAGTGATAGACTGCTAATTTGTCTTCTGTCAGACCCATGATTCTCTGAGTAAAGATGTATTTTTGTGTAAGACATGTGATCTGTTCAATGCTGTCCTTTCTTATTTGCACTGGCATTTACAAGCATCCCTTACAACATGTTTTACTAATAGTATAATGGCACCTGCACTGAAATACACAATTTAAATACACAACATGAACCATGTGTTGACAAATTTTAGGCAACAGAAAGGGTTTGACAAAATAATTGTGTGTGTGTGTAGTATAGGACTAGGTGTAGGTAGGACTACCACTAAAAATTGTGTTGTTTAATGCAAATAGAAATGAGATGGTATTTTGTACTTAAGGTAACACTAACATCATTGTGTTTTTGGACGGTTTATTTATTCATAAGTAATAATAGCCACACACGTTGAATAACAACTTTTCCTATTTGCATTACATTGCTCAAAGAGCTTTAAAGATTATACAAAATAGACACTGATTGTGATTATAAACCCTTGTCATTGGACCCATTTACATAGATATCTGGCAACTAAGCTCATTTGTCTTTAATATCCTGATTTAGAGGCTGCATGTTAATTTGAGTTTTTGCAGGGCCTTATGCACAGCAGCATATTGGTCATGGATGTGGGAAGTTCAACATTTTCATAGTTTTGTTCAGGAAGAAGCAGGTATTTTGACTAAGATATGTAAAAAAAGAAAAAGTGCATTCGTTTTACTCTTCAAATGACTGTGCATCTAGGTCTGGCAGATACATCAGGGACATTTGATTCAGTGCCTCCTAATTTAGCACTAATTAGGCTACATATGGTAAACCTTCCCTTGCACTATGAATAAACTTGAATGTATCATCATACCGAAAAGATTTTTTAATGCAATCTGAAAAAAAAAAAACCTAAACAAACTGTGAGGTTAATAAGAAAATGAGCATTCTGTTTTTTGTTAACGCACCACAAATTAATTATCCTGCATTCAGCTTAACCACAACACGTGATAGTTTCAACAGTGACCCTCGAGGCGAATCAATACAGTGCAAACTACAATTTCACTGTCCGATCATCAACCATCAACCTGACTGGTTGTGTTCAATTTGTTCCAGCGGTGCCCTTAAACCCAATAAAGCGATTGACTGACTCCCAATGAGTTGCTGCAATTAGTGAACTGTTAATGAACATGCTGCTCTAGTCTCATGAGACAGACGGGCGTGTTCAACCATCACTTTGATTTTCTTCAGCGAAACAACATACATGGCCAATAGATCGTTTTCACATATCTTGGGGCAAAACACAGTTCAGACCTCTAACTCAATTAATTGTCAGTTTGAATATATGTTTAAAAGGGCAAATATATTAGTAGGCTAGGGCACTAAATGGGCGTATCTGGCCAAAACATTATATTTAGAGAAAAGGAAGATCTCTCAAAGGAATTTTTGGTATGTAGCCTATATAATGCCTTTAGATGTGACCTTAAAATGGTTAGGCTAGATGTTGTAAAATCAGAAATGTAAATTGAAGAGGCTACATCAAGTAGGCTACCACCATCGGTGTAGGCATATTGTTTTTTTATTGGATAACTTCGGATGTGCAATAAGATTAGAGCCATTTAGTTGAATTTAGTTTGGATGTAAAACTTTAGCCTTCTCTACATATGAAGAATGTTTTTTTCCTGCATTAACCAGCAATCTTCAAGCGATCACTGCCAGGGATTCAGAGTAAGATTTGCCGCCGCCTAGTGTACATACTGAACGTGTGTAAAACAATTTCAGCGTGTGTTTCACCACAAGGATATTACAAGCATATTAACGTACTACGACTTCAGTTCGAGATAAACAACGACTTCACTTCGTAATCAGAGCAGTACAGAATTGAGGCATTTGAAGAATTACAAGGCAAGCACAATATATGTGTAATTCATATTGACATAAACATATGCTATATAAATCGTCATATAACCTACCATATGTGTAGCCTAGTATTATATTTACAAAACCATGTGTTGTCCATTTTAAACTAACTTTAAACCACATATCTGATAATAGATAATAAGTAATAAATAAGGCGCACCGTTAAACAACGAACTACAATAGACAGAAATACATAAATACACATGTAAACATCTTACATTCTTCAGAAATGTATTAAACATCTTAAAGACAATCTCCAGTATAATCATTATGAATTATTAAACAGTGAGCAATTCAAGAGTTTACAAAGTGTTTCTTTTTTTTTTCAGGCGAAACATTTGATGTAGCATATTAATGAATGAATAAAATAGAACATAAAATCCTTTATATTCTTGATTGTAGCCGAATATTTTTTTTCCAACGTTTACTATTATATATATATATATATATATATATATATATATATATATATATATATATATATATATATATATATATATATATATATATATTATAGCTTAATCACGTAATAACATCATAAAATATATTATCTTAAGCTATACATAAACATGCATAAAATGTGTAAACATAAAAAACTCTTTCCAGATGCCAATGTAAAATTTATGAATATTTACATTTTAACTAATGTTTTCTTCTTCTTAAAAAAAGAAAAGAAAATTGAAGCGGTGCTGAGAACAAACCTATATGATGACTCCCACGTCGATTAGTTAATTAAATAGGCTAAGGAATCTTTGTTCGGTCCATTATAGGATGAGGTTGTAACCAGATTTGAGAGCTCAGTCTGGAGATCCACGGGAAACACGATCGTAACAAACCTAGAGAGCGTAATGTGCAGCATGAGACAACCAGCTCTGAGTCCGTCTGTATGAGAACACACGAGACATCAGCTAGGTTCAGATATAGGCTATACCATCATCATCTCGATATAAATCTTCACAATTAACCGTGTACACAAAAACATTTGGAGCTGGAATAAAAAAATAAAAAAATAATACTAATACAAAAAATCCTAAAAAGTAAAGAATCAAAGATAAGTGTAAACATAGGCTAATTATTATATAATGACACTTAGTTTACTCATAATGTTCCTTATAAGAGAGGTGGTTTAAATTCGTTAGTATTTCCTTTGGTTAATTTCTGCTCCCCAGTCTGAAAATATCCCAGTTTAACGTATTTTGTCCTCTCGTGTATTAACTGTAAACATACAAGCGGAACTAAAGCTGATAAAAGGCAAGACAGGAGTCGAGCATGTGTCATGTACAATATTCACCATCATTTCATTCCCTTGAGCTATTTAGAATCGGTGCTTTCACTCAAAGGCCCTGACACACACAATGACTATCAGCTCAAAACGGGCTTGTTTTCCCAGCACTTTTCACAGATTCCAGCTCTTAAAAAAAATAAATGACACAATTTGGATTTGCCAACAGCGATTATTTTTGTGAGGTTTTCTTTTGGAAAATAATTACCAACTTAGCATCCATTGGAGCCTAGGCTAATTCAGTTAATGAGTAGGCCTCCCAAACAAACCAACAATGCAATGCTTAAAGTTCAACACTAAATAATGGGAACATTTAGCCATTTACAATAGATGGCAATACCTGTACAATAGCCTGTAATGTACAATACATTAAAGTGTTAATATAAAATAATTGCATTAGTAAGCACTAGGTAATATGAATTTAATTTTGTGAAATTATTTGAGGAGCCAGTATCTCTGTTATTGATATTAGCCACTGAACCGCAGTAATTAATTATAGTAACATCTACTATGTATTACATGGGTATATTGTGATGTAAAGCGTTACCATAACTTTTTTTAAATACATTTTAAGTCTAATGAAGATGTGGTCAGAGACAATTTCGCAGTGGGAAGGTTTCAAGAGAAATCGACCAGAGGCTCTAAAGGGTAATGATGAAGTAAAAATCGCTGATTGGACAAACGCGTCATCATGTAACCAATGAGAGGAGAGATCGGGGACACGAGGAGTGTGTTATGATAAAGGAGAAGATATGACGTAAATGTAGGAAGTCATTGTAGAGCGACACTACAACGATTAGTGGCAAAAGGGAGCGTGATGTCGAGGAGCTAGAGCATCTCAATCTCTCCACACCTCAACTTTGAAAGAAAGTTCAATAACCATAACAAAAAGGACGTGGACTACACAGATCCACTTGCTTTCCACCTTTCACCTTGAATGTAACAACATCTTGGAGCGCGGGCTATTTTTCTCTTTCTCTATGCTTAAGTGCAATGCTTTTCTTTTCTTTTTTTTAAATTGCGCTTTAGATATGTTTATTTTATACTTCTTCGGGGGTTTTAATTGCGTTAACTTTTAAGTTCCGTAAGGTTGATCATAATAGCCAATATTCTGTTTGATTGCTGCTGCTTTTCATTTAAAAAGTTGTACAGGACAGTTGTTATGAAGACGACTTAAGCACTCATTCTTTTCTTATACTATGGAAGGATCCAGTGGGTCTAGTTTCGGAATAGACACTATTTTGTCCACAACCAATTCTGGCAGCTCAGTACTGATGAACGGAGATTTTCGCATTTGTGACAGCAACAGAACCTCGGATTTCAGGAGCCAGGCGACCCCATCACCATGTTCGGAGATAGACACTGTGGGAACAGCCCCCTCATCTCCTATCTCGGTCACGATGGAGCATCCCGAACCGCATCTGGTCCAAGATAGCTTTCAGCATCACCATCACCATCATCATCACAGTCAGGCTCAAAGTTTGCAGCTTTCACCCCAGCCTCATCCGCTCGGGCAGGCCGGCTGTGCCCCTAGGACTGCCACCTCCTCCTTTCTAATCAAAGACATTTTGGGCGATAGTAAACCGCTGGCAGCGTGTGCTCCTTACAGCACCAGTGTACCATCTCCACACCACAGCCCTAAAACAGACAGTGGAACCGGCCCGGACGGCATCAGGCCCAAACTAGAGCAAGATGAAAACAGAAGCAAACTGGACAAAAGAGATGACATGCAGAGCGACTTTAAGTTTAACGGTAAGAGTGTGTTTTTACATGCAAAAAAAAAAATAAATAAATAAATATATATAATAATAATAAAAAAATTATAATTATAATAAATTAAATAAAAAAATATGGTGAAACTATGTAAATATAATTGATTGCAATAATACTTACAATGTGTTATTAGAAGCACCAAAAGCACTCACATTAAATACACGGATTTATGTTTATTACTACGATGTTCTTTATTAGGTTGTAAAGAGAATCAAAATAAATACATAGGAAATAAAAAACTAATGAACAATGCACAGAAAACATATTTAAAGCCATTTTAATTGAAAAATATATTTCAGTATAATTTCGGTGTACTTTAACAATGCAAATCTAAGAATATGAGTTAAAATTAGAGTATTTTAGCATTAAACAGTTAAAGGCGCATTTAATTATGGAATGCTTTACAACTGTGGGTCAGGCTTATATTAAATACAATAAATACATATATTTTTTGGCCAAAATGTAAAGACTGTGAATCAGTGGAACATTAGCTATCGTGCATGTGATTTCAGTGCATGGTAATATCTACTATGAGTCTGAACATTTTCTTAGTTTTTAAAATATGTTGTCGTTCACATGGAAATGGAAATTGAAGGTTTTGTTTATTCGTCTGTTTTTTTTTTTTCTTTCTTCTTCTTAAGAACCAGTGATCAAAACAATATTGGTAGACTTTCATTGAGGTTATTCTCTGATATTAGCATAACAGATGTAAAGGCTGGTGAAACTGCCCGGTGTGGGATCCTCCCTAGTGGGTCAATTAGAGAGATTATTGTTCTTCCTTAAGGGGGGATCACGGAGCACAGTAAAAATATCGATTCTGCGCGTTTTGGCGTAATATTTTTTTATTTTTTTTTTATTTTTTTTTGTCTTCATGTGATCGACTTATTTTATGTGGGAGACAAATATAAACACATTTTGTTTTACCCGCTCTTTGCATTTTCTAAACACTCTGGTTGTCCACAAAAACACATTTAAATAATTAGATCTAACCAGATTTGCAGATTTCCGTGTATAATAAAGGGCCTTCATACAATAACACATAGCATGTACTTTTTTACTCATGCTGAGTAAACTTAATAAAGTAGTATAAAACTGAATACATTTTACAATTTTTAAATAATTTATTATAACATTTGTTACCATATTTACATTTTTATATTATTATGATTGTATTTTTTTTAGGAACAAAAGAAGAGGGAGATCGGGAAATTTCCAGTTCCAGAGACAGTCCGCCCGTCCGCTCTAAAAAACCTCGCAAAGCGCGGACGGCTTTTTCCGACCATCAACTCAACCAGCTGGAGCGCAGTTTTGAACGACAGAAATACCTCAGTGTTCAAGACCGAATGGACCTAGCAGCAGCCCTCAACCTCACAGATACACAAGTCAAGACCTGGTACCAAAACCGACGGTAAGGCTTCATATAGGCCTAATAGTAAATAGCAATAATATTATAGCCTAAAGCTCCAAATAAAATCCAAACACGACAACAACAACAACAACAACAACAATAATAATAATAATAATAGGCCTCATAATAATAGGCTATAAATAAAAATAGTAATAAAACGAAAGAGGTTTTGTTGTTCTTATCAGATGTTCGCAATAAGATTGAAACAGAACAATGTGCACGCTCTGTATTTTGTTTGTAAAAGCATTTTGTTAAAATGTAGCTGATAAAATGTTGATAAAATGTTAAGCTATTCCCACGATTGTGTGGCCTTGTTTTGTTTTTTCCGTTGAAGACGGAAATCTATATTTGGCTTTGCCGAAATTCACGCATTTTTCATAGTTATTGCATAAGTTTTTGTCATGTCAAACAATTAGGTAATTTGATTGTAACTTATAGGGCCTAAATATTTTAAAGGCCCCAAATATTTTATACATATTTTCCCATAATTTTCAGTTTTAACATTAATATATTTTTTTGTAGCTATATTTGTTAGTCATACAACCTACTGCTTTAAAGAATTCACTAAACTTTTAACAATAAATGCATTAAAAAACACAATTTGCCAGAATAAAAAAAAAAAAAAAAAAAAAAAGAAAGGAAATTGAAAATATTTACACACACACGCACGCACACACACACACACACACAAAGGACAAAAATAAAATATGAAATATCATAAACACAATATAGATATCTTATATAACCTGTATAATTTAACAAAACTTCCTGCGTGCCTAACTAAGTGTTTTTTCTATTCATTTATTTTTATTTATTATTATTTGGGTTGTGCCTGATCAACCAAACACGTCCCGAATAATCTGGTACATAATGATTTTGATAATGAATATGAGAAATATATTAATTTGTTATTGTACTTTGATCTCATTACAGGACGAAATGGAAGAGGCAGACGGCTGTCGGATTAGAACTGCTGGCTGAAGCTGGAAATTATTCGGCTTTACAGAGAATGTTCCCGTCTCCATATTTCTATCACCCGAGTTTGTTAGGGACCGTGGACAGCACGACAGCGGCCGCCGCCGCCGCTGCCATGTACAGCAGTATGTACCGGACTCCGTCCACGCCGCATCCATCTCTCCAGAGACCGCTCGTCCCCAGAGTGCTCATTCACGGTCTCGGGCCCGGGGGACAACCGGCACTAAACCCAATATCGGGCACACCGCATCCTCGGTAAAACTATGAACAAACACTGAGAAACAAATGTGTCACACGTGATGTGAGGGACTGCGCTGAACTTTCTCAAGACGCATTTTTACCTGCAGAAAACATTGAGAGACGATTTTATCGAAGAAAAATATGTATTATTTAAAATGGACCATTTCTGACTTAGAAGCCAATCTAAACCAGACGAGCCTGTGACCGTGACAGTAAAAGGACTGCTCATTGTCAGATTGTTTGTTTTGTTTTGTCTTTTCTTTTTTTTTTTTTTTTTTTTTTTTTGGTACAAATACACTTATACTAGTAAATAAGCTTATAAAGTTTATTAGATGGAAAGAAAGGGTGAAATAAAGAGGAAATGATTTAAAAAGTTCATAAGATGTCAGAAGCTTTCTCTTGAAAGTAAATGTTGGCCGTATATTTTGACCTTTTGAGGGAACTTCTGTTGTTAAAAAACAAGTAAAAAATGCCGTCCATAATTTTCAAATTCAAGAAAGATATATTTTGTCTGAATTCTGTCTACGTCTATATGTCTATATATAGTCTACCTTTTCATATATAGGGTAAAACACAAGTTCTTTGTAAACTCTATAAGCCCGTCTGAACTCATTAGCATAGGCGTGCATTCAAGTACTCTCGGGACCGGTCTGCTATATGAGAAAAGATGGTTTGATGCATTTGCTCTGGGAATGGCGAAGCTGCTCCCGGTCTAGCAGCTGCTCTGTGGGAGAACCGCCGCGGACAGACAGCAGGCGTGAACCTTCTCAGCGTGAGTGAATTAAAAGAAACTTTTCACATAAACAATTATAGGCTTCTGTAGAAGTCTCCCGAACTTAATATTTACTCTTGTTCATTCGTTGTAATAAGCAACACTTGGGGCACCCGCTGTAAAGAACACAATTAACCAAACACAAGACCCTCTTCGTTCTTAAAAATAACCATATAAATGAAAGTTATAAATATATATATTTTTTCTTCTCTAGTTAGTATTTCATTCCTACTTCGTACTTGTCTTATAATGCATGGCAAAAGCCTAACACTAAGATAATACATTGTAAAGTCTCAGAGGTCTAAATTGAACAAACGGAATTTTAAATAAGAAACGCAGCAAAATCGAAATGAGAAGGGGCCCACAAATTAAACACAGCACTAAAAATATATACATAATACATGACCAAAGTCGTTTATAGCCCGGTAATAAGAGAAAAACTGTGAGTATAGAGGCACTCATTTATCTTTGTCCAAAAAAAAAAAAAAAAACATTGGTTACACTAAATGTGACTATTCTAAACGAGACGTAAATAATCACGTGATTGTTCTGTTCATAGGGGAATATAATTAAGTGACCATTGCAGTGCTATTCTTTTCTGAGCATATTAACATCCCCTAGAGGACTGAATAGCCTGTAGGTAAGATTCGCCTCAGGGCGCGTTTGTTTGGGCTCCTCTAATTGGAGAATAGGTTGCTGATTTCTGCGTTATTAAATTATTGTTAAAGCCAAGTTGACCTTTGCTGTGTGGTTTGAAACAATGTGGCATGAGCACGCCAGTGCGTGTCTTACATTTTCTCTAAAATAGGCTATGATAAAACAAATAAAAACATAAGGAAAGATTAAGCAAGTCAGGTACATCTCAGAATGAAATAAAATCCAATCAAATCATAATTTGACAGAGTAAAAAATGGAAACAAGAAGAGAATTTTGGGGTGTAAATAATAATAAAAATAATGATAATAATGACAATAATAATAAAACTAAGTACATTTTATAAGATCAAAACTGCCAAGCTCTCAGATATCGAGGACGGATGGATTATTACTGAGTGTAATTTGTGTATTCATAGTGATTGTAGGCTACACAGCCAGTTGTAAATTTAATCTAGCAGCCATTGACTCAATTGTAGAGCCACTGGCATACATGTAGGCAACTACTTGTTTCAGAAAGCTTGTGTTTATCTGAAATGATGTTGTCTCAGGCTTGCTTGTTCTACCACCAAATAACCTGACTTAGTATGGTGCAATAATCAGAGCTGGTCCTAGCCTTTTGGGGGACCTAAGCAAAAACTTGTGTGGGAGGCCCCGTCAGTATGTTCGTAACACTATACTTGCGATGTCTTTGACAGTGTGGGGGGCCCCTGGCGATTGGGGCCCTAAGCAACTTGCTTTTTGCCTATATAGAGGACCAGTACTGGCAATAATGTAGGCTACACATGGATGTTCCTCTTGCATCAACAGAATTAGGCTCTTTGGCGCCCATTAAGGAATTGTTAATTTGATTTTTAAATAGTTTTCCACCTAAACTAATCTTAATAAGGGCTAGTAGGACATAGCTGAAATTTAAATTCAATAAAGGATGTGTTGCTTGTCACAACAGGCTTTGTAACCCAACGTATGAATGTTCTATATTAAAGGAGAGTCAATTCTATAACAACATCATATTAAAATAGGCCATATTAAAAGAGTGAAATAGGACAAAATGCAACAGTTAATTCTGATGTTTTGAACTTGGTTTTGCACTTTCTATTGCTCCTCCATTTCAAAGCTGAACTTTGTTTAGATTATGAGAAAACAAAAGAAATTAACATTTGAAGTAGACAAGGTACCTCATAGTGCCTTTAAATGATGATGATTAGGTCTTATTTTAGTACACAGAAATAATGGTTGATATTAGCATTCTAAAACATTGTGGGCCAGTAATTTATCAATTTTTTGATGCCTTCTGGCAATGATCTGTTCATTTTATTTAACCTATAGTTAAACGGACTTCCAAATGGCGGCAATGAGGGAAGCCAGCCAGGCATCGGTAACAAGCTAGGTGAGGGATTGAAATTAAGAGAGGTTGTTCAGACCTTTCATTTACATGACACACATTATACAGAACAGATTGGTGCAAGGGATTGGTTTGTTCTTGTTGCTTAAAGTAGCCAAAGTAAGGTTTTGTAATTGCCACATTTTCCAGCTGATGTCATGTAAGGGATGTCTTATTATCCTAATGAGGGAAACGCACCAGCTCTCAAAGGCCCGCACACATTACTTGTCCTCGCTTTCTATTAATGCACCACTTCACTACCATCTTTCATATTCAAGTGGTAGGGACGCATCCAGCTGAACTTCTTTATGATACTAACGTTGCAAGGTCACTCACTGAATCTTTGAAAAGTCGACCATCATTTGTGCAGTGCCTAGGAAGAACATCACAGAAGCAGCACATAAAGCATCTGGGTGTCCCTTAATTATCGTGGGTTTGATTCTTAATCTTGCCCTGTGGTGATGGCGAGGTGTCAGGATGATGAATTTTAAGATGGTAGGTTGTCAACGTGCACATTTTCAATGCTGGTGAAATTGGAAGAACGGTTGTAACAAGGTTAGAATCATTTAATGTGTTAAACAGGATTTCTGCCAGGAGGCAGGAATAGTTGACTAGCTATTAAAGCAAAGGTACACCAAGATGCCAGTTTATTTTTTTTTTAGTGAAGCTGTGAAATGGACTAATATGAAATCCTTTAAAAAGGCTTTTAAGAAGCTTACTTATCATGATTAAGAACCATCTGTCCCTTAACACTCAAATGATTCAACAGTTTTTTTTGTTTTTTTTAATCAGGGCCCACTGCTAATTTCCACGAGTACATTACTTTCAACAGACTTGCTTGCAAAAAATCTGACAGTTAATCAAATGAAATATATTTAAAAAATTCAAAGTGCCATTAAATTACTAAAAAAAAAACCTGTTGATTGAACTGATTTAAAGCGTGTTTTGCCTCACATTCACAGTCTTTGTATTCTTTTAAGCACAAATAATTTGTATTAAATAGCATACAGACAGGAAATGCCAACTCAGTTTATGTAAATATCTAGATTACAATATGCATGCATCAGTTCAAATGGATTTATTTATTGACTTGATAATACTTTTTATTCAGAGCTGATGGGCTGAAAGAATGTGTTAAAATCTGGCACCAAATATCTTTCACATCAGTTGCCTGTTCAATCATTATAACAAATGTCGATCTGGATATTATTGAGGTAAGGGATCTGGAGTTTGAGAGAGAAGAACAGATATATAGCAGAACTTCAAAAGCAAATGTAGAAGGAATGTGCAGGACATTTTCAGGAATATGGGGTGCTCTTTGGTATACACTATTGTGCCATGTTTCTGGAAGCAGGGTTCAAGTGTTTGCTGAATTTCAAAGAAAGTCAAAGGTGATCACTCTCCTATACAAATTAAAACAGGATATTGCATTGAGTTTCACCTCACTGCCCTTTGTGCCACACCATTCACTGCCAATAGAAAGTAAACAGGGAGAATACTGCCATCAGTTCCTAATAAAATGAAGAATGAAGAGTCCCACATTGTATTACGTGTCTTGTATATTATATGTAGTTACATTTAAGAATTTGAAAAAAATTCACTTATTGTGTACAAACGTGTTGCTTGTACTGTACCAACATTTACGGTGAGTAGCCACTCAGATGGTAACCCTCGTTCTGTGAAAAGTCTCCCAAGAATTATATGCAATATTCATACACTGTGCTTATTTGGAGTCTTGCATCAATAGCCTTGATAGAAGCAAATGCAAATCTTTCGATAGGTTCGCAGAACTACACTTATTTACATAATAAGCTCATTGTCAAATAAATGAACTTAAGTTAAAGATATTTAATAGTCAAACAGATGGTGAGTAGGCCATTATAACAGTACTGTTATGAGTGGATTTACTAGAAAGTGCCCAATATCTTCCTGGTGGACTTACATTTACATTTTTACATTTATGCATTTGGCAGACACTTTTATCCAAAGCGACTTATAGTGACCTTATTACAGGGACAATCCTTCCAGAGGTAAGTGCCTTGCTCAAGGACACAATGGTGGTGGCTCGAACTAACAACCTTCTGCTTACCAGTTCAAAGCTTCAGCTCACTATGCCATCATCACTCCTTTATCCCACTATGCCACCTAGATGTGAACTTCCACATCTAACACTAACTGTGTCTGAAATCTCCAGTGAATTGTTATTTCTTTAATTCCTACAGTCCTCCGTTTACTGCCAGATGTTTAAGGGGGGAAACTTATTAAAAGTGTCCTGAGCCATCATTTCGTCAGCCTTTTCCTGTCTAAGCTGGAACAGTCATCTGCCTACTCCTGTCATGATATTAACGCTCATCCATGACACAGCTGCTGAATGATGTTTTAGTCGAGTGCTATCATAGTTTAAGTGCTCTCATAAGTTCAGCAAAACCAGCCTTTTTCTTCTCAAGTGACGGGACATCTGATGGCGTAGATGTTCTGCTAGCTTCAAATATCAACCCAGCCGCTGACATTGTACGTGTGGCCACATGAAGGAGCACAAGAAAGGAAGGGGAAAAAGTCTGTCAGCAGCAATGTCAAAAGCTTCCATTTTTACAGAGCAATTAGGGGTTTCATCATCTCCGAGAGGTGTCAGCATTCATTACGCCTCAACAACAGCTAATTGCTTCAAGGTTAAAATTACAGATCTGACAGCATTATTTTAAGTGACAGACTCTAGCTCTGTGATGCTTCACAGTGGCAACACACTGATATTAAGAGAGTCGATCAAGCAGCTGGGTCACAGAGAGAGAGAGAGAGAGAGAGATAGAAAGATAAAACAAGTGAGGTAGAGATAAAGTCAGGGAAAGAGAAATCTTGTTCATATTACTGCATATTATCACTGTGATTTTAGATTCTCATTGGAATTTACACAATTTTCTTACTGCCTATTAAAAGGCCTATGTGATACATTTTCATCACATGCACTTGACTGTCTTATCTGTTTTAAACCGTCTTAGCCATCAAACTCCCTCTGCAAGTTAAATAAATGACAAGTAATGAGAAGTGTAAAAAGACTGAAATGAGACCCTAAATTTCAAAGTATACTTAGGTCAGATGTGGAAGTGGGATGCAAATCTCGTCATCATCAGAGTGCTCGGTGCCCTGAACGCGTGCAGCCCGATATTTCTCACCGCTCATCTTTGAATGCGCAGAATGCGCATGTGCCTGGAATTATTTGCACAAATTAGTGGATCAAAAAGGTGCAATATTCACATTTGAACCATTGCGGTCATGAAGAAACGCTAGTAGAAGACATAATCAACTGTAAATAACAGGAGATGGTGGTAAAAACAACAACAGTAGATATGCACGTCAAGACCGTGTGTGTGAGGATGTCAGAGATACCTGCATTTGTATAATTCAAGTCTGAAAGGCTATAAAAATATATTTATGGTTCTAAACTCCTAAAGAGAAATTGTCTGGCATCTCATAGCAATCGTATCATGCATATACCAACTGCCTGTGTATTCGCGCACCGATAAATGGAGTATACTTTGACAGCCTCGAGTTCAACTGTACGCAGACACTGAGTGTTTGTGTCAAAATCGAATTATACATTGGACTTAATTTTAATGCATTCCTGCCTTCTTTGTGGACAAAACACTTATCCCATCGCTCATTTTAAAACAGTCTTGTACAGTGCTGTTTGTGTTTCTTGTTGTGATTAGGTTCCTGATATTTATTAAGTTCAGTGACTATATTGTGAATGAATTACTGGAAGCTTGATCTAATTTTGGAAAATAATTTACACTCACTGGATTCAGCACAGTTAAGATGTCTGTTTGCAGTGTCATTACTGCAAGCTGCATGAAGCTCATTGTTAGTGCTGGCCATTCTCTATTCTTTGTTTTTCTCTTTTTGGAGCTTTGGTCTGGCTTTTGCCTGCAGTCATCATGTGGGTGTAGGTGTGTGTGTGTGTGTGTGTGTGGACTTCACTTCAAATTAGATGGCTGGTACATAGGGAAAAATTGAGCGTTTTTGAGTGAAATTAATTATAGATTGATGCATGCATGCAGGGCAGTGGCTGGAATAATTTCTTTCAAGTGAGCAGTTGTTTACCCTTCACTTTTCCCCTCTTCTTAAAGTGGAATACCTGATCCTTTGAACTGGTTGTTTGTTTAACTGCTGTTGGGAACGTAGAATCCCTGAGGTCTGAGCAAGTGTTGATCTAAGATTGGATTTAAAATCGTCTAATGAGGAACTCTTTGGATAATTAGCACAGGCTGAAATGCTTGTGGATAATTTGAGTACTTCACTGAACAGTTCAGGGGAAAGGGGGAGGGTAGATGAAAGCATACAAAGAGCAGGGTTAATGAAAATTATCACATCAACTTGGTCTCTACATTTTGTTGTTATCCTTTGTCCTGTTTTGACTGCGTCATTAGGGGAGCAAAGGAACAATTAGCTGTGTAGTTCATGGAAAGGCTAGGACTGGAGAGCTGCTGATGTGGCTTTAGCAACATATAGTGGTAATTAGACACTTGTAAGTGTCGCTCAGCGAGGTCCAGCAGGAAATAAGGCAGTTGCTCCTGGGCCATAAGGGAATGATTGATGTTTCCAAACCGTGAGCTGTGGAAGAATACAAACAAGAGCTGTGCCCATTTTCAACAATCAGCTTGTTGTAGACCAGAAGCAATTTACTGATGGGTGTTTCCTTTGATTGATCCATTTGGCACTGGCGTGTAGAAAATAAGTGCGTTTACATGCATTTTAAAAGTCTGATTTCAGTCGGACTAAAGCAACAATCTATCTTTTGAAAATTTTGTTTTTTGCAAAAGCAAACTAACAGACCTAGATAATGTGAATGAAAATCAGTTCCGTCTTGCGTGTATACACTTCAGTTGGTTAGCAATAGGCATAGGCATCATGCGTATGCTCTGAAAAACAGAGGTGCCGAGCTACATGTATTTAACCCGGAAGTGGAACACAACACAAAACAGAGAAGAAGAAGAGCAACAGAAACAACATAGTGGGTGTGTTTCATCAAGTCAAGTTATCATGAGAGCTGCAGAGGGCTGAAAGGTGTGGGGCTCAAAAATAATGTTTATTCAGAACTCACTTTTTAATTCAGATTAATGCAAAATTCAGTTTGAAGCGATTTTACAGCATGGCTACTCTAATTGTTTTTCCTTTGAAGTGCCCTTTGGAAGCTGATTTATCTAGTTTGTAACACAGGGACACATGGGGAATGCTAGAAAGGCTAATTTTTCGACAGATCAGCCTTTAAACCATTCAAAAATGTGCCTCTAATTACTATTCATTTGTCAACTGACTAACCCTCCAAACTGTCGGCCATAGTGATACTCATATCAACCATATATCACCAAACACCAATCATTGCAGAAGTAATAAACTGTTTAATTATTCAGACAATAAATACCAGCGATTGCAAGGAAAACATACAAACCATATATTTTCTTAATCTTCTATTTCCTCGTGATATCTTTCCTCAGTCTAAATGTTATATTTATACTTTAAAGAGAGTTTATAAGGATAAAAGTGAAGCAAAGCGGTGCTCGTATTGATATAACAATCCAGGAGAAATTGTGTCTTGTTCTACCTTCAGACATCATCATACACACAACAGATCAAAGTCAACGTGTACAGAATTTAAGAAATGCATGTGGTTGTAAAGTTGTCCATTTTGTTATTGTGGCTGTTGTATGGGCCTGCTGTAGATGACTTCTTCAATGTGGTACTATGACACAAAAGGTCAACCATAGAACATCTACATCACTTTCTCAGCTGATGTGCTTTCTTCATCTTCACCTATTGATTGCGATAGTACCATGGATACTTGGACAAAGAGATTAAGACTGTAGCAAAGACAAAACACCTGCAGTTGTCCGAGTATAACTGTCCATGTAAACATACTTACTGGCGTACACACATTGCAGTGTAGTCATATCCATTGTACTTCTCCAAACCAATTTAACCATTAGAGCATTGCCCAACAGCGACTCTCAAGAGCTAAAAATTCTCACCGCAAGCTCCCATGGTATTTTAGGAAATGTGCTTTTCAGTAGTGTTTGCATAGTATGTTTCCTTCTTCTCACTACATTTGTTGGGTGATAGGTTGTTTGTGTTTCGTCTTTATACATTTTTCCCCCTCTGAAGACCAGAATGTAGAGCAAAGATAGCTCATGTCACAGTTAATTACATTTTTAAATTGAGGTTTTCTTTGGGCTGGCTGCTGGGGAAGAGTGACAAAGCCAGGCTATTAAGAGCATGGAGGGTGTGAGGAAATAGGGCTGTGACGAGACAGCAGATACCTGTGAGGTACAAGTCCAGACCTGCCGCATGGCAGAAATGTGATTAGAAGCCAGTGTTAAGCATCAGCAGGTCTTCCTCTACCCCTCTCGTTGGCTGTTGGGATCCAGCTAGAAAACAAGTTGTTGATTGCTGCTGAATTGTCAGCTTTTTTATGTCGTAACTTCGTAGGCCTGTGAGGACTGGCAGTGGGGCTCCATTCTATTAATATCCACTCCTTGCACCTGTGTGGACTACTGGAAAGATGGAGAGAAATTGGAATATAGAAGAAAAGCTAGAAGCAGCCCTTCAAATGTGTTGGTGACAGTGGATCTTCTTGTTATTTCAGCTTGGTGTTCGTCTGGCGCAGGGTTTTCAGAGTTGGCAACAATAAACCTCTCACCATTGGTGGAGGATTTTTTTTTTTCCCTCTTTCCTCTCCTTGCTGCCTCCAGCCAGTAGACATCAGATTTTGAGTTTTCTGGAGCAGCTAAACAAAACCGATCTGCCTCTCCCAAGACTGCAGGGATGCTCTTTTTAAACAAGTTATTTTCTTCGTTGCTTCACAAAGAAACTGGCCCCTTAGCTGAAACGATTTGCAGTCCACAATACCTCAGCTTAACCAGCCAGGTCGGGTCAAGTTGAGCCAGACAATGGGCTAAAGTCTCTCACCCTAGACTGCTCTGAACCAATTCCCTCTGACTACCAAATCCGAAACAAAGTATAGCACAAACAAAGAGCTACACATTGAAGAACACAGAATTGTGCACATTCCTAAGATGGAAAAGGGAGCTTTGTACTTTAGATACTTTAAATTCAAATTTCAGAATCATTGTATTAATCAAATTAAGTATAGAAGAATTTCCAGTTAGAATAACGATGCACACATACGGGGAAGATGAGCAAGGAATTTCAATTAGTAAGAAAGTATTTTTTTTTCTTTATTATTATGCTATATTTGTGCACTTTACCATGAAATGTGATTCATATTAAAGCATGACAAACAATCTAATATGTTGTGTGATGCCATACAATAAGCACATACAGTATGTGAGGAACAAAAACTGTACATTGTTTCACAAGAATTCAAGACAAATACCAATTAAAAGTTTATAAAAATATGTATTTTGTTCTTAGGAATATAAACAAACATCACTGCAGTTTTCATCGAAAATGCATACCTTGGTCAAACATTAATTACTTCTACTTAGTTTTGTATCTCATCACCAAGTAAAAAGTAGATCATTCTGCCTGAGGCCATTAAAGCAGGATTAAGCAAAAGGTAATTGATTATAGGTCATTGACAATAAAGTTGTCCGAGGTGATAAAAATGTATAATAAAAAAAAAGTTTTTAAATCTAGTTGCAGATGTGCAGATGTGTCAAGTTCATAGAAATGTAATCTTTGTGCCCATGTTAGTTTCATAATGTTTTTATAGTATAGTTATAGAATTTTCTACAAAACATTTATTCAACACCTTTAAAAATTTTAAAAATTAAAAGGTATTCAAATACTTTCTTTCAATACACGTAAGTGCACACAACTTTAGCATTAATTTCAAAAAGTTTCCTAGCATTACTAAAAATTTTACAAATATAATTTATTTTTTAATCATGGATATCAAGACATTATTGCATTCGAACAAAACAATGTCTTTGTTTAAGAAATAATAATAAAATATTATTCCAAACAACATTTATATTTTCTTATTATTATTTCTTTTTTAAAATGTGTATTTATTTATATTTGCTTATATTTGCACTTAAACATGTTTTACTTTGAGCCCCAGAAAAAATAATAGTTTAAACTCAGAAATGATATACATGTTCATCATAGCAAAGGTGTATACAAGTATTTGGGTTGTGTAGTTTTAATATATTTTGAAATAACAATAGATTCAGACAAAAAAAATCAGTCACGGCATTTACCCTTACAAAACTAATCCAGGGGCGGTTCTAGGGTCAGTGGATATTTGGGAGCCCAGACCTCTGTGGATACATGGGGCCATCCTTTGATAAAATATCGAAACATTTATACACTTTATACTGTATATATAAATATGTATATATATATATATATATATATATATATACACATACACATATATATATATATATATATATATATATATATATATATATATATATATACACATACACATATATATATATATATATATATATATATATATATATATATATATATATATATATATATATATATACACACACTATACGTATTTATATATACAGTATAAAGTTGAATAAGTAAAAGGCAAAAAATTAAATACAAAAACTGAAATACAAAAATATAATACGGTATAACGAAATACGGTAGAGGCTAATGTCAAAAGAACATACAAACAGGGCATTAGCCTACCCATATGCTTCAGCATACATGACCTTAATACATGCTTATAACATTCACAGCATTTTATGCATTTAACACATACTTAAATCACGAAAATAATTTTATGCATTTTTAACCAGGCTTTAAAGGACATGCATAACAGTTTAAAACAATAGAATTCTCATTACACATGTTTTCACATAACAAATATTACACTTATTCATTAAACTGGAAAACACTCTGGGTTATAAATCATTAAATAAGTTATGATTAATTCTAAATTTACATACCCAGTTCTCACATGTGAAGAAAATGTGGTCAAAGTCCACACAGGCAATTTATATGCATCCTTCAATAATGATCGATAACAAACACACAATTATTTGTTTGTTTGTTTTTCTCCCCTTTTTTTATCTCCCCAATTTGGAATGCCCAATTCCCAATGCGCACTCAGTCCTCATGGTGGCATAAGGACTTGCCTCAATCCAGTTGGTGGAGGACGAATCTAGTTGCCTCTGCGTCTGAGAACGTCAATCCATGCATCTTATCACATGGCTTGTTGAGCACGTTACCATGGATACCTATCGCGTGTAGAGGCTCACACTATTGTCCGTGGCATCCACGCACAACTCAGCATGCTCCCCACCGAGAGTGAGAACCACATTATAGTGACCACGAGGAGGTTAGCCCAATGTGACTCTACCCACCCTAGCAACCGGGCCAGTTGGTTGCATAAGAAGCCTGACTGCTGTCACTCAGAATGCCCTGGATTTGAACTTTCGACTCCAGGTTTGGTAGTCAGTGTCTTTACTTGCTGAGCGACCCTGGCACCACAAACACTCAATTTTAACATACAACTTTTCTGAACACGTATTTAATGGAACTGATAAGCATAGTGTGTAAAATTAGATATTTAACCAATAATTATCAACCAACGAACAAAACCGGAAGCTCTCCTTCCCAATGCATGTTCTCAGGCTTCTAACACCAGAACGTGCAGGAGAGCAGGAGTTGCAAAATTCTTGTCTTAAAGGGGCCACGTCCAATTTATTTTAGAGTTAACTTACATTACATTTCTCCACTTGGTTACATTCTCCCCAATGACAATGCATATTTTCACTTCTTTAACAGCTTTTCTAAAGAAAACACTACCCAGGTTTGTTAACACCTGAGAGAACACTTCAGGACAAAGTGAAACAGCTCATTAAATTGGTCTGGGTATATGCCAGCATTGGTTCTTTTAGTTCTTCTTGGTGCCGGTACAGGCTTTTTCATCTCTGGTTCAGATACTCTAGGAGCCATGCCTGTCATGGAATGTGTCAGTAATGAGGACCCAATTGCTGGAATGAGAACATTTATTAAATAAAATAATACAAACAGGGGAAAACAAACTCTCACAGTGGAGAAAATCTGATAAAACTGAAAATCAAAAAACAATAACAAACTTTTGAAGAACAACAAACTAAAAGAAAAGTTTACAAACCAGATTGGGAGACAGAGCAAATGAACACCAACTGAAATGAAAAACTATTTTATTTGACAAAAAAAGATGAAAAGGACCACAATATATACAGGTAGGGCACATGAGGAACAGGTGAAGGCAATTAACATAACAAGGACTAAATGAGAGAGAGTTATGAGGGCAACGAGGAGGTGGGGACAGGGAAGCACATGGCAAACAAAAACAAATCCATGTGCTAACACAAGAGACTAAAACAGACACAAGTGCACATGGTGATGAAGGACCAAACACAGTCATGTACACTCACACAACACAAAAGACTGATAGTGGAGCGCATGGCAAGAGGAACAAACCCGAAGCTATGAGCTCACAAAAGACGAGACTGGAGCATGAGTGTTCGGATCCTGCCCCAGAATAGAAACTGAACAGGGCTTCAGAACCCAGACAGTATGCTCCGAACATGAAAACACAAACACAGAACATGAGTTTCAGGATGCTGTCTTTGTCAGTCAAAATATTACTGACAAAGTGAGAGGGTCCTGACAGTGCTAACGTCAGGTTCAACCCTCTCTGGTACTGAACCTTGTTGTTCAATCTTCCCTGAAATCAGTTCAAGTTCAAATTGAAGGGCTTCAGCAGCTGACACAGGGTTTTCAGGGTTCACATTCTCTGTCACTTGTAGACTAGGATATAGTAATTAAATTTAATTTATAAAGCACATTTACACACAGCACAAGACTGACCAAAGTGCTGTACAATGAATAACCAAAAAGACAAAAAATAAAACATATAAAATCAAGTGTCATAATTATATAAAACATAAATAAAAAGAAAACCTTCAATATCAGGGCACACAACACAGAAATACAAAGGGGAACAAGGAACGCCATAGAATAAAAATGAGTTTTCAACCTGGATTTGAATACAGCAATGGAGGGGGCAGATCTAATGTCCTGGGGGAGCTGGTTCCACAAACGTGGAGCAGCAACTGCAAAAGCTCTATCACCCCTCTGTTTAAGCCGTGAGCGCTGCACAAGCAGGAGCCCTTTGTTTGAGGATCTCAGTGACCTTTGAACTGAGTATGGCTGTACAAGGTCGGTGATATAGGTTGGGGCAAGCCCATTAAGTGCCTTAAAAACAAACAATAAAACTTTTTATGTGACCTTTTCCAACATAGCAAATTCAGCATCAGTATGCACAACCTCAACCTGGTCAGAAACATATTATCCCCTCGATTGTGGTGTTGTGGGTGAATCACCTCTGACTCAGGAACAGAGTTAACACAAAGTCAACTATATGGTCACGCTTTATAGGACCACCCTTAAAGGGCTCAAAATTATGTGTGGAACCCTGCACATCTATGACCCTTATACAGTAGGACCCCATGAATCCTGTATTTTTTTGCTACCCAAAGGTCTGTGATGGAAGTATACCTGCTGACCCACATCAATCACACACCAATAGACCTTGTCATTCAAAGGGGCATGTTACTCAGCACCCTTGTGTTCGGCGTATTCCCTGGCTTTTTCATGAGCATCTTTCAATCTGTCTTGGTGAATCAATACCCAGTCATGTTTTCTGTCCACAGTTTGCTTTTGACATAGCAGTGCATCTACTAGAAGATGCAAGCTGACTCCAGACAGCAAGAGTGGTTGGATGTGTTGTTACATTATAAGCATAAACCAACTCAGGAAGGTTTATATGACGGCATTTCAACGCCATTAGTCCGCGCGTTATTGACGCTCGCACACGCGATAGAGTAAAGCCGTGCAAGGAAAAAGGAAGGACTCGTGCGCGCGTTTTAAACCCTCGCGCGCATTATTGACACTTACGGGCAATAGTTCATTGCCGAAACGAGAAAACGGGAAGATCCCGTGCGCGCATAACATCTTCTGCACGCACAATTCAAAATCTCGCAAGCAAGATAATTCTCCAAAGTCTCACGCTCTGTCTAATGTCATCTGTTGCTTTTGTTTGCTCAAACACTTTTATTTTTGGCAGTGGTGGGATGGGCCTTGCTCTTTTGATTGTAAACAAAAATGTCATTGGTCACTTACATTTTTCCGGAAGTCTGTTTTTTTATTATAGTTTTTTTTCTTTATTCTTGTATGAACATCAACAGAAAGTCTTACCTGAAAGATTTACAAACAAAGACTGATATTACAATTCAATTTACACATCAAATTCTGCACAACATACCAAACAATAAATTACAAAAAAACAAGTAAATAAGTAAAATAAAAAAATAAAAAAAAATAGGGGAGCAGGAGATTTTTACATTACAAAACAAAGAAAAGATTTTAACAAAGAATACTCAATGTCTCATTGAAATACATTGAAAATTTATCTTTAAAAGCAAGTAATCGGGGAGGAATTTTGACAAATTTACATTTTTGTATGTACATTTTGTTATTAATAACATAATATACATTGTTATCCTTAATTAGAAAACCAAATGTAAAAATTTCCCATTAAATTATCAGTCTTGCAGGTATTTTTTGTTGCATCTAGCTAAATGCATCCTTCCAGAATGAAAACACCAAATTACATTGAAAAAACAATTGTTCAGCTGTTTCTATCTTTTGACTTGTTTATTTGACACTGTTCGAGTCCCCAACATTAAAAGTATGAATCATATTTATCCAACTAAAGAATGGAAGGCGATGCTTGCCAACCTGGGAACGGGCTGAGCCTGGCTGAGCCTCTTTTCTCTCTATGTTTCTCTGCATAGAGCAAGAAACGGTCAGGGCCCTTACACGCATCGAGGGAAGGGGTCTTACCCAGTTTCCTATTGTTTCAGGGGGGAAAGACCCTGCAGAGATCACACGTGCCCAGAAGGGGAGGTAAGAGTGGCGAATACATCACATGGGTTTTTAGGCGGCATGTGGAAAGTGGCACAGTGGTAGATCCAGCCTCGGTAGGAGGGAGTAGTTGCTACAACACGTGACCGGAGGGCAGCTTGGACTGCCTAAGGGAGACGCGGGTCCACTCGTAAGGGGACCGTACCGCAGACAATACACAGAGGGGGAGTTCACTTAGGAGTCCTGACCTGTGGAGCACCTATTCCAGTACAGGGTAGATTAAGTACCCGCAGTGGATTGGGTCGGCGAGTCCCTCCGCTGAACTGCGGACCCAAAGGGCTAGGGAGGAATCATCAAGGGATCCGAATGATTGGGATCTCCTGGGAGAGAAAGCGCACAATTTTACCTCGGCCGAGGGAAAGGGCGCCAGGTGCAAGAGATCCACTGGTCAGTCTGTCAGCGTGTTACCGAGTTCTACCGGCTCGGACCTGAGAAAACAAGGGACGATACTGACTCAATCCGAAGATTGTAGAATCTCGCAAAAGTATTAGGTGTTAGGGTGGTGCCAGGGCCAGTGCCCACGAGGACGCAACACTCCTTGTTGAATGTGCTCGAACCCGTAAGGGGGGGGGGGGGGGGGGGCACGGTCTGGGTGTGATAGGCCATTGAAATGGCGTCCACGACCCAGTGGGAAAGCCTCTGTTTGGAGACAGCGTTCCCTTTCCGCTGTCCACCAAAGCAGACAATGAGCTGCTCAGAACATCTAAAGCTCTGCGTTGGGTCCATGTAGGTATGCAAAGCACATACCGGACACAGCAACGAAGGGGCTGGGTCTGCCTCCTCCCGGGGCAGCGCTTGCAGGTTCACTACCTGGTCTCTAAAGGTTGTGGTAGGAACCTTGGGCACGTAGCCCGGTCATGGCCTTAGGATCACATATGTGTCTGCCGGACCGAATTCCAGGCAAGTTTTGCTAACAGAGAACGCTTGCAGGTCCCCGACCCTCTTGATGGAGGCAAGCGTGATCAGCAGGGCAGTCTTAAGAGAGAGGGCCCCGAGTCCAACTTATTCTAGCGGCTCGAAGGGAGGTCTCTGGAAGCCCGCGAGGACCACTGAGAGATCCCAGGAGGGGAACAGGCTCGGCCGGGAGTGATTCAACCTCCGGGCGCGTCTTAGGAACCTGATGATTAAGTCGTGCTTACCCAAAGACTTGCCGTCTACTGTGTCGTGATGGGCCGCGATAACAGCGACATACACATTTAGGGTGGAAGGGGACAGCCTCTCCTGCAGAATTAAGACCACTGACATAACTGCGCAACTCTGTGGGTCTCTAGCCCGGGACGAACACAAATTTGCGAACAAGCGCCACTTCAGGGCGTAAAGTTGCCTGGTAGAGGGGGCTCTGGCTTGGTTGATCGTGTCTATGACAGCAGGTGGTAGACCAGCTAGATCTTCCACGTCCCATCCAGGGGCCAAATGTGGAGGTACCAAAAGGTCTGGGTGCGGATGCAAGAGCGTGCCCCATCCACATTGAGGTTGCCGGGGATGTGAGTGGCACGCAGTGAATTGAGTCATTGCTGGCTTGAAAGGAGGAGACGACGGGCGAGTAGTGACATGTGGCGGGAGCGTACACTGCCTTGGCGATTTGTGTATGCTATCGCGGTGGTGCTGTCTGACCTGACTAGGACATGTTTGTCTTGAACTAACGGGAGAAACTTCCGCAGGGCAAAGAAAACAGTCAGCAACTCTAGGCAATTGATATGCCAGCACAGCGGGGCCCCTTTCCAATGGCCTGCGGCTGCGTGCCAGTTGCCCACAGCGCCCCAACCCAATCTGGAGGCGTCGGTCGTGACCAGGACATGTTGGGACACCTGCTGCAAGGGTACTCCTGCCCGCAGAAAGCAGAGGACTGTCCAGGGTTTGAATGTTTGGCGGCAGGAGGGTGTGATCATCACATGATGCATGCCGCAGCGCCATGCTCGTCTCGGGACTCGAGTCTGAAGCCAGTGCTGAAGCGGTCTCATTTGCATCAACCTCAGCAGCGCTACCGCTGCGGAGGATGACATATGCCCCAGGAGCCTCTAGAAAAGTTTTAAAGAGACCATTGTGCCTGGCCTGAAAATGGCGAGGCATATCAGCACAGACTGTGCACGCTCGTTGGTGAGACATGCTGACATTGAGACTGAGTCTAACTCCATGCCAAGAAAAGAGATGCTCTGAACCCGTGTGAGCTTGCTCTTTTCCCAGTTGACCTGAAGCTCCAGACAGCTGAGGTGTCTGAACACCTGGTCTCTGTGAGCACATGGTAACTCTAATTTAATCATCGACAATGGGATACTTTTAATAATTGTATCATACACTTTAGGTGAGCAACTTATATTGTATTTAATACAAAATGATTAAGACTCATTATATTCCCAAAGTTATCCATAACATGTGTTACTGACCATATGCCTTTCTGCCACCACTCATCAATAAAAAAAGATTTTCTGCTCACTGTTATACATCTGTTATTCCAGATTGACATGTTATGTGGGCTAAAATTATGTTTGAAAATCAATTTCCAATATAATAGTACTTGTTTGTGAAAAGTAGAAAGTTTTACAGGGAGTTTAGAAATTTCAAAGTCACACTGTAACATAAAACTTATTTTATATACAGCTGAAAGAATCTCAAACCAGAATGAGGACCTATTATTAAAAAAAATATATTGTAACCAATTAAGCTTGATAGTCCCATTCATAAAGTCAAAGTCAATCATCTTAAAACTTACGTCTTCATAATCTTTAATCATATCACTTTTACGTATAAAATGACGTTTTCCTTTCCATATAAAATCAAAAATCTATTTATTTATTTATTTTATATTTACAGCAGAAGCTGCTAGTGAGAAACATGGATAAATTAATCTAGAAAGACACTCTACTTTCGTCAATAGAATTCTTCCGAAAATCGTTATGCCTCTCTGCAGCATTCATAATTAATTTACATTTCTCTACATTTTTACCAAAATATTTTTTTTTCTGAATTATTCACAGACTTAGACATCCAGATACCTAAATATGTAACTTAGTTTTTAACTGGGATATTATACAATGTTATTTTAGGATGATCATGGATGGCCAATAACTCACATTTTGAGAAATTAATCTTTTGAGAAAATCTTAATAAACTGAAGTGCTAGGGGTAATTGATATTCATTTTTTTAATTTTATTTTTTTAAAGAGAAAGTGTCATCAGCAAACTGACTGACAATACATTTTTCTAAATTAACGCCAGATATGTTGCCCATTTCCGGAAGCCTGCTGTGATTGGATGCCTGTTATAAGAGGATTCATAACAAGCTCAACTTCACCTTTCACTTTTTACCAACGGTCCATGTGAGTCACTGTTTGAGTGAGCAAAAGCACCAGATGAGATTAGATAGAGTGGGAAATTTTGGGGAATTTATTATGTACTGTATTTAGAGACGTTGAGAGGGATGAAAAGTCCTAAAGCAAAATATGTGTATTCTTTGTTGAAGGATTGGTTTTGTAAATTAAAAATCTCCTACTCCCCTACTTTATTTTTATTTTTGTTTATTTTACTCATTTACTTATTTTTTGTAATTTATAGTTAGGTATATTGTGCAGAATGTGATGTGTAAATTGAATTGTAATCTCAGTCTTTGTTTGTAAATATTTCAGGTATGACAGCCTTTCTGTTAATGTTCATACAAGAATAATAATGGAAAAAAAAACTATAATAAAAAACAGACTTTCGGAAAAGGGTAAGTAACGAATGACATTTTAGTTTACAATCAAAAGAGCAAAGCCCACCTTACGACTGCCAAAAATAAAAGTGTTTGAGCGAACAAACTCAGCAGATGTGATTAGATAGAACTTGACTTTGGAGAATTGTCTTGCGCATGCTGTCAGGCTTGTGCTCCGTGCAAGATCTTGTATTGTGTGTGCAGAAGATGTCATGCGGTCGCAGGATCTTCCCGTTTCCTCATGCAGCAATGAACTACTGTGATCAAGTGTCAATAATGTGCGCAAGGGTTTAAAACATAAAACGTATATACTGAACAGTAAGGGGCCTAAAATTAACCCTTGAGGAACCCCTATAGTACAATCTAGAAAAGATGACAAGTGTCCATTATACTACAATGTTGTCTTTTACACAAATAAGATGAAATCCATTGTATTGTGTTTTTGGATATGTTATGTTTTGACAATTTACACAATAGTATATCATAACCTTTTCCAGTTGGAGTGTTCAAATTTGGGAACAATTATTCCCATGGTCCCTGTCTCAATATCTTCCATTTCCAATCACCGATTTTATTTCTGAAAACTGCCAGATACTCATGACAATATAAGCTAAAAGCACACATGATTGGTTAAGGGGTTACTGGGGATGAATAATACATGTATTGTCATCCATTTTATCCTCTATTTACCTGAGCGGAGCCAGAGAGCCTATCCTGGGAGATTAGATCCAGTGTTGGATTTACTGCTTCAAATTGAAAACTGAGGCAAACATTCAAGGTAAGACAAGTTATTTAACACATGTTGTCAATACTGTCTATTGAAAGTCAAAACATTTTAGTTACAAAGCATTTATTTTTAGAAGTAATGCTAGTTATTTCTGGAAAAAATGACATGTCCGTCGCCGTTCATCGGACAGGCAGCTAGCCTCTTTTTTAAAGCAAATTTCTGTGAAACTTGCTAAATAATCATTAGCTAGCAATACTATGTAAATTTTAGCTAAATATCAATAACATTTTTGGCCAGTATTGTCACTTGTGGAACATAGTCAAATATTTTTAGTAAAGAAGCATTTATTTGTAGTAGCACTAACTAGTATTTTTCTGGAAAAAAAACATTTTAAGCCTCTTCTTTTTATATTAGCATGCTGTTCAGACCTGCCTAGAAACTGGACTGCGAGTTAGATAAGTTCCCCTTCTGTCACTCACTTGACATTGTGTCCATGTAGTGACACTAAAGGTCTCTCTTGAGAGCCTCGGTTACCACTTATCTTTGAGAAAAGGCCAATGAGAATTGGCAAACAGAATTTGCATGCCACTCCCCCGGACATACGGTATAAAAGGAGGGAAGCGTGTGTCTGTTCAGACAGAATTATTTTTCGGAGCAGAGCGGTTGTGTTTCAGCGAGCTTAACTTAAAGAGTAAACACATTGACGCTGAATGTCTTTTTAAAGATGCGTCTTTTTTAAGATGTTTTTGTGTTATTCCTGGATGCGGTTGTTACCTCTCCACTTCTGACGGCCACGGGAGCTGCCTCTCGTATATGGGCAGAGATCACACAGAGGCAGTGTTTGTGGACGGCTCATATTTTCACTGCGAGAACATGACCATAGCAACGGTGCGGTCCCGGCTTTCCTTCTTCCGGGGGAAAGCCACTCTAGCCACCCCCCCCGCGACACGCCTTCTACCCATGGGTATAGGGCCGGCGCGGCTGTCACTGGAGGTGATTTTGGGAATTTAATGGGCTCGGTTTCACCGGATAAATCCCCGCGGACCACCCATCCCCAGCATGTTTGTTTGCCCACGTCCGATTCCGAGATGAGACCGGCTTACCTTACGGCCATTCTCATGTCTCTTTTGGAGCCCCCGAGCTGGATGAGAGTTTCGCCGCTGCATCGAAGAGCGTCTTGGTGGACTCCGACGCTAAGGACTCGACTGGGCTGGCACCTTCTTTCTACACAGAGGTGCATGATGAGCTTACAAAGTCGTGGAGGTCACCTTTCACTGCCCAAAACTGACTCCCTTGCTCATCCGCTCTCACTACCCTTGACGGTGGGCCGGTCCACAGGTACACATAACTCCCTCAGTTGGATAAGGCAGTTGCAGTGCACATGTGCCCGCAAAACGACGGCACCTTGCGGGATCGACTATCACTCCACTCCAAGGCCTGTAGGTTGACATTGTCTCTGGTGACTTAGGCCTACAGCACCGCTGGACAGGCTGCCTCCACCCTGCACACCATGGCTCTCCTGCAAGTCCACCAGGCCAAGTGCTAAGAGATCTCCGCTTAGGTATTCCTAATCCTAATGTGCTGCAGGAACTGCACTCGACGACTGACCTTGCCCGCCAGGCCATGAAGGTCACAGTGCATGCACTCGGGACAGGCAGTGGCCACCCTCGTGGTCCAGAAACACCATCTGTAGCTGAATCTGGTCGAGATGCGGGACCCCGACAATGCTCGCTTTCTCCACGCCCCCATCTCCCAGATCGGCCTATTCAGCGACACCGTAGAGGGCTTTACCCAGCAGTTCTCAATGGTAAAAAAAACAGACAGAGGCCATTCAACACATCTTGCCCCGTCATGGTTCAAGATCGTATGTTCTGTCTGCTCGACGAGGATGTCCCCTTGCTGCAGTGGAATCCCAGCCAGGGCCCAGCTCTTAGTCCCAGGGTAGAGGTCAGACATCTGCAGAGTGGCGGTCTGGGGAACACCCAATACCTTTGCAAGATTTTACAATCTCTGGGTTGAGCCGGTCTTGTCCTGTGTTTTGACAGGTTCGAACATTTAGAATTTGGTAATATGGTACAGCTGGCAAGGTGTATCACTTGTGCATAACACCTTTCCCCTCTTCTGAGGTGAAGATGTGCTCTCTACTCCCCCAGTCAAGTCCACAATTCATGGACCCTGGGTGTCCTACCTCACAAGCCCTCTGGCTGTGAACTCAGCGGAGGTAGTTCACAGCCAGACCCACCGCAGGCACTGACTCGCCTGCACTGGAATAGGTGCTCCACTGGTTCTTATTACTTCAATATCTCCTGTGATGTATTTTCCGTGTGGGTGGATCCGTGTCTCCCTTGGGCAGAGTGTCCTCTGCCCCCCAGTCGCTGTGTTTGTAGAGCTCCTCCCTGTTGAGGCAGGACCTACCACCTCGCCACTTCCATGTGTGGCTGGTAAGCCTATGTGACATATTTGACACATGTTAACCTCCCCTGCTGGGCAGGATATGGTCTCCGCCCCAGCCAGGGCCCAGCTCTCAGTTCCAGGGTAGAGCTCCATGCATGAAGAGGATGCCCCCCCTCTCATGAACCACCTCCCGGACCCAAAAGGTTCCCAAGCGCTCCAGAGACCCAGGGAGAGAGACATCTGCTATGGAGCTGGTATCCAGACCACTCCATTCCCCGGTGGAGGGCCTGGTAGAGAATCTTTTGTTTCCTTTCCTTAGCTTGCCAAACCCCAAAAAGTCTGCGGTACCCACGTTTTCACAAAGGAAGCAGTTTCCTCACTCCCTGGGTCACTTAGTCGGTGCCCACAACCACCTTACTCATGGCAATCAAACACGCGCACTCGAAGTCGGGCCCCCATGAAAGTGGACCCTCCGCCTTCACGTGCCCAACTGCACCACTTTACCCCTCCATCTACAGGTTAGATCCTCTTCTGGCCAATGGCATCTTAAGGGTTGGTGGGCGTCTGAGTAAAATGCCAATGCCCACTGAGCAGAAACACCCTGCTATTCTCCCTAAGGACCATCACGTTTCCAAACTCTTACTTCAGCACATCCATCAAGAAGTTGGGCACAGTGGAAGAAATTTCATGCTCTCCAAACTCAGACAAAGATATTGGATTCTTTGCGCCAACACTCTGGCCAGAAAGGTAGTTTATGAATGCACCAGGTGCAGAAGAGTTAAGTTGAGTGCAGGTGAACAGAAAATGGCAGACTTGCCAGTTGACAGGTTGACCCCTGACCTTCCGCCCTTCACGCATGTAGGGGTTGATTATTTCGGGCCATTAGAGGTAAAACGGTACAGCGTGTTTTTCACATGTCTTACCAGCCGTGCTATACACTTGGAGGTTGCGCATTCACTTGATACTGACTCTTGCATTCATGCATTCAGACGTTTCATTGCCAGAAGAGGGCCAGTGTCTGAGTTGCGGTCAGACAATGAAACAAACTTTGTTGCAACTGAAAAGGAACTAAAAGAGTCCTTGAAATCTTAGAACATGCAACAAATTGAAAAAAGTCTGCTCCAAAAAGGGGTAAAATGGACATTTTACTGGTGCCCATTGTGGAGGGATATGGGAGAAGTTGATTCGCATGATCAAAACGACATTACAGTCAGTCACCAGCCAGCAGTATCTGGATGATGAAGGCCTTCAGACAGCAATGTGTGAGGTTGAGGCCATTCTCAATAGCCGTCCACTCACGACTGTTTGTGATAACCCAAATGACTTGGAGCCTTTAACGCCTAATCATATACTGCAGCTTAAGGTGCAGCCTGTTCTACCTCCAGGTTTGTTCGTGAAAGAAGATCTTTACACCAGACATCGTTGGAGACAGATCCAGTACATTGCCGACTTATTTTGGAAACACTGGGTCCGAGAGTACCTTCCTCTTCTGCAAATACGGCAAAAATGGTCTTGTGTCAGACGCAACTTCTGTCCGGGAGACGTCGTGCTAGTAGCCGATAGCACGCCACCAAGAGGATCATGGATGCTGGCTAGAGTCACTGAAGCCTTCCCTGACTCCAAAGGCTTGGTCCGCAGCGTACGGCTTCAAACTAAAACAAGCCAGCTTGAAAGACCTATCAGTAAGATCTGCTTGCTAGTAGAAGGCCAACAATCTAAAGCTGAGTGAGACTTGAATGAGCTTGAGCACGTGCACACACTGTCATACAGATGCATACACTGAATCTTTGCACTCATTTATTCTTGTGAATAATGCATAATGAGTTTAAGGGAATAATATATAGCTCCTTATAAAATTGCATTTAGTTAGTTATAGCTTGCCTCCTGCAATAGCTATAAGGGCCCGGCTATGTAGGAGCCATTTTGAGTTTAGGTTAATCTAAATTGTTGTGCTACTGGAGCACAAGTATGTTTTGTTAGATTTAGGATCCTTTATTTTGTAGGGACTTTTAGTTTGACAGGCAGTGAGAATGATTGAAGATAAAGATGGCCGCCTCTCACCTTTCTAAAATAAAATAAAATAAAAAAAAGAACAAGCAAGCTGTTGGAACGTATTAAGCATACAGTTCTTTGCATCGCTATTGAATCACTATTGAATCCTTATTGAATCGCAATTGAATTGCTATTTGGACATTAATTTGATATTTAAGTTGTGTCTTTTAACCACCATTCCTCTTTCACTTACCAATCGTTTGTTGGATTATTGGAGTCCATGCTTTGTCTGCTACTACCAACCTACTTATCTGCCCGCTGCATGCCTTGCTCTGCTTACCTGCCCTATTTACCTGTCGCTGGAATCTCGTCTCATCCACCACAAAAAAAGGGTACAATTTAAGTTTCTCTTTGTTGGATAGACTGTCAAAGAAGCTAAGCATACGTCCCAACTAAGAGTGGTCTGCCAACACACTCACATTCCATACTTGACAATTGACAATGGCAAACATGAAGCTTAAATACATGACATGGGAGAACAAGACAAACAAGTTAAACATTGAAAAGACAGAACTGATCACAAGATAATTAAACAATAAACCAATGAACACAAGACACATGAACATAAACATGAACATGGAGGGAAAGAGGAATCACATAACTAGGGAACACATGACATGAGCAGGAACTAAACTTTTCAAAATTAAAGACATGAAATACATGAGCACACACATTAAACATTACAGTATCTTAACATTCTAAATGTTTGTTTTATTCTTCTTTTCCACCAATCACTAGAATGGTAATACATTTTAAACAATTATATTTCTAATCTGTCTGCTATTCTATATTACACATAAAATTATGTATATTTCATATACTATAAGTTTCCCTCTTGCTTGTAATTAAAATGTTTGAAAATGCAGTTGTCTGGTGAAGTATGGTGGCCGGAGAAGATTTTTTTTAAAAATTGCTGTGTGAAATCTTATTGATATAGGATGATTAGCCTTAAAGTAATCATACATACATCCATCCATCCATCCATCGTCAACCGCTTATCCTGTACAGGGTCGCGGGGGGCTGGAGCCTATCCCAGCTAACATTGGGCAAAAGGCGGGGTACACCCTGGACAGGTCGCCAGTCCATCGCAGGGCCACACATATACAGACAACCACTCACATCCACACCTAGGGCAATTTTTGGGAGACATTAATTAACCTAGCCTGCATGTCTTTGGATGGTGGGAGGAAGCTGGAGCACCCAGAGAGAACCCACGCAGACACAGGGAGAACATGCAAATCTCTGCAACATCTGTCCAACATAATCTTACATCTTTCTACCATCAATCTACAGCCCAGGAAACTGACTGCACTGAAGTGAATCTGGCATTATAAAATGTAAGATCGATCTCAAATATGTATTTATTTATAATACATTTTATTTAATGGGACAATTTGTTTATGACTGAGACATGGGTGAATGCCAGCGAATTAGGTCCACACTCTGAAGTTTGTTCTAAAAATTGTAACTATTTTAATACGACATGGTCAGTTGGTCGTGGTGGGGGTTTAGCTACTATTTATATAAATAAATTCAAATGTTGTCCACTTGCTACAGGGCAAGTACAGTTATTTAAGATGGATGGTAGTAACTCAGTTCTTTGCATACTTATTTATAGACCCCCCCCCCCCCACACACACTTTTTATCAGATTTTTTTATCTTCTATTGTGCCAAATGCTGATAGGCTTTTGATCTTAGGTGATTTTAACATACATGTGTGCTGCTCATCTAAGCCTATGGTTAAAACGTTTTTACAAATCATTGATACATTCAATCTTACACAGTCTGTCCTTGGCCCTACTCATAAACAAGGGAACACGCTTGATTTGATTTTATCATTAGGCATTTTGGTCAGCGATGTAGATATCAAATAAATGTTCCTGTCTGATAATTTTGAATATACGTAGCTATTTCTAGTTCTGTATCACACTATGTGTCTGTAGGCCAGCATATTCGTTCTTTTAACTCATCTACAGTTGGAAAATTTAGAGATGCCTATATTACTTTCCCAAACACTCCCGTCATAGAGTCATCCCATCTTAGTGTAAGTCCTGATGAGTTAGTGAGTATGTTTAATATAGTGTGTTCAAATATCCTGGACGTTGTTTCCCCTTTTAAAATGAAGCGAACCAAAAGTTGCGTACAACCCTGGCTTAATGATGGGCTATTAGACAGAAATGGAGGAAAGCGGAAAGAAAATGGAAGAGGGACAAATTACAAATCTCTTACGAATGTGTATTGTGAAATTGTATGAGTAATTATGAAAAAGCTGTTAAGACTGCAAAAGCAAAATACTTTTAAAGTCTTATTACAAAAAATGCACATAGTCCAAACATATTATTTAATACCATAAACAGTGTGTTAAGTCCAATGTCTAATCTCGATCCTTATCCCTCCCCTACAAGATTTTTATGGATAAAATTGAAGGAATAAGATCATGTATTTTTCCCCTCTCCTTTGGTTGGAATTCTCTCAACCAACACTAGTTTTATCACATTTATCTGAATTTACCCCAGTGTTTCATGGTTATCTGTTGTCCATCCTTGCTTTTTGCTAGATACACTTGACATTATAAGTCCCAGTTTATTATCAATAATTAACAGTAGTTTGACTAGTGTGACATCTAATTTTAAATATGCCATTGTGCAGCTGCTAATCAAAAAGCCAAATCTTGATCCAACACTCCTGAATAATTATTGTCCCATCTCTAACTTATCTTTTTTTATAAAAATTTAACCAGCTTTATTCATTTTTAAAGGACAAAGGTATTTTTTATAAATATCAGTCTGGATTTAGACCATAGCATAGCACAGAGTCTGCATTGCTCAAAGTATTAAATGACTTATTGCTTTCTGTCGACACTGGTAATTGTGCTGTTCTGATTTTTCTCGAACTTAATGCAGCATTTGACACTCTTGATCATGGCATTCTTTTAAATCATTTAGAGCTTATTGGGATCCAGGTTCATGCTTTAAATTGGTTTGTTTCCTATTTAAAGGATCTAAACTTTTCTGTGGAGACTGGCAACTATTCATCGTCTCATGCAGAAGTATGGGGTCCCACAGGGCTCAATTCTGGGTTTGGTTTTGTTTTCTTTATATATGCTCCCTCTCTATACAATTTTTAGTAATTATAATGTAATTCATACCACTGTTACGCAGATATTACTCAGTGTTGCGTTCTCTTACATCCACTGGATGTTTTAAGTCTACAGTGTTTATTTGATTGTCTGAGAGATGTTAAACATTGGATGTCAACCAACTTCCTTCAGTTAAATGAAGCAAAGAGAGAAGTCGTCTAGGTTACGCATGTAACCTCTGTTCCCTGATGGAGGGAACGATACGTTGTGTCGAAGAAGCGATACTAGGGGTCTCTCCTGAGCGCCGAATATGCCTCTGATCTATGAAAAATGGCCAATGAGAAGTTTGCAGACAGTATTTGCATACCCCATCTCCAGACATACGGGTATAAAGGTGGGGAAATACGTCTAGTTCATTCAGGATTTTTCTGAGGAGCCAGAAATGGTCCAGCCGCAAAAGTGGCTTGGCTCAGCGACGTGGCCAGGAGGACACAACGTCTCGTTCCCTCCATCAGGGAATGGAGGTTACATACGTAACCTAGACGTTCCCGATCTGTCGCTCACTTCGACGTTGTGTCGAAGAAGCGACACTAGGGGTCCAATTTAAATCACGCCATGCGCCCAGCTGCGTCAGACTGCACGTACACTTCCCAATGCCCCATAAAAGTCGTCAGAATCCTTCTGGTTACCCTAAACAAGGGAACAAGGCGATGCTTGCCAAACTGGGAAGGGGTCGAGCCTAACTGGGCCTCTATTCTCAATTTGTCAACTAATGCAAATAATTTGAAGAGCAAGATGCTGGCTAAGCCTCTTTTCTCTCTATGTTTCTCGCATAGAGCCAAACGGCGGGGCCCTTACACGCATCGTGGGAAGGGGGTCTTACCCAGTTTCCTATTATTTCAGGGGGAAAAAACCCTGCGGAGACCATACCTGCCCAGGAAGGGGGAGGTAAAAGTGCCGAAATACATCACATGGGCCTCTTAGGTCACATGTGGGAAAATGGCGCAGTGGTAGATCCAGCCTCAAGGAGGGGGGGAGTTGGTACAACACGGCGACCGGAGGGCAGCAGGAACTGCCTAAGGGAGATGCGGGTCCACTCGTAAGGGGACCATACCATGGAAAATACACACAGGAGGAAGTCTACCAGTAGTACTGACCTGTGGAGCACCTATTCCAGTGCAGGGTAGATTTGAGTACCCGCAGTGGATTGGGTCGGCGAATTCCTCCACTGAATTGCGGACCCACAGGGCTAGGGAGGAGTCATCCAGGGAGCCGAGTTAGTGGGATCTCCTGGGAGAAAAAAAGCGCACGATTTTACCTCGGCCGAGGGAAAGAGCGCTAGGCGCAAGCGGTATATCCGGTCAATCTGTCAGCATGTTACCGAGTTCTACCGGCTTGGACCTGAGAAAACACACCAAGGCAGACAAAGAGCTGCGCAGAACATCTAGAGCAGAGCAGGTAATGCGGCGTCGGGAGGCAAAGGAGGGTCCTGAGGCTCTGGTGCTGAGAAAAGACTCTAAGAATTTACCTTGCTCCACACACCCGGAAGGGGGCGGGTTAGTGACTGAGGAGAAGGTCCAGTGGAGGCGTCCTCTGGACTCGTCAGAACCGGCCGGCCGGGGAATGGTTGTGGGGCTGAAGGCGAGAGGTGCAGAGTGCCGTGAAAACGGCATTGCGGGCCAGGTGACCAAGAAAGGGGAAATTGCTCTATTATTGAAAAACATGCAAAAAATACCTTTAACTGAAGATTCTCTTCCTGGTCCTCCACGGACGGAGTGGTCTGTTTACCAACTCCGAAGCAAACATCTCGATCTCTGGGTCGTCCGTCTCAGGAGCGCTTGGGAGCCTTCCTGGTCCTCGAAGCCATCGAGGGTGGTGAGAGTGGAGGAGCGAGACAGCCAGTTTTGGGCAGTAAAAGGTACCCTTTATGGCTTACTCAACTCGTCATGCACGTTCGGGAAGAAAGGAAGGGGGGGGGGGGGGGGGTTGGGGGTGGCGCGGCTGTGAGTGGTGCACATGCCCGCGGAACCAATCAAGTAACTGTGAGGGGAGGAATGGAGTTTTCCGGTCCATCCTCGCACTCGCGGTAGCCCGGGAAAGCGTAGCGGGCCTCAGACTGGGCGAGCAGACCCGAAGGTGGTGGCACAGGTGAGTCATCAGCATCAGACGGCGCTGTAACGCTCTCCGATGCAGCGGCGATGTCGTCATCCAATTCCGGATTTCAAGAGACTGGCCGGCTGGCCGTGAAGCGGGCCGCACTCATTCATAGCTCAGACGGAAGCAAGCAAGCATGCCGGGGAGGCGGGTGGTTCGAGGGGATTTACCCGGCGAATGGAGCCTGTCATTATCCCCAAATCACCTTCAATGCCCGCGGTGCCTGCCCCAATCCCGTAGGAAGGAGGCGAGGTGTGGGGGGCGGCTGAAGTGGCATTCTCTCATGACAAAAGAGAGCCGTGACCGCAATGCTCCCATGGCTATGTTCTCGCACTGAGAACATGAACCATTCATAGAACGCTGCCTGCGTGTGATCACAGCCCAGGCACGCAAGGCAGCTTTTATGACCATCAGAGGTGGGGAGAAATCGACAGCATCCAGAAACTACACAGAGGTGGAAAGACATCTTTAAAAAGACGCATCCTGAAAAGGACATTCAGCACAAGCTGTGTATTTGCTCTTTTAGAGAAACTAACTCTTTTAGAGAAAATAATACTTTTAACTGTGCTGTCGAAGTGCCCAGGGACAAACTGCAATGCCATGCAGATAAGGAGAAAGCCGCTGAAGTGCGCTGTAGATCCAAAAGCAGAATCAGCTCAGAGGAAGAGGAACAGGTGTGTGACTCACAGCTGACTGCATACATGACCATCTCCCTCGAAGAAAATTTCTGAATGAACAAGACGTATTTCCCCGCCTTTATACCCGTATGTCTGGGGGCAGGGTATGCAAATACTGTCTGCCAACTTCTCATTGGCCTTTTTTCATAGATCAGAGGCATATTCGGCACTCAAGAGAGACCCCTAGTGTCGCTTCTTCGACACTACGTCGAAGTGAGCGACAGACGGAGAACTTGGCCCCACTGCTTCTACAAAGATTATTGCCAGTAAACTATGGTCTCTATCTGGTAACCTTCATACACATGTTAGAAACTTAGGTGTTAATTTTGATTCTACTTTGAATTTTAATAAACAGTTAAATGCTGTGGTCAGAAGTGGTTTCCATCAACTAATTATTCGTATCATCCAAAGATATGGAGTCTGTAATACATGCTTTTATTTCATCCAGTTTAGATTATTATTATGTATTGTATTTGGGTGTTTCACAGTCTCTACTGTCAAGTCTTAAGCTTGTCCAAATTTATGCTGCTTGACTGTTGACTGGAACAAAGAAGAGGGAACATATTTCATCAGTGCTGGTCTCTCTCCACTGGCTCCCAGTATTCAGTTCAAAGCATTATTCTTTGTTTATAAGGTTTTGCATGGTTTGGCTCCTCCATGTACTTCTGATATTCTTTCATTTCATCATTATACATCCAGAGACCTCAGATCAACCAATAGTCTACAGCTGACTGTTCCAAGGACACCTCCATGAAGTTGGCACCCCATAAATGAAATACTCTCCAAAACTATGCCATTGGTTTGTGCTGAGTTTGTGCTGATTTGTGCCGCAAAAACGAACGTTTGTGCTGGTTTGGTGTTTGAGATATTGAACAGTGTTACGTTACTCTCCACCCCATGTCGTTCAAATCGCTCCAAACCGGTGTCATTCGTTTGTGCTCGGTTTGTGCTGGTTTGTGCCGTTAAAACAAACATTGTATCTATTTTCCTTTCGCAGATATAGCTAATTTAATTCGGGAGCTGTGACGTCACTCTCCACCCCATTTCTTCTAAATCGCACAACTGTGTCATTAGTTTGTGCTCGGTTTGTGCCGATTTGTGCCATTAAAATTAACATTGTATCTATATCCCCTCCTCTAGAAATAACAAATATAATTTGGGGCAGTGACGTCACTCTCCACCCCACCTCATCTAAATCGCACCAAACCGGTGTCGTTTGTTTGTGCTCGATTTGTGCCGGTTTGTGCCGTTCAAAGAAACATTGCAACTACGATCCCCTCTTAAACATATGTAACCAGGTCAAAAAGTTACCAAACTAAGTACTGTACTAGTTAACCAATACCTGGGATAAGGGAAGTTACATTATAGACTGTTTCAGGGTTTTCTCACTTATTTACGGAATAATACACTAGCCCTTTAAGAAACGTGATGTGTGACGCTCTAAAAGTGGCGCGAGAGTCACCTGTGAACAGCGCGTGAACAAAAACGTGACCTGAAGTGCTGCTCATGCGGTGGAGTGTCGATGCCTTTAGACTCCTTGTTACTTGTAAAATAATGGGAAATATGCACATATAGTGACTTGGAAGTCTCTCTTAGTGTGTCATGAGAGTTGTGTATAGTGCTGAGGGAACTTTTAACTTCTGTTGAGACGCATATCTATGTGGAGAAATCCGATCGACATTAGATCTCGAAGCGTAAGTGTTTAATAATCACTAATGTCAGTTTAAGATTATTTTGCTGTGTATAATGTGTTTTGCATATTAAGTGATTGGTGATCATTTTGGTTGATTAAAGAGGGGAGAGGAGTACTCTGAAGGCCTCTTGAGTGTTTTCCAGGCCGAGTGTTAAGTAACAGAGTGAGTGTTGGTAACTAATTAATACTAAAAAAGTGTTTATTGCTCATACATATGTGTGTTTATGGCAATCAGTAAATTGTTACAGTTGTTCTGGTGTCATGTGTTCCAAATGGTAAGGAATAGTGTTGTATTGTGTCTATTACTGTTTACAGAGGGAAATGGAGTTCATCATTCACTGTGAAAGTGTGTACATGCTATAGGGAGTGGTGATGAACAGTAAGTTCGAGTCATTTAATTATTCTTTTAAAGTGTATAAATGTTAATTCACTGTGATTAAGTGAATATTCGCCTATGTAATGGTTGGAATGTGTCAATGTTACTGGGAAATGTAATTTCTAATTGTATTCTTATGTTTTATGTATCATAAGCAGCTTTATTTGATTTTCTGTGTTGACAAATATTGTAATAATCTGTGTATTTGTTTTCCAGAATAAGTATCCACTATTGTTGTCTATGTTAGTTAGATTCCTGTGATTTGTGAATGTGGTGACTGAGAATAGAAAAGACCAGAAAGACTCAGTTTGATAAAGAAACCACTTTCATTTATTTCACTCAATGTAACAAGCTTTTCTGTCTTATATTCTAAAATTTGCATAATTAACGCTGCGCTGTTCCAAGTGCAGTCTGGAATAAACGACCCCTTTTAAAAAAATATAATTTCCTGTGTCCGGTGCTGTCACTAACACTCACACCGTGCCACAGAAATTTGGTACCAGGAGTGGGGTTCCATTGCTAATTTAGATAGGATAGCACTAAAACATAGACAACAGTAGTGGAGAAACGGGTCGTGTGCCGGGACCGAGAAGGTCGACGACGTGAGGTGTGACGTGCCTGGAGAGCCTGCGGAGAAGCAAGGGACCAGCTTTGGGAACGCAGGAGGGTGCCTAATCGTCGGCAACGAATCGGGTTTTCAGGTTGGCTGGCATTGACTGTGACTGTTTCGGACTCAGTGCCATTCGAAATGGGGACATTGCAAGAGCATGGATCAGGACGACGATGTGCCAGCTGCTCGGGCTGGAGCCAGCCGTGATGTGGACAATGTTGGGGTTGCAGGTCATGATGATGATGAGGGTAATCCTGTAGCAGAACTGCAGTCACAAATTCTGGAGTTAGGTCGAAGACACGACCAAGTAATGTCATCCCTGGCTAATATGAATAATGCTACTAGATCGTATGTTTATATTCCTAGGGAACGTCAAATTGTGCCGTTCAGTGGTGATCATGTTAAAGATGGTCAATCTGTAGATGAGTTCATTGACGAGGTTGAACGTGTAATTCGGGTAAGGGGATTGAACACTGATGACCAATTGGATTTCATACTTTCCCATTTAAGAGGTTCAGCCTTAGACGAAGTCAAACTGTGTATGGGGGGGGGAGACCAAACAACCCAGTGATCTGTTTTCATATCTGAGGGGGGCTTTTAGGGAGAAACGCACTACCCCGCAGTTGTTGCATGCTTTCTATGCACGTAGACAGTTAGAGGGGGAGGACCTCCGTGACTTTTCTCATGCTCTCTCCCAACTTCTTAATTTTGCTCTCCAGCAGTCTGATAACGCTGTGTCTGACCCCCAACTCACATTAAGAGATCAGTTCATCGAAGGCATAAGAGATGCAACCCTGCGTAGAGAGCTACGTAAGCTTGTCAGAGAAAAGCCTCAGTCTACCCTGTTCAACGTCCGAGAAGAGGCCATGATGTGGGCTGTGGAGGACAGACCCTGTGGAGCTAATGTGGCCAGGAGTCGAAACATCGTGAGTACATGTTCAGAAGTGATGTCAGAACCTCCAAATCCAGTCAGTACTGCGCAAAGCGACATGGTTGTGGCTCTGCAGGAGGTAGTGAAGATAATCACTCAGCAGGGTAAAGCTATTGGAGAACTCACTAATGCGGTCCGTGAACTCACTGTACAGAAGGTTGGTTCGAGTGGTAACCCGATTGGCAATCCCAAAGTCAAGCCCAAGTATACAAATGATGGCCAACCCATCTGTTTGAGGTGTGAAGGAGTGGGACATATAGCTAGACAGTGTCCTGTACCTCGTGGTTTCAAGGGTCAACCCACTGCCACCCAAAGTTCTACTGTACAGGGAAACGGGGTCCCTCCGTTGCGGTGAGCCGAGCAATGCGAGGGAAACCAGAAGGCTCAGGATGCAGTACGTTAACAAAAGAACGGTTCTTGGAGCGTGCCGTTGGCAGGTGCCCTGAAGTTGATATTTGCATTGGTGGTGTCCCAGTAAGATGTCTGCTAGACACAGGAAGTAATGTGAGTACCCTAACAGAAAGCTTCTTCAGAGAAAACCTACATGGAGATGACGGGGACCTTCATTGCACCTCTAAGTGGCTAAGGATAACTGCAGCGAACAAGTTACCCCTGCCTTACCTGGGATATGTTGAATTGGACATCCAAGTGATGGGGCTAACTATACCAGAGTGTGGTTTCCTGATAGTCCGAGATGTGGATGCTGCAGAGTTGGATCATAGGCATGAATATCACCCAGAGATGCAGGGAGTTAGCGCTGACTGAGTTTGACACTACATTAGGAGGCAAGTTGGACTCTGTGTGGCGAGACGCTTTCACCCGTGTACAGGAAGATGAACTAGGGAGGACAATGTCAACAGCCAGAGTTAGTTTTCGGGGCAAAACCCATATTCCAGCCTCCTCTGTAGCCATCGTTTATGCCAGATTAAATAAGAGAGCCCCTGATGACAATGCTTGGCTCTTGCTGGAACCAGGAAGTGCCCCATTACCAGGCGGTTTGATTCCCATGCCCACTTTAGTGTCGTCCAGAAGTCGAGTGTTTCCAGTTCAAGTGGTCAACTTCTCCCAAGAAGATGTCTGGCTGCCACCTAAAGTTCCGCTTGGAGTACTTGCACACTGTCAGCATGTTGAGAATGGAGCTTGTCAAGTGAGATTCCAGCGTATCTCTGCTGATCACGAAGAAGTGAGAGTTGATCAGAGGGACAAATCAGAGCCTGGTACCGACCTAAGTAATCTGTTGAGTCGACTGCATATAGGAGGTACACCCGAACAGCAAGCAAGGCTGGGAGTGCTGCTTTTGAAGTATGCCGATGTGTTTGCGTCTTGTGATGAAGACCTGGGATATACAGATCGGGTGGAACATGAGATCCACTTGACGGATGAGGCTCCCGTTGCTCAGCCATACCGCAGAATACCGCCAACTCAATTTGACGAGGTCAAGGAGCATATCTCAGGTTTACTCAGGAAGGGTGTCATCCAGGAAAGCTCGAGTTCCTAAGCTTCACCCATCATTCTGGTACGCAAGTCTAATGGAAGTCTGAGGATGTGCGTGGATTATAGGAGACTAAACTCGAAGACTAAGCGTGATGCTTTTCCATTGCCTCGCATTGATGAGAGCTTGGATGCGTTGGGCGGTGCGCAAGTTTTCTCCACCATAGATCTTACCAGCGGTTACCATCAAGTGGCGGTCCATAAAAAGGATAGACCGAAGACGGCATTTATCACACCGTTTGGCCTCAATGAATTCCGGCGGATGCCTTTCGGGTTGTGTAATGCGCCCGCAACCTTCCAGAGGCTCATGCAGGCCGTCATGAGTGACTTGGTGTTTCAGATTGTGCTCGTCTACCAGGATGACTTGTTGGTGTACTCGTCCACTTTTCACACACACCTGGTGAGGCTGGAAATTGTGTTGAAAAGGTTAAGGGAAACTGGACTGAAGATAAAGATAGAGAAGTGTCATTTCCTACAGCCTGAAGTGAGGTTCCTGGGCCATCAAGTCTCACCCCAAGGCGTGAGCACAGACCCCGATAAGATAAGCGCAGTCCGGGAGTGGCCTGCCCCCAGTACTCTCAAGGAACTCCGATCATTCTTGGGGTTTTGTAGCTATTACCGGATATTCATCGAGGGTTTCTCCCAGATAGCTGGACCATTGCACGATGTGGTGAACATGTGCCTTAAAGAGACAAGCCACGTCAAGGCAGCTCAGCGATATAAGAGCGTTTGGACTCCTCAGTGTCAAGCGGCATTTGAGCATCTCAAGGACCGACTTAACAGTGCACCCACACTTGGTTATGCTGATTTCACGCTTCCCTTTGTGATTGAGACTGATGCGAGCAACCTGGGATTGGGAGCGGTCTTGTATCAACAACAAAAGGGCAAGAAGGTCGTAGTGGCTTATGCCAGTAGAAGGTTAAGGGGGGCTGAGAAAAATGACCGAAACTACAGCAGCATGAAGCTGGAACTGTTAGCACTAAAGTGGGCAGTCACTGAAAAGTTCCGAAGTTATCTGCTGGGATCCAGATTCACCATCATAACAGACAACAACCCCCTCTGCCACCTTGCAACTGCCAAATTAGGGGCCTGTGAACAACGTTGGGCTGCTCAGCTCGCTGTGTTCGATTTTGAAGTCAAGTACCGCCCTGGACGGTGTAATACTGCGGCTGATGCTCTTTCAAGGAGACCAGGACTCGACGAACTGGACTCTGTGAGCGAAGACGCCGAGTATGATGGCTGTGTGGCAATTTGTAACTCGCTCAGGACAGGAACAGCTCTGGGACCAGACCTGTTAGCAGCAGGAGTTGAGTGTAGCAAAGTCAGGCAGTTACAGGCAACCTCAGCAGGAGAAGAGAATGTCGAGTGTGAGAATACTCCCACCCTACCCGGGTATTCAAAGTCAGAGCTTCGTCAGTTCCAGGAGTCTGATCCAGTGCTCAGTGTGTTAAAGAAGTTCTGGAGCAGGCAAAGGAAACCTACCAAACAAGAGAGGATAGGCGTGCCCCGAGCGGTGCGATCCCTGTTGAAGCAGTGGTCAAAGATAAAAGAAAAGGATGGTCTGTTATACCGTGTGATAGATGATGTCCACACTGGAGAATGTCATCAGTTGTTACTACCTACCTGTTTGACAGATTGAGTCTTAAAGAATGTCCACGATCAGATGGGTCATCAGGGGATAGAGAGGACCTTAGGCCTGTTGAGACAGAGATGTTTCTGGGGAGGAATGTATGAGGATGTGGAACGGTGGATAAAGCGATGTCAGCGTTGCGTGTTAGCAAAGATGCCGCAACCAAAAGTCAAGGCACCCTGGGTCTCATTCTTGGCCACACGTCCATTGGAGGTTGTAGCAGTGGACTTTACAATTCTTGAACCAGCCACGGATGGGCGAGAAAATGTGCTGGTAGTGACGGATGTGTTCACCAAGTTCAGTCAAGCATTTCCCACCCGTGATCAGAAGGCGGAGACCACTGCTAAGATCCTCCTCAGGGAGTGGTTCCTGAAATATGGAGTGCCGCAACGTTTACACTCTGATCAGGGCCGGAACTTTGAAAGTGCTGTGATTGCAGAGCTCTGCAAGTTGCATGGAGTCAAGAAAACGCGCACGACACCGCATCACCCCCAGGGAAATCCTCAATGTGAGAGGTTTAATAGGACTCTTCATGACCTCTTGAAGTCTCTTCCACCTGAAAGGAAGCGCAGGTGGCCTGAACACTTGTCCGAGCTGGTTTATGCATACAATGTGACACCACACTCATCCACAGGATACTCAGCATATTATCTGTTATTTGGGATCCAGCCACATCTGCCAGTCGACGCTTTGTTGGGTCAGGAACCCGTAACCGATGACAAACCTGACTGGTTAAAAGTACACCAGGAGCGCCTCCGAGATGCCCATCTTCGAGCAAAGGAATATGCGGAAAGAAAGGCTGTGGAAAGATCAGTGCGGCAAGAGAAAGAGGTGTTTTGGTTGTTGTAGAGATTGGACAACACGTGTACCTACGACACCGCCCACTAGGAAGGAACAAGATTCAGGACGCATGGTCTTCAACAATGTATAAGGTGTTAGAGGTCCAAGGGACGACCTACACCGTGGAGCCTGTCAAAGGAGGTACAGTGAAGAGGGTGCACAGATCCAACCTCAGACCCTGCAATAATCCAGCCCCAGTGCCCATGCCAAGGCGCCAACAAACTTCTGTGGAGGATCTACCTACCCCAGATTCTGTTTCTCAGGGAGAAACTGGAAGTAGCACCAGCATCTGAACGTCAAAAACAGCCAGTTCCTAGACACAGAGATCAGTTCAAAGATCAGACTGAGGAATCCGAGAGGAGAGGTTATTGTTCGGAACCAGAGAGTAACGAGACCCTTGATGATACCTTGGAAGTGACACTGGTATGTCTGAAATCGGAAATAGAAAGTGTCCACTTACCTGTTGAGAATCCAGTGATGAGACCGGTGCCTGCACCTAGAGGGAAAAGGGAAGAGAGTGTTAAGTCGGGGGTGTCTTCCCCCACGGTGCGTAGAACACAGAGGACAACTGCGGGAGTGCATAGTAATCCAAACCGATTGCCCAAGTCGACGTGCAATGCAGTGTCTTTTAGTCCTGATGTGCTTTCCCAGGTGCTAGCTGGAATGATCCTCTATACCACAGGGAAGCTTCAAGGGGGACAAGATGATTAGGGTTGGTAGTCACCGAGGACATCGACTATCAGCAGGGGAGAGTGTAACCAGGTCAAAAAGTTACCAAACTAAGTACTGTACTAGTTAACCAATACCTGGGATAAGGGAAGTTATATTATAGACTGTTTCAGTGTTTTCTCACTTATTTACGGAATAATACACTAGCCCTTTAAGAAACGTGATGTGTGACGCTCTAAAAGTGGCGCGAGAGTCACCTGTGAACAGCGCGTGAACAAAAACGTGACCTGAAGTGCTGCTCATGCGGTGGAGTGTCGATGCCTTTAGACTCCATGTTACTTGTAAAATAATGGGAAATATGCACATACAGTGAGAAAAATAAGTATTTGAACACCCTGCTATTTTGCAAGTTCTCCCACTTGGAAATCATGGAGGGGTCTGAAATTGTCATCGTAGGTCTACGTCTAATCTAATCGTAGATTAGACATAATCTAAAAAAAAAAATCCAGAAATCACAATGTATGATTTTTTAACTATTTATTTGTATGATACAGCTGCAAATAAGTATTTGAACACCTGAGAAAATCAATGTTAATATTTGGTACAGTAGCCATTGTTTGCAATTACAGAGGTCAAACGTTTCCTGTAGTTTTTCACCAGGTTTGCACACACTGCAGGAGGGATTTTGGCCCACTCCTCCACACAGATCTTCTCTAGATCAGTCAGGTTTCTGGGCTGTCGCTGAGAAACACGGAGTTTGAGCTCCCTCCAAAGATTCTCTATTGGGTTTAGGTCTGGAGACTTCTGGCTAGGCCACGCCAGAACCTTGATATGCTTCTTACAGAGCCACTCCTTGGTTATCCTGGCTGTGTGCTTCGGGTCATTGTCATGTTGGAAGACCCAGCCTCGACCCATCTTCAATGCTCTAACTGAGGGAAGGAGGTTGTTCCCCAAAATCTCGCAATACATGGCCCCGGTCATCCTCTCCTTAATACAGTGCAGTCGCCCTGTCCCATGTGCAGAAAAACACCCCCAAAGCATGATGCTACCACCTCCATGCTTCACAGTAGGGATGGTGTTCTTGGGATGGTACTCATCATTCTTCTTCCTCCAAACACGGTTAGTGGCATTATGACCAAAAAGTTCTATTTTGGTCTCATCTGACCACATGACTTTCTCCCATGACTCCTCTGGATCATCCAAATGGTCATTGGCAAACTTAAGACAGGCCTTGACATGTGCTGGTTTAAGCAGGGGAACCTTCCGTGCCATGCATGATTTCAAACCATGACGTCTTAGTGTATTACCAACAGTAACCTTGGAAACGGTGGTCCCAGCTCTTTTCAGGTCATTGACCAGCTCCTCCCGTGTAGTTCTGGGCTGATTTCTCACCTTTCTTAGCATCATTGAGACCCCACGAGGTGAGATCTTGCATGGAGCCCCAGTCCGAGGGAGATTGACAGTCATGTCTAGCTTCTTCCATTTTCTAATGATTGCTCCAACAGTGGACCTTTTTTCACCAAGCTGCTTGGCAATTTCCCCGTAGCCCTTTCCAGCCTTGTGGAGGTGTACAATTTTGTCTCTAGTGTCTTTGGACAGCTCTTTGGTCTTGGCCATGTTAGTAGTTGGATTCTTACTGATTGTATGGGGTGGACAGGTGTCTTTATGCAGCTAACGACCTCAAACAGGTGCACCTAATTTAGGATAATAAATGGAGTGGAGGTGGACATTTTAAAGGCAGACTAACAGGTCTTTGAGGGTCAGAATTCTAGCTGATAGACAGGTGTTCAAATACTTATTTGCAGCTGTATCATACAAATAAATAGTTAAAAAATCATACATTGTGATTTCTGGATTTTTTTTTTTAGATTATGTCTCTCACAGTGGACATGCACCTACGATGACAATTTCAGACCCCTCCATGATTTCCAAGTGGGAGAACTTGCAAAATAGCAGGGTGTTCAAATACTTATTTTCCTCACTGTATAGTGACTTGGAAGTCTCTCTTAGTGTGTCATGAGAGTTGTGTATGGTGCTGAGGGAACTTTTAACTTCTGTCGAGATGCATATCTATGTGGAGAAATCCGATCGACATTAGATCTCGAAGCGTAAGTGTTTAATAATCACTAATGTCAGTTTAAGATTATTTTGCTGTGTATAATGTGTTTTGCATATTAAATGATTGGTGATCATTTTGGTTGATTAAAGAGGGGAGAGGAGTACTCTGAAGGCCTCTTGAGTGTTTTCCAGGCCGAGTGTTAAGTAACAGAGTGAGTGTTGGTAACTAATTAATACTAAAAAAGTGTTTATTGCTCATACATATGTGTGTTTATGGCAATCAGTAAATTGTTACAGTTGTTCTGGTGTCATGTGTTCCAAATGGTAAGGAATAGTGTTGTATTGTGTCTATTACTGTTTACAGAGGGAAATGGAGTTCATCATTCACTGTGAAAGTGTGTACATGCTATAGGGAGTGGTGATGAACAGTAAGTTCGAGTCATTTAATTATTCTTTTAAAGTGTATAAATGTTAATTCACTGTGATTAAGTGAATATTCGCCTATGTAATGGTTGGAATGTGTCAATGTTACTGGGAAATGTAATTTCTAATTGTATTCTTATGTTTTATGTATCATAAGCAGCTTTATTTGATTTTCTGTGTTGACAAATATTGTAATAATCTGTGTATTTGTTTTCCAGAATAAGTATCCACTATTGTTGTCTATGTTAGTTAGATTCCTGTGATTTGTGAATGTGGTGACTGAGAATAGAAAAGACCAGAAAGACTCAGTTTGATAAAGAAACCACTTTCATTTATTTCACTCAATGTAACAAGCTTTTCTGTCTTATATTCTAAAATTTGCATAATTAACGCTGCGCTGTTCCAAGTGCAGTCTGGAATAAACGACCCCTTTTAAAAAAATATAATTTCCTGTGTCCGGTGCTGTCACTAACACTCACACCGTGCCACAGAAATTTGGTACCAGGAGTGGGGTTCCATTGCTAATTTAGATAGGATAGCACTAAAACATAGACAACAGTAGTGGAGAAACGGGTCGTGTGCCGGGACCGAGAAGGTCGACGACGTGAGGTGTGACGTGCCTGGAGAGCCTGCGGAGAAGCAAGGGACCAGCTTTGGGAACGCAGGAGGGTGCCTAATCGTCGGCAACGAATCGGGTTTTCAGGTTGGCTGGCATTGACTGTGACTGTTTCGGACTCAGTGCCATTCGAAATGGGGACATTGCAAGAGCATGGATCAGGACGACGATGTGCCAGCTGCTCGGGCTGGAGCCAGCCGTGATGTGGACAATGTTGGGGTTGCAGGTCATGATGATGATGAGGGTAATCCTGTAGCAGAACTGCAGTCACAAATTCTGGAGTTAGGTCGAAGACACGACCAAGTAATGTCATCCCTGGCTAATATGAATAATGCTACTAGATCGTATGTTTATATTCCTAGGGAACGTCAAATTGTGCCGTTCAGTGGTGATCATGTTAAAGATGGTCAATCTGTAGATGAGTTCATTGACGAGGTTGAACGTGTAATTCGGGTAAGGGGATTGAACACTGATGACCAATTGGATTTCATACTTTCCCATTTAAGAGGTTCAGCCTTAGACGAAGTCAAACTGTGTATGGGGGGGGGAGACCAAACAACCCAGTGATCTGTTTTCATATCTGAGGGGGGCTTTTAGGGAGAAACGCACTACCCCGCAGTTGTTGCATGCTTTCTATGCACGTAGACAGTTAGAGGGGGAGGACCTCCGTGACTTTTCTCATGCTCTCTCCCAACTTCTTAATTTTGCTCTCCAGCAGTCTGATAACGCTGTGTCTGACCCCCAACTCACATTAAGAGATCAGTTCATCGAAGGCATAAGAGATGCAACCCTGCGTAGAGAGCTACGTAAGCTTGTCAGAGAAAAGCCTCAGTCTACCCTGTTCAACGTCCGAGAAGAGGCCATGATGTGGGCTGTGGAGGACAGACCCTGTGGAGCTAATGTGGCCAGGAGTCGAAACATCGTGAGTACATGTTCAGAAGTGATGTCAGAACCTCCAAATCCAGTCAGTACTGCGCAAAGCGACATGGTTGTGGCTCTGCAGGAGGTAGTGAAGATAATCACTCAGCAGGGTAAAGCTATTGGAGAACTCACTAATGCGGTCCGTGAACTCACTGTACAGAAGGTTGGTTCGAGTGGTAACCCGATTGGCAATCCCAAAGTCAAGCCCAAGTATACAAATGATGGCCAACCCATCTGTTTGAGGTGTGAAGGAGTGGGACATATAGCTAGACAGTGTCCTGTACCTCGTGGTTTCAAGGGTCAACCCACTGCCACCCAAAGTTCTACTGTACAGGGAAACGGGGTCCCTCCGTTGCGGTGAGCCGAGCAATGCGAGGGAAACCAGAAGGCTCAGGATGCAGTACGTTAACAAAAGAACGGTTCTTGGAGCGTGCCGTTGGCAGGTGCCCTGAAGTTGATATTTGCATTGGTGGTGTCCCAGTAAGATGTCTGCTAGACACAGGAAGTAATGTGAGTACCCTAACAGAAAGCTTCTTCAGAGAAAACCTACATGGAGATGACGGGGACCTTCATTGCACCTCTAAGTGGCTAAGGATAACTGCAGCGAACAAGTTACCCCTGCCTTACCTGGGATATGTTGAATTGGACATCCAAGTGATGGGGCTAACTATACCAGAGTGTGGTTTCCTGATAGTCCGAGATGTGGATGCTGCAGAGTTGGATCATAGGCATGAATATCACCCAGAGATGCAGGGAGTTAGCGCTGACTGAGTTTGACACTACATTAGGAGGCAAGTTGGACTCTGTGTGGCGAGACGCTTTCACCCGTGTACAGGAAGATGAACTAGGGAGGACAATGTCAACAGCCAGAGTTAGTTTTCGGGGCAAAACCCATATTCCAGCCTCCTCTGTAGCCATCGTTTATGCCAGATTAAATAAGAGAGCCCCTGATGACAATGCTTGGCTCTTGCTGGAACCAGGAAGTGCCCCATTACCAGGCGGTTTGATTCCCATGCCCACTTTAGTGTCGTCCAGAAGTCGAGTGTTTCCAGTTCAAGTGGTCAACTTCTCCCAAGAAGATGTCTGGCTGCCACCTAAAGTTCCGCTTGGAGTACTTGCACACTGTCAGCATGTTGAGAATGGAGCTTGTCAAGTGAGATTCCAGCGTATCTCTGCTGATCACGAAGAAGTGAGAGTTGATCAGAGGGACAAATCAGAGCCTGGTACCGACCTAAGTAATCTGTTGAGTCGACTGCATATAGGAGGTACACCCGAACAGCAAGCAAGGCTGGGAGTGCTGCTTTTGAAGTATGCCGATGTGTTTGCGTCTTGTGATGAAGACCTGGGATATACAGATCGGGTGGAACATGAGATCCACTTGACGGATGAGGCTCCCGTTGCTCAGCCATACCGCAGAATACCGCCAACTCAATTTGACGAGGTCAAGGAGCATATCTCAGGTTTACTCAGGAAGGGTGTCATCCAGGAAAGCTCGAGTTCCTAAGCTTCACCCATCATTCTGGTACGCAAGTCTAATGGAAGTCTGAGGATGTGCGTGGATTATAGGAGACTAAACTCGAAGACTAAGCGTGATGCTTTTCCATTGCCTCGCATTGATGAGAGCTTGGATGCGTTGGGCGGTGCGCAAGTTTTCTCCACCATAGATCTTACCAGCGGTTACCATCAAGTGGCGGTCCATAAAAAGGATAGACCGAAGACGGCATTTATCACACCGTTTGGCCTCAATGAATTCCGGCGGATGCCTTTCGGGTTGTGTAATGCGCCCGCAACCTTCCAGAGGCTCATGCAGGCCGTCATGAGTGACTTGGTGTTTCAGATTGTGCTCGTCTACCAGGATGACTTGTTGGTGTACTCGTCCACTTTTCACACACACCTGGTGAGGCTGGAAATTGTGTTGAAAAGGTTAAGGGAAACTGGACTGAAGATAAAGATAGAGAAGTGTCATTTCCTACAGCCTGAAGTGAGGTTCCTGGGCCATCAAGTCTCACCCCAAGGCGTGAGCACAGACCCCGATAAGATAAGCGCAGTCCGGGAGTGGCCTGCCCCCAGTACTCTCAAGGAACTCCGATCATTCTTGGGGTTTTGTAGCTATTACCGGATATTCATCGAGGGTTTCTCCCAGATAGCTGGACCATTGCACGATGTGGTGAACATGTGCCTTAAAGAGACAAGCCACGTCAAGGCAGCTCAGCGATATAAGAGCGTTTGGACTCCTCAGTGTCAAGCGGCATTTGAGCATCTCAAGGACCGACTTAACAGTGCACCCACACTTGGTTATGCTGATTTCACGCTTCCCTTTGTGATTGAGACTGATGCGAGCAACCTGGGATTGGGAGCGGTCTTGTATCAACAACAAAAGGGCAAGAAGGTCGTAGTGGCTTATGCCAGTAGAAGGTTAAGGGGGGCTGAGAAAAATGACCGAAACTACAGCAGCATGAAGCTGGAACTGTTAGCACTAAAGTGGGCAGTCACTGAAAAGTTCCGAAGTTATCTGCTGGGATCCAGATTCACCATCATAACAGACAACAACCCCCTCTGCCACCTTGCAACTGCCAAATTAGGGGCCTGTGAACAACGTTGGGCTGCTCAGCTCGCTGTGTTCGATTTTGAAGTCAAGTACCGCCCTGGACGGTGTAATACTGCGGCTGATGCTCTTTCAAGGAGACCAGGACTCGACGAACTGGACTCTGTGAGCGAAGACGCCGAGTATGATGGCTGTGTGGCAATTTGTAACTCGCTCAGGACAGGAACAGCTCTGGGACCAGACCTGTTAGCAGCAGGAGTTGAGTGTAGCAAAGTCAGGCAGTTACAGGCAACCTCAGCAGGAGAAGAGAATGTCGAGTGTGAGAATACTCCCACCCTACCCGGGTATTCAAAGTCAGAGCTTCGTCAGTTCCAGGAGTCTGATCCAGTGCTCAGTGTGTTAAAGAAGTTCTGGAGCAGGCAAAGGAAACCTACCAAACAAGAGAGGATAGGCGTGCCCCGAGCGGTGCGATCCCTGTTGAAGCAGTGGTCAAAGATAAAAGAAAAGGATGGTCTGTTATACCGTGTGATAGATGATGTCCACACTGGAGAATGTCATCAGTTGTTACTACCTACCTGTTTGACAGATTGAGTCTTAAAGAATGTCCACGATCAGATGGGTCATCAGGGGATAGAGAGGACCTTAGGCCTGTTGAGACAGAGATGTTTCTGGGGAGGAATGTATGAGGATGTGGAACGGTGGATAAAGCGATGTCAGCGTTGCGTGTTAGCAAAGATGCCGCAACCAAAAGTCAAGGCACCCTGGGTCTCATTCTTGGCCACACGTCCATTGGAGGTTGTAGCAGTGGACTTTACAATTCTTGAACCAGCCACGGATGGGCGAGAAAATGTGCTGGTAGTGACGGATGTGTTCACCAAGTTCAGTCAAGCATTTCCCACCCGTGATCAGAAGGCGGAGACCACTGCTAAGATCCTCCTCAGGGAGTGGTTCCTGAAATATGGAGTGCCGCAACGTTTACACTCTGATCAGGGCCGGAACTTTGAAAGTGCTGTGATTGCAGAGCTCTGCAAGTTGCATGGAGTCAAGAAAACGCGCACGACACCACATCACCCCCAGGGAAATCCTCAATGTGAGAGGTTTAATAGGACTCTTCATGACCTCTTGAAGTCTCTTCCACCTGAAAGGAAGCGCAGGTGGCCTGAACACTTGTCCGAGCTGGTTTATGCATACAATGTGACACCACACTCATCCACAGGATACTCAGCATATTATCTGTTATTTGGGATCCAGCCACATCTGCCAGTCGACGCTTTGTTGGGTCAGGAACCCGTAACCGATGACAAACCTGACTGGTTAAAAGTACACCAGGAGCGCCTCCGAGATGCCCATCTTCGAGCAAAGGAATATGCGGAAAGAAAGGCTGTGGAAAGATCAGTGCGGCAAGAGAAAGAGGTGTTTTGGTTGTTGTAGAGATTGGACAACACGTGTACCTACGACACCGCCCACTAGGAAGGAACAAGATTCAGGACGCATGGTCTTCAACAATGTATAAGGTGTTAGAGGTCCAAGGGACGACCTACACCGTGGAGCCTGTCAAAGGAGGTACAGTGAAGAGGGTGCACAGATCCAACCTCAGACCCTGCAATAATCCAGCCCCAGTGCCCATGCCAAGGCGCCAACAAACTTCTGTGGAGGATCTACCTACCCCAGATTCTGTTTCTCAGGGAGAAACTGGAAGTAGCACCAGCATCTGAACGTCAAAAACAGCCAGTTCCTAGACACAGAGATCAGTTCAAAGATCAGACTGAGGAATCCGAGAGGAGAGGTTATTGTTCGGAACCAGAGAGTAACGAGACCCTTGATGATACCTTGGAAGTGACACTGGTATGTCTGAAATCGGAAATAGAAAGTGTCCACTTACCTGTTGAGAATCCAGTGATGAGACCGGTGCCTGCACCTAGAGGGAAAAGGGAAGAGAGTGTTAAGTCGGGGGTGTCTTCCCCCACGGTGCGTAGAACACAGAGGACAACTGCGGGAGTGCATAGTAATCCAAACCGATTGCCCAAGTCGACGTGCAATGCAGTGTCTTTTAGTCCTGATGTGCTTTCCCAGGTGCTAGCTGGAATGATCCTCTATACCACAGAGAAGCTTCAAGGGGGACAAGATGATTAGGGTTGGTAGTCACCGAGGACATCGACTATCAGCAGGGGAGAGTGTAACCAGGTCAAAAAGTTACCAAACTAAGTACTGTACTAGTTAACCAATACCTGGGATAAGGGAAGTTATATTATAGACTGTTTCAGTGTTTTCTCACTTATTTACGGAATAATACACTAGCCCTTTAAGAAACGTGATGTGTGACGCTCTAAAAGTGGCGCGAGAGTCACCTGTGAACAGCGCGTGAACAAAAACGTGACCTGAAGTGCTGCTCATGCGGTGGAGTGTCGATGCCTTTAGACTCCATGTTACTTGTAAAATAATGGGAAATATGCACATACAGTGAGAAAAATAAGTATTTGAACACCCTGCTATTTTGCAAGTTCTCCCACTTGGAAATCATGGAGGGGTCTGAAATTGTCATCGTAGGTCTACGTCTAATCTAATCGTAGATTAGACATAATCTAAAAAAAAAAATCCAGAAATCACAATGTATGATTTTTTAACTATTTATTTGTATGATACAGCTGCAAATAAGTATTTGAACACCTGAGAAAATCAATGTTAATATTTGGTACAGTAGCCATTGTTTGCAATTACAGAGGTCAAACGTTTCCTGTAGTTTTTCACCAGGTTTGCACACACTGCAGGAGGGATTTTGGCCCACTCCTCCACACAGATCTTCTCTAGATCAGTCAGGTTTCTGGGCTGTCGCTGAGAAACACGGAGTTTGAGCTCCCTCCAAAGATTCTCTATTGGGTTTAGGTCTGGAGACTTCTGGCTAGGCCACGCCAGAACCTTGATATGCTTCTTACAGAGCCACTCCTTGGTTATCCTGGCTGTGTGCTTCGGGTCATTGTCATGTTGGAAGACCCAGCCTCGACCCATCTTCAATGCTCTAACTGAGGGAAGGAGGTTGTTCCCCAAAATCTCGCAATACATGGCCCCGGTCATCCTCTCCTTAATACAGTGCAGTCGCCCTGTCCCATGTGCAGAAAAACACCCCCAAAGCATGATGCTACCACCTCCATGCTTCACAGTAGGGATGGTGTTCTTGGGATGGTACTCATCATTCTTCTTCCTCCAAACACGGTTAGTGGCATTATGACCAAAAAGTTCTATTTTGGTCTCATCTGACCACATGACTTTCTCCCATGACTCCTCTGGATCATCCAAATGGTCATTGGCAAACTTAAGACAGGCCTTGACATGTGCTGGTTTAAGCAGGGGAACCTTCCGTGCCATGCATGATTTCAAACCATGACGTCTTAGTGTATTACCAACAGTAACCTTGGAAACGGTGGTCCCAGCTCTTTTCAGGTCATTGACCAGCTCCTCCCGTGTAGTTCTGGGCTGATTTCTCACCTTTCTTAGCATCATTGAGACCCCACGAGGTGAGATCTTGCATGGAGCCCCAGTCCGAGGGAGATTGACAGTCATGTCTAGCTTCTTCCATTTTCTAATGATTGCTCCAACAGTGGACCTTTTTTCACCAAGCTGCTTGGCAATTTCCCCGTAGCCCTTTCCAGCCTTGTGGAGGTGTACAATTTTGTCTCTAGTGTCTTTGGACAGCTCTTTGGTCTTGGCCATGTTAGTAGTTGGATTCTTACTGATTGTATGGGGTGGACAGGTGTCTTTATGCAGCTAACGACCTCAAACAGGTGCACCTAATTTAGGATAATAAATGGAGTGGAGGTGGACATTTTAAAGGCAGACTAACAGGTCTTTGAGGGTCAGAATTCTAGCTGATAGACAGGTGTTCAAATACTTATTTGCAGCTGTATCATACAAATAAATAGTTAAAAAATCATACATTGTGATTTCTGGATTTTTTTTTTTAGATTATGTCTCTCACAGTGGACATGCACCTACGATGACAATTTCAGACCCCTCCATGATTTCCAAGTGGGAGAACTTGCAAAATAGCAGGGTGTTCAAATACTTATTTTCCTCACTGTATAGTGACTTGGAAGTCTCTCTTAGTGTGTCATGAGAGTTGTGTATGGTGCTGAGGGAACTTTTAACTTCTGTCGAGATGCATATCTATGTGGAGAAATCCGATCGACATTAGATCTCGAAGCGTAAGTGTTTAATAATCACTAATGTCAGTTTAAGATTATTTTGCTGTGTATAATGTGTTTTGCATATTAAATGATTGGTGATCATTTTGGTTGATTAAAGAGGGGAGAGGAGTACTCTGAAGGCCTCTTGAGTGTTTTCCAGGCCGAGTGTTAAGTAACAGAGTGAGTGTTGGTAACTAATTAATACTAAAAAAGTGTTTATTGCTCATACATATGTGTGTTTATGGCAATCAGTAAATTGTTACAGTTGTTCTGGTGTCATGTGTTCCAAATGGTAAGGAATAGTGTTGTATTGTGTCTATTACTGTTTACAGAGGGAAATGGAGTTCATCATTCACTGTGAAAGTGTGTACATGCTATAGGGAGTGGTGATGAACAGTAAGTTCGAGTCATTTAATTATTCTTTTAAAGTGTATAAATGTTAATTCACTGTGATTAAGTGAATATTCGCCTATGTAATGGTTGGAATGTGTCAATGTTACTGGGAAATGTAATTTCTAATTGTATTCTTATGTTTTATGTATCATAAGCAGCTTTATTTGATTTTCTGTGTTGACAAATATTGTAATAATCTGTGTATTTGTTTTCCAGAATAAGTATCCACTATTGTTGTCTATGTTAGTTAGATTCCTGTGATTTGTGAATGTGGTGACTGAGAATAGAAAAGACCAGAAAGACTCAGTTTGATAAAGAAACCACTTTCATTTATTTCACTCAATGTAACAAGCTTTTCTGTCTTATATTCTAAAATTTGCATAATTAACGCTGCGCTGTTCCAAGTGCAGTCTGGAATAAACGACCCCTTTTAAAAAAATATAATTTCCTGTGTCCGGTGCTGTCACTAACACTCACATAAAAAAAATAACTTTTTACAGTACAGTTACATAACTGTCCACCCCATATGGTCTAAATCGTTGCAAAACTGTGCCGTTACGATGAACATATCTTTTTCCCCTCCTTAGAAATAACACATTGGATTCGGGACAGTGACGTCACTCTCCACCACTTGCCGTCCAAAATGCCCCAAAACGGTGCCTTTTGTTTGTGCTCAATTTGTGCCGTAGAAAGAACCGTCATAAATTATTCCATTATTCCATTCTTCAGACATCACAAAATCTTTGGAGGAGTAGTGACGTCACGCATGCAAGCCGAGCTCTCCATCCATCTCGTCTACAAACCTGTCTGGTGCGTTTATGCTCGCACAGGGCCGCTGCTGTCATTGTCTTTTCTTCTTTAGATAGCCTACTGAAATGTTTTAGTTTAGATTTGTGCTAGATATTGACATTTGGTCTTTATAAAATCACCAATGCACTATGATTATGTAGGCCTAATGTACTGTCAATACTCTGGCTCAAGGCTACGTGTGACTGATGCTTTAATTTTGTCCAATAAAAAAAAAAAAAGTTGTGTACTGTCTTAAGTTTTCGGAATACTTCAGCTTCAGTTTACAGACATTTAAAGTCTTTCTGCCCCCTTAAAAACATTTGTTTACCCTAAGCACTGCATAGTGGGAAATCAAAACAGGAAAAGGTATCTGGCTGTGAAAAAGGTAAGCATGTGCTCTGAGATAAAATACTAAAAAAAAGTACTAAAATCATGTGTGCAGGTCAATACAATTTACAGGATAATTTGAACAAATAAGAAATTGACAGACACGTCAAAGATGTGAAACTTTTTATTAATTTTGGGCAATCAGGTATATGTATCATATCCAAATGATCCTCCATTGGTCACATTAATAAGAGTAGACCTATGACATTCTTATGCCATGCCATAAAATACATTAAGTTATTAGTTAAGATATGTACAGCAATCTACATTTCATGGCAAAAAGCTTGATGTTATGCAGAGGAAATGACAAAAAGCAATATACAAGTGGCATATGTGTTCCATTTAATCCTCTGAAGTCATATAATTAACTTCACAGTGTGAACAGACTAAAATTTAACTAATTCACAGAAAAGATTGTCACCCATCCTCTTAGTGCACTTCATGTGTATCTACATACCTTATCCATCTTAATTAGCCCACTAGTTCACAGCTTAAATGCATGCAGTAGCTTCTTAATTACATTAAAATTACAGATTACACAGGTATAAGCTACGTAAAATAAAGTGTATCAAGATTGTACTTAAGTGTACTTAATTTCTATCTTACCTTGTCCATATGCACCTTAGTTTGAATTAACTCACTAGTTCACAGCTTAAATACATGCAGTAGCTTCCTAATTACATTGCAGTTACATAATATAACACAGGGATAAGCTACGTAAAATAAAGTGTATCAAGAATGTACTTAAGTGTACTTTGTGTATACATACCTTATTCATCTGTTCCTTAGTTTGATTTAACTCACTAGTTCACAGCTAAAATACATGCAGAAGTTTCCTAATTACATTGCAATTACATAATATTACACAGGGATAAGCTACGTAAAATAAAGTGTATCGAGAATGTACTTAAGTGTACTTCATGTGTATCTATAAACCTTATCCAACTCTGCTTGTTACATATGTGTAACTGTAACATGTTAATTACAATTTGTTATACAACGTCTACTTCTAAGTAATTAATTAAGTAATTACTCTGTATCACGAACACCGTAAAATAAAGTGTTACCCTACTTTTCATATAACTGGAGAATGTGTTGTCTTTTCGAGCTCTTTTGTAATGAATTAGTTGATTTAGTTCACAAAAGGATTCTTAGTAAATCTTTTTCTGAACTCACTGACTTGGTGATCCATATCACTGGAATGAAAGATTAACAGAAAACAATGACTTTGAGATGAGATTTTTACTGAAATATTGAAAATTCAGTCTGTTCTTTAAAGCCACCAAATGACGGATTCTCTAGTCATAAAAAAGTAGCAATATCTAAACACGGCCAATATAGGATGGATGACAAGATTTTCTGAGGTAAATCTAATTGAATGACCTCTGAACAATTGGACTATAGTACATATAAGTTGTACAGCCAACATGCTTTTATTTCAGCCATCATTTACTTGAACTGATTTGGAAAAAAAGATGCAGTTTAAGTGAATGGCGACTAAGTCACTCCCTAACATTTTGCCCAACATCTCGATTCCATGGAAGAAAGTAATAAAATAAATATATATACTTGTTACCTACAGGTTACATGCTTATTCAAACCAGGGTAATATATATATATATATATATATATATATATAACCGTGGTATGAATAAGCATGTAACCTGATGGTAACGAGTTAGTTAATTTGGCCCTACTACTTTATTAAAAAACTACATTAAAAATAATTCCTGTTTTGATCAGATGCCTAGGAAACCAGCCTGTGGACGTGATGGCATCATCAAAGTCATCAGTGTTGCAAAGGAACAGATTATTACAGGAACAAACATAGCAGTTCCCACAGAAAAGGTGTGGGCAGATTTAAGCAAACAACTAAATAACAAAGTTTCACCAAAGAACCTTTATACTGTTGTGAAGACAAATAGGCACAATATATGGCAAATCCTTGAGCTATACAAAATCGACACAGATACCCAAGATCAAGGTCCAAACAGGGACAGCTCACAAGAAAGCTCAGCAGATTTTCATTCAGCAGTGTCAAAGGCAGACAAAAATCAGTCAATGCTACGACATTACATTTGATATCAGTCTCTCTCATCAGAGATGGGTAGAAATCTGGCCTGAAAAGGTTGATTACAATGACAAATCACTCAACACATGTAAAAGAGAATACACCATCCTGAAACGTGGTGCATGGACACACGTCTTGTATGAGGAGATATGGAAAAATATCAAGACCTCATGCACTCTTACATTCAGGAGGGCAAAATTTTTTCCAAATAATGCATCTCACTTCATAGACATAATTGGGCACTGCACAGAGTGTGACGCACAATTGTCTATAAAAGCAGAGAACATGCCAGTAAATAATGAACCAGTTGTGCTTCAATGCATAATCCGCAATGTTGATGACAGTCTCCATACTGGCAAAGCAAAACGGAAGTTATCAAGGGATCTGAGAACACGTGTGTCTAAAGAACTCTGGGAAGGCCGGAAACCAGCACATGTATGCTGAGCAGCTGAGGCTTACAAAATGATGTATGTTGGTGACCCAGAGCCTAGCCACCTGCCAAATCTGGCAACATTAAGAAAAGCCAAACAAGAGATGGGTGACAAAGAGCTTGGAGACAAAGACCCAATCATGTCATTGCATCTACTAAAATACAGTGTACCCCACAATGGAAGCATTCATGACATAGGCCTTGATAGGTTTTTTTGCCATTACTGGACCCCTTCTCAGATGCAAGTGTATCAAATGAAATCCAAGTACTCTGGCTCATTTGTGAGTTTTGATGCAACAGGTACAGTTGTGAAAAGACGGAGAAGACCCTGTGGCAATTCTGGACATGTCTTCCTGTATCAAGGTGTTTTGTGTTCACAGGGAGATCATATTCCAGTAGTGCAAACACTATCAGAGAGCCACACCATCAATTCTATTGCCAACTGGCTCACGGAATGGCAACGAGCAGGTGCTGCTGTGCCCAAAGAGGCGGTCTGTGATTTCTCCTTGGCTTTGCTTGGAGCACTGGTTAAAGCCTTCACTCCTTACCCAGACCTGAAAACATACATCAATCAGTGCTTTGGAGTGCTGGCAAGGAAGCCCGAAGACTCAAAGCTACCACATTGCTTCATCAGGGTAGATGTTGCACACTGCATCAAGCTCATTAGTCGGTGGGAATTCCTAAGACAAAGAGGAAACAGAGTTAGAGAATTATATCTACGAGCCATGGCACAACTTTTACAGTCTGATACACTGGAAGATGCAAGGGAGCTCATTCATTCAATTGCAGTTCTTGCCTTCAGTGAATCAGAAGGAAATGATGACAAAGGTTTACCTGTTGTCTCGGAAACATGCAAAGCACAATTGAAGAGACGATTTGCAGAGGGGGTCTTGCCATGTGTCACTGAAGATGACCATTTAACAGAGGTGACCGGAGTCGAGGAGACACTCCACACAGATCTGAAAACATGGGTTACAGAAATCTGTGAAGAAAGTAAGATGATTGCAGCACATCATGGTGACAGAGACAATCTTCATTTCCTTCCAGAGCTTGTCCCAAATATAATAAGAATGGCATGCTACCTACCCCTTTGGACAGCTGTGATGGTTCCACACTTCAAAAGCATACACAACACAGCAAGCTCTGCAAATGTTGAGGCTGAATTTAAAAACATAAAACATGGTCTTTTCCAACATGAAAGCCTCCCCATCCAAATTGACCATTTTGTCATACGCCACCTTGAGTTTCTTGAGGGAAACATGAGGCTTTCCTCTGCACCGGTGAAGACAGAGGACATTGAGACAAAGAATCAAAAGACAAAAACTGCCCATAGTGAGCAGGACACAGAGGTTAAGCAACAAATAGTGTGGAAAGACCCTGTTGAAAACTGCAAAGAGGGCAAAAATGCTGTTGGATACATTTCAGTGTGTTCACCTAAAATCAGGTGTGAGGCAGGTCAATGCGGATTGCAATGTTGCTAACATTATCGCATCAACAATGAAACAAATGCCAAGTGCAACACTTACAGCTGAGTGCTCTTCTCCATACTGCAGCCGAAATACAAAATCGTCAAGGACCATCTATCTCCTACCAGTCAACGTAGATATTCTACAAACTGGTGGACTGAAAAGCCTCCAAGCAGCACTGGAAGATGGGCTACACCTCAACAGGTCCAAGTGTCTGAAGCCACTGAAATCACCCCAAGAGTGTCCAGATAGCTGGAAAATTAAGGATGATCCATCAATGAAATTCCTCTGCAATGGCTCTGTCACACACAGATGCATACCTGGACAACTACTGTGTATTGAAACAAGTGTGGATACTAACCATCCACTGTCTGAAATCCCTGTCAACATGGAGCTGGACAATCAGTTGTTCACTTTGCAAGGGGTTGTTGCATTCATTCCAGGACCAACAAGGGAATCTCTTGGACATTACGTGGCTTACTGCAGAAGAAACTCTTTTGCCTGGGAGAAATATGATGACCTACGTGACCATGTAACAATAGTCTCAGCAAAAAACTAAATACAACCCCATGTCATGTTGTTCACAAAGTAGGACTAAAACCTTTGATTAATGAATTTCTTGGACTGGTCTCTGCAGAAATTAGTTCATAATCAATAAGAGAATGGTCTATATTGTTTGTCTATTGTTGTTAATCTACATTATCTCTATTCACTTTATGCCTGTTTTAACAGTTCCATGATTTTTTGAACAGAAGTTCTATTTTTCTTTAGTAAATGTTCTGTTATGTTATTTGTACCCAGATCTATTCATTTTAACACTTCTCTTACATTAAGTCAAAACATTTTTGTAGTTCTCTTATTTTATGGTTCTTTAAAAAAATATTTGTAAATTCTCCACTGAAATTGCTCTGTTATTTTTACATTCATCTTTGCATTTAAAAGGAAACACATTTGGATATGTTGTCTGTTCAGCTGAGAGAGAGTCAATCAATCACATACCGTTTTTTTAATCTTGAGCTTGATGAAGTCACTGGCAATAAAACATTTCCATATCTAAAGAAGAAAAGACAATGACAGCAGCGGCCCTGTGCGAGCACAAACGCACCAGACAGGTTTGTAGACAAGATGGATGGAGAGCTCGGCTTGCTTGCGTGACGTCACTACTCCTCCAAAGATTTTGTGATGTCTGAAGAATGGAATAATTTATGATGGTTCTTTCTACGGCACAAAACAGCACAAATTGAGCACAAACAAAAGGCACCGTTTTGGGTCGATTTGGACGGCATGTGGTGGAGAGTGACTTCACTGTCCCGAATCCAATGTGTTATTTCTAAGGAGGGGAAAAATATACAATGTTCATCTTAACGGCACAAACCGGCACAAATCGAGCACAAACGAACGGCACAGTTTTGCAACGATTTAGACCATATGGGGTGGACAGTTCTGTAACTGTACTGTAAAAAGTTTATTTTTTTATGTTTAAGAGGGGATCGTAGTTGCAATGTGTGGCAGCGGGGGCGTGGTCAAGTGCCCGTCCGAAGGGAGAAAGCGGTAAGGGCGCTTGCACCTGAGCTAAATTATGTCTAACACCTGTCTCTAATTTCAGTGAGTTTGGGGAGAGCGGCATAAAAGAGCACCAGTGCCTCCAGTCGGGAGAGAGAGAGCGCAAGTCTAGTGTTGGCAGCTGAAGTCCACAAGAGTTTATGTTTTTCAAGAAAGTCTGTGTTCATTATAAGTAGTTTATGTTCAGTTCTGTAACTTTACTTTGGAGAAATTAAAAAGCCTTACCTTTGTGTTCCACCCCGTTTCCACGTCCTTCCTCCTCTCTGGAGAAGCTAAATCACGTTACACTGGTGCCGAAACCCGGGAACAAAAAAATAATAAATATTCGTCCATGGAGAAGGGTCACCCCGTTGAGTCCTCCCAGCTGGCCGAAGTCCTCCAGTCCCTCGCTACTCTACATCAGAGCCACCAACAGTCCCTGCTTGAGCTCAGGCAGGACCAAGATCGGCGGTTCTTTGAAATCATGCCGGTTCAAGCAGAGGATCGACTCGCCATCCGGAGCCTACTCAGCCAGGAGGCCGCACCAGCCACAGCCGCGACCCCGGACACCTACGCCATGTCGCCCCCAATCACATTACAGAAGATGGGGACGAGTGATGATGCAGAAGCGTTCCTCGATCTGTTTGAAAGAACCGCTGAGATTTGGGGCTGGCCGCAGAGTCAGTGGGCAGCCCGCCTGGTTCCACTTCTGTCCGGGGAAGCCCAACTCGCGGCTCAACAATTGCCGGCATCAAGCCTCCTGGCCTATGGGGACCTCAGAAAAGCCATTCTGCAACGGGTTGGTCGGAGCCCCGAGGAAAGCCGTCAACATTTCCAGGCTATGAAGCTGGAGAAGTCCGACCGCCCGTTCGCCTTTGCCCAGCGGCTCCGTGATGCCTGCCGAAGGTGGCTGCTAGTGGGGGACCGCGACGTCGAGGGGCTCGTCGATCAGGTGGTGCTGGAGCAGTTAATTCATCGGTTGCCCAGGAGAACGGCGGAGTGGGTCCAGTGCCACCGCCCGGCGTCGCTGGAGGCAGCCGTCCAGTTAGCGGAGGACCACATGGCAGCAATCCCAAGGGCGGATGAGCCCTCTCTCTCTCTCTCTCCCTCTCTTCCCCCTCCCCCTGTGTTTTCTTCCGCTCTCTCCCATTCCCCTCAACCCTCTCCCTCTGTCCTCTCTCCAGGTCCCGTTCCTGCCCCCCGCAGGCGAGGAGCCTGGCTGAGACCAACATCACAAACAACAGTCTCGTCCCGTCCCTTCCCCACAACCTACAGCTGCTCTGCCCCTCAGGTGGGAGCATCTGCCGAAGCAGGTATGGGTGTCGCGCCTGGGCCGGCCTGCTGGAGATGCGGCGACCTGAGCCACTTCCGTGATCAGTGTCCGATGATGGAGGTGGGGACGGTTGTTCAGGTTTCTGATCCCCCGCATGCTGAGACCAACATCACAAACAACAGTCTCGTCCCGTCCCTTCCCCACAACCTACAGCTGCTCTGCCCCTCAGGTGGGAGCATCTGCCGAAGCAGGTATGGGTGTCGCGCCTGGGCCGGCCTGCTGGAGATGCGGCGACCTGAGCCACTTCCGTGATCAGTGTCCGATGATGGAGGTGGGGACGGTTGTTCAGGTTTCTGATCCCCCGCATGCTGCCCCCGATTGGGCTGGAGCGTACCGGATTCCGGTAAGAATCCAGGGGGGTACACACCAAGCTTTGCTGGATACCGGTTGTAATCAGACCACCATCCAGCAACGCTTGGTTCAACCCGGGGCTTTGAGCACGGCTAAGCGGGTAAGGGTGAGGTGTGTGCATGGGGATGTTCACAACTATCCGATGGTGACTATGCTAATTAAATTACGAGGGAAAAAACATAGGTGGAGGCAGCGGTTAGTTCCCGCCTCACCCATCCTCTGATTTTGGGGACCGATTGGCCTGCATTTAGGGAACTATTAGGGAGTATTTGTAAGGATGGGTCCTGCACTAAAATAGGGAGATGTGCGATGTGCGACGCTTTGGCAGGGGAGGTGGGAAAGATGGCTCGATCCCCTGTTGTTTGCAGTGCGAGAGGTCCCGCAAGCCTCAACCGGCTTCTCTCCATTTGAGCTACTGTATGGGCGACGCCCACACATTATCTTGGATATCATACGTGAAGACTGGGAGGAGGGACCTTCGAATAGTAAGAATGAAATTCAGTACGTCCTTGATCTCAGAGCAAAACTCCACACTTTGGGGAAATTAACACAGGAGAATTTGCTCAGGGCCCAAGAACGCCAACGCCGACTGTACGACAGGGGATCGCAACTAAGGGAATTTGCACCGGGAGATAAAGTTCTTGTATTGCTTCCCACGTCGAGCTCCAAATTACTCGCAAAGTGGCAAGGGCCCTTTGAGGTCACACGACAAGTGGGGGATCTCGATTATGAGGTTAAGCGAACCAATAGGGGGGATGCACGTCAAATATACCACCTCAATCTCCTTAAATTATGGAGGGAGGCGGTCCCTGTGTCGTTGGCTATGGTAGTTCTAGAGAGGGCGGAGCTCGGACCGGAGGTTAATCCAAAGCCTGCTCACAATGCCCCGGTCATTTGTGGAGACCACCTCTCCCCGTGCCAACGATCAGAGGTTGCCAGGTTGCAAAGAGAGTTTGCGGACGTGTTTTCTCCTCTACCGGGTCGTACGAACGTCATCGAGCACCACATCGAGACCGAGCCGGGGGTGGTGGTTCGTAGCCGCCCTTATCGCCTCCCCGAGCATAAGAAGAAAGTTGTTCGGGACGAATTGGATGCGATGCTCGATATGGGGGTAATAGAAGAGTCCCACAGCGACTGGTCCAGCCTGGTCGTTCTTGTCCCCAAGAGTGATGGGTCTGTGCGGTTCTGTGTGGACTACAGAAAAGTCAATGCGGTGTCTAAATTTGACGCGTACCCAATGCCCCGGGTTGATGAACTGCTCGATCGGTTAGGTACGGCTCGCTTTTATTCGACCCTGGACTTAACAAAGGGTTATTGGCAGATCCCCTTGACACCAATTTCCCGTGAAAAAACAGCCTTCACCACGCCGTTCGGATTACACCAATTTGTGACACTTCCGTTCGGTTTGTTCGGGGCCCCAGCCACGTTCCAGCATCTGATGGACCGTATCCTTCACCCGCACTCCGCTTACGCCGCTGCCTATTTAGATAACATCATTATCTATAGTAATGATTGGCAGCGGCATATACAACATCTGAGGGCGGTCTTGAAGTCGCTGCGGCGGGCGGACTCACAGCAAACCCCAAGAAGTGCGCGATTGGGCGTGTGGAGGTACGGTATCTGGGGTTCCACTTGGGTCATGGCCAGGTGCGTCCCCAAATTGATAAGACCGCGGCGATTGCGACTTGCCCTAGACCTAAGACCAAAAAGGGGGTGAGGCAGTTCCTGGGGCTGGCTGGCTATTATAGAAGATTTGTGCCTAATTATTCGGATGTCACCAGCCCGCTGACTGACCTCACTAAAAAGGGGGCTCCAGATCCGGTCCAATGGTCGGAGCAGTGCCAACAGGCGTTTACACGAGTTAAAGCCGCACTCTGTGGAGGGCCGCTCTTGTATTCACCTAACTTCTCTCTCCCTTTCTTATTACGGACGCTTCAGACAGAGGGCTGGGGGCCGTACTCTCGCAGGTGGTGGAGGGGGAGGAGCGCCTGTTTCCTTAAGGGAAACAAAGTACAGCACTGTAGAGAAGGAGTGTCTGGCCATCAAGTGGGCGGTCCTCACACTCCGCTACTACCTGCTGGGGCGGGCCTTCACTCTCTGCTCGGATCACGCCCCACTGCATTGGCTCCACCGCATGAAGGATACTAACGCCTGGATCACCCGTTGGTATCTGGCTCTTCAGCCTTTTAAGTTCGAGGTGGTCCACAGACCGGGGGTGCAGATGGCTGTCGCCGACTTCCTCTCCAGAAATGGGGGGGGAGTGGTAGGCAGGCCGGATGACGCCCCGACCTGAGTCGGGCAGTGGGCGTATGTGGCAGCGGGGGCGTGGTCAAGTGCCCGTCCGAAGGGAGAAAGCGGTAAGGGCGCTTGCACCTGAGCTAAATTATGTCTAACACCTGTCTCTAATTTCAGTGAGTATGGGGAGAGCGGCATAAAAGAGCACCAGTGCCTCCAGTCGGGAGAGAGAGAGCGCCAGTCTAGTGTTGGCAGCTGAAGTCCACAAGAGTTTATGTTTTTCAAGAAAGTCTGTGTTCATTATAAGTAGTTTATGTTCAGTTCTGTAACTTTACTTTGGAGAAATTAAAAAGCCTTACCTTTGTGTTCCACCCCGTTTCCGCATCCTTCCTCCTCTCTGGAGAAGCTAAATCACGTTACACAATGTTTCTTTGAACGGCACAAACCAGCACAAATCGAGCACAAACAAACGACACCGGTTTGGTGCGATTTAGATGAGGTGGGGTGGAGAGTGATGTCACTGCCCCGAATTATATTTGTTATTTCTAAAGGAGGGGATATAGATACAATGTTAATTTTAATGGCACAAATCGGCACAAACCGAGCACAAACGAACGACACAGTTGTTGTGCGATTTAGAAGAAATGGGGTGGAGAGTGACGTCACAGCTCCCGAATTAAATTAGCTATATCTGCGAAAGGAAAATAGATACAATGTTTGTTTTAACGGTAAACCAGCACAAACCGAGCACAAATGAATGACACCGGTTTGGAGCGATTTGAACGACATGGGGTGGAGAGTGACGTAACACTACCAAAAAAATTATGTTCAATATCTCAAACACCAAACCAGCACAAACGTTCGTTTTTGCGGCACAAATCAGCACAAACGCAGCACAAACCAATGGCATAGTTTTGGAGATTATTTCGTTTTATGGGGTGCCAACTTCCTGCTGGAGTTCTACCAGTAATTTTACCCCTCCTGGACCTGGGGTTGCCTTTGATGACCAGACGTGCTGCGTGCAAAACCCTCCAGAATCACCCAATGAAGTCCAGTGTTTTAAGATGTTCCTTACTGAGGACCTAATTGAGGAAACTGTTGAGGAAACAAACCGCTATGCCACAGAGCAGCAGGAGAATACACCACATGAAGTGAAAGGCAAGATTGCAAAGTGGGTTTCAACAAATGCTCACGAAATGTACACATTCCTGGTGGCAGTGCTGCTAATGGGAATTGTTAAAAAAAAACTCACTTCGTGATTATTGGAGTACAGATCCCATGGTTCTGACACCATTTTGCGGGACTTTGTTTTCCCAGGACCGCTTTCTTCTGCTCTTCCGCTGCCTACACTTCTCCAACAATGCGATTGCAAACATTAACGACCCCCTGCAAAAAATCTGAAACATTTTCACAGCTTTCACGTCATCCTTTCGTAACATCTTTTTGCCCTACAGGGATCTGTGTGCCGATGAGTCATTGATGAAATTCAAGGGTAGGCTGTTATTTCGCCAGTTCATACCAACTAAACGCCACAGACTTGGGGCCAAATTTTTTGTGTTATGTGATGTGCTTATTGGTTACGTGCAGAACATTATCATATATGCAGGATCCACCACCGACATCCAGCACTATGAAGGCCTTGGAATCTCTGGGTCTGTTGTCATGAAATTACCGGCCCCATACTTGAAAAAGGGTCACATCCTGTTCGTGCACAACTGGTACAGTAGTCCCACACTGTTCCAGCACTTCCTGTCTCTGGACACAGGAGCTTGTGGGACAGTTCGAGCCAACAGGAAGGTAATCCCAACATTCACCTGCAAAATGTCAAAAGACCAGGTTGAATGTAGAGAAAATGGAACACAACTGGCAGTGAAATGGCATAACAAGAGGGATATTCGCCTTCTTACCACCTTGAGTGTTGCTCCATGTTTTGAGGAGTACCACACACTGAAGCATTACAGAGTTTATTACTGATTTCTAAATAAAATAAGCACATTTTAATTAAAAGTTGTTATTGTTGTTATTACATTTGTATTAGTTATTGTTATATTTCCATTGTTATTGTAAATTGTGTATTTTTCCATATAATTGGTTTATTATCTAGGAAATGTGTGCTTTTGTTTACCAAAAAAGCAATGTAATGAATGCTATTTATTAGTTGTTATTGTTGCTTGTATTTATTAAAATATTTATATTGCTAATCATTATATTGATATTTCTTTAAAAAATATTAGCTATATACAAATGCATAATAAAATCATAGATAAAATTAAATTTAATATTATTAAGAATAATGCTAATACTGAATACTGAATCTCTTGTCTCTCACAGAGCAAACATTTCATACTAGTAACACATTTGAACATCTAATGGTGATGGGAGGAATCAGTGAGACATATGAATTGCAAATGTTAAACATAGCTATGCCAACACAGGAACAAAAATGGCTTCAAATTTTATTTTAATTGTACAGCCAATTGTCATACTCTGTTTGTTGGAATATGAGAATAACAGCTTTTGATCAAAGAGGACATGATAAAACATTATATATATGCAATATACCATAACATTAGTGCAGTAAACTTAGTTTTATATTTGACATTCTTGACAATACTCAAACTCTCCGTGCCTATGACATATTCAAGTCAAACCAACTTGGAAATGCATAAATAGGGTTTCTTTGCCTAGCACAAAGCTGAATAAAAAAAATAAATAAAAAAAATCATATCAAATTTTATTAGCACTATAAATCAATTAAACAATTTAACCATTTGATATTATGACATCACAAAAAATAAGAAATGCTCTTAAAAATATCCTTTTCATGACAAGACTCTGTGGAACTTACATTCGATTTATTTAGATTAATTGTGCAACCCTACTTACCGCCTTATGCGAGGAAGGATACTGGTATACCAGTTCCACATTTTCCTAGAAACGTTACAGGCCCTATGGTACAAATATGATGAGAATGATCATGATCAACTGCAAAATGAGCAAAGATGATGCAGAGTAGTAAAGTAGTAAGATACTCACAGAGCACATGAGAGCTGTGCAACACTTCCATTTGTGTTAGCCCATGTTTTGCGTACCACAAACTGAAGCATTACTGAAAACTGTGAAATAAAATAAGCAAATGTTAGTTATGGTTACAGTACCATTGTTGTGTATTGTAAATGGTGTATTTTCATTGAAATTGGTTTATAATCTATTAAATGTGTCCATTGTAGGCTTTTGTTTACCACAAATGCAATGTAATTGAATGTTATGAATGCTGTTTAGTAGCTGTTATGGTTATATTGCTTGTATTTGTTAAAATATTTATATTGTTAATCATTATATTGATATTTATAAAAAAAAAAGTTGTATTGTCTATAAACAAATGCATATAAAAGCATAGATCAATAAATACATTTAAAAAAGAGCAAAGATACATGTTTTTATACTGTATACACAAGACAGATCATAATCATAGACTTTCTGTCATAACTCAATTTTGTAAAATGTGTATTTTACCTTTGCATTAGAGTATATTGCTGATGAATTACATATCATGCTACTTTCAATTGCAATCCATTCCTAACATTAGCATTAGAATAGACTATAGACTATACCTCACACAACATCTTTTAACCAAAGTGAACACGATAAAACATTAGATATGTGCAATATGCCCACAACATTACACAAGCAGTGAACAGCATGAGCTATTACGTAAATTATATCAAACTACGATAAATACATATCATAAACATATTATTAATGCATTTATCATGGTCTACACGTGTTTGCAAATAATCAACAATTCTCAATCGAAAAAGACTAAAAATTTACTCATCAGTAGCAATCCTGTAATGCGTTGTCAGAAAAGTTGCACGTGGGAGTGAAGTTCAAAGCCAGAGTAAATAAATAAATAAATGTAAATATAAACCATTGGTTAAAACCAATGGCAAAAACACTTGAAAGAGCAGTTTTCAATCAGATCTCTGCCTATCTCTCAAAGAACAAGCTGCTGGATGACAATCAGTCAGGCTTCAAAAGTGGTCACTCCACTGAGACTGCCCTGCTGTCTGTCACAGAGTCGCTGAGACTGGCAAAAGCTGAATCCAGAACATCCGTTCTGATTCTGCTGGACCTTTCTGCAGCCTTTGACACAGTCAACCATCAGATCCTACTCTCCACCCTCTCTAAACTGGGCATCACCGGAACTGTGCTTGACTGGTTCAACTCCTATCTCTCAGGTAGGTCTTTTAAGGTAGCCTGGAGAGGTGAGGTATCCAAGCCACATCAGTTACTTACTGGGGTACCTCAGGGATCAGTGCTTGGGCCACTTCTCTTCTCCATATACACAACGTCATTAGGACCCATCATCCAGTCACATGGTTTCTCTTACCACTGCTACGCTGGTGACACGCAACTTTACTTGTCTTTCCAGCCCAACGACACCACAGTGACCGCTTGAATCGCTGCCTGTCTGGCTGACATCTCAGCCTGGATGAAGGAACACCACCTGCAACTCAACCCAGCCAAGACTGAACTCCTTGTCTTTCCAGCCAACCCTGATGTTGAGCACAACATCACTGTGCAGCTGGGTCCAACTACAGTGTTGCCTTCCAAAACGGTCAGAAATCTAGGGGTAACCATTGATGACAAGCTAAATTTCACAGACCACATCTCAAAGACTGCAAGATCATGTAGATTTACACTCTACAATATCAGGAATATAAGACCCTTCCTCTCTGAACATGCCACACAACTGCTTGTTCAGTCACTTGTCATAACTAGACTGGACTACTGTAATGCTCTCTTTGCAGGCCTTCCTGCATGTGCTATTAGACCTCTGCAAATGATCCAGAATGCAGCAGCACGTCTGGTCTTTAATGAACCAAAGAGAGCACATGTTACACCACTCTTTGTCTCTCTCCACTGGCTGCCGGTTCATGCACGTATTAAATTCAAGGCCCTGATGCTGGTATACAGAACAATCACTGGGTCTGCTCCAGCATACCTAAAAACATTTATGCAGAGCTACACTATCACCAGAAGCCTGCGGTTGGCAAATGAGCGGCGCCTTGTACCAAAACAAAGAGGCACCAAAACACTTTTCCGGACTTTCAGCTTTATCATACCATGTTGGTGGAATGACCTCCCCAACTCAATCCGTGAAGCTGACTCACTCTCTATATTCAAAAAACAGCTAAAAACACATCTTTTCCAAGAGTATTTAACCAGCCGCTAAAAAAAAAAATAAAAAAATAAAAATATATAATTTTCTAAATGTATTAACAATTCTTGTTGCACTTAAATCGGTTTTGTATACTATTGTGATGATACTGAAACTTTGTAGTATGGCACTTTTCGTACCACTGTCTCCTTAAGATGATTCGCTTATGTTCTTCCTCTTTTGTAAATCGCTTTGGATAAAAGCGTCTGCCAAATGAATAAATGTAAATGTAAATGTATATGTAAAACTTATTATAGTTTATACATGTTTTAAACCAACGAGGAAGGGTTTAAAGTGAAGAAAAAAGTGACACGCTTACCTATACTGTGTCCACCAGCTCCAAGCGCAACAAGACAATGGGGAGTCTTTCTGTCATGCCCAGAGTATCACTTGAGAAGCTTGGTGCGTAAATCTTACATGCGAAAGGGTTAAAACTCATCTATTTAAAATTGCATAGGCTTATAAGTAGGTGCAGTGGTAAAATTGCTGTGCATTGTCTGTGATTGTGTTTTGTGTCCTAATTTTAATTATTATGTTATATGTATAAACTCTGTACAGCATTTTGGCCAAATGCTGTTGTTTTTAAATGTGCTTTATAAATAAATAAGACTGACCAACTATATCATTAACTTCTAGGTTACTGTTGTAACCTCTGTTTCGCTTCTTCGACCTTGTGTTGTGTCGCGGTGCCCTGTCGCGGTCTTAGGATCACATGAGTGTCTGACGGACCGAACTCCATGCAGGTGTCACTGACAGAGAAAGCTTGCAGGTTCCCAACCCTCTTGATGGAGGCAAGCGCGATCAGGAGGGCCATCTTCAGGGAGAGGGCCTTGAGTTCGACTGATTCTAGCAGCTCGAAGGGGGGTCTCTGAAGGCCCGAGAGGACCACTGAGAGATCCCAGGAGGGGAACAGGCTTGGCCGGGAGGGATTCAACCTCCGGGCACCTCTTAGGAACCTGATATTTAAGTCGTGCTTATTGAAAGACTTGCTGTCTACTGAGTCGCGGTGTGCCGTGATAGCAGCTACATTCACCTTCAAGGTGGAGGGGGACAGCCTCCCCTCCAGCCTCACCTGCAGAAATGAAAGCACTGACCCAACTGCGCACCTCTGTGGGTCTTCAGCCCGGGAAGAACACAAATTTGCGAACAAGAGCCACTTAAGGGCGTAAAGTTGCCTTGTAGAGGGAGCTCTGGCTTGGTTGATCGTGTCTAAGACAGCAGGTGGTAGGCCAACTAGATCTTCCGCATCCCGTCCAGGGGCCAGACATGAAGGTTCCAGATGCCAGAGGGTGCCCCGTCCCTGAGAAAGAAGGTCCTTCCTCAGAGGAATTCGCCAGGGAGGGGCTGTCGTGAGGAGTACGAGATCTGAGAACCATGTCCGAGAGGGCCAATAAGGGGCCACTAGAATTACTTATTCCTTGTCCTCCTTGTCCTTGCACAGCACCTGTGCAAGAAGGCTCACTGGGGGAATATGTACTTGTGCAGCCCCATGGGCCAGCTGTGTGCCAGCGTGTCTGTCCCGAGGGGAGCCTCCGTTCGGGCGTACCAGAGTGGGCAGGCAGTGGGCAGGCAGTGGGAGGTCTCTCGGGAGGCGAATAGGTCTACCTGTGCCTTGCCGAGCCGTTCCCAAATCAGCTGGACCGATTGGGAGTGAAGCCTCCACTCTCCGCTAGGCAATCGTTGTCGTGATAGTTTGTCCGCTACCACGTTGAGGTTGCCTGGGATGTGAGTGGAACTCAGTGACTTGAGTTGCTGCTGGTTCCAAAGGAGGACACGACGGATGTTGCGGGAGTGTACGCCGCCTTGGCGATTTATGTAAACTACCATGGTGGTGCTGTCTGAGCAGATGAGGATGGGAGAAACCTCTGCAGGGCAAGAAGTACAGCCAACAACTTGAACTGCAATTGATGTTCCAGCGCAGCGGAGCCCCTTTCCAACGGCCCGCTGCTGTGTTCCCGTTGCACACGGCGCCCAAACCCAGTTTGGAGGCGTCTGTGGTGACCAGGACGCGTCGGGACACCTGCTGCAAAGAGACTACTGTCAGTATAAAGAAGAGGTCTATCCAGGGTTTGAAAGTTTTGCGGCAAGCGTGGGTGATGAACACATGGTGCATGCCGCGGTGCCATGCTCGTCTCAGGACTCGAGTATGGTGCCAGTGCTGAAGCGGTCTCGTATGCATCAACCCCAGCGGTGCGACCGCCGCGGAGGACGCCATATGCCCCAGGAGCCTCTGGAAATGTTTTAAGGGGACCGCCATGCCTGGCCTGAACGCGGTGAGGCATTTCAGCACTGACTGCACGCGCTCATTGCTGAGGCGCGCTGACATTGAGTCTAACTTTGTGGAAAATTGTGTTTTTTATGGACACTTCTCAAGCCCAATGGAGATACTTGTTAAACAGATAGCCTGATTAATCATCTTTTCATTGCTCATTTAGATGCACAGTTCAAATAGTAGGAAGATGTAATTCAGTGCATTCCATCTATAATAAAAAGTCAAAATTGCCAAAAGTGACGATACCCTAGTACCATCTATGACAGGTGTGGGGAACGTCAGGCCTCAGGGCCATATAAGGCCTGCTAGACCATTTTATCTGGCCCGCAATTACATTTGAGAAATAATTTGACAAGCAAAATATGGCCATGAATCAATTAACCTGAAAAAAAAAATATTTTCAAATACTTTTTAAAAATTATTTTAAATGATCACAACACAAAATATTTTATAATAGACAGACCTTTTAATGCTTTTGGTGTGTGAGCATGTAACGGAATGCGTACATTAATTTCAACCCACAATCAGAAATTGCAAGCAATTGGGCCGTGAATAATTTAGTAAATACTCAAATGGCCCATAATGGAAAAAAAAGTTTGAACTAACCTATGCACCCTCCTATGTGAGCAATACCACAAAGTAACATACCACACATACTATCTTCATAGCTAATGCTACAAAAAGTTTGCAGAATTTTGTGATGTCCAAAATACTGAGAAACAATAAGCATGTCACATCCAATGGAAGGATTAATCAGTCTGCTGAACTGATTGCTACCAAAGACGGCCAATTACAGCCACTGTAATAATAAGGAGTTACTGTAATTGCTTATTGTCAGTTATACCCACTTATGGCCCTGTGTCCTCAGGTAGCAGGCAACAGCTCTCTCTTATGCAGTGAACAAAGACTACAGCTGACCTTCTTCTAAACTGGCCATGCTCTCATTGGTCTCTGTGGAACACAGACACACAAACAATCAAGACTGTGTGTGTGCGGGTATTAATGTGAAAACTAATTGTGATTCATAACATGTTGAACATAATCATGCAATCAATGTAATCTCTATAAATGGGCAAAACATTATGCTTGTTTATTATTCATGATCTCCTACCACTTGATGGGAACAAATAACGATATGCAGGTATGATAAACTATAATAAATTGTCCAGCATGTTTATTCAGATGTAAAATATACATATGTGTACTCATGCATACACCCACCCTCAGCAAAACTGTAAACACACAAACCCATGCAAACCTCTCCACATGTACATCCTTCCGGCAACAACAATGGAGGCAGGATGAGGGAGACGAACATCTGATTTGTCACATTTGAAACGCTAATGTTTAAACCAAAAGGAAGAGCACACAGTAATGTGTTCATTCATCTGCATAAACACCACCTGTCCCAGCATAGACAGCTCCTCAAGCACTGAAAGTTTAGTGGCAGCCTACATGCCAGCCAATCAACGCCGGCCCAGATGTGGTACCACCATACTGATCGTTTTCAAGTGTCAGAAAGAGCTCAAGAGAGAAAGTGCTGTCGGTGCTGGAGAGATAATGCTTTCATTTCATGTCATCTGACAGTGAAAAGAAGAAGAGACACACTAACACAAAGAAAAACAGGGCACACAATCACAATTGACATCCAATGGTTATTTTTGCTGCCCCTTTATTGAAGCTTGCAACTAACCCATATATTCCTCAGGACTTGCTGATGGATAATTTGGATCATATTTGGCATCTTGCAGGCTTATTTAAAAAAAAAATTCCCATCATTTGTCTAACTTGTGTGCAGGTGAGTTGTATAATTGCATTGATCCATGCATCTTCTTTTAACACGTAATCATGCCTGGAACAGATCTCTAATATCAGAGTCCATTTTTTTTTTATTTGTTTTCTTTTTTGAAGCAATGGTAAAACAACTTCATACTTCATCTACATTGTAGGCATTACTGTCCTGATTCTAAACTACTGTCCTTTGATCCTCTATGAAAACAGACATTTACACAGACTGATTCTTATGTAATGTCAATGTATCCCTACCAAATTAGAATTAGATGACCATGTCATTTTGTTGTTCAAAAAATACTTTGTAAAGCATCAAGAAATACAGTGCCTTGCAAAATGTTTAAGCCCCTGCTACAACACAATATGTAATAATAATATTTTGTAATACCCTACCAAAATGTAATACATTTTCACACAATCGTGTAATAACACATGCATTTTGTAACAAACATCTTAAGTGAAAGATAATAAATTTGCTGCATTTTATAACAACATATTCATAAATTACAAAAAGGATATGAAAGAAAAGCGTTTGGAAATCCCATTTAGCACTATTGGTTCAATTATCAGGAAGCATGGCCATCAAACATCCCGACACTGCCAAGAGAAGGTTGCACCTCAAAGCTTTCCATGAACACTTGAAGACTTGTGAGAGAAGTCAGAGAGAGCCCAATGATCACTTTGAAGTTCAGTAGCCGAGAAGTATGTAAGTGCATTAGTCAATTTCAAAGGCTTTGCATAAGACTGGCCTGAGTGAACAATAAACTAAGCCAGCTGAGAAGCAGTAAGTGATACAAATGACAAGAAAATAATGCAAGAGAACCTATTTCAGTATACTAAAACACTGAGGCTTGGAACATTACATTATTTTACATGTACGACTGAAATCTTCACTGATTTTGCTTAATAAGCCAATAACTTGTAAGGTCATGAAAATGCTTTGAGTGATTTTCTTTTATCAGGGTATGGTTACAAAATGTTTAAGTAAATAATGATCAGCAAAGGTTGATTTTTGCCTATTACCCCAATTTTGTGTTGTTTGAAAGTGTTAAAACACTTTTAATGGCATTCTTATTGGCTTATGATGATTTCAAGTATCATGTATACACTTTTCATGCATTGTCAGATTTTTTAAATAAGCTGATTTTAAGTATTTTATCAGTATATTAGTGTGCATGTAAATGCACTCATTGATACCAATCACAAGGCAGTTTAATGCTAGATTGACTAGAATAAATATAAACGTTCTGGAAAGACCCAATGAAAACCCTAAATTCAGCTGATAGTCCAGATATTAATTAAATACTCATATATAAGCAGTAACTATTTTTATTTTCAAAGCTATACGAATGATACAATAATTTTGCAAACATTTTGAGGGGATTCTATACTTTGAAAAGGAAATATTACATAAATCAAAATTTTATCTGAATAGTTTTCAACTGTATTCATAGTACATTCTTCCAGTCACTCTACAATACTCCAGTGTAGGATTATCCATGATCAAAGCCATAAAATTAACACAACATCACATTTCACAGATCACAGAGTTCCCCCACGAGCCATTAGAGAGTCATTAAAATGTCTATGGTGCCTATATTGCTGAAGGAGACCATCTCTCCCTTTGCTTAATTTCAAACAAGGGTTTGTAATGATGGAGCTGACCAATCATTTTTCCACAAGCTTAACCCTTTCCAGCCGGAGCATTCAAATTTGGGAACAATTATTCCCATGGTTCCTGTCTCAATATCTTCGCCGTCCACTCACCGATTTTATTTCTGAAAACTGCCAGATACTCATGACAATATAAGATAAAGGCACATATGATTGGTTAAGGGGTTACTGGGTGTGAATAATAAATGTATCATCATCTGCGTCATCCTCCATTTGCCTGGGCAGAGCCAGAGGGGATATCACGGGAGATTACCTCCAGTGTTGGACTTACTGCTTCAAATTGAAAAGTGAGGCGATCTTTCGAGGTAAGACAAGTTATTTAACATGTGTTGTCAATATTGTTTTTTGAAAGTCAAAAAGTTTTATTTATGACGCATTTATTTCTGGGAATAACGCTAGTTATTTCTAGAAAGAAATGACTTGACTGTCTGCGTTCAGCTAGCCTCTATTTTTAAGCTAATTTCTGTGAAACTTGTAAATTTTTAGCTAAATATCAGTAACTTTTTTGGCCAATTTTGTTGCTTGTGGAAGATAGTCAAACCTTTTTAGTTATGAAGCATTTATTTGTAGTACCGCTGCTGGCTAGTTTTTTCCTGGAAAAAAACGTGACCGTCATCGGCGAGCTTCTTCTTTTTATAAAAAACTTTTTTTGTCAGTTTCTGTGAAACTAGCTAAAGAAACATTAGTTAGCAATACTATTTACATTTTTAACTAAATATCAATAACTTTTTTGTCAATTATGTCACTTAAAAATCCACCTAAAGTAATGTGAGGCAGAGAGCAGATTGTTTTTGTTTTGTTTTTTTGTTTTTTTTGACGCTGTTCAGACATTTTTTTTTTTTTTAAGCTGTTCAGACCTACCTGGAAACTGGCCTGCTATAGTTATATAGCTTGTTGATTTTACCATGTAATAAAAAAATGTTTTAGATAACTTTCTATAATTTAGCAAATAGCCTTACCCATCCATCACACAGACATGATATGATTTTACATTGTGTGTAGCTTTCAGTACACAAGGAAAGTGTGAGAGGGCTGTTTGCAGTTGGACATTCTAGTTAGACTATTCAGTGTACGGATTTGTGAAGGACACACTGCTGGCTACCAATTGTGTACTTTTCTCCCTTTGCAAACACTAAAGCCTGTAGTCCCTCCTTCATCATCACTCCACACAGCCCATGTCCCTACATTTGAAGAGTCCTCTAAGAGATGTTGGCTATGCGCGCCGGAATGTAATGGCAAAAGACTTTGCTTGGTTCGCGATAGGAACTGCACTCAACTGAGTGTGACCAGTTTTGCGAAGAGGCCTAGGTTGGGCTCTGTTTACTGGTGTTGTTCACCTTTTCTCCCTCTTTTCTCTCCACAGGTATTGCAGTTGTTGAGTATTTATGAATTTACATACAGTATATTCTGTTCCTGCATTCTTTATTCTAAATGTATTTACTGTAAAAAGTTTGATTTTGTATGTTTTCCTGTGTAATTCTTATGTAATTCTAATGTTTAAATTAAATAAAGTGTGTGTTTTATTGAACACATAAAATTTATATTTGTGTTTGTGTCCTTCAATTTCAGATGCAATCTCAATTTATTATTACAGGTGCTCAAAAGGAGTATTTGAGGAGTGGTTATGTGAAATGTATCTTAACATTCTAAATGTTTGTTTTATTCTGTTTTCCCACTAATCACTACAATGGTCATAACTTTTAAACAATAGATTATATTTCTAATCTGTCTACTATTCTACATCGCCTACAAAATTATGCATAAAAATGCAGTTGTCTGATGAAGTATGGTGGCTGGAGAAATCTTTTTTAAAAAATTGCTGTGTGAAATCTTATTGATAAAGGATGATTATACTTAAATAATCCTACATATATTTATATAATTTGAAAGCCCTAGTTCTTCTATTCAATATGGTATATACAGTTATATGAATATGAATATAATATGAATTTGGATATGAATAACATATTCTGGCACAGAATGGAATTTTCTGAATTTTGGGCTCAGGCTGGAAAGGGTTAAACCCTCAGGAGGACCTTCTGAACTTCCACACAAAGCTAAAGCTGATTTTCTTTTAAAGGTTTCCTATTGAGATCCTCATGAGATCCTCAGTCCCAGTACTTGTTATTTAACCATATAAAATATACAACATACCTAGCCTTGCTAGATAATTCTGAAAATGACTCCTGGGACCTGTGATCATTTGTATAACTGAAAAATGAATGATTATAGCCGATGTACCTTTTGAAATATGTGTAGTGATTGGTAATCACTTATTACTAACAAATCGATGATTATAAACTTCAATCTGGTCATTCTACTAAGTATGGTAACTGTTCAACTGGATATTATACCCCGACAATCAGGTTTCTCATAATGTGTAATGTGCTATCCATGTTGTAAAACCAATGAATTAACCAGTATGATTTGTAAACAGGGATTTTCATTTTTTGTTACTTACATGTTTAATATTCATGAAAGAGTGTCATATTTAGTATGTAAATGCTTGCTTGTTTATGTAGAGAATGTTGATGACAATAAATGCCATGTCTCTTGTACTGTTGTCAAGAAATAAATGTTCATGCTTAAATGTGCACTATTTTTGAGCAGGAGTTTGTAAGAATCCTCCACAAAGGATTATAAATCAACTTTGGAAAATGGACAAACCAGTTGACCATGTGACTCTGAAAAGCCACTTCTGATTGGCTCAGGACACCTATGGGGTGCAGGCAATTTCAGTTCAAAACTTTCCTACCCAAGGATGAACTTCCTCTTCTGCTGAATTTCTCTCTTGCAACGCTTACTTTGAACCATCGCTTTGTCTCTCCTTTTCGGCTATCTTGCTGCTTCCAGATACTCCATGCCATGTAGAGTCCAAGGAAAACTTGGGTCACGCAAAGTCCAGAGGAAGCCTCTCACTCTCTGTTCTATGGTTCACACACCCAATGGTAGTCGCAAGTCCTCCTTGCAGAAGGCCTTCCAAAACATTGACGGAACGAACTTTCAAAAAAGAGCCAAAGAACCAAGCAACACAAGTACACCTCTAGACTTTTGCTCAAAGTGCTTGTGTATTAATTAAATACTTTGGGTAATCTGATTGCAAATCGATTTAGACTCAAAGAAGGATATATTTTTCTTAAGGCATTGTCAACAGTTAATTTTCTATGTATTGATAATTTACTTCACATTCTGTCACTACTCACCAACCTGTTTCATGTTGTATGTGTTAGATTAGTTTTATGTTTAGAATAGCAATATAGTTTGTCTGTATTGAAAGATAATTTGACTCTGGTATATTTTTATATAAAATCTCATATCTGTTTTTAAAAGATTTAGCTTCAAAGCTGTACCTAAATATGTGTAATATTATTTTCAATAAGCTATGAGAATAATATTACTCCAATAAATGAATTAATCATAATTGCCTTATTAAAGCTAATTCTTTACAACAGAAGTTGTGAGCGGATACAACAAATTATTTTAATGTTGGATAATTTTATTCAGACAAATAATCTTGTTATTTGTCATTTATCTATTTATAATGATTGTAGAATGTGACTGATTCCATTATAAATGTCCTTGCATATCAATGATGTAGAATAAGGACAGTGTAAATTAATTAATAGCTCACATACTGTTTGCCTACATATAATGGTGGAGAATTGCAGCACTTTAATAAATCCAGTGTATATCTACATCAACAGAAATTTGCTACATATAATGGTAGAGAATTGCAGCACTTTTATCTGTACCGTGTACATTTACCAAATTTCCTACACCAGTGTGATCAATTTCATCACCTTGATGTTGTTTAAAACAATATTTTGGAAGTCTCTTCTTAGTCTTTCTTGGTACAAACATCTCTTCATAAAACTAACAGTAAATATCAGTTCATTTTAATGTTTACTAAAATGCCCTGAGATTTCTCCATGCAAAGCAACATAAATACATTACACTTTTCCTTTGATATATACGATTCTGGAAAATTGTCAGTTGTCTGTTTTTATGGAAGTATGACATAAGTAATAGCCCTCGACTCAACCTGACTCTTCTTTCAAGAGAAGCTTTCAGAAACACAATTGCAGACAAAGTCATTCAACCGCCATGATATCATACAAGGGATACAAGGAGGAAGAAAGCAACAATTAGAGATAATTTGGTGAAAGAGATTTTCCAAGCTTTCAATCCAAAGGCCTTTGTCTTTTGTTGACCCCTCAAAGAGCAGAATGGAAAGAGGAGGGGGCTCAGTATTGGAAACACATACCTGAATCTTTCATCTTTGTGGAAGGGAAGGAGTACAAATAATAGTGTCTGCCAACCACTTTAATCAACTTAATGCAACCAGCAGTCACTTACAAAGAGCTCCACAGATGGCATTAGATGGAGCTTTCAGGAAGCCCCATGGCCCAACAAAGGTTGGAAAAAGTGGGCCAGGGGTTCAGGAGAGGACAAGGGCTGCAGGACATAGGGGTGAAACTCAGACAACCTATCAGCCAAGTTATACTGGTTGGTTTTACTTGCTTTCAAATTTTCTTCTTCCCTTTCTCCTTCTGTATTTTTCTGCAGCGTCGTCTGTACAAGGGCTACAAGCACTTCTGATATGATATGCGGGTGATGGACCTTTGTTTAGTTCAAAGGTTTATACCTCTTTATTCCAGTCTCTTTGTGGATCGTAGAGCCCTGAAATATGTATCACTGTCCCCTTTTATTCTCGCCATAAGAAAGGGAAGGAAATCAAAGCTCAAAGTTTCTCTGAAAGTCAGTTTGGAACCACAAGTCCACACAATGTCATCATCCATTAACCTGCTATCCAGAGTGAAAGGCCTGGGAAATGCCACAATCTGAAGGATCCTTGGTCAAAATATATACCATAAACAGAAACTAGTTTTACCCATTCTCGCTCTTGCTAATATTATAAAACATACATACAAGTTATTATGAGAATCATATAGTCAAACAATAGATTGATAAACAAATAAATCAATAGGGGGAGGCATGGACAGGTCAAGTAGTGAGCATCTTTTCTAATTATAAATCTGGCCTGAAACCTTGTACACCTTGCCAGCAGCACTAACAAAACCAAAGGTAATTTGTCACTTGGCAACACATTTCCCTTAGTACCTCTAGGAGCAGTTTTGTGGTTGGGTGCTTTTACTAAACAATACAACACTGTAAAATAATTGTGGCCTCTGAAAATGTCCAAAGTTTTTGGTCACTCCCATGTCTTAGTATGTTTTTACAACCCCATATCTTATTGTACCAGCCTAGATTATCCATGTCCAGCCTGTTGTGTCATCTTCATTTACGGATGCAATTTAGTGGTTAGTGGCTTAGATGCAGAAGAACCACCATGGGGCCAGAGTCTCTGTTCTATGCATGTGTGATATTTGATGCTCAGGAGAGGGGTAGATGGGATTATGGAGGCTCCATTGTTTCACCAGTGGGACAACTAAAAATGTTCCTCAGTCGTGACATCTCTTGTAGACCACGCAAGCATCTTCCCACCTACCATGCGTCCAACGAAATGCACCAAATACTGATCTTACAGTAAGCCTCCTAAAGCTGCACTCAGAGTTGAAAAGACACCCGGTGTAAATACTGGGAGCATCACCAACAGCAGCTGCAGTCAGTCCACTGAGAAGCTGATTAGCTTTCCAATGGATCCCTCAGAGAGAGCTATCTGATTCCCTGCTCATCCAGTGATCCCCCAGTATTGATGTTTAGCATTAGATAAGACACCTGCTGTTAGTCAATTAATTCAATTGTGTACATCAGGACATCATTTAAGTTGCACTGTGTTGCGAGAAAAGCAGTGTAAGCAAAGATTAAAACAAGGCTTATTCTTGATGCTTTAATTAACAAATCGGCAGGATCAAGGGAAAGTAATATTACACAAACAAAACAGAATTGAATGATGAATGAAACTTACAAAAAGTACATTGTTACTTTGTTATCCATACTGGATTTTATATATATATATATATATATATATATATATATATATATATATATATATATATATATATATATATATATACTGGCAGCCAACATTTGGAATAATGTACAGATTTTGCTCTTCTCCAAAGAGCCATTCATCTGATCACAATGCATAGTCAGGACATTGACAATAAGAAAAAATACTATTACAATTTGAAAAATGTTTCAGAACTTCTGAAACTACTTTTAAAAAATCCTCCACGTGCATCAATGACAGCTTTGCAGATCCTTGGCATTCTAGCTGTCAGTTTGTCCATATACTCGGGTGACATTTCACCCATTTCCTGTAGCACTTGCCATAGATGTGGCTGTCTTGTCGGGTACTTCTCATGCACCTTACAGTCTAGCTGATCTCACAAATGCTCAATGGGGTTAAGATCCATAGTACTCTTTACCAATTATCTGTTGGAAAAGATAATTGTGTCTGTGTTTCTTTGCCCACGCTAACCTTTTCTTTTTGTTTTTCTGTTTCAAAAGTAGCATTTTCTTTGCAATTCTTCCCATAAGGCCTGCACCCCTGAGTCTTCTCTTTACTGTTGTACATGAATCTGGTGTTGAGTGGGTAGAATTCAATGAAGCTGTCAGCTGAGGTCATGTGAGGCATCTATTTCTCAAACTAGAGACCCTGATGTACTTATTCTCTTGTTTAGTTGTATCTGGGCCTTCCACATCTCTTTGTGTCCTTGTTAGGGCCAGTTGTCCTTTGTCTTTGAAGAATATAGTGTACACCTTTGTTTGAAATCTTTTTTTTTTTTTTTTGTATAGTTGGAGCAGTATAGTGAATTTTTCAAGAGACCTTTGAAACACATTTTGCTTCAGTAAACATATCCTCTAACAGACAGACATACTGTTACACGAAAGAATAATCATAACTTTACAATCAAAGTAGATTCATAAAGGTAATGTTTGAAATTGTGTGTCCAGTCATGGATGTGTTGTTGGGCATTAGACAGCGTAGTATCCTGTAAGTGACATGGTCACATGTCTCCCTTTGATTTGTAAACAATAGTGGGATGCTATAGCTGAACTGAGAGCAAAAACAGTGACTCTGAGGCTGATGTCTCTTTGTCTATAAGACATTAGACAGCCACATTACTGAGTGATGTATGTGCCACTGTTGAAGTGCTTGCGGGCATGATGTAGTTTTTAACTTAATAAAATTGTGCACCTGGCTCAAGGTTAACAGTCAGACTTTCCCGGAATTGAATCCCCTCTTGTACTCACACCCACTATAGTGCATAACTTGCTTGCTTCAATCATGACACATTTTTAAAATGGCCTTGTCTGTCATTAGACTGGTGATCCTATTGAGTGGTCCAAAACATTACAGTAGGCTAATTCATGTATACTTTGTTATATTATATTGGGTAACATATTTCTATGTTATACAAAGTACATTTTATGATAATAATTAATGTACTAACAACAACAAATGTTGCTAATAATTTGTAATACATAAAGAATAACAATGTAATTACATTGTAATAACAATGTAATGTAAAAAATGTATGTGAAGTAATATTTATCATATTTATGAATGTCATTTTGATTTAAAAGCTACACTATTGCTTTCTTTGTCCTGTTTTTGTAGTCAAACATATTCAAACATAGATTCTTCCAATGAAATAGTTCAAATTTGTCCAATCGATTATTTGAACTTTTGCCGAGTATGTTATAAGATGAATTCTATCGATACATTTTTAAGCAGCTCTGCTGAATTAAACAGAACAGAGTGCTTTAGTTCTTGATCTTTGGTGAGAGCAAGCTTACGTGCCTTTTAAATTGGCCAGTGCTCTCACTAGGGTAAAATAACAGATTAATAGGTTCAATAATGAGCTCCCTGGAGTGTCCTCTGTATGCGGCATGTCTCCCTGGCCTCCTTTAGTCATTCCCTTGATGGATGGTGGCAAGTATCGCTCACACATCACAGAGGAAAATGACTCGGATGCCATTTATGTGGAGGGAGAAACTTTTCTTTGTTGCACTGACATGTTGTTCTTTGTGTCTTTATTTGTCTTGTAAAGTCTCATTGTCAATGCTTTGACTTTCTCTAAAGAGGGCAGAGCGACAGAAGAGTTTAAATGTTGTTCAGAGTTCTCTGTGCTTGTATTTCTTTAATAAAGATATCTAATGCCTACTGTTGGCGGGATTTAAAAAAAAAATCTATTGAGTAAATCCACACTGGAAATAGTATTGCTACACTATCTTTGTCTTTTTTCTAAATATACTGTAAGTTTCATAATGATATTTTGTATCTGTCCTCTAAATTAATCTGATTTCACTTGACTTAAGAAACCTAAGCAATTTTGTGTCAATTAGTCTGTAACATGAGGGCATGATACAGTCAATTACTCTGTATCATGAGAATCTATATTGCAAAAACCAATCTGAAACTGATGTTTTCAACCTGTTGAAGAGTTGCACCTCCTTCAAAAATGTAATGGATGTTTAGATAAAACTGTAACCCAACTGAGACTTCATGCACAACAGTGCTTTGGAAAGAACCAATAGAAGGAACTGGCTTCCATTTCACTGGACACCTTTACTGCCCCCCTGCAATCACACTACAAACAAACATCAGAAAACCACCTCAGCTGAAAATCCCTGCTATCTTTGTGTCTTGTTACTGATGAGAAGATGTAGGATGAGTTGCATTATCAAGCCAGGCTGTGACTGCTGCAGACTGAAGTCGGTGTCCTGTATCATTAGCTGCTGGTCTATGTGTCTAGCAGCTCTGCAGGAGAAGAACAAGAACAGAGTGTAAGATGAGGGAGACACTCTGAAGCTGATTGCTTTATACTAGACCATGCAGTGATACTAATAACCTCTGTGTTCCTGCATTAATGCTCTCTGCCGTCACTCTCTCACATGCTAGACACTTGGTTGAAATATTTTGGCAATTCAGATGAATTTTGGTAGGTCCTCTTGTTAAACAGTGTAACCTCCTGTTGATTTTTGTATATATATATATTTTTGTATATATATATATATATATATATATATATATATATATATATATATATATATATATATAGTACAGGACCAATTTCAATGTTATGGTAACATTACAATAAGGTACAATTTGTTGACATTAGTTAACATGAACTAACTATGAAAAATACTTTTACAGCATTTATTAATATTGGTAAACGTTCATTTCAACATATACTAATAATTTATTTTTCAATCAAAAGTTGTTTTTGTTAACATTAGGAAATTTACTATGAACTAACATGAACAATACAATTTTTATTAACTAATATTAAGAAATATTAAGAAATTCTGTAAAAGAATTGTTCATTGTTTGTTCATGTTATCTTATGTTGTTAACTAATGTCAACAAATGTTACCAGTTTTATTTGTTAATGTTAATATTAATAAATCCATTAGGTATCATGAATTAACAATGAACAATAAAAACAACATTAGTTATTGTTGGTTAATCTTAATTTATAAAAAGAAAATTGTTAGTTCATGTAAGTTCATGATTCATTACCTAATGTTAAACTTATACAGCCTTTGATGTTAAAAATGTGTTAGTACATATTTCAATTAACATTAATCAAGATTACGAAGTACTGTAAATGTATTTTTCATTGTTAATTCAAGTTAACTATGTAGTAAATCAATGGTATCAAATGCAACCTTATTGTAAAGTATTTAATATATCTATGCTGAACTGAATATTAAGAGAAGGCTTTGCACTCAGACTGACAGACACAGTGTAAAGACGAACTCCTCTTTGAAAAATATATTTTAGGATTATTTATGTTTTTGTCTAACATTTGCCACAGGATCCATCTCAATATGGATGACATGGACTGAAAAAAATATTTTCACATACAAAGTGCACATTTTAGAAACTTGAAGCTAACTGCAGTCTGTTAAAACTGATCTCTTAACTAAATTTAAAGAGAATTTAGACAGTTTGACTTCATTATGAATTTGCCTGATGTTCCTAGAACTATCCTTAGAACACGTGGAATGACTAACTTTTTGAAATGTAAAAAAAAATAAAAATAATTATACATATTAGAAAAAAATCTAAAATATCCACAATCCTTATAAAACACAAGTGACAAAAATACAACCACACACAAAAAAAAAGACAATTCAGACAGTACTTTCTCAATTATGTTTGTCCAATCAAGCTACCCTATAGATCAATGCTACTCAATATGCAGCCCATCTTTAGTGGCCTGCGTTGATTTCATCATCAAAAATATATTTATCAATAGCTAATGAAATGAGTATGAAATGTGAGGTGTCCATTTTCAAGAGTATTAACATACGTTCTCTGTATTGCTGAATCACAGTACAGTTAGAGAAAGAAAGATATTGCAAAAAGATGCAACAAATGAATTCAACAACAAAGAACATTTGACCATAGCTGATATTACATGAGAGCGGCGGTCAGTCTGCGGTTGTGTCGATAGAAATGTATATGTGTGCACGAGCAGTACGTCAATCAAAAATACTCACAAAAAAAAAGGACAAATTGAATTTGTGAGTCACTCATCACAGCGCGAATCTGTGTCAAACCTGTTTAAATAGCTCATCAGAGATATATTCTTATTACAATATCAGTAATAGAAAAAATTATAGTTTATCAGCAAAAATAGCATTGAGACGCTTTCACGGAAATGCGTAATAGTGACAAGCATTACAGTACTTCACAGCAAAAAGCTAAAGAATGTGAACAAATCTTTGTGAATTGTCACTGGAGAAGTTGTGGATGTAATATTTGACATACCTCTCTTAACACTTGTTTACAAGTTGACAGTGCCTTTGACAGTGTCAACAGAACTGATTACATCTGTTTTCTATAATGCAATGAATGTGTTAGAAAGTAGCTCTTTGGAAAATGTAAACCTAATAATGAGAAACATGTTCCATCCCTATTTATAGGCTATATATGATGAATAATTATTAACTTTTGGCTACAGGGATCCAGCTCTGCGGCCGGTGAGCTTTCCAAAGTTGAGTAGCCCTGCTTTAGTTTATTTTAAGTCATTTAATTGGTAGGAACTGTAATATCTGTGGCATCTTGCTTATTTTACATCAAGTGGGGTCATAACTTTTCTCTGCTTGTGCATTTGTGTATGTGAGTTGGGGATGACCAAGTGGCAGTCCCACACGAGGTTGGCATAAAGATGTTTCTGTCCCTGTTGCGTGCAAGCAGACTCCAGGGGCAAGAATGTCCTTAAATCCAATGGGTTGGCTGGCTAAATCTCTACGGGTCAATGTGTCTCAAGCACACAAATCAAAAGAGCATTGTACAGGGACATGTAGCTTTTGCCCAGACCTATCCAATCTGCTCATGTAATGTTGCCCTCCCTGGCGAAAGAAAAAAGAAACTGCACAAGGCTTTAGACTGAATTTTAATCACATTTTAATTTTGCTAAATGCACAACAGAATAAACATGCAGTAATTCCAAATAATTTTTTTCCCTATTTAAATGTTTTAAGAAGTGTTATCACGGTAAGTCACACTCTGACACTCTCTCTCTCTCTCTCTCTCTCTCTCTCTCTCTCTCTAGTGTTGAGGGCTACAGTGGCTAAATGACCAGTATGATTCTTGCATCATTAGCAGATCAAGCCTGGAGGAGAGTCCTCTCCTTTGAAATCGCTGTAGAGTCCCATTTCTCCACACAGCTCACCCTTGAAGTTTTTTCCCTCCCTCTCTCAAAAGAGATCAGGATTGCTCTTTAGAAAAAAAAAATGAAAGAAAACCTGGGATTGCTTTTAATCTGGGGAATGAGTGCTCTGCCATGAAACACAAGCAATGAGCAAGTGCCTACCAGGCCTGGCTAGAGTATTAATATTTAAATTCACATCTAGATAATCAATAGAAGGGAGCACTTCAGTGTATGGTTAGTCCGGAATGGGACTTTCAGAGTGAGAAAACCTCCCGATTAAGGCTCTTAGAGGCTCTCTACACTGTGTTGTGCTCAATACTTATCACTGATTATAACCTATTGAGGCAGAAAACCTGATCGAATATAACCTCTTTTGAATTCCTTGTCCCCTCAATGGAGTGTCAAAAAGAGCATTCAGGAGTCTGTGTAACAAAATGGCAGCCTGTCTAAATTGTTCTCCATTTCTTCTTTGCACATGGTGCTCAAGAGAAAATTTCAGGAGTCTTTATTTTCTAGCATAATGCTTTGATTTGGGAGCCAGTGTCATAACGGGCAGCAGTAGGGAACTTATATCTTATTCTTCTTTTCAGTGTACATAAAAAATCCCAGCTTAGTCCTCTTTGTCTTTTCAACGCTTTGAACTCTTTTCGCTTAAAGGGAAACTTTTTGTGCTTTAGATGGTGGTGTGCATTCACTGTAAAACATTCAATACCACAAGAAGACCACAAGCAAAACTGTGAGTGTCTTCATCCAGACCATACAACTTAAGCATTTGCATAATTTACGGAATAAAAAGAAAGAGAGAAATCTCTGTTCATTTACAAGTGAGTTGGCGAATCCTTGCCTCATACTTCCACCAGCCTAAAGGGTTAACTGGAGCAAGTTTCTGTCAAATTGCGCCAACAACTGTTGAAACAATGTCTTGGAATCCAGACCTTTGAGAACAGGCTGAGCTCTTTTGTCATTGTCTATGCTTAGCTAAGACATCTTAGACAGAGGAGAAGAAAAGCATCATGGGCTCATGCAAGCACAGAATCTGGGGATAATATCTCATTTGAAGGGCCAGTAGAAAGGAGAGCAGAAGGCGCAGAAGAAGAGGCCAAGAAGATTTTGAAAGAGAGCAAGTCCAAAGCTGAACTGCTCTGTTCATTTTCCAGCTCACTGGCCTTCATAATCCAACTGGGCCAGCTGCTAACAAGATTGTGTCTGAAGTTTACCTCCACAATGACTTAATCAGATTAAAAACCACAAAGATCAAATAATGACCCAGCTTTGGGGCAAGTTCACTTGGCCCTTGATTGCGTTGTGTGGTCCCTGAGATTTATTAAGGAATTGTATAGGTATAAAATAATGAATCATTTTCTTCCACAAAGGTAATATGCAGTATTGAATATCTCAGACATTAACAATAAAGGTTGCAACCATCCCTTTGAAAATTAAAAATATGCTACTTAACTCTAGAGCTGGGCAAACAAAGAGGCACACTGCAATTAATACATCTTGCAATTACAAGAGGATCTTCCTGCCATTACCATTCAGTAGTTTTAGCACTCTATAACCCAAAAGATGATTTTAGTTAAATAATAGTTCAGGAAAAGGTTGTGCTTCTTTTGCAAAGTGGATGCTAAATATCTCACGACTCCATAATTTTAAGGGTCCCACTGTTTTGCTTTCTGAGTTTATCTCTCACTCACTCTCTCTTTCACTCTTCCCCATTCCCCTGTTCTTAAAAGGGGTAACAGGATTATTGGCAGAGGCATAGAAACATGATTGTCTCACAGCAGATGGTGCGCACTGCTTCACCTTTGAGAAAAGTTAATTAAGCCCGCCATATTGTGCCCATCCAGGGGAAAAATGTAGATGAATATTGAGCAATCGAACTCTGTGTCTCCTTTTCAAGCCCTTTCTGTGGAATGGAGAAGCCCATTCAGGGAGAATTATGTACAGAGCCAAACTAATTCAAGGCCAGGCCCCCACAGTCCCTTCCCACGTCTGCACCAGCCAACCCACCCACCCAAAAATAGATTGCTCTATGGTAGGTGCACTGTGATGTGGTGTCTACCAAATGAAACCAGACTGCCCACAATAATCTGATGTGTGATTGCAGATGGGGATTTAGGGAATTTTGCCATAAACGATGGTGCAGTACTCTGTAGTAGAGCAGGCGTTTTACCGTTAAAGAGAATTAAGCCTGGACCTGGTGGTAAAATAATGAAGAGCTAACTTTTATTCCTCTTTGAGTGGATTTGTTTGGAGGACTGGAGAGTTCTTTGAGGCTGAGTGAGTGATTGAGAGTTATTTGAAAAATTTGAAAGCTTTGAGACTAGCAATGTTTTATTGGGAAACAGGGAAATCTGTATTAGGAGCCCAAGTGAAATCAGAATAACAAAATTGTGTTCAAAGTGCACAACATGGAGGGAAGTGCCTGCTGGGCACAAAATAAAAGTTGGGGTTAAGCTTATTGTAAACTCCTTACACAACGTTCCGATGGTAGATGTTACATATGATTAGGGGACCTTTTTTGTGGAGGTCCTGTTGCGGTTCTTCCGTTCCAGTGGAGCATTGATAATTTCTTAAAACCCTGACCATGGCTTTTGCTACGCTTGAACCTGTTTTCACCCACGTCCCCACTTTCTTTTTTGCTTGATTTTCTCAAATCTAAATTGAATGGCGAATCAGCTACAGTACTTTAGTCATTTCCCCAAATGTTTAATCCTTTTTAGCACACACATTTTGATTGGTCACAAGTGTTTGCATTTAATACCTCTTTGAAAATGGCTAAAAAAGTTATGAAATAAATTATATTCCTTGCTTTATCAGATTTAAAAACTACAGTCTTCCTTTTACCTTCACACTTCTGTGTTGTGCTTTTGCAAATATGATCACATTTTTCAAATATGTTTCCATTGTAAGTATGGTGCCATATAACAATAAATGCAAAAACATTTATTAGATTTTGCAGTGTGGTGAAAGAGAGCAACGTTTGGCTGATCAGAGTAAGTATACTGGTTAGAGTGCAATTCTTGGGCAGTGTTAACCAAGTCAATTGTCTCTTCATTGAAAGGATGTCATCCTCTTGAATGTGTTTGTGGAGTGTTCCACAGCATTCTCTCCAGAGAACGTTTGTATGGGTATTACGTCCCCTTGAAGTGTGGCCTCCTCCCTTCAGAGCCATTGATATCTCTCTATTGGTTCAGAGAGTAGTGGACAGACCTACCAGGATAAAATTGACTCACACTAATCACCCAGTCACTTGGGGGCAAGAATGAATCCAGACAATACCCTTTATTCGGTTTTGATTAATTCCATCTCAAGACCTATCAACTTTCATAGAAGTTATAGTTTTATAAGTGGCACATTATATCACTTTTGTATGTGAGGGATGTTAATGTGAGTATGTGGTCTGCTGAAGGTAAGCTGGGAGTCCAGCATGTATGAATAGACTAAGTTAGACAGGCTGCTTTTCAAACCTTGCTGGCTGACCTTTCTATGTGTGAAAATTACTCCTCACACCAGCCACAAAGCACACACTACAGCCCAATTAAATCAAAAGACAATCTCCACTTCACTGAACAGTGGTACAATGGTGACTGATGAATCCCAAAACGATCTTAGTTTTCCTTATTCAACTGGGTTAGCATAACTGGATAAATTATAACTGGTTGACAATATGAAATTTACAACAATCATAAGTAACTATTATCAGATTGAAAAAGTCACTACATAAATAAATGATCTGTAATATGAAGCAAATGTTTTAGTTTTAAAATCATTATTATATATTAAGTCAGGCCCACAGTTATTTACTGACATTTTTAAAGCACAAAGTGATTTGTTTCAGTAAGTAGGTCCTCTTTGAATAATGTAATAATAATAATAATAATAAAAACCTCAAGTATTTTTATATTTGTACCATTATATGAAAGGAAATTAGATGGTTGTCAAGATATTATTTGAAGTCAGTCAAATTACTTAATTCAGTCCACATTTTTATTTAAAGTTATTGCAACATACAAATAGATAAATTATTCAGAGCATTACTGTAATACTTTAAATTCAAAATGTAGCCTTCAAAGGATGTTGTATACATATGTGACATGCCAATCATTAGTGTGTGATAAGGCCAGAGAGAGCAGATTTAGCTCATGGGCCAGAACCAGGGTGTTACCTCATCAGCCACAAATTGAAAACAAGATTTACACATATTCATAATTGTAGTTCCTCTTATCCACAGTTACACCAACTAATGACAGCAGAAACTTGAAGGTCTCTCTTGGCTAGTTTTAATGAGACCCCCTTCTTATAAAGACCACAAAATGCCACCAATTTAAGTTCTGCCAATTTTCTCCACTTCTATTTGAGAACTACCCAGGGAGAGGAGAAATCATCATACTGGTCAGAAGCAGCGACACTTAAAGAGAAAGTCAGCATGGGTCTGCTTTCCCTGAATGACCTGGACCAGATTAAAATTCAGGAAATAATGTCTTTCTGTCATGTGCTCATCATGATTTCCTCACCAACTTTTAATTAAGAGAAAAATAGTTTCTCCTTCTTTTCAGTGTGACCAGTGTGAATAAGGAAAGGAAAAAGTGAAAGGGAGCAGTAATCAGACTGCTGCTGCTTATTTTTTAGCCCTGACAATTGTAACCATTTTGTCCAGCAGTTTCAATAATGTTATAAGGTATTTTATGCAGATTTCTGAAGATGCAGATTACATTTATGATCACCTTTTTTAAGCCACATGATCACATGAGTAGTCCTCATGTTACCTCCAAATGTTCAAGTATGCTGGCATTGGTCCCATCATGCCGAGATACTGACAAGCACAATCTCCCATCAGACATTTATGCATCGGTTCAAAAGATTTAGCTTCTCCTGTGATGCGACCGGAAGCTTGTTGCATCAACAGCACAGTAGACCCGGGTTTGCGTCCCATGCGTAAACCAGCAAATAATAGCATTTGCATTAAGAGTTACAAGGACGATTCGGAGACTCCATTTGCCCTCTAACATAAATGTATTACTCCACTGACTTCAGTTGGTTCAGATTTGGGGTTTGGGAGTAGAGTTAATAATAAATAATAAAATAAGCATTCCACTTCACTGTATTACATCATTTTCTTGCAAAATTACAACTTTTGGTGCACTTCTAAGGACAATTTACTCTGAAAATGGAGCTCACTCGTGCCATTATATAAAAATAAAAAATCCCGCTTTGGCAACTAGGGGTAATGCTTGGAATTTCAGGTAAGCATAGACCGAGTTTAGCTCAAGAAAAGTCAACCAACTGTTTCAGAATTCACTGTGTCTGTTTTTAAAAGGTAAACAGTGCTAAAAACTTTTATATTGTACACTGAAAAAAGTGAAACGACCATGTCATTTATTTAAAGTGCATTTTTATATTGGTCTAATCGAAAATCATGGTTTCCGATTTAAGTCTGTTTTGTTCAGTTTGGCTAAAAGCAAATAACACTCCCCTTAGAAAAACTTAAATGAAACAATTTGGGTTAAATAGTATTTTCAGTTGATACTAGAGGTTTTCTTGTCTTGTGACCATGTGACATTGCATCAGGTTGCTAATTGTCGAGTTTTGCTGTCCACCATTACCTTGCTTCGAAAGTGAAGACCCTCTGGTGTACAAGAAAAAAAAAAAGTACAAATTGTAAATATTTTTTTTAAGGGAAGCGTGTGTTTTCCATACACATTTAGGGTTAGTAGTTTGATGGACAATTTGTTTACAGACTGTCTTTGTAAAGTAGTTGTTGCGTGCTATTGACTTAATGCTAACCGCTAAGCTAACCTAATTCAAAGGACAATGCTTTCGTTTCCTCTGTTTGACAAGTGCAAAGTTAATATTGTTGCTAATGTTATTTTGCTGTCACATAAGAAAAAATAATGGTTGCATGATAAGGCTTATTTTTCTATAGTGCTTGAAAAACTAGGAGAGGGCATGTCCTGCTCTGTGTCTGGACATGTTTTTGCAAAGGGCAAGGCTGGGCTCCCCCCGACCCACACGTTTTGTAATATAAATATTGTGAACTAATATGAATACTACTTTCATTCTTTTATGCATAATAAAAAAAAAATTAGAATGGATTATGTACAAGACAATGAGTACTGACTGAAGAGGAAGAATTCATATTCCATTCTTACATTTGACAGCATAATTATAGTACATATACTATAGTATAGTACATTACTATCAGTATGTATAAGGTAGAGAAGACCCAGAATACACTAAAAGTTCTTGGTTAGGTATGTACTACTTGCTCAATACATAAAAAATAGCCTTATATCACATAAATAATAAGTGTTAATTTTGTCAAAACATTTGATTCTGAAGTTAGATTACACATTGGAAGATGTACTATACATATCTTCTGAGGTTGACAGGCCTTTTAACTGGTTTGCCCAAAGCATTTGAAAATCACAATTACTGTAACTCCAAGCAGTGACAGAGCTAGGGGGTGACCAGGGGTGGCCGTGGGCACTATTGACCAAAGCCTGGCCACCCCATTGGCCAACCCATTCGCAATTGCTATTTTAGTATTTTTTTTGGTAATTTTTCTTTAGAGGTGAAATCATCTCTGTAAAATGTACAAACTTAACATGTGCACACACCAAGTTTGCCAAAACTCTCCGTCCCAGGTGCCGTTGTATCAACCCCCGCACCCACAGCTGTGCCACCACAGACTGATCGCTTGCCCCGCCTGGCCACCCTTTTGAAAAACTCCTGGCTCTGCCACTGACCATTTGTGTATTGTGTAGTGTTTGCATCTTCAGTCAAGTTGCAAAATTGGACGGCATAAATTTACATTATGTGTGTGTTTACGCTCTCACCTAGAGCCTCGAATCTAAAAAAAAGAGTGTCTGCTGAAGTGCCTCATTGTGTTCCTTGGAAAAGACGTTGACAAACTTATCTATAAGTATTTGGTAAGTAGTTTTGGATTAATCACTTAAATTTTAGACAAGATAAAACATTGAATATTTAAACTTTAAAGCCCATATACATGGCTTCAGGTCCTACAAAAATACTCAGGCTTATCGTATATTTCCATATTTGCCTATGCCTATAATTATTGTGAAGTTCTTTTAATGACCACTGGGGAAATTCATTAATCTACACAGTTTATTTTTGTTTAGTATGTTTAATACACAGACTAAGGTTTCTGTGCTGGTTAATATTTAATATTTTGTAAAACACTGTATAGAGTGGCTATACTGTATGTGGCTGGAACATATCAAGATATTTTAATTACATTGTGAATTATATATTAAATCCAAATATTGCATTGTGGAAAGTGTCAGTCTGTGGCTAAATTATGAAATTAATGAAAATATGAAAACAAAAGGTTTTAACTTTTAACATTATAGGGAATCTTAACTGAAATATGTATACTACTGTATTGCACTATATAATATTTTTGACACAGCAGATGTTAAAAGTTTTTGAAGGGTAGCTATTATTAATACTTGTGCCAATGCTTTACTTGCAATAAAGTCAAATGTTTGCTTTGAGAAAAATACTTAGAGGAGCCTCTGTTAACTCTGATGGACTTTGTAGGCCATTACATTTTTGCATCACTAGAACCCCAATTTAAGATTTGTATTGAGATTTGATTGGGAGAATTGTGTCGATTTTTTTATATTGGTACATCAGACACTTGTTTCATCAGAATATCTTTCTAATAAAGGTCTTGTCTTTTATCATGTTCTTCAGAAGTATGAAGCTGAAACTGAGCTTGAGAGGTGCACAATGGCAGTGTTTGTCATCAGGGAGGAGGAGGATCCTCTCCAGCCACCACATGAAATTGGGATTGTAATTGAAGGTGTGGAAGTCCTTAATGTGTTACCATCAGTTGCACATGCATTTCCCATGTTATTTGGCCTCATCTATGCTCTAAACTTGAGCTATCCAAGTAAGCTCAAATACACTTTTGATACGCTGCAGAAAATATTCATGGAGATAGACCCAAAGAATATGACACACAGGGTGGCAGTCTGAAAGTCAAGCTCTAAATATTGGATGAATCAACGAAAGACAATTGGATACAGCTTGAGTTTTGTTTTTGTTTTTTTGCTTGTATTCAAATACATTCTGGTCGTATTTTTTTTCAAAGTAAAGTTATATAACTCTGAAACTCTATTTCTACACTTAGTAATGTCTATTACATTACATATCTCAAGTTTTAAAGGAGAGATGTAGATCAGTTTTATGTCTTAAGATTTATATGGGTTAGGGTTAGGCTTAAGGTTACAGAAAGTTTGCAGAATGTTTAAAACGTATCGAAAAGACCACAGTTTGCTTAATTTTATACTTAGTATGTCTTATATATATATACATATACTTAACATATACTTATAACCTATAACATATACTTATATATAGTACATCATTTGAGAAAAAAAAAAAAAAAAAAAAATAAAACAATTGGGTGTAACAAATTAAGAGTAATTTTCTTAAGTTTCTCCAAAGTAAAAAAAAATGTTCAGTGTATATATTCCCCTTTAAATGCATAACATTATGTCCTTGAATTTGTTAAGACTATGGAATGCAGCGTAACCCAACCTTCAGTTGCATTTCATTGTTTGGAGATTGCGTCTTTCTCAGGGTTCTCTTTAAAGCCTTCAGATCTTTTGAGCGCTGGCCACCTTTTAAAAACCAACCACAAGCTTAGTCTGCTTTAATCTGTTTGTGCTGCTTACAGCTTTAATCTGTTTGTGCTGCTTACAAACCTAAATGAAACCTATCTAAGAGCAATTTGGATCAGTTAGCGGGTGTAAATGAGAAAGCCTTGGTTGCTTGGAATGGATCAAACAGGGACTTCATTAAATTTTGGTGATCAAGAAAAGATTTTCAGATCTGATGACACCTTTCATAAATCCTCAATATTAGCAAAGCAAATTAATCTGTTTCATTTGTATTTCAACATGTTGTAGTTAGAAAATTCACAGTGGGCCATTTAAGCACTTTTTAAAAAATGTAGAAAAAGCAAATGAGGTTGGACTGTTTATTAAACAGCAAACAAAAAAACTTTAAATTGAGTAATTTTATATAGATTGGAAAGTGTATATACTGAACATGGCACATACAGTTAAGAGACTCCATGGTAAAACTTTACATTAATGCAGCATTTATTAAGGATTTAAAATGTGTTCATTATTAATATATTATTAATCATTAATGTGCAGTTATAGCAACATTAAAACAGGGCGACTTTCATGCAATACATCCCAAATAGTGAGCATTTTAACCTACATGTTATAACTGTTTATAAATCAAAAATATAAAATGCCATAAGTGATGATTTATCACAATAAAGCAATTTAGACTTGATTTAGTAATTTTGCTGCAGTCCATATCGTGTTTCTATTTATTACAGTAATTATCAAGTCAAGTCAAGTCAATTTTATTTGTATAGCGCCTTTCACAACACACATTGTTTTAAAGCAGCTTTACAGAAGATCAGGCATTAACAGACAATAAAACTGTAATGTCTAATTAATTAATCTAATTAATTGTGTAATTAGATAAAATACAATTGTTAATTGAGTTTAAAAATAAGTAATTAAATCATTATTGTATTAATAACCCCAGTGAAGAAGCTGAAGGCGACTGTGGCAAGGATCACAAAACTCCATAAGATGTTGATTAATGGAGAAAAATAACCTTGGGAGAAACCAGACTCACTGTGGTGGCCAGTTCCCCTCTTGCTAACAACATGAATATAATGTAAATATTACTTATGTATAGTTAAAGTCATGGTTTAAAATGATTAAACTAAGTAAATGTTAAGGGTCAGTGTTTTAACATCAATTTTGTTTGAACTGTAAGATTAATGACCAATGTCTTTGAAGTCCATCCTGGATTAACTGCAGAAGATCACATAGATGCAATTGTCCTTGTAAATTGGCTGATGAAGGCTTTTGTTGGCAATTGATAGTCTATATATTCCATTTCAAGATCGTAGTCCATCAATAGACCGAGGTGATGCAGGCAGAGATCAGGGATGTGAAACGTAGTTCAACCTGGCCGGTAATTTCGGTGGGGTCCATTCTAAATCCAAGGTTTAGACAATGACCTATGAAGTATCCCATGTCTTATGGTTAGAGTTGGCATCAGTTCATCCTCTCAAGTCCATCATAATTGACTGAAGTGATGTTTGGCTGTCACCGGCTGCATTTAGTCACCATCATTCAGCGACACGTAGCAGTGGAGTCCAACACGAAGCAGGAATGGTGCTGGATCCAGCCGGTTCTGTTGACCTCAGGATAGGAGTCCCGAGGTTGAGACAGGGAAACAAATATAATAATATAAGCATAGATGCCATTTGATTTATTGCAGAGTTATAAATCATGATCAATGTTTCTGGTTCCGGCAGACTAAACTAAAGCATCCTAATTGTGGGTTGGAGGATAAATTAGGTGTATGCCTGGCTAAATAGAGTCTTTAGTCTAGACTTAAACTGAGGGAGTGTGTCTGCATCTCGAACAGTGTTAGGGAGACTATTCCATAGTTTAGGAGCCAAATATGAAAAGGATCTACCTCCTTTTGTGGATTGTGATATTCTAGGAACTATTAACAGTCCAGAATTTTGCGATCGTAATGAACGTGATGGAATATAGTGTGGTAGAAAGTCACTTAAGTACTGTGGAGCTAGACCATTCAAAGCTTTGTACATAGTTAACAGAATTTTAAAATGAATACGGAATTTAACAGGTAGCCAATGTAACGATGATAAAATGGGGCTAATATGATCATATTCCTTGGTTCTTGTTAGCACTCTGGCTGCTGCATTTTGAACCAATTGAAGTTTATTTATTGATCTTGCTGGACATCCTCCCAGTAGTGCATTACAATAATCTAGCCTTGAGGTCATGAACACATTAATTAGTTTTTTAGTAGGCATCAGAAACAGAGAGCATGTGCCTTAAATTATGTCTTAATTATGTCTTGACTCACTTGTGTTGTCACTTTTCAAGTCATCATGCACATTCATAACATGTATCATATAATAAGGCCTGATGACCAGTAAACTGTGCAGAACTTTATGCACATAGGTTTTATAATGTTGGCAACTCCATACATACTTCAAATCAACACATTCTCACACCCAACTCGTCACATATTGACGCTTTTGACAGGACCCCTTGGCGTCACATTTTAACGCCCTGGGTATACCTTTGGCGTCATTTTTCGACGCGTAATTCATTTTAAGTGTTGTAATTGTACTTTTACTGCACTATATTCCCACTGTCCTACTAGGCTAGAGAGAGTCTGGTGACTCCTGTGAAAACAAATCACATGTAAAAAACTTGAACAGCAGATCAGGCACCAACTGTTATGGATGTGGAGGATGCCTCAAACACAGTTCAATACCTGAACATCACAGCCACACCTAAAAGGGCTTTTCGCAGTGAAAATGGCAAATTGCTTGATTGTGTCATGTGAGTTTAACTTGCTCAAGCCAGATATCAGCATTAATCCTGCCTCTAATTTGAAGAAATTTATTGAGGTAAATTTCATATTTCTGCTTAATAGATTCTGTGTCTATAATGTAGCCTGTAATTTAACTATCTATCACTGAGATTATTGGGTTTGATGTGAGAGATGAAGGCAATGTTATCAATAGGGCTTGGCGATAGAAAAATCTTGATGTTTATCTGAAAAAAAAAGAGATATCCGCGATATCGATGATAAACTGTTGAGTAATTTTCTATACTTAGCCTATGATCTACATCTAGAACAGGTGTGTTTATTACATCAATCGCGATAGCAAGACAACCACTGGTTGGTTGATCTAGATAAAATATATAAGATTTACTTTTTATTTTCTGATGTCTGTAGCTGTGTGCTGTTTGATTGAAAGGTGCTAATGTTTGAGCGCTAATGCTAATCCTAAACAATCAAATACACTTTATAATTCCACCAATGCCCGTCTTGATGAAGCATTAATGTAAATGCAGTCGGTTTGGTTAAAAGTGAATGCATGTTGTTGGACATATAAAATGGTGGTCTTGAAGTGTACATTTAAATTGAGCACTGTCTAGTAGTCTATGTCATATAAAGGCTATTAATCTAACAACAATAACAAGGAAGCGAGAAAAACACACTACTTTTGGCCGAATAACTTGAGTAGCTTTAAAAGTATGAATGTAATATTATAAATTTAATAATACATTTTTTAATAATATAGAGTGATTTCATTTGTATAATAAATTACCAGGAAAGTAGAGATGATAAAATAATTTAGAATTATGCTTAGCCTTTATCATGCTTTTTTCTAATGCCTGATAGAAAAGTATCAACCTTTTGTTGAGCAATATTTCAAGCAGAACATTCCACCAGTCACATACTTCAGGAAATTGTGCATCATGTATTAGAATGAGAACACAACTATTGCCAGGCTTAAAAGATACAAGAACTAAATCAATGTGGAACATTTGTATCTCAAAAGGAGGACAATGTGGCCCCCCTACTTAAAGAAATAGTCCACTCAAAAATGAATATTCTCTCATCATTTAGTCACCCTTTTGCCATCCCAGATGTATATGACTTTCTTTCTTCAGAACACAAAATTTGATTTTGAAGAATATTTCAGCTCTGGAGGTCCATACAATGCAAGTGAATGGATGCCAAAATTTTGATGCTCCAAAGTAGTTAAATCCATGTCTTCAGAAGTGATATGATAGGTGTGGCTGAGAAATAGATTAATATTTAAGTACATTTTTGCTAGAAATTCTTCTTCATGCCCAGTTGATGGTAATATTCATGAAGAATGTGAATCACCAAAAAAAAGAAGAAATTTAAAGTTAAACTGGAGATTGACTGAGCTGGGAGGAGAATTTCTTAGCAAAAATGTATGTTTTTTTATTGAAGATTTAGATGCTAATTGACAACTTGACAACTGACAACTTGTAATATTATGATATCTGAACTATATACAATACTTACAAAATCAGGGTTCTTGCTTTTTTCTTCAATGTCAGTAAAAAACATACCCTGGGTGTTATCGAATGTGATCAGCATATGCTGTTGGATCTACGGCGCATATCAGGGGCTTTCTCCTTCGCTGCATGGCAGTGCAGCTTTGCCCCTGGCCGCTTCAACAGCGCTAGTAAAAGAGCAATTTTCTCTAAAAGAGTATTTTCTCTAAAAGAGCAATACACAGCGGCGTTGGACGTCCTTTTCAGGACGCGTCTTTATAAAGATGCCTTTCCGCCCCTGTGTAGTTCCAGGATGCGGTCGAGTGCTCTATGCTCCAGACGGTCACAGGCGCTGCCACATGTGTCTGGGCCGCGATCACACCGAGGCAGCATTTGTTATGGTTCATGTTCTCACTGCGAGAATCTTACCATGGCAACGTTGCGGTCGCAGCTTTCCTTCCTAAGAAGGAACGCCACTGCAGCCGCCCCCTGCGTCGTTCCTTCTTCCCACGGGATTGAAGATGACCCGGCTGGCGATGGAGGCGATTTGGGAATGGCAGCGGGCTCAGTTTCACCGGGTATGTCTCCACGAGCCATCCACCCCCCGGCATGCTTGTTGGCTTCTGTCCGGGCTCGAGGCAACAGCGGCTCGCCTCACGGTCAGCCTGCCTGTCCTCTTGAGCCCCTCGAGCTGGATGAGCTCGCCGCTGCATCGGAGAGTGGTCCTGCGTCCGACTCTATTGGGCTGCCACCAGCACACCCAGTGTGAGTCTGACGCACAGATGTCCGACATGCTTGCACGGGCCGCCGTCAGCGTGGGGCTGGACTGCAACCCTCCGTCCTCCCCACAGCCTTCGCGGCTGGATGATTGGTTCCGCGGGTCTCCACTCACAGCCGTGCCCCCACCGCCCATGTCATCGTGCCTCTCACTCATCCACTCTCACTACCCTCGATGGCGGAGCGGCCCACAGGTGCACGACGGTCCCCCAGGTGGACAGAGCGGTTGCGATCCACCTATGTCCCGAGAACACCGGCACCTGGCGGGATCGTCCTGTGCTCCCCTCCAGTGCCTGTAGGATGACGTTTTCACTGACCACCAAAGCCTACAGTGCCACTGGACAGGCCGCTTCTGCCCTGCATGCCATGGCCCTCCTGCAAGTTCACCAGGCCAAGGCACTTAAAGATCTGCACTTGGGTAGTCCTGATCCCGACGTGCTGCAGGAACTGTGCTCAGCGACTGACCTCACCCTCAGGGCCACGAAGGTCACAGCGAGGTCACTCGGGCAGGAGATGGCCACTCTTATGGTTCAGGAATGACATCTGTGGCTGAACCTGGTCAAGATGCGTGAAGCAGACAAAGCATGCTTCCTCAATGCACCTGTCTCCCAGTTCGGCCTTTTCAGCAACACTGTTGAGGACTTCGAAAAAGCAGACGGAGGCCATATCTCACATCATGCCCCATCGCACCTTCAGCGCGGGCCATGCTCTGTCTTCCCGCCGAGGGTGGCGTCCAAGAAACGTGCAGCTCCCCGTCTCACAAACCCCTTCGAGGACCCGGAAGGCTCCCAAGAGTTCCTGAGATGGACGACCCATGGACCATGATGTTTGCTTCGGAGCTGGTAAGCAGACCACTCCGTCCCCTGGTGGAGGGCTGGGAGGAGAATCCTCAGTTGAGCTTAATTTGCTGCACCCCCTTCGGGCTGCTGTACCCACGTTCTCAAAAAAAGAGCAATTCCCTTTGTCTCTGGGTCACCTGGCCCGCAAATGCCATTCTCACGGCACTCTGCCGCCACACCTCAACAGTCCCGGAAGACCGTACGCAGACCTCTCACCTTCAGCCCCATGACTGTTGTCCCCCGGCCGGCCAGTTCTGTCGAGTCTAGAGGACGCATGCATGGGACCTCCTCCTCAGTCACTAACCCGCCCCCTGCTGGGTGTGCAGAGCAAGGTAAATGCTTCGAGTCTTCTCAATTAGCATCAGAGCCTCGGGACGTGTTTTTGCCTCCCGACACCACATTACCTACTCTGCCCCGCTGCGAAGCCCCACCGGGTACATCAAAAATAATCGGCTCCTTTGTGCCCCTAGCACGAAGCTTGGATGCGTGGCTCTCACTTCCCAATCCGTCACGCTGGCTGGCCAGGACCATTCGACTCGGTTATGCAATTCAGTTTTCCAGCCAGCAACTCAAGTCCCAAAGATACAGTAACATAAATTAGGAAATAATTAATATGCTTAAGGACTGCTACTTTATCTAATTCACTGTCACATAAAAGCATGTTTCAGCATGAAGTCGCTGTCTGTCTGTCGGGATGCTGTCTTACCCTCTCCACATGATCAGGGGGTGTGTTATGGGGGCTTTTCAGTGTAAAATCTTTGATTGTTTCAACAATCAAGTGCTTCTGTCACTCTCTCCCTCCTAATGGATGAATATTGGACTGATTTGCACATGTCACAGTCCAAAACCGTCCAGCCTTGCAGTTTTAATATGCACCATTAGTCATAATAGATATGTGTTAATTGAACTGGTGTTTGGTTGCTTGTCTGTTATTGCTTTGTTTCACTCTATGCATCTTTATTTATCTCACAATTCCTAAAATTGGCAGCAGCTGTGTGTCTAACAGATGGTTTAGTTTGTAGATGTGTCATCAAAACCAAACAGATTCTTCTGCTCTGTGTAAACAGAGTGCTGCTGGGTAGCTGGTTGGGGAATATGGAAACAAGTTTATATTCCAGTAGATGTAGTTGTATTTGCGTGTATATTTTTCCTTGACAGTGAAAAACAGGCTAAATGTTGTGCTGTTAGGCTTGTAGCTCACAACACACCCTCCTCCCCCACACACGTTTATTGAGTTTGGAAGGAGAGAAAAGTACAGATTCATTGCTTGCAGGTAGTGTTGAGGGTATGTGGTGAGTCAATGATATATGACATGTGCTCCATGCAGTCTTTGTTAATTTCTGTCAGTGCCTCAGAGCTGTCAGTTAAAGCCTCCATTATACTCCACTTAAATCCCTGTTTACTGCCCAATTCTGCTGACAAACATGGAGAAAGACTTTAAACTTTCCTGTCTCACAGTTTCAAAGAGTGCATTTCTTTTCTGTGTGTGCTCTGACCTGTCCCCTACAAAATTAGACAGAAAAAAAATAAAGTGAAAAAAAAATCCCACTATCCCACATAATCGTTTATATTTTAGTTTTCAAGAACTTCATTTTTTCTGTCTGTCTTAGTAGCATGTTTACTCGTAATATTTGAAATTCGGCTATGCAAAAATGCAAGTCACATAGGTTATGTATACACTGTATAATGAAGTCACAGGTGAGAAGAGCTCTAACTGTGTAATGAAAAACCAACAAATGTGTATTTTCCTATTTGTAGATTTGTTATTGCAAATTAATTCTTGCAATGCAACAGCAAATAAATGTTCTATTTTTTATTTATGTATTTATTTACTGTATTTTCTATAAATAAAGTCCCACCTGACTAGAGGTTGAATTGTGTAGACACTAGGACCCAGTAGCAGCCACCCGGCTTCAGATGTCAAATTACAGTCCCTCAGAATCTACTCATCATATCACAGTGTTTTAGGGCTTGTTTTAAACTTGAGAGTTTGCTTTAAGTGATTGTGTGTATCAGTTTCTCATATTCTTTTTATGTTTCATGAGAGAATAAGCATGACAAGCCACATCTGTTCATAACATCTTTAATTCTATGCTGTGCACCAATAAACAGCTTTATGTCTGTAAGTAAAATAATGTGCTTGTTGTATTCTATTCATTCATTAATGTTAGCGACTGTGGATATTTCTGATATTTCCAATCCAATTTGCAAGGTATTAATTATTCGGTTCACTGACTGAATGTTTTTTGATGAATTGTCAATTTGTGGTCATGTGAGGAGTTGCATTTGACAGTGGACTAGAGTTTGTTAGAACAATAATGTTATGATGGACAAAACATTTAAACTGGTTGCATAAGATACTTTGTAAAGGCAAAATATTCTGAATTGGCAACTAAGTTTTTCATCTGTTTTGGTGTGCTTGTTTGATCAGCTTATATAAGTTACGTATAAATGATGTAGGCCTATTGCTTAGGACTATTAAGTAGCAGGTCCTTTCAGATGATGAAAAAAATCTGCAATTACATTCTGGAAAAAAACAGTATTTATTTATTTTGCAGAATTTGATCATTTTCCACAGCACAAATGACATGGAAAGACTTGGCTACATAAGCTGTTGAGCATTTGTTTGTTTTTTGTTTATTGCCAAGGGGTAGTATATAATAGTATATAACACCTTAACCAAATACATTTAAACTCACAATTCCTGTCTAAGATCAGTTAGATCACTACTTTATATTAAGAATGTTAAATGTCAGGATAATAGTAGAGATAATTATTTCTTTCATCACATTCCCAGTGGGTCAGAAGTTTACATAAAATGTGTTAGTATTTGGTAGCATTACATTTAAATTGTTTAACTTGGGTCAAACATTTTGGTAGCCTTCCACAAGTGTCTCACAATAAGTTGCTGGAATTTTGGCCCATTCCTACAGACAGAACTGGTGTAACTGAGTCAGGTTTGTAGGCCTCCTTGCTTGCACATTCTTTTTCTTTTTCAAATTTTCTATCAAATTGAGATTGGGGCTTTGTGATGGCCACTCCAATACCTTGACTTTGATGTCCTTAAGCCATCTTTAGAGGTATGTTTGGGGTCATTGTCAATTTGGAAGACCTATTTGCAACCAAGCTTTAAATTCCTGGCTGATGTCTTAAGATATTACTTCAATATTTCCACATAATTTTCCTTCCTTATAATGCCATCTATTGTGTGATGGATGCACCAGTCCCTCCTGCAGTGAAGCACCCATGCAACATGATGCTGCCACCCCCAAGCTTCACAGTTGGGATGGTGTTATTTGGTTTGCAAGCCTCACCCTTTTTCCTCCAAACATAACAATGGTCATTATATGTAAAAAGTAAAATTTTTGTTTCATCAGACCAGAGGACATTTCTCCAAAAAGTTATTGGGGACAAAGATATTTGTCCCCATGTGCATTTGCAAACTCTAGTCTGCTTTTGTATGGCAGTTTTGGAGCAGTGGCTTCTTCCTAGTTGAGCAGCATTTCAGGTTATGTGGATATCTGGGTCGTTTTACTGTGGATATAGAGATTTGTTTACCATTTTCCGCCTGCGTCTTCACAAGGTTCTTTACTGTTGTTCTGTGATTGATTCACACATTTCACATCAAATTACATTAATCTCCAGGAGACAGAATGCATCTCCTTCTTGAGCAGTATGATGGCTGCATGGTCCCATAATGTTTATATATGTGGTAGAGCAGGTTGGCCACTAATTGCAGGGTTGACGGTTCGATTCCTGGCCCACATGACTCCACATGCCGAAGTGTCCTTGGGCAAGACACTGAACCCCAACCCCATGCTAGTACCTTGCATGGCATCACTGGTGTGTGTGTGTGTGAATGAATGGGTGAATGAGTCACAGTGTAAAATGCTTTGTAACCCGATAATGTTAAAAAAGCTCTATATAAGTGCAGACCTTTGCCATTTACTATTGTTGGTACAGATGAATGTGCAGTACAGCACTCTAATTGGCCAATCTGTAGCATATGCATAAGTCATTTTTATCTTTTACATTTAAAAATGGTCCCCATTAATTCTGAGGTTATAGGCCTGTGGCCCTGTCTGATTATTGTTGTTGCATTACTCACTCAAGGTCGTGTCATTGCTAGAAGCCCAGGCCTTGTCTAATGTATTTATCTCAAGAGAAAAATCTGCAAACATGCTCACAAAAAGCAAAGACTCTCACATAGTTAGAGGCACACACACACATATCATTTTGTTTAGCCTTTTAATTAAGGTTGCCTAATTTAACTGTCATGCAGTGGTAATGTCTAATAAAAGATGATTTTCAAATGTATTTGAAGTTTTTCATAAAATTGTTTGCTTAGTGAAGTTACATTGGTACAGTGAAAACAAGAGGGCACATTTTCCAGAATGCAGTTTGAAGGTGTCTGCCCAATCATGGCGCACAACCCGTATATCTGACATTCCACCAGGCTATAAACAGCACAGCTCTCAAATTCAGGGTTTATTAGACATGGGAAGGGGGAGGGCAAAAGGCTTGGGTTCCTTGCCAGAGACTGACAGGGGTCCTTGGGACAATTACAGAAGAGAGAGAGAGAGAGAGAGAGAGAGAGAGAGAGAGAGAGAGAGAGAGAGAGAGAGAGAGAGAGAGAGAGAGAGAGAGAGTCTTTCTTCAGGCCTCCACGGCCTGCTGGTGCTGAGTAAGATTCATGCCCAGACAGAGGAGGATGCCACTGCACTAATACTGCCTGACAGTAAATGTCATCAGAATTTAAATTACACGGCTTGCTCCCTCTCACAGAGCATGAGGGTTTGCGTTAACCTATATCGGCCACCGCAAACAGCAGAGAAGTAGCCCGTGGGGGCCAGGGAGTGGGGGAGAGGGAAGTGATGTTTTTGCACTTCAAGACGTCTCATGGTTTGAAAGCACCACCACAGTTCTTTCTCTTCCCTTGTCACATATGCAAAACCAGCAAGCTGATCCACCAGGCATGTGCATGGCTAATTAGAGGGATTCAATTAGCCTGATCATTAACGATGTGGACAGATCTACTGCTTTCACTAATGACCTACACATACAGCCCCTGCCTTTGTCCCTTGGCTGATATTAGTGTTTGAAAATGAGCTATGAGAATGGATGGTATGCAGAGATGACCAGACCAGGCCTGGATTGTAAGCTAAGTAAAGTGCTAGGAGGTTCATCAGCCTCACCCTTCCATTTGACTAGGCGTGCACATGAAAATATGCTTCAGTTTAACAGCTTCATATGATGAGCATTACTGTAAGCCGATGATGGGCCAGAACTTAATGCGCAGTGTGTCGATCAAAGGAGAGTTGAAGCTTGAGTGCTTTCATGGGATGTGTTTAAAACAAATTTTAGCCATCAGTTGTACTGTGAAAGTTTAAAGTCAGAAATGATGCTATGGTATAGCTCCCCCAAAAAGAAAATTGTCAATATTTATTCACCCTCATGTTGCTCCAAACCTGTACGACTTCATAAATGGACCATAAAAGAAGTTTGTAAGGCAGAATATTGGCTTCAGTCACCATTCACTTTCATTGCAGAGATAGCTTTGAAAGTGAATGGTGACCTGAGATGGTAACATAATTTTGTGTTTCACAGAAGAAGGGAAGCCAAATGACTTTATGATGAGGTTTGGGAGAATACCTTTATATTACAAATCCTCAGGCTCTTGCTGTCATGACTGATTGCTGACCTTATTAATAATTTGAGGTGCTTTTTCCTGGTGTTCAGTTGTCCTCCAGTGTACTCGCTTTGATAGACTCATATGATGGAGTTTGCACTGAGATGAAATAATTTAACCATTCCAGATTAAGTGTTACTTTGGTTTCAGCATCTTATTAGCATATGTCTGTATGAAGTAATTATGCCCAGTCCTGTCACACCGTTTGCATTTATGTGATAATGAGAGTGAACTTTCACTGCAAGTATCTTTATTGAGTAGAAATGGAGGGATTTTTTTAGGTGTGAAGCTTCTGCCATTATCTTTAACTGAAAAAACATCAATAAAATAAGTGACCTTTACTCACCCTGCTGATCAAGACTGCCTGAAGAACTGGGTATCTCTAACATATTTTCATTTACCTGAAGAGTACATTTGTACTGTATGCAGACTATATACTTTTACTGGCCACTTTATTAGGTACACCTGTACATCTACTTATTCATAAGATTATCTAATCAGCCAATTGTGGCTGCAGTGTAATGTATAAAATCATGCAAATATTGGTCTGGAGCTTCAGTTAATGAATCAACCATCAGAATGGGGAAAAATGTGATCTCAGTGATTTAGACCGTGGCATGATACATGTGATTGGTAAATAGTTACCTAGCTAATGGTGCGATGATGTACAGCTGCTAGTTTTCCCGCTAGAACTACGCTGCGCTTACAATTACTGTAGCTTTTCTGTCATCTCGAACCAGTCTGGGCATTCTCTGTTGACCTCTCTCATCATCAACAAGGCATTTTCATCCATAGAACTGCCGCTCTCTGGTTGTTGTTTTTTTTCCCCACACCATTCTCTATACACTCTAGAGACTGTTGTGCATGAAAATTCCAGGAGATCAGCATTTGCAGAAATCATCATACCAGCCTGTCTAGCACCAGTAATCATGCCACAGTCGAAATCACAGACATCAAATTTTTTTCCCCATTCTGATGGTTAATGTAACCCATATTTGCATGATTTTATACATTACACTGCTGCCACACCATTGGCTGATTAGATAATCGCATGAATGAGTAGATGTACAGGTGTACCTGATAAAGTGGCCTGTGAGTGTATCTAAACATTGATTAATACATTCATATTTCACTTTTGAAATTTTATAATGAGATGAAAATGCCTCTTAGATATTTTAATTGTATGTTTATTTGATAGTGTTTTACAGGCTTTTAATGGTGCCCAAAAGGAGACCTCTGTTGTAATACTTTTGCCGAGCTGGAGGATGAAGAGCATTTATTAAGCTATTTATAAATGGATATGGGCTGCTATTGTTGCTCCATGTGTTCCAGACATGTTTTTTCTCCTCCGTAAGAGGGTTACATTAAACCCTATAAACTTCCAAATTTGTAGAAGCTGCAAACGATTGATTCCAGAATGGCGTTTGTGACACCACTGGGAAGAGTCCCAAACTGGATTAGTTTAATGCTCTTTAGTGCTTGTCTCTGAGTGTATCCTCATCTGTCTCCAGCCTTTCTGTCCTACAAATGTACGATGCTGAAAATGTCAAGATAGATCTCTGCACCAACCCCCTCCCCAAACTGAAAACGCTTACCCATGCTGAAGTGCTCTCTTTCTCTAAGCAACATATAAAGGGCCTTGTTTTTCTACAATTTGGAGGAAATCCAGTGTCCAAAGCATTAAGTGTAAAGCTGCTTTCTTGTTGCATTTATAATTTTGTGTGCAAATGTGTGTTTTGTTTACAGACGGCGAATACTTCTTGGGGAATCCAAGCATGAAGTGGAAAAAATATGACTCTGATGGAGAATGAGTGGTCGATTAGGAATGTGCATTTCCTTTCATATCCCGACTGTCCTGAGGTCATTTACTCCAGTCTTTCATTCTCTATTCCCCCATTCCATCTTCCTTTGCCCAATACCATTATTTCCTATCACATTATTGGGCTCTTTTTAGAGTAACACTCACTGTGTTCAAGTGTGAGAAACACACAAAAATGCTTTTTTCTTTTCCTTAATGTTACAGAGCCCACATTCACATTATGTTCTAGACTTGGGGGTAATGAGAGATTCATAATTTGCCAAGTGTTGTAAAGAGAATGCCCCTGGCAACACAGAGCTTTAATGGATGGCAATGGTGTGTCTGGGATGGAATGAGCATCAGAAGAAACGTGATCCAGCCGTTATTTTGATATTCTTGGGGCTTGTCATTACCATTGCAAGATGCAGTCACTCCAGTGGAGCTTTCCAAATGTGTTTCTAAAGTGGGGAAACATAAGGTTGAATTTCTGTATTGTGATATACAGTTTAATACGCACACATACTTTATTGAAGCCCATGGAAAATTCAGTAACACATAACTCATAAATGTATAAATTTATTTATGTAACAAACAAATACACAGTGCATTTGGGTAACTGTCTCATTCACTTAAATGAAAATAATAGCAATACCATTTGTTTTTCACAGAAGAAAAAAAAAGCAGGTTTGGAATATTACAAAGGAACCGTATCACCTACAGGTAATTGACTTACATCTGCCAAAATGATTAAATCAATAGGGAATGCTTAAAAAATGTGTTCATTGACTTTGCCTGTCTTAACTAATGTCTTGGATAGGAAGCTTCTTTATATCTGTATTGTAATGGTTACAAATTCAAACCAATTAAATTTGTTTTTCTCAATGAAATGTTGCCATCAAGTTCACTCGAACGTGTTATGTGTTTGTCACGAGACTACAATGTTCTATCTCAGACTGATCACATTGTGAATTATGTGACAGGAGATTGAAAGTTCTACTGCTGAAATTGGTCTGCAATTCTTAAATTCAAACCACCGGCATATATATATATATATATATATATATATTAGGGCTGTCAATTGATTAAAATTTTTAATCAAATTAATTACATGGTGTCCCGATTAATTAATCGCGATTAATCACATATACAAATATTTGCTGAGAAAGCCCTTCATATAAATATAACTCAATATATAATTATTATACATATTTATATCAATATATAATTATACATAGTTAGTATATATATATATATACACACTCACCTAAAGGATTATTAGGAACACCATACTAATACTGTGTTTGACCCCCTTTCGCCTTCAAAACTGCCTTAATTCTATGTGGCATTGATTCAACAAGGTGCTGAAAGCATTCTTTAGAAATGTTGGCCCATATTGATAGGATAGCATCTTGCAGTTGATGGAGATTTGTGGGATGCACATCCAGGGCACGAAGCTCCCATTCCACCACATCCCAAAGATGCTCTATTGGGTTGAGACCTGGTGACTGTGGGGGCCATTTTAGTACAGTGAACTCATTGTCATGTTCAAGAAACCAATTTGAAATGATTCAAGCTTTGTGACATGGTGCATTATCCTGCTGGAAGTAGCCATCAGAGGATGGGTACATGGTGGCCATAAAGGGATGGACATGGTCAGAAACAATGCTCAGGTAGGCCATGGCATTTAAACGATGCCCAATTGGCACTAAGGGGCCTAAAGTGTGCCAAGAAAACATCCCCCACACCATTACACCACCACCACCAGCCTGCACAGTGGTAACAAGGCATGATGGATCCATGTTGTCATTCTGTTTACGCCAAATTCTGACTCTACCATCTGAATGTCTCAACAGAAATCGAGACTCATCAGACCAGGCAACATTTTTCCAGTCTTCAACTGTCCAATTTTGGTGAGCTCTTGCAAATTGTAGCCTCTTTTTCCTATTTGTAGTGGAGATGAGTGGTACCCGGTGGGGTCTTCTGCTGTTGTAGCCCATCCGCCTCAAGGTTGTGCGTGTTGTGGCTTCACAAATGCTTTGCTGCATACCTCGGTTGTAACGAGTGGTTATTTCAGTCAAAGTTGCTCTTCTGTCAGCTTGAATCAGTCGGCCCATTCTCCTCTGACCTCTAGCATCAACAAGGCATTTTCGCCCACAGGACTGCCGCATACTGGATGTTTTTCCCTTTTCACACCATTCTTTGTAAACCCTAGAAATGGTTGTGCGTGAAAATCCCAGTAACTGAGCAGATTGTGAAATACTCAGACCGGCCCGTCTGGCACCAACAACCATGCCATGCTCAAAATAGCTTAAATCACCTTTCTTTCCCATTCTGACATTCAGTTTGGAGTTCAGGAGATTGTCTTGACCAGGACCACACCCCTAAATGCATTGAAGCAACTGCCATGTGATTGGTTGATTAGATAATTGCATTAATGAGAAATTGAACAGGTGTTCCTAATAATCCTTTAGGTGAGTGTATATATATATATATATATATATATATATATATATATATAAACATTCAGATAATTAAAATGCTTTACATTCCTGTAGCAGAGGAGTTAATCATTGATAAGGCTATAAACAAAGCGGCTTTAGAATACAATGTATTGTTTACTATCATATTATTGATCATAAGTCAGTCATTGGCATACAGTTCACAGCAATCCATTTCACAAGTGAATTTGTCAATCAGTTGGAGATTTATTATGAGGGCTTGTTTAAGGGCCCGTCAACTTACACTTATGTCAGCATCATAAACATAAAAAGTTTAGGTCACTGTGTCAAGTTAAATATAGTTTAATATTCAATCTTTAAACACATCTTGAGATCCCTTAGATCGCATTTGCGCTCCTTCGAGTGTTTTGACCGCAAGAACGTAACGCATGTTTGTGTTGTTCTGCCTACTGAAGTGTTTTCTTCACTGTATAAACTGCGCGTTGCTCATACAGCTGAAATTTCACTTACTGTCCTCTGGAGTAAACAGGTGGTACTACAAGCTTTCATTTCTCAGGAATCTTCCATATTACGGTCCGTGGGCATGCGATTAATTGCATAAATTAAATGTATATATATTAATGTAAAATTAATCGCACTGAATTAACGTGTTAAATCAACAGCCCTAATAAATTATTTTTAATTAAAAATAAAATACATTTTATTTTGTTTACTTGAAGAGATTACTTTGCATTTTAATGCCATTTGTTTCATTTAATATTTAGTCCTCTCAGATGGAAAACATTTATACATATAAATGATGCGATCCACAGTGCATTTGAACAGCGGTGAAAAACTTTCTTATGATATGTTACATTCATACGAGCAGACAGAGAAGTAAGATTGAAGTAAGTTTGGAGCAGAAGAAATATAAATAAACCTTGTGTAAATTGTCAGTTTTACACTCAAATAAAATGCTATTTCTAGCCATTTTACATGCACATGATACCAGACACGATCATATTTTTTTATCAAGAAAATTCACGCTAGATCATAATTTATTTTGTTCTAGTAAGACCTTTGATATTAGGGCAAAAATCATATTCTTGATAATAATTGTTGTAATGCTTTCCTGTAAAAATTTTAAATCCTTAAAACAAGATCAATTTGATTTATCTTGCTTTATAAATAACACTGCATAAGATATTTAGGTTTATCAGAGAATGTATTTTTAACATGTGTATTTTGTCTTAATGTAATGGCAGAGATTTTATAGTCAAAACTTGTAATCCAAAGTATTTAGAATATGTTATTGACCTTGAGTAATCTAACGGAATATGTAACAAATTACATTTTACAGCATGTATTCTGTAATCTGTAGTGGAATACTGTCACGATTCACTGTTGTCTGGCCTGTGTTTCTCCCCTGTCATCTGTTCCCGGACTACACTTCCCATAATTCCCTGCTCGGATCACCTCTAGCTGTTCCCCATTGTTCCTCACCTGTGTTTTGTTTTCTCATTAGCATTTGTGTATATCATGCCCTGATTTCTGTTCAGTCTTCGTCAGTTGGTGAACGTATTCATGTCTTGTTCTAAGCCCTGCTCTTGATTCCCTGTGTTTTTGTTTTTCTTTATATTCTGAGTTACCTGGATCATCTTTTGTTTTATATATATATATATATATATATATATATATATATATATATATATATATATATATATACATACATACATACACATACACACACAGATACACTTCTTATCTATGCTCACTGGGAAATAAAACTGAGAATCGTCAGCATAACAGTGATGAGATATGCTATGCTGTACTTCTGAAAAACAAAGCTCATAAGAATATATATGGAAAGGGTCCTAAAATCAATGCAGAAGAGAAATTCACTAAATTTACAGAAAACTTCCTTTCTTATAGGTAGGAGGCAAACATCTGGAGGACCATACCCTGGTGCCAACCATACACTCAAGACGAGTGAGAAGAATATTATGGTTGATAGTGTCGAACGTGGCAAAGGTCTAATAATACAGGTGATCTTGAATCTATGGAGAGAAAAATATCATTAGTGACCTTCAGCAATGCAGATTCAGTGCTTTGCAAGGGTCTAAAGCCAGACTGAAATGTATCTAAAATTTTAAATGTATTTGTATAAAATATCTGCTATCTGTGCTGACGTAACTGGTTGAAAGTGAGTCAGGGAGCTGGAAGGGGAAGGAATTAGTGGTTGATCAAATTGTGAAGGAACAACAGAACCTTTTATCTGCTCAATTTTATGAGTAAATAAGTTTAAAAATGTCTCCCAGGTCTCTTGAGTGGTATCCAGAAAAGCATTTCTAGTAGGGTTTAAAATTATTGTGTGTGCCCTTGCTCCGTATTTAGTGAATGACTTAACCTCTAGTAAAAGTTCGAAAGTCACCTTATTGTCATCCTAACTCCATATAAAGCCTTTCAAAGCAACATTTTTTAGCTTTTGGATGAATACATTTATTCCCAATGTGAAAATACACAGTATGTATATAGGAATGCGTTTACTAATTTGAATGAATAGAACCATATTGTACAGTGATAACAAAATAAAATATAAAAAATATATTAAAATGAAGCAAAATATTTAAATTAGCATATCAAACGAAAGTAGAAACATTACTCTTTACAACCAAATAAGTTTTACTGAAACAATTTGAAGAGGATTCTACCAGATGCACATTTTGTTGGGGTTCCACCCATAGATGCAGTTCACGGAAGTCGATGCCATGGTGTTCGGTCACATGACTCCTTGTGTCAGAGGTTTACCCATTAACTGACTCCTTAGATTGTCCTGAATAGTATGCAATGGGTTTAAATTAATTTAATTTATGTGTTGCATATAACAAACACAAAATAACAAGTCCACGCATGATGCCGCAGGGTCGCACAAGTTTAATATTATATTAATAGAACTGCCACAAATTAATCTAGTGAGCAGTAGCACATAACTGCACTCTTGCCAATGCAAATTTGTTTGCAGGGTAATGAAGGATTTATAGAGAGCTTTCAACATTTACAGATCACTTTTACTTTCAATACTTAAGTAGATTTGAAAGTACTTTTGTACTTTTACCAAGTGGATTATTAATGTAGCCAAGTGAATACATTTCATGTATTCAGTGGTTCTCAAACGTTTTTGATGAACGCCCCCCTACTTCATTCCCTTACCCCATTAAAGTGATATGGTTAATATATTATACATTTACCTTTTTGAAAATTTTAATTTATGAATTAATTATTTTTATAGTTTTAACAGTGGGATTTGTTTCAAGACCATAATAAACATGTAACATGATTTTTCTTAAACAAATAGATATAGGTAAATAGGTATTTTTGTAAATATAAACAGTAGACCTACTCTAAACACATGTAAAAACAATGAATACAAAATATAAATAATTACAAGTTGTAACAAAAATGTATTATATTCCCTCACTCCCCTAATGTAGCCTATGGTTAATAATAATGTAGCCAAATTTAATAGAGCTGATGTAGTGATATAATAATATTTATTATCATTCTATTTCTACCTAAAGTACAGTTAGTGTTACTATAGTAAACTCAAGGGTGGTTATGTAGAATTATGTGCCAAAATAAAATGGTTTCTACTTCTAGCGCATTGCTTCTCACTGATTCTTGGAAAGCTGCGAGTTTAAGAGCTCGAGCTTTAACAGGGTTTCTGCATGTTTCAACTTTTTAAGACCTATTTCATGTCCTTACTGGCAAACAAAGTATGAAAGATATGAAGGAAAATCAGAGTCCCAGAATTACTAGCAAAGTAAATGAATTTATTCACATTCTCAGAGGATCATCAGAGACTCCAGCCACCCGAGTCACTGCTTCCATCAGGCAGGCGGTATTGCAGCATCAGGACCTGCACCAGCTGACTACATGACCGCTTCTTCCCCCAAACAATCAGACTTGAAATCAGACAAAAAACACTTGATCTCTCACGATCAACAATCAGCACTGCACTTTATAAATCTTCATCTTATTATCTCACACTGGACTGTCAAATATATTCTCCACAATATAACTACTGCATATATATTTGTATATACTCGTATTATTATTTTTTTTATTGTATGTGTATTCTATATTGTGTGTATTGTTTACTGTACATTGTATATTAGTACTGTGTTGTGTAAGTATATGTACATTTGATATGTAAATTGTGTTGTGTAAATATGTTGTTTATTGTAAATTGGTATAGGTCTCACCACTGTCATGACTGCTATGTTGCTCGGAACTGCATACAAGACTTTCACCTACTGTTGCACTTGTGTACATAGTAGTGTGACAATTAAGTGATTTGATTTGATTTGATTTGATTTGATTTGATTCAACATGAACATTCAACTGAACATTACTACACAGAACTGTGTGTAGGCAAGTGTAATGTGTGTGACCGTGTGTGTGTACATGAACTTGGCTACATTAATCTGAGCTCTTCTCCCTTGGCCGCAATCTCCTCCTCAATGTTCTTGAGCTCAGCTTACTTTTCCTTCCAGCCTCTCTTCACAGCATTTGACTTTGTTATGAGCTGGGCCATACGACTGCAGCCTTACCCTCAGACTCTTCTGAAAACCTGTCTACGTCTCTGGCCAGACTTTCAGAAAACTCTTGGATGGTTTTCCATTTCTTTTTTAATACTTTAGGTAATCCCCTGTAGCCTTTCTCTTCTGGTCCTGTGCATCAGACTCCTGCTTCCTTCTCTCTTGATCGAGGTGGACACGGTACCTGGAACTGGCTGATGCCACAGAAGTCAGGTGCTCTTTATGAACACCCCACCCCATTACATCACCTAAAACAAAACAAATGAGATGATTGGCCTGTAACTAATTACTTGTCTATTTCAGTTCAAATACATATTCAGAATATTTCTGAGTGCGGACGTCTTACTTTTGTTCAAATCCTATTGCAGAACCTTTCCTACCAGCAGAAACACCTCCTGCCAGCTGTTTGTCCTGTAGAAATGTCTGAACAAGACATTTCATCTGCCTCTTGCACCTGTCCGGGTCTCTGAACATGACAGAGGGGTCCAGACACGCCATCTGCCTAACCGTTGGATACGATTGTGGGGGATGTTCTCCTGCACTTTTCTGACAATGTTTGACAGTCTCTGCATGCAGTCCCTTCTAAACTCAAGGACCCTGAGCACAACAATTTTGCTGCTCTGACAGGGGGTCAGCTGTAAAATAGTATGTACAATAAAATTATATTTGCTGCTTACATCCGGACTATAATTTATAAAATTATCTTTCTAAATTACCAAACTACCTTGTGGACTGACTCAGCACCCAAGCTGATGTCAAAGTCCTGTGGTTGGAGACTGTTCTTGTCAGCTACATCCAGTTTGGTTAGTTGCAGTGTAGTGATGTCCTGGAGGAGCTCTCTCTTGATAAAGCATCTAAGTAGACCCTGTAAAAAGATAATCTCAAACTTAAATGCAAGTCCCCTGCATACAAATGTATCATAAAGTGACATTATCATAATTCTAATGCATGAGCAAAGGTTGAAGAATTTACCTATTCTTCATTAACACAGTGTACACATCAATTAGACTAAATCAGTAGTGACAAGAGTTGTGATAATAATGTGCAGTGTTACCTAAATAAATATACTTTGATCAACTCAGCCAAGACTTTGCTGAGGAAAGGCATCACTGGCTCATCTGTTTGATACTTCTTTAAAAAGGGATTGAAGGTCCTGTAGCTTGGTCAAGATGAGTGGATCGTCCCAGGTTTTGTGAGCTTCTTTCTTCTCACCCCATCCATATACAGGTGAAGTGATGGCCAGACCGCAAGAGCCCTCGATACCACAGGCATGTCCTCGATTCACCGGTAGCCACAGAATGATAAAGGGAAGACGGTGGATTTGGTGACAGCACTGTAGCCTTCTCTCCTTGCTGGTACAATGTGGAACAGTGTGTGCATGGCTTTCAAAAGTTTGTCCAGCTGCTACATGGAGAAGCCACATTTAAAAGCATTGTGTAATGTGTGGAGTCCACAGCTCTCCACAGTAACAGGCTGAACACCTTCATACTGTTCTGCATGGTCTTGTTGAAGAAGTTCAAAAAACTTGAAATTCATATTGGGCCTATACATCGAGATGGACACCAGGCTCCTGAAGTGAAGTTGGTCCACACACTCCTGAGAAAAAAAAAATCAACCTTTTATACTTTTCTCTGGGTCAAGATCAAGTAGGTGTCTGAGTCTTATTCAGTTATTTCTGGCAATGAAATAACATATATATAAGCAATGAAAATGAACCAAGAAATTGATGAGATGGTCTATTGTTAACTTTCATTGCAACTGTTAAGGTGTCAATCTATGGTCTTGTTCACCCACTTTGTGAGTGTCAGATTCAGTTGCCTCCAAAGTCGTATGTAGGCAGCATTGGACAAGCTAATCAAAAAATTTAGCAAGCTAAGCTACAATCTACTAAACAGAAATATTAGTTAAAACTCTGGGGTTGACGGACACGCCGGCGCGTCCTGCTGGATATTTTCATCATTACAGCGAAAACAACTTAAAATACTATGTCATTTTGGGGCATACAGATAAGTGTAAGGCATCATTATAGACTATAAAGGGTCTACTTTTATTTGTGTACACTCACAATAACAACAAACCTTGTGCTTTTGTAAAATAAAGAAAATAAAAAGTGTGAGCTGTAAGCAGTCTCTGGGTTTGCGAGCATATATCTGAAACACGTCACAAAAATTAACTGAACCTCCGTGAATACTTATCACACAAACATGAAACATATGTCTAAAGACAGCTTAAGATTTCTACTTTTAAATAAAACAATTCAAATTTAAAACAAATATTCTCCTGCAATGCAATCTGTATGAAACAAAGCGATGAACAGTTTTTACTGGTTCATCTAATTATCTCTAATGTGATCCCACCTACCAAAGGTATGCTAATGTGCTGAGACGATCAAATCAAATGGTAAACGCCCCGACTGTGTCTTAAAAACATATAGTTAATTTTTCTGCACGTTTGAAAGACAGCGCGATACACAAGTGAGAAAACTCCTGGATAGTGAAGAAGAGTTACAATTTTCCTCAGAAGAAGAGTGGGACTCCGATGAACGTTTGTATTTTGAAGATAGACTTGATCCAGTCGAGGATACAATTTCGGACAAGTAAGTCATTTCGTTTTCATTAGTTGACATGCTATTTTATATAAACATGTACATATTTTACTAGTGGGACTGTTTCCAGACTTGTCAGCCAGAGTATTGACATTTGAAATATGACTCCTAATAAGCAAGTTTTAGTTACATTTAAATGTTGTTTCGGCTAAAGCAGGCATTTAAATTGTATGCTGTATGATATAAATATGATATGTAATATGATATAAAAATAATATGAATGTTTAGATTATATTTTAACTTGTGTTTATGCTGCCTCATTATCATCAATGCTTGTGCTTGCAAATATGTGTTCAGGATAAATGAGTAAAATGCACTTTAAATATGCCCATATTAGAAAATCACCACCATATAATGATTTCTGAAGAATCATGTGACACCGAAGACTGCAGTAATGATGCTGAAAATTCAGCTTTGATCACAAATCACATTTTACAATATATTCAAATAGAAAACTGTTCTTTTAAATTGTAAAAAGAGTTCACACAATGTTTTTACTGTATTTTGGATAAACGGTAATATAGGTCTAAAATTAAGTAAAGTCTTTATGTAAAGAAAATGTATAGTCAGATTACTTAAAACTTGATTTTAATCATTAAGTCTCCTCACATTCATTCACTTTCTGTCACATTCCTCAGTGTTAGGCCCAGGGGAGGGGTCTTTTTTCTCCTCAGATGTGAATAACAGAAATTCAAAATTCATGATCATTCACGCCTCCTCGCATATGACCTTTCTAACACTAAACGTGTTTTACAAAAGTTCAATTACTATATTGTTTAGTATGAATGAGTGATCAGGATGGTTTTCAAATTATTTTGTAGCAAAAACTCTAGGCTACAAGATCCAGTTCTCAAAAGTATTGTGGACAAATGTCTAGTATGTGTTATATGGCCTTATTTCATTGACTTAAATTAATTTTTTATTTTTTTTCAAAAACCACACATAAACGTTATTTTCTCAAAAATACCAACATGTACGCACATGTTGCTCACATATTATTGTAGCCCAGTTTGTGCTGAATACCGTGTTATCAGACTTTAGCCATTAATGTGTTTTTAAGCAACTGAAAAAGCACAAATGTCAAGGCATGTCAAAACTTCTCCAGGGCCCAAAACACCCTCAGACCCCAGAGGGTTAAGCTAAGCTAAAGCTACTCTAAAAGTAGCAAGAAGCAAGAGAAAGTAGCAAGTTACACTACAAGCTACACACCAAAAATAGCTTGCTACATTTAAGCTACTTATGTTTGTATATATATATATATATAATAATAATAATAATACTATTATTATTATTATTATTATTATTAATATATATATATATATTTGGCTTGCTACATTTAAGCTATTAAATAAAAATCAAACAGATGCACAGATCATAATGTCATAGACAACACATCTAAAAAGACTTCACATAATGTTTATTTTTATGTGGCACAGCATAGTACAATATAGTACAATACTGTACACAAGTATGCAGTATGGTGCAATATTGCAGTATGGTGCTACAGTACCTGTACAAACCCATGTGTTCAAAATGAAAAAATCACTATTTTAAATGTTATTTTTAATATTTAGGCTTTACTTCTGCCTCTACAAATCCCTACCTATTTGAACATCATTTCCTTTGCACATTTCTGTATAACACTTGTACATATACTATTAATCTTATCTTTTAATTCTGTATCTGCTGTTGTATTTTTGTATGTACTGGAAGCTTCTGATCAGTGCCCAAATTCCTTGTGTGTGTGAGCACATATGGGTAATACCAGTGCTATCAGATGATAATGCCATGGTACTCTGAAATACAGTTACCATATTTATATATTATTCTGTATTTACATGGTGTTTCAAAGTACTTCAAAGAATACCATGGTACTACTGTGCTAATTGAAAATATTATTACCTCATCCATATACAATTGAATGTACATGGTGCACCATGGGACTACTATATGACTACATTATTCGTAAACCACTGTATTAACATAGTGCTCCCAGGTAATGGTGCAAGTAAAAAATAAAAATAAAAAAAAAACATGGTAATGCCATGGTACTTTTCTATGTGTTTTCATGTAGAATATTAAGTGTTTTGATATTCTTTTGGTCATTAAATTTCTTTACCTGCAGAAGTTGTTTACAAGCTGCACACATGTAATAAAGACATTCTTTATCACTGGCAAATGATAGGATGCATTTGCAGGTTTGGTTTCTATTCATTGTAGATCCACTGCAAACAGCATTAGCTTTATTTTCTGTTTTTTTTTTTTTTTTTTTTAATATTCTGTGAAGAGAACATTACTACATAGTAGTAATGGGTTTTAAAGAACCAATTCAGATGAGCGATTAATTTGTGAGTCAGACATCTTTAGTTCTGATTCAAACCTGGCTATAGTAAACACCGGTTTTATGTATGATATAGCAGTGTAGATTTTTGTCAAAGCTACACGCTACCTTATCAAAAATATAGCTTTGCTATGGAAAATCTACTTGGTTTAAAAACTAGTGAAGCTACCACCTCACTACTGAGAAATATAGTTAAGCTAATAGAAATAGTCACTGTAAATCACTGTATGTAGGACAGTGGCAGAGATAGCTTCCTCACATGGTTATAGATGTACTCAGATAATTATCCCCCCAGCTAGATATCTAGCAAAATAACCACCAGCACAACTAGAACTGTGTGAGGTAGACACCATTACTACTGTCCTACATACCACCTTGGGGATAAGTGAAACAATATAAAAATTAAAAAAAATGGGTGAACTATCCCTTGAATATGAAACAGAATAGATTATCACACTAGAACATAGCACTGCTATTGAAAACAAAATAATGTGAGGGTAAAACATATGTAATGCTTGCTAATAAATAAATAATTTACTTACTTTGACATGTTTCTGTAAGTCCTGGGCTGTTGCATACCCCCAAAAATGGGACCCCAGGTACCTTGACTGTACCTGCTCACCTTTTGATTGTTTGATTTAGATTTTTGTTGAATATCAGCACGAGTGGGCCATCATTAACTTTTGAGATGAGGTCTCTCTTAATGAAATCTTCCAATCCAAATCACGTATTGTAAGACATCTTGTCTTTCCACACTTGAAGATTTTAGCGATGTCAGAATCAAGGAACATGGTTTGAAACAGCTCACCTACAGTATGTCTTCATTACTTGACTGATGCCTTGCTATCATGTGTAAAGTCCAGAGCACTTCCGATTTTAATGTTGGCGTAGATCCAAATGCTGCCTGGAGGTCGCTTACCGGAGTTGCAGGAGTTGACATTGTTAATACAGAGTGGGTTGCACTGTGGCCAGACTTTGGTGATGCTACCGATGTGAATACAGAACAATATTGGGTGATGGCAGTTATTTGCTGGTGGCTTTTTACTGTGGATTTATGTTTTTTCTGACTTCCCATGTTACTCTAAAGTCATTATACACAAATAACCTAATTTGAGTGTTTTCTTGCACAAGGTGCAGCAGGCTTCAAATTTGGTATTTTCAACAGGCTTCAACTAAGGAGGAGGCGCCACATTAGCCCACACTCCACATTGCAGGCATGCTCCGATAAATTCTGACTGGTCTGCACAGTCTGTGGGACTTTGAGTGGTTATTGGTTCCATGTTGATTTTGTTTTGTACTTTTGTTGCAGGGTGATCAATACAAATGTATCCCAAAAACACATTTAAAATCGAGACTGAAGATTATAACTTTATAAAAGTAGCATTAACTTCATAATCCAATATATTTTTAAGACCTGTTGAAATCGTATTTAAGACAAAATTCAGATTTTGGATTTGAGACTTTTTAAGGACCCAGCAGAAACCCTGTTTTAGAGCTTTGCATTCACGCTGCTTTGTCCATTAATCTGTATCTATCTACAGCCATACAGGTGCAATAGCCGAGGTTTTGCCTCCACCTTGTGTATTTGACACTAGTAAACCTGATACTTCTGATGCGTTGCTAGATTTCAAAATCAGATGAACCGCAGTACAAATGTGTACCAACCCATATAACTGTGAACGAACTGATAAACTCAAAGTCCAGATAAACATTTTAATCAAAGAGGATCTTGATGGTAGATTTGATTATTATGACTGATAAATGTCCTCCATTTGTAACCTAATGACCCCTAAACAAATTTGCTCTCAGCACCCCCTGGCATCCTTTGAACGCCCTATTTGAGTACCCCTGATGATTTATCTCTAGTCAAAAATTGGACGTGTCTCTTTTAAAAACCAGAGTTTTGCAACACTGGAGGTTTGCATCACCTGCCTTCCGGCACTCTCTCGTGTTAGAGATGTGAAAACATACATTGGGTAAGAGAGCTCCCAATTTTGTTTATTTATCGGTTTGTTTAATTATTTGTGTAAATATAGAATTTTACACAAAATGCTGTTTAATTGCATTAAATATATGTTCACAAGTGTCATACTGTATGTTAATATTGAATGTTTGTTATGGATTATTTTTGAAGGATGCATACAGATTGCATGTGTGGAGTTTGACCACGTTTGCTGCACATGTGAGGACTAGGTATGTACATTTAGTATTAATCATATCTTATTTAATGATTTTTAGCCCAGAATATTTTCCAATTTAGAGAAAAGTGTCATATGTATTATATGTGAAAGCATGTGTAATGAGAATTATATTGTTTTACACTGTTGTGCATGTCCTTTTAAAGCCTGGTTAGAAATGCATTACATGCTTTGAGTATTAAGCAAGTGTTAAATGCATTGAATTCTTTGATTGGTTTAAGGAAGTACTAGAATTTATAAAATGCTGTGAATTATATAAGCATGTATTAAGATGATTTAAGTTGAAGCCTATAGGTAGGCTATTGCCCTGTTTGTGTTTTCATTTAATATTTCAGTTCCCTATTTCATTTCCGTATTTAATATTTGTGTCTTTATTATCATTTATCATATATGTATATGTATATTTATCATATACACACACAGCCACATCAACCGCTGTTAGAGTAAAACCCCAAAATATATCTTTGTATACTGTGGTGATAATATTCAACCCACCGGCTACATTAAAATTGGTAATTTCATTTTTACTGGAGTAATATTTAATTAGAGTATCTGTACCTTGTGAAAGCTCTAGGTTTGTGGTCAGTGGAGGAGTCAGGAGACAGCGAATAGTTCAATTCAGTGTCTTTATTGTTTAGTCTTAATACACGGCTTATAGCCAGCTCAAAACAAAGGAACAATTGGGTAGCTGCTTCTTGCTCATCACTGGTGCACTCCCTCCCTGCTCTGATGCCCTGGCGTGCCATTTCAGGTCTCCCTTCACCATCACTATAGTCAGAGACAGGCGTTAGAGTAATCGTAACTCGGGTGACAATCCTTACTGCTCTCCCTCTCCCGCAGACTAAAACATGACCATGCCCCCCCATGGCGCATACCATATCTCAAATACAGGGTTAGTGTACTTCGTCCACCACTGTATATATTGCAGCTCACTAATTTAAAAACAAGTTTGCTAAAAAGCACAAACTACACAGATTTAAACATGCTCAAAAAAACCTGCATAAAACCTGCATTATTGATTACGAACTGCTATAAAGCTTTCAAAAAGAAATGATTAGAACATACATTAACATTAGGTATGATACTGAATGGATAAAAGAGAAAAAAAAAAGTACGGATTGGCAAGAAGAAGTGGCAGCTTGCAGGGGAATAAGATATACATACAACTTTATATAAAAAAGATGCTTTAGCCTAATACATTTTGGCCTAACATTTGATGCATCTTTACTTTGTAGGCATTTTAAGTAATTGTCTTTTGTCTGTTTTTAATGCTTGGGTCATATCTTGCAGTGAGTCTAAATACAAGGCATGAGGTTCCAAAGTTAAGGCATTCCTTTCTGCAAAGCGACTTTGGAAAGTTGTGTGTCTTAAAAGCGCTACACAAATCAAATTTATTTATTTGTATTGATTGAATATAAATTATTTATTTATCATGATTTATTTACATTACCTTTGTTCCTCATAATTTTCTCAATGTCTTTGAGGGGAGATCATCTCGGTTACGTATATAACCCCCGTTCCCTGATGGAGGGAACAAGACGTCATGTCGAAGAAGCGACACTGGGGTTCTCTCTTGAGTGCCAAATATGCCTCTGGTCTATGAAAAAAGGCCAATGAGAAGTTGACAGACAGTATTTGCATACCCGCACCGTTTTACCTCGGCCGAGGGAAAGGGCGCCAGGTGCAAGCGATTCACTCGGCCAGATCGTCAGAGTGTTACCGAGTTCTACCGCCTCAGACCTGAGAAAACACGGGACGAGACTGACTCAACCCTGTGATTGTAAAATCTCGCAAAGGTATTAGGTGTTGCCCAACCCGCTGCTCTACATATGTCTGCTAGGGAGGTGCCTCTAGCCAGTGCCCACGAGGATGCAATACTCCTTGTTGAGTGCAGCACGCGGGCCCGCAAGGGGTGGGGGGGGGTTTACGGCCTGGGTGCGATAGGCCAGTGAAATGGCATCCACCACCCAGTGGGAAAGCCTCTGTTTGGAGACAGTGTTCCCTTTCCTCTGTCCCCCAAAGCAGACAAAGAGCTGCTCAGAGCACCTAAAGATCTGTGTGCGGTCCAAATAGGTATGCAAAGCATGTACCGGACACAGCAATGAAGGGGCTGGGTCTGCCTCCTCCTGGGGCAGCGCTTGCAGGTTCTCTACCTGGTCTCTGAAGGGAGTGGTAGGGACCTTGGGCACATAGCCTGGTCCTGGCCTTAGGATCAAATATGTGCCTGCCGGACCGAACTACAGGCAAGTGTCGCTAACAGAGAACACTTGCAGGTCCCCGACCCTCTTGATGGAAGCGAGCGCGATCAGCAAGGCCGTATTCAGAGAGAGGGCCCTGAGTCCAACTGATTCTAGTGGCTCGAAGGGGGGTCTCTGGTGGCCCGTGAGGACCACTGAGAGATCCCAGGAGGGGAACAGGCTTGGCCGGGAGGGGTTCAACCTCCGGGCGCCTCTTAGGAACCTGATGATTAAGTCGTGCTTACCCAAGGACTTACCATCTACTGCATCGTGGTGGGCTGAAATAGCGGCGACATACACCTTCAGGTTGGAGGGGGACAGCCTCCCTTCCAGCCTCACTTGCAGAAATAAGTGCACTGACCTAACTGCGCACCTCTGTGGGTCTTCAGCAGGGGAAGAACACCAATTCACGAAAAAGTGCCATTTCAGGCCATAAAGTTGCCTGGTAGAAGGGGCTCTGGCTTGGTTGATTGTGACTACAACCGTGGGCTTTAGACCAGCTAAATCTCCCACATCCTGTCCAGGGGCCAGATGTGGAGTTTCCAAAAGTCTGTGTGTGGATGCCAGAGCGTGCCCCGTCCCTGAGAAAGAAGGTCTTTCCTCAGGGGAATTCGCCAGGGAGGGGCTGTCGCGAGGAGTATGAGATCTGAGAACCAGGCCTGGGTGGACCAATAAGGAGCCACAAGGGTGATTCGTTCCTCATCCTCCCTGACCTTGCACAGCACCTCTGCAAGAAGGCTCACTGGGGGAAATGCGTACTTGCGTAGGCCCGCAGGCCAGCTGTGTGCCAATGTGTCTGCCCTGAGGGGAGCCTCTGAACGGCATACCAGAGCGGGCAGTGGGAGGTTTCTTGGGAGGCAAACAGGTCTACCTGGGCCTTGCTGAACCGTTCCCAAATCAGCTGGACTGACTGGGGATGAAGCCTCCACTCTCCACCGGCTACCACATTGAGGTTGCCGGGGATGTGAGTGGCGCTGGCTCCAATGGAGGGAGACAAGGGGCGAGTCGTGACATGTGGCGGGAGCATACGCCGCCTTGGCGATTTATGTACGCTACTGCAGTGGTGCTGTCTGACCTAATCAGGATGTGTTTGTCTCGAACTAGAGGGAGAAACTTCCGCAGGGAAAAGAAAACAGTCAGCAACTCCAGGCAGTTGATATGCCAGCGCAGCGGGGCCCCCTTCCAACGGCCCGCAGCTGCGTGCCCGTTGCACACGGCGCCCCAACCCAATCTGGAGGCGTCGGTCATGACCAAGACACGTTGGGACACCTGCTGCAAGGGTACTCCTGCCCGTAAAAATAGCAGAGGTCTGTCCAGGGTTTGAATGTTTGGCGGCAGGTGGGGGTGATCGTCACACAGTGCGTGCCGCCGCGCCATGATCGTCTCGGGACTCGAGTCTGAAGGCAGCGCTGAAGCGGTCTCATATGCATCAATCCCAGCGGTGCGACCGCCGCGGAGGATGCCATATGCACCAGGAGCTTCTGGAAAAGTTTTAAGGGGACCGTTGTGCCCGGCCTGAAAGTGGCGAGACACCTCAACACTGACTGTGCACGCTCAGTGAGACGTGCTGACATTGAGACTGAATCTAACTACATGCCAAGAAAAGTGATGCTCTTGACGTGAGCTTGCTCTTTTCCCAGTTGACCTGAAGCCCTAAACGGCTGAGGTGCCTGAGCACCTGGTCTCTGTAAGTGCATAGTAACTCTCGTGAGTGGGCCAGAATGAGCCAGGTTAGAATTTGTTTCTGCGTGAGCATTTTGAATGGGAGTTTGTGCAAAGCTTGGTTGGTCAACACCGCTGTGTAAAGCTCTTTCAGAGGAAAATACTCTTTTATAGAGAAAATCAATCTTTTAAATATACCTCTTTTAGCTCTATGCACTGTTGAAGCGCCCATGGGCAAGCTGCACTGCCGTGCAGAGAAGGAGAAAGCCGCTGAAGTGCGCCGTAGATCCAACAGGAAGCAGAGCGTCAGAGGAACAGAAGCAGGAACTGGGTAATTCCTCGCTTTTATACCCGTATGTCCGGGGCAGGGTATGCAAATACTGTCTGCCAACTTCTCATTGGTCTTTTTTCATAGACCAGAGGCATATTCTGCGCTCAAGAGAGACCCCTAGTGTCGCTTTTTCGACACAACGTTGAAGTGAGCGACAGACTGGGAACTAACATTTTGTGCACATCATGACAATGTCCATTACGAATTTTAATAATTATTTTGTCTAATCATCTTTTTATTAAATTATAAATAAATCAATATATAAATAAAATAACCCAAAACTATTGTTTGCTTTGGCTGTTTTCCATGCTCACTATGGACAGACTAAAGCACTGATGACATTTCTAGAGGAGTTGATTAACAGTGATGCAGCCAATTAGATCACATTGACATTTATTTAATCATTTAGAACAGACTTTCAAAAATCTGAATTTATGTTTTGTTTTACATTATATAAATGTATATTTGAAATCAGAGAATAATCTCTCATATTCTGGGTGGGCCATTGTTTATATTAACACAATTACTTCCTGGTTTTAAGAGTCCAAAACCAATTTTTCAAGCAGTAGTCCCACATTGAAATGTTTAAATTATTGCAAAAATGGTGATTGATCAGTATGGGGTTGATTTCAGGGAACAAGAACATTCAGAATAACCATGTCTAATCATGTGATAATCTATCTTTGCCTATCTTTGTGTTTGTATCCAATTAAAAGATGATTTCTGCTAATGTCATTAATTATTATAGAAATGTTACCAACAATACAAAGGTACTTCAGGTACACATGAGCAATTGTTAAATTGGTCTTCTCTGGTTTAATTATACACAGATTTACTCTGTTTAATGCATGCTTTGTGGCCCCTGTGTTGCCTAAACCTTCCTGTGCCAACAAAGTCACATGATTGTTCTGCTCACTGCATTCACAAATGCACAGTGACAATGGCGTCCTCCTATCTTTTATCTAAATGCATTCACTGTCACCATTCTCTCGCTCATCCCGTCTCCAGGTTAATGCCCTCATACAGCATGTCAGCTGCAGTGTGCTCTGTGGTGGATGTGTGCTCTGCACCGACTGTTATGCTCAGCCTGTATAGGAGGGGAAGTGTTTTCCTGCATCTGTGCCAGAGGAAAGGAAAACACAGGCTTCAGCCACTGCATGTCACAAAGGTCACAGAGGTATGCTGCACCTCTGGGCTAAAATGTTTTCCCAGAGCATGTTTCTGTGAGCTATAGTCATAGTGTGATTCATAGTATATAGTATAGTGCGTATATTTAAAAATAAAAAAGTTCCCATTTTTACATATCCATTTTATGGCTAAGGGGCAACAATGAATAACCCTTGATGACCTTGACTGAGTACAAGCGCTGGTTTGATGACAAAACCACTATCTGGTTCCAAAAATGATTTCTTATCACATCATGGGGCTCTTTTTAGAAGAACATGCACAGTGTTACTGTGTAACACACAAATATGTTTTTCTTCTCTTGAATGCGGTGGAGCTCACATTTACGCTTTTGTTTAAGACTTAAGGGTAATGAAGGATCCATATTTTACCAATTGTTGTAGAGAAAATGCATCTGGTCACTCAGAACTTTGATGGAAGGCAATGAAGTGCCTAAGATGGAATGGATATCACAATCAGTGTGATACATTTTATGACTAAAGGGTTACAAAAAAATACCTCCAGATGACTTTGGATTACCACCAGCACAGGTTTGATGACTATCTGATTTCTAGTTGGAGTCCACATTCAAGATTCTTAGCAAGGGGTCGGCGTCTTTTAGGTAACTATATATATATATATATATATATATATATATATTATTATTATTATTTTTAATTATTTTTTTTTTTTAGCTTTTTAAATCACACTCATTCACAAGGAAGATATTCAGTGAGCCCAGCAGATAAAAGCAAACAGCTCTGAATTGTCATATCTTCTTCTGTGCAATATAATATCAGGCTGTGGCTGACTGGCTCACAATTCTCATTACCTTTTCTCAACACAATGCACAGTGCCATTACAGAGCTATGAAGGCCTGTGAAGGTCAGCAATGATTTAAGCTGCCGCACAAATGTGCCAATTTACATTTCACTTCAACTGTTCTTTGCATCCTCTTAGGAGTTAATGCTCATTTTGCTGCAAGAAAATGTGATATAGATGCATTCTGAGGACCTGACATCATTCTGTCTTTATCTGACCATGTGCTGAAAGTATGAGTGGTCATTTAGTCCACATATGGAGCAGAAGCACCACAAAAAGAGATGGTGTTCATGTGGTTTGTCAAATGTGTAATTGTATCTTGGTTTATGTGAGTGTTCTTATTGAAAATGCCTTAAACAGTTGCCAGTAGGCAATGAATTCAATCAATTAGGGACATTCTCACATTTGTTACTTCTCCAGCCCTTAGAGCACCAAACATTTTCGAGCATTTGAATCGTGCAGTGATTTGGATTCATGGAACGGCTCTCTCTCCAGTTGCAGGAGGTGGCATGCAGTAAAGATGAGTGTCACGCCCAATGACCAGGAAACAACGGATGATACCTCAATTACATTACACTCTGTGGACATTTATTCTACACCTTGTCAGGATTCAACCACAGAGCACAATTGTAGAGCTACATGTAATACATTGAGACAAAAAAAGACCCCTGCTTGTCAGTCTCACAGAATGGATCTGTCTCTCTGCTTCTGCTTCAACATTAGTGACAATTAGTAGTAAATACACATTTAACACGTTTTCAGCCCATTTAATGCATTTACCATCCAAATGATGTAGTACAATATGTGTCAAGAAGATGAATGGATTATGTTTAAACTCACCTCTTGAAAGTGAGATGTGTAATGGTGGCACCATTAAAAAGTTCTGAACAAAGTGTCCTTGTATTTGTGTCTAAAAATTTAGTAAATAAAATTATGAGTTCCCTATCTGACGTGTCCATGAGTTGACACTAGAGGGTCGCTCCTGTGGAGCCCTGACATCTCTGATCTTGAGAAAAGGCCAATGGAAATTGGCATGTGGAATTTGCATGCCACTCCCCTGGACATAAAGGTATAAAAGGAGTGACGGTATCAGATATCTTCTTCAGAGCCGAGTGAGCAAGTTCAAAGAGCTGAATTCCTCTGCTGCCTCCATTCATCTCTCTACACTGTTGGATCTACGGCACATTCCAGCAGTCCTCCCCCTCGCACACCACGGTTGTGCTGAGCAAATGCCCCTGGGCGCTTCAGCAGCAGAATACTACGGAGAGAACAACTTAGTTTATATATATATACGTTGTCACTCATGACTGAGCCTACAGTGCCACTGGACAGGCCGTCTCCGCCCTGCACACTCAAAGAACTGCACAAAGGTAGTTCTGACCCGAGATTTATGCAGGAGCTGCATTCAGTGACTGGTCTCGCCCTCCGAGCGATGATGGTCATGGTGTCGTCTCTCAGCAGGTTCAACACATCCTGCCCCAGCACGACACAATGTCTCGCACCACCGTCTGTTTTTTGCCAAGGACGTGCCCCTGCGGCAATAACACTGGCTCTGCCACAGCCCGCCCCAGTAGGCTGGCCCCGGCGTTGAGCCACCCGCAGAAAGCAGATGCCACCCGTCTCATGGCCAGTCGCCAAGAACCCAAGAAAGTCTTCAAAGAGTTCCCAGAGACGGGCAGTCCATCAAGTAGGAGACCCGCTGCACAGGAGCTGGTAAGAGCACCACTTCTTTATTTCCTTATTCTTACCTCACTGCATGCCCCAAGGGCCGCGGTACCCACATGCTAAGAAAAAAGCAGTCTTCTCATTACCTGGGCCTCACAGTCGGTGTCCTCGGCCATCGTTATCATGACCACCGGGCACCGTTTTTCTCTCTGGCAGTCATGGCGCCTCGGAGGCAGGCCTCCCGCCCCCGTGCACCCAGCTGTAGTTCCCTTGGTCCCTCTCGCATGGAGCTTGGGGGCATGGCTCGCGCTCCCCAAGCTACGCGCGGAGATTGAACCTGTCCCTCCAGCCGAGATGAAGAAGGGGTTTTACAACCCCAACTTCATTGTACCTAAAAAAGGCGGCGGGTTGCGGCCAATCCTAGACCTGCTAGTTCTGAACCGGGCTCTCCACAGACTAGACCTGAAGGACACGTACTTCCATGTCTGATTCTTCCTCGACACAGACCCTTTCTCCGGTTTGCCTTAGAGGGTCAGGCATATCAGTACAAAGTCCCCCTCTTCGGCCTTTCCATGTCCCCTTGCACCTTTACGAAAGTCGCAGAGGCAGCCCTTGCCCCATTAAGGGAAGTGGCCATCCGCATCCTCAACTACCTCGACGACTGGCTACTCGCTAGCTCACTCGCGGGACATGCTGTGTGCGCACAGGGACCTGGTGCTCAGGCACATCAGCCGCTTGGTGCTTCGAGTCAACTGGGAAAAGGGCAAGCTTGCTCCGGTTCAGCGCATATCTTTTATCTGTATGGAGTAGACTCGGTCTCAATGATGGCGCACCTCACCTACGAGCGTGCGCAGTCAGTGCTGAACTGTCTGCATGTGTTCATACCCACTGAAATCATTTCAGAGGCTCCTGGGGCATATGGCATCCTCAGCGATGGTCACACCGCTTGGGTTGATGCATATGAGACCACTGACTACAGACCTGAGTCGAGAGACGAGAATGGCGCCACGGCACACACCATGTCCTTGTCACGCAGGGTTGCTGCCATTTTTTCAGCCCCTAGGAGTTCCCCTAGGCCAGGTCCCCAGGCATGTCGTGGTTATGACAGATGCCTCCCAAAGGGGCTGGGGTGCCGTATGCAATGGGCACTCAGTCGTCGGCACTTGGACCGGCCCGTGACTGTGTTGGCACTTCAACTGTCTCGAGTTGCTGTCAGTACTACTTCCCCTGAGGAAGCTATTGCTGTTGATCCGGGGAAAGCATGTGTTTGATCCGGACGGACAACACAGCGATGATTGCATACATCAGCCGCCAAGGCGACCTACACTCTCGTTGAATGTCACAACTCGCCCATCGTCTCCTCCTTTGGAGTCCGCAGCGGCTCAATTTGCTGCGAGCCACCCACATCCCGGGCCACCTCAACAGCACAGCGGACGCACTGTCATGACAGGTTATGCTCATAGAGATTGGAGACTCCACACTCAGGTGGTCCAGCTGATCTGGAGTCGATTCGGCAAGCTCAGGCAGACTTGTTCGCTTCCCCAGAATCCTCCAACTGCCCACTTTGGTACTCTCTGACCAAGGCTCCCCTCGGCACAGATGCCCTGGCACACAGATGGCCCCTGGGGCTGTGCAAGTATGCATTCCCCCCAGTGAGCCTACTTGCACAGACATGCAAGGACAAGGAGCATATCCTCTTAGTGGACCCATATTGACCCTCCCGGATTTGGTATGCTTCTCGCGACAGCCCCCCCTGGTGAATTCCCCTGAGGAAGGACCTCTGGAATCTCCATGTCTGGCCCTTGGACGGGACGGGACGACGGGACTTAACTGGCATAACACCCGCGGTGGTAGACACGATCACTCAGGCCAGGGCCCCCCTCAACGAGGCGCCCTTATGACCTGAAGTGGCGTCTGTTAGCTCAGTGGTGTTCTTCCCGAGGTGAAGAACCCCAGAGATGCGCAGTAGGATCAGTGCTTTCGTTTCTGCAGGAAAAGTTGGAGGGACGGCTGTCCCCCTCCACCTTGAAAGTGTATGTTGCCGCTATATCTGCGCATCACGATGCAGTGGACAGTAAGTATTAGGGAAGTATGATTTGATCATCAGTTTCCTGAGAGGTGCGAGAAGGTTAAATCCCCCCAGGCCACGCCTTGTTCCCTTGTGGGACCTCTCCGTGGTCCTTTGGGGCCTTCGAGGAGCTCCCTTCGAGCCCCTTGAGTCAGCAGAGCTAAAGATGCTCTCTCTGAAGACTGCCCTCCTGACGGAGCTCACCTCTATCAAGAGGGTAGGTGACTTGCAGGTGTTCTCTGTCAGCGAACTGTGCCTAGAGTTTGGTACGGCTTACTCTCACGTCATCCTGAGACCCCAACTGGGCTACGTGCCCAAGGTTCCCGAGACCCCTTTAAGCCTTGGCATTGCTGTGTCCGGTGCACACTCTTCACATCTACTTGGATTGCACGCAGAGTGTTTTCCATTGGGACCCCTAGTGTCAACTCATCGACACAATGTCGAGTGAGTGATAAACGTAACCTACGTTCCCTGATGGAGGGAATGAGATGTTGTGTCCCTCCTGCCATAACACTGAACCAACTGCTGAAACAGCTGGGTCTTTGGCTTGTCTCCTCAGTGCGATACCTGATGTGTGTTTGCAGCGTCACTCCTTTTATACCCGTATGTCCGGGGGAGTGGCATGCAAATTCCACACGCCAATTTCCATTGGCCTTTTCTCAAGATCAGAGATGTCTGGGCTACGCAGGACGAGCGAACCCCTAGTGTCAACTCATCGACACAACGTCTCGTTCTCTCCATCAGGGAATGGAGGTTACCTTAGTAACCAATACGTTTTTGCATGGACATATAAACAATGAATCAAAGTGTTTGTGAAATTATCTCTCTGCATACCGCTGGACATTCCACTCCCTCAGTGAATACTCTGTAATGCGTGAAGATATAAATGACAGGTCATAAAACCTCACATCCACCATGATTAGCAGTTGAGAAGCTGCCTTTGCACATTATTTTTTCAGAGCCATAGACTGTTTTTAATCTGTTTATCAAAAATTAAATTGGTGGCGTTGACGCCTCTGTGCTTTAAAGTTGGGATTTCTTTACATCACCACCAGATCCCCTTTCACATAACTTAATATGCCATCTTGCTCTCTCGTGGCTAATAATTAAATCCAGGCAGAGTTTAAATAGCTTAAAGGACATGCAATACATATGGACACTGATGTGATTAGCACAAACTCCGGCCCATGGCCTATATGTTGGCTACAGGATTAAGACATTACGAAGAGAGTGACAGAGCTTTTTTTAACACTTTATTCTTTCTCAATAACATTCTTTCACATATTAATACCACCCCTATATAGCTACTTTATCAAGCAGAAGAACTTAATCCACTGCTGTTGAGTCAATCTCATTCTGAGCTTTGATGCAGCCCCCACCCTCTTCTTAAACACACTGCTGCTGGAAGCTCTGTGTAAGACAAAGCACCCATGATAGAGACATTCAGCAACAGCACAGGTCCAAAAAATGGGCTTCAGCCTTTGGAGAGCAGAGAAGAGCCATCGTTGAAATAACATTAAGTCAAAGAGAAAACATCAAAAGAGGGCAGAAGAAGACAATATGAACTCCTAAAGAAAAACCTTTAGAGCTCACATTGTGCAAGAGAAATGTATCATTTTCACTCTTTTCTTTAGCTCTGATTTGAGTCAGAGGGTTAGGCCCTAGTGATCATCTTGTATGCCCCTTTATCTGAGGAGCACCTCTGACCTCTAGCTCAAAGGCCTTGAATACCGTGATGTGTGTAAGCTGGGGGGTGTGTGTCTGATGTGGGATTTCTGCTATTGCTGGCATTTAGCTCGCCTGTGAGCAGCAGTGGTGGTCATTTTCTCCTTTGGACTATCACCCTGGGAAAAAATTATAGGGGTCATAGCACACCACATTTACAGACATGAGAAATAGCAAAACGTTCTGAACATCTAGTAAGATGTTTAATGGCAGGTGATTCTGACAAAAGGCCATAAGAACTTTGTAATTCTCAAATATTATGATCGTTGTCTGAACCAGACATTCTGAGATAAGTCAATGTTGCAACCACAATATTAATTACCTAATACTGTATGTCAAAATGTGTTTTTTTATTTTTGTAATCATATATTTTTTTTAAACCTAGTAAAGCCATTGTTTTCCATATGTTCTCAAGTATACAACAAATACTCAAATATATCATTAAAATCTTGAATATTTACTTTCTGTGAAATGTCAGTAGGAGTTTCATCTTTTCATTTTGCCTAATGAATTCAGTCACCGGTTTAAACTTAAGCTTTCCATTTGATTGTCAGAGCTTTGAAGGGTTTTGATCCCACTAGCACTAGCAGATGGTTGGTGTGACTGGACCCAGACTGGGAATCGCTATCTAAAGTCCTACCGAAGGGTTGCAAGGCTAAATCCTCTGTTGCTGGCCCTAAGAAGACCATAAGCATGAGCAGAGCAAAAGAAAGGGTCTGCTACTGGTGCTAATTACCCAGAAACCACACAGAAAGTGCTCACTGTCACCCTCTGAAGAGGTTCACATCCCTTCCTCCACAGATAAAAGGTGTAGTATAAAAACATTTCACAAGGGGCAAAGGGGGGAGATTAACATAATCTTTGGGTTTGTATCCCCTGTAAGATTTCCATGTGTGAGCCTGTTTTCTCCTCTCTCGCACTCATTTCTTTTCTTTTGCTCACCTTGTTTCTTACCTCTTAAAGTCTGTTTTTTAAGGAATAGGCACGGTGGGAAAAGGCTTTGTCATCTAAGCCTTACAGTTGTGTTTTTACCACCTTTTTATGGTCCTCTCTGTAGATGGGAGACTGGTGTTTGGGTTAAACTGACAATAGTGGGCAAAAACGGGGTGTAATTCAGCTGACATTCCGTTCTTCATGTCATGTCACTGTTAATCCAGAGCTTGCTGCCCTCTCACTTTAACTTTAAGACTTTCATCATAGCATCACCCATGGGGCAGGGATACAGTCATATGTTAGCGTCCTGGATCTACATCAAAGCATGCAGAGTTGCAGCTCTTGACTTTGTGCTATGGGAAAATGTAGCTTTCTTTCTTTCTTTCTTTCATAACAAGGACTTGATGGTGCCTACAAAGTTTTCAAGGTTGGCTTTCTTTCTCTCTTTCTCTTCCTCACTTCCTTTTTCTCTTTATCTGTCTCAAGGATCCAACACCAAAAGCAGCAACAGGGGCATGAATGCAGATAGTTGGTGGTAAATGCGTCTTTTAACCTTTATACTTTAGTCACAGATCAGTCTGGAAGTCAGTTGCTTTCTCATCAGCCCAATAGCGTTACACACGTTTGTCTGGGGTGGTGTAAGAGGAAGGTAGGGTGGTTTGCGGTGGAGAGTGGGCTGGTGGAGGAGGGGTTAGGAGTAGAGGCACTGACAGTGAAAATTGTTTCAATTAGTACAAATGGTAGGTGATGTAAGGAATTTCTTCTCTCCACTAGAACAATGGTGCCTGCGAGAGACTCTGGCGTTCATTATCCCGAGATCTCTGATCCTCTAAACCCTGACACGCGCACACAGAGAAATGAGCATGCCTTGATGGAGGAAAGCTGTAAACGCCTTTACTTTTTAGCAAACACACAGGCCTCTCTTTGTGCCATCTTACCTTTTATTTCTTGCTCTCGCGCTTCGAGCAGGAGGTATCTGAGGCCAACACAAGACTTGCTGGTTTTAGTGGATTTTGACATTTCAGAATCTTTCAGATAGTTTTCCATCAGACGCAGAGTTTTTTCTCTCTCTTGCTTTTGCCTTTTCAGATTTACATATTTCCCTGATGTCAGAATGAACTCTGTGTGACAATGAGTGATTCCTATGTTTTTCTGAATCTCACAGTGCTTCTCACTGTGGTGTCTCTACCCACAGCACTTGCACTTGCACTTTTATGATAATGGCACCATTTTTCGAAACGTAAAATATCACATTTTGTTCCTTTGATGTGTTTGAAAAATTTTGTAATAAAAATGTACTTTAGATGAATGTAAAAGGCATTTTGTAGCAGACTACTTTCTCTGTCCTCTCGTGTTTCTGGGAGTATGGTTAAATATTAATCCATTTGTAGAGGCTTAATATATATTGCTTTTCATTAATGCACAACAACTTTTGTTTCTTGGGATAATCTGTCTTATTTAAAGCTCAGTATTTTTTCCTCATTACTATAAAGGTTTTACACATACTGTGCAATAATTTAATCACACTTTTGATAAATATTTTGAAAAATATGAACACTGACATGAGATCTGTATAAGACCAGTGACATTAAAGGGTACCCCCTCATGATGGACAAACATGTTGTTTGTCACATGACCAGTCTGTCTTGCAATTAAAAAAACATAACTGTAACAATAATACTGTATAGTGCTCTTCCAGTACTCAAGGTGCTTTTACAAAACATAAACACAAAAGTGCATTAAAGCTATGTGTAATTTCTGCACCACAAACATCACCAGAACAGAATTGCGAAAATAAATATTGTTTTCAAACAGCTTTTTCAAACACTTCCCCATCTGCAATTGATCAAACAAACAGATGGTCCCACCAAAATCTCACACTACTGGTTGAGTCAGTGTTTTTTTTTTTCGAGCTCAATGGGCTGCTATAAACAATTGGAGCAATTTTTATAGCACTAAAAAGACAGAAAGGGAATTCACTAAAAATGAATTTTGCCCGGTAAATGTGCTATTTATTAGCATGCACTCTGTGCTGGTAAAGCACACCATTCATTAAAAGAATTATGCAGATCAGGTAACAGCTCAAACGTGCCCACAAAATCTTTGCTGAGAGCAATTTGCACACAAAATTCCAATCTTGAAGGCTGATACTGAGCGTTATATAGTGGAAGATACAGCAGACCACCGTGATCTGAGACACTCTGCCAGGACTGTACAGCACTACTGCCCTGAATCATCTCTTCAATATGCAGAAAGTGTAATCAACAACAGCAAATATAGATATATATGGCAGGTTATAATGCTTTTCTCCATTATTTGATCATAAATAGATTCATTACTGCTGCCATGATCAATAGAAAGTGTACACAAACATTTCTTTTAAACATAATTTGTTTTACTGCCTACATTTAACAGGCGGTAATAACGGAATGTAAATTATGGCAGGCAAATATTTTAGAAAATTAAGCACAATCTATAATCCTATTTTACATAGACATGAGGCATGATCCTGCTGAATGGAATGGCAATGGGTACTTTTAAAAACTGAAGATGCTGTACAGTGCTGATTGTGCTCGCTTAACTGTTGCTTTAACTGTTTTTACAGTTTTCGAGGAAATCAAACTAATCTTGGCTTACATGTAGTTGTCTCTGCATATTAAGCTGGGACAGAATAAGGTATTTTAGCATAGAAAAATGTACACTCTTCAGCTTCAAATAAGCAAATGAAACAATATAACAACAAACATACTATACACATTAAAGGCACACATAAAAATGGAGTCAACAGTTTAGAGTGATGGTAAGGATTTGAATGTGTGTGATCAACTAGTCCAAACAGAATGAGTACAAGTGGAAAAATAAAATATTCAAATGTCAATACCTGCTTTTGCAATGAAATCAACAGAGCTATGAAGAACACAAAAGTTCACTTAGTGAGCAGGAACACAAAATGCCCACAACCACCACACCAAAAAATCATGCTATCCAAGACACAACCATGCACAAGTTCACTTGTAGTAAATCCAAATATATCCATTTTACTGATGTGTAAAGTAAAAACCCCAGCACGTGACTGGTGTATTAAATGGCAGAAACACAAAATCACATCACTCTGTCAATGTAACATTCTGATATTCAGCTGTTAAATCAAACGTCTAAAGTGACATCGACAGCGCTACTTAGATAGTATATATTTCTGAAATATATACAGAGTATATTTCATCTATCTTTTTAAAGATACTTCTTTTTAAAGATACATTACCGTCTTTGTGTGATTCCTGGATACGGTTGTTATCTCTCCTCCTCCGACGGCCACGGACGCTGCCTCACGTGTCTGTGCCGCGATCACACTGAGGCAGCATTCGTGGATGGTTCATGTTATCATTGCGAGAACATGACAATGGCAACATTAAAGCTTTCCTTCATCCGGGGGAAAGCGACTCCAGCCGCCCCCCGTGCTGCGCCTTCTACCTACAGGTACGAGGCCAGCCCGGCTGGCGCTTGAGGTGATTTGGGTATTTCAACGGGTGCAGTCTCGCGGGTAAATCCCAGTGGACCTCCCATTCCCCGGCACGCTTGTCTGCCCCCGTCGAGTTCCGAGATGAGACCAGCTCGCCTCACGGCCAGTTTGATGTCTCTTTCAAGGCTTGCGAGCAGGACAAGTCCTTGATCGCTGCATCAGAGAGCACACTGGCGACTGCCAACTTCGGGTCTGCCCGCCCAGTTTGAGGCTGACGCAGAGCTGACTGCCATGCTTGCCTGGGCCTTTGTGACTGTCAGGTTGAACTTGAAGGTTTTTTGGGCTCGGGGCATGGCATGGGCAACACCCAATACCTTTGCAAGATTTTACAACCTTCAGGTTGAGCCTGTTTTGTCCCATGTTTTGTCTGGTATGAACAGGTAAATTTGGTAATGTGGAACAGCTGGCCAAGTGTATCGCTTTCGTATAGCGCCTTTTGTAGACATGGGCTTCTTCTCACATGCGAGTTCATGAACCGTGGACCCTGGATGTCCTTCCTCCCTAGCCCTGTGGCTTGCGAATTCAGCAGAGGAATTCACAGCAGGACCAACAATGGGTACTAATATGCCTGCACTGGGTTAGATGCTCCACAGGTGTCAGTTACTCCAGTAATCCCCTGTGATGTATTTACCGCAGTACGGTCTCTCTGTCAGCAGACCCGTGTCTCCCTTGGGGCAGAGATCTCTCCGCCCCGGTCGCTGAGTTTGTAGAGCTCCTCTCTTTCAAGGCAGGACCTACCACCGTGCCTCTTCCATGTGCAGCTGGTTAGCCCATGTGTTGTATTGCCACATGTTACCTCCCCTTCGGGCAGAATGTAGTCTCCACAGGGTCTTTTCACCCAGAAAGAATAGGAAAGGAAAATAACACGTTCCCCGATGCATATAATAGTGTTAGATGTCCCCAGAGAAAACATAGAGAGAAAAGGCCACGGCTGGCGCGGCCTGCTCCCATGTTAGTTACATCACTTCCCCCCCAGGGGTGTGGGGAACTACATGACGTCTTGTGGGCCATTGGGGGAAGTTATGTGCGGACTGATGCACCTGCTGTTAAACACGCAGCAGCTTGCTTGCACCTGCATTGGCAGTTCACATTTTTCTGTACGGACCCCTAGTGTCACTACATCGACACAACGTTGAGTGAGTGACAGAAGGGGAACGTCTCAGATACTTTTGTAACCTCTCTTTCCTGATGGAGGGAAAGAGACGTTGTGTCTCTCTTGCCACAATGCTGCACTACCCGCTGAAATGTGCGGGACCTTGTCTCGGCTACTCAGCACAAAACATGAATGAGTGGATGCATTCCAGCTCCTTTTATAACTGTATGTGTGGAGGAGTGGCATGCAAATTCCACTCGTCAATTCCCATGGGCCTTTTCTCAAAGATTAGAGGTAACCGAGGCTCTCAAGAAAAGTGTTTGGGGCTTCCAAGAGTGACCCCTAGTGTCACTACATCGACACAACGTCTCGTTTCCTCCATCAGGGAACAGAGGTTACAATAGTAACCGAGATGTTTTGGTGACCAAATGACATAATTGACACGTAGATCTATCTGGCTATTCCAAGGATGCTTTGAATTGCTGTTTGATTTGGGGAAACAAACGTGTTTGTCCAAACAGGCAACTTCAATGCCCGTGCCTTTGTTTGAATGCAGTCTGTTTTTATGTGAATCTCTGGGTTTGTGAAACACTGATTGTTTTATCAATCTAGATTGTAAAATGTGAACACAGCTGTCAGTAGGTGGCTTGCACAGACCCAAAACTTACGGTGCAGTATTAATATTTTACAGGGTATATTAATATATAAATATGACAAATGTAATATATTCATATTTTAATATTAAATACTTTTAATATTTGTAGTATTAGTTTAAATATTGTAAAATAATTGCAATATTAGCAGCAAAAATAAAGGCCATCTTGTGTAAAACTTGCTACTGTTTCACACATTACAATAAAAGACTGAGCACAAGCTCGACCTGAATAAATTAATAAATTACAATAATGACAATAGTGCATGTGCACGGTGTTATTTTTTTACTCTGTGCTTGTGCATTTCGTGATTTTTTTTATTTTTTTTAAGTAGTGTTTTGACTATTTTCCCCAAAATTTGTTCAGATCGTTTTTATGATTCAGTGACCATTTCTGGTGATACCAGAAGGTGGTGACAAATAAGTGTCTAGTGTGAAATGAGTTAGTCACTGAATCAAAAGAAAATTTTAATCCTTTTAAATTTGTATGTCTACAGACCTTCAGAGGGAATTTAGTGGAGGTTTTAAGCATTATGAGAACAAAGAAAATCTATAATTTCCCTACAGTTTGTGAGCTGCTGAGCATGACTTTATTAAAAGACAAAAATAATAGTCTTTAAATAATTAGAATACGTTTCAATAACATCCATACGTTATACAAATGTATAAAAAAGTGTGTCTACATATCTATTCAGTTCAGTAAAATGCATGAGTGTTCAAAGAAAATAGCAGATCTATATTCTTTTCCTAAAATGTGTCAACTGCACACCAAGATATAGGTAAAACACAGGAGCTGATATTAAAAATAGCTTTAAATATTTAACTTAGATCTAGTAATATGCTTAAATTGGAAAAAGCAAACAATCAAACTATTACCTTACAAACATAATGTAAAAAGGATAACTTAATGACGACTCAGGCACTGAACTCCTGTAAACTTCACTTACAATGTGTGCTTAAAAGAAGGATTGTCCTTTGTTTTGATTTAGTTTTTTTCTGCAGTGAATTTCATGTAATGCTGCCAATCAAGTACAATATGCCAATACATAACTCTTGTTTGTGTGTTAGTCATCTCTAGATTATTAATATAGAGCAACACCAATGCTGATAAAATATCATGGATAAATGAGCATAGTTGAAAGCAACTTTGTAGAAATTAATGGAGCCGTGTTGATTAGACTGCCTGATAGATGGCCTATTATTTAACAGTTGTTTTGGCTCATGAAACTCACCTGTCATTGGCTGTGTTGGATTATACATGCAGAAGAATTTAAATGACATGATTTGAATCTAGGAATTACCCAACCTTAATCCAGGAAATCCACAATGTCATAAATGGAAAGACATCAGTGCCAGTAAGTCTCAGATCTGGCCAATAAAACTAACAAAGAGAGTTGTCTAGATCCCATATGAATTGAAAGCTTCTCTGCAAAGAGGCCCTAAATTCAAAGGTCAAAGCAATAAAAGACAGAACACTTTCCTACGCTTAGACTCATCAGATCACATGACATCGTGATCATTGTTCAGCAAACAGCATCTTAAAAAGGACATTCCTTAATCCAGAAACATCTCACACAAAGTCACAGTACTTTACCGATTTAACCTTCTAAAATGGACAGAATGGCTTTGAACTGTGGTAACTTGTATAAATGACAAATTAATGATTATAGCCTGATATACCTCTTTAAAATGTATGTAATGATTTATCCATGCTGTATAACCAATGAATTAACCAGTATGGTTTTCATGTTTTGTTACCTACACGTAAAATATTAATGAAGGAATGTCAAGTTTAGTATGCAAACGCTCACTTGGTTACATAGAGGAAGCTGATAACAACGAATATCATGTCTCTTGTACCATTCTAAAGATATAAAAGTTCATGTTTAAATATGCACAATTTTTGAGCAGGGGATTTGTAACAAAGGACCATAAATCAACTGTTGGAAAAGACAGCCCAGTGGACCATGTGACTCTGAAAAGTCACTTCTGATTGGACACCTCTGGGGATGCGGCCAATTTGAGTTCAAATGTTTCCAAACAAAAGAGCATGCTCTCTTCTGTCGTTTCTTTTGTCATCTTCCCTCTCTGCTTGTCTTTCCTGCTCTTCGGATTGCTCAGACGTCTCTCTGACTCTTCCCTCATGGTCTTCTCTGGATCTCGTCAGAATCAGATCCATGCCATGTGAGGTCCAAGGAAGCTTGGGACCCAAAGACTCTCTATGATCCATGAGAAGGCCTCGCTTCAAAGCCAACCTCATCATTCATACAGACAACAACTAACGATCTTACAGAAGTCCAAATCATCGACGGAAAGAAATTTCGACCAAGAACCCGGCAACACAAAGAACGCAAGGAAACACCACTACACGCAAGTACATCTCCAAATTGTGCTCAAAGTGCTGGTGTATTTGTGAAATAAACCATGAGAATAATATCACTCCAATAAGTGAATTAATCATAATTCACTTATTAAAGCTAATTCCTTACAGTATAAATTGTGAGCGGATACAACGAGACGTTTTTAATGGTGGAGAATTTATTCAGACAAATAATCTAGTTATTTGTAATTTATTTAATTTATAATGATTGTCAAATGCGACTTATTCCATTATACATTTACTTACCTGGTAATGTAAAATTAGGACAGTTTAATTTAGTTCAGAGTTCACATTTCAAGACCCTAAATTCTCTTCTAAATTTAGCATACCAAATACCATACCAAATACTTTAATGGTTCCCGTCTAAATTCATCAGTACTAAATATCCTACAGCTGGATGGTCGCTCAATCAGCCCAAAGTAACAAAATGGAAAGAATACAGTATACAAATCCACCTTTTGTCACAACTTCAAATCAAATCAAATCACTTTATTGTCACACTACTGTGTACACGAGTTCAACAGTAGGTGAAAGTCTTGTGTGCAGTTCCGAGCAACATAGCAGTCATGACAGTGACGAGACATATACCAATTAACAACATATTTACACAACACAATTTACATAACAAATGTACATATACTTACACAACAATCTACATATCAAATGTACACATATTTACACAACATAGTACTGATATACAATACACACAATATAGAATACACATACACTAGATAGTGTATATATATTTTTATATACCCTAAGTGAATTGGGGAGAATATATTGAGAGTCCAGTATGTGATACAAGATGAAGATTAATAAAGTGCAGTGCTGATTGTTGATTGTGAGAGATCAAGTGTTCGAAAGTCTTATTGCTTGGGGGAAGAAGCTGTCATGTAGTCGGCTGGTGCGGGTCCTGATGCTGCGATACCGCCTGCCTGATGGAAGCAGTGAGAGCAGCCCATGGCTCAGGTGGCTGGAGTCTCTGATGATCCTCCGAGCTTTTTTCACGCACCGCCTGTTATATATGTCCTGGAGGGAGGGAAGCTCACCTCCGATGATGTGTCTGGCAGTTCGTACCACCCTTTGCAGTTCTTTGCGGTTGTTGGCGGTGCTATTGCCGTACCAGGCGGTGATGCAGCCAGTCAGGATGCTCTCTACAGTGCTGGTGTAGAACCGTGTGAGGATGTGGTGGTTCATTCTGAACTTCCTCAGCCATCTCAGGAAGAAGAGGCGCTGGTGAGCCTTCTTCACAATGGCCTCAGTGTGGACGGACCATGTGAGTTCCTCAGTAATGTGGACACCGAGGAAGCTGCTGACTCTCTCCACCGGTGCTCCATTAATGGTGATGGGACTGTGTTCTCTGTCTTTCTTCCTGAAGTCCACCACAAGCGGCTTTGCGGATATTCACCCGTCGAAAGGATCGGGTTACATCCGCAACAGAGATGGAGAGTGAACCAACCTCTGTAGTATGGGCCGCAAGTACTCTCTCCGCGAGGGCGCTGTTGTTGTCCTCGAAACAAGCATAAAATGTTCTATTTCGTGGTCAACTTGTGGTCAAGACGATAAAGGAGAGGTGATGGATCTAATTGCAGACTTTAATGAATAAGATGATGAAGACGATATATAACAATGAGGCGTGCATAAACAAAATCATCAAACTATCAACAAGCTTTACACTGATGAGAACTGACAAAGAACAAAACTGAAGGGTATTTATACACAAAGGGATAAAATGAGGGAATTGAAGACAGGTGAGCACTATGGGAAATGTCCAGGGGGAATCTTCAAAATAAGAGTCCATAGAAACAGGAGGGAGACAGAACGTGACATTACCCCCCTTTACAAGGCATCTCCTGGCACCTAAAGATGGAGAGGGGCAGGAGAAAATAGGTGACCAAAGGACAGGAGTGGAGTCAGCATGCTTGGGGGGGTGGTATCATGGCTGGGACATAGTCAGGAGGGCTGGGAGGAGGCCTAGAAGGAAGCTACAGGGCAGGAACAGGATCAGGAGGCCTTGGAGGAGGCCACTGAGCAGTGACAGGATCAGGAGGCCTGGGAGACTGAGTCATGAGAGGCGGAGCCAAAGAAGGTGGAGCCATGGAAACTACGAAAGCCTTGCTGCTGGATTGGTGTTGTGGTTTGGAGAACATCTGTGGGATCAGCTGATGGAGAAACGAGGTTTGGGTAGTGAAGGTATTTAGCTTGTCAAGATTTAGGTAGATTGTTTCGTGGGTCTGGATATCTTCCATAACTTTAGAGCATGCATTGACCTGAAGGGTGCTACCGTTCAGCTAAACACGGGGGTAGTGCCAATGCAGGGGGAGAGTTCCAATTTTCTCCATAAGCTTCCATGGAAAGCCAGGCCACAGTCCTGAGTCACTCTGCCTGTGCTGCCCACTATCCAGTATCCAGACTATCCAGGCTGTGCAGGAACTGTGGCAGTGAAGCTGCTAAGGGCTGTCCATGTGCCACCGGGAGAAGTTAAAGGAGATATGGGATAATCATTTGGATATCTTCACTGCCCAGGATGAGAAGTATGGTCTGAAAGGGAGGTACAGCATGTGATTGAGATTGGCGCTGCACAGCCCATTCCCCTACGACACCACAACTGCCAACAGCCAAGCAGCTAGTGGTGGAGTAAAACATACAGGAGATGAAGCAGGTAGGGGTCATGGTGGATTTGTGTGGATTACTGGTGCCTCAACACGTCAAGAGGAAGGACTCCAACCCTTTACCCTGATACCCTGGACTGTATCACTGGGTCCAGCGGGTTTAACCAAACCAAAGACTACCTTCAACATCGGCTATGGGCTATGGAAGTTCTGGATAATGCCTTTTGGGCTGTGACATGCCCCTTACAAGTTTGAGTGGAGCAGGTACTGACAGAATGCAGGGCATGTGCTGGGTGCCGCTGGGGTGTCCACTGATCCTGCTAAGGTGGCCACGGTGAGAAAGTGGCCTGTGCCTAAAAGTGTGGAGCTTTTTGGGACTAGCTTCCTACTATAGGAGGTTCATCAAGGACTTTGTCACTGTCATCAATCTGCTGCATTGCCTGACTGACAAAAGGAGGAGGCTTCGGTGGGACCTAGTCTAAGCCCTTCTGCTGGCATACTCCAACAGGGACCGGCCCTTCATTGTGTATACTGACGCTAGTGGTGTGGGCTTCGGGGCTGTGCTGCCCCAGCCTGGAGACCTACTAAGTCAGTCACTGAGTCATTTGGAAAGGAACTGCTGCAAACTGCATTTAGTAGTGCAGACACTTTTGGCATTTCTGGCCATATTTGTACAGACAGCAGTTCCTTTTGCAGAAAGACCAAGCCTTGTTAACCTGGCTGCTTGGCTTTAAAGGATTAGCTCACCCAAAAATGAAAATTATCTAATAATTTACTTGCCCTCATGCCAATAAAATGTATCTGAGTTTCTTTCAGAAATTAATTCCTAAAACTCTTAAATTCTGTTTTGAAGAAGAAAGAGTAAATTATCAGCAAATTAACATTTTTGCGTTTACTATTCCTTTAAGAACCCGGACAGGCTAAGTGGCTTGAGGTATTACAAGATTAAAACTTTGATGTCCAGCATCGCAGTTGGAAATGCTGATGCTCTCTCCTGTCATACATGTGAGGCAAACGCATGACAGCATCGATAGGTAGTGATACCGCTAGTGAACAGCCAACCCTTGATCACCAAAAACTATGGCAACACAAGGAGTCTGACACCGTCCTGTCATGAGTACGTAAATGGGGTTAAAGGAGGACAGCGACCGGAGTGGGAGACAATATATTACCCCAAGGTGAAGTCTTATTACTCACAATGGGACACCCTGGTGCTACAGGACAGCCTGCTCTACCGGCGCTGGCATTCGCCAGCGGGTGAGACAGCTCAACTCTAGTTGCTGCTCTTGCAGATCCTCCTCCAGTTTTAAACTAAATCTACTAGTAATATAATTTCCACTGCATAATGTTCTATCTATCTATCTATCTATCTATCTATCTATCTATCTATCTATCTATCTATCTATCTGTCTGCCTGTCTGTCTGTCTGTCTCTCTGTCATTTTTACCAGTTAACTACTTAATGTATTTGTCTTGATTAGTAATCTAAGTTCCTGGCTGAATAAAAGCTAACACGACTGTAGAAGGAGCCCATCTCTGTAGAAATTTGCACCCATTTTTTATATGAACTTATAGGTTTCCCACATAATGCTCAAAGCTTTTGCATTTCAACCTGAATTTTAAATGACCTGGACATGATCAATTTTAGGACTGAAATGTTCACATTCACATCACTACAGCAACAGCCACACAAGATCCAACACTTTACAGCATCACTTTGTCTTAGAATAGACTGGGTTTTGTGCACAGTATAATTGTTAATGAGTTACAGTCCATAAGAGCACAGGGCAATTACATGTCTAACTGACTAACATTCATTATGTTAGTAAATATAATTTTTTTATGTAAATGCCTTGTGTACAGGTTCATTTCCAACAGTTGTACTTGCAGTGTGAGTGAAATGGAGGCGTGTTTAATATTTCATCTGAGACACGGAGGAGAGGATTTTTTTTTTTTTTACAACAAACAGCACTTACGGTTGTGTAAGTGAGAGATTCTGTGGCAGAATCTTGTTCATTGGACCAGACTAGACACATAAAAAAACTATCCTTCAGACATGCCAAAAAACAAGGAATTTACTGTGTAAAAGTAGCATGTTACCAACTGTTACTCCAGCACCTAACAGCATTAAAATTACATCACTGTCAATACCAATGCTATCTATGGAACATAGAGAGAATGTGTTTACGAGAGCATCTAATGGAACACTTTTCAATAAACTGTTTGATCAAAATGTTTAACATTTAATTGTTATGTTCGCTCTGGAATCTCTGTAATCTATTAAATGTTCTATTGCCTATTTTCCTGCAAACACACTTCAGGCACAGGAGAAATCATTTGTTTAATTATCTAAATTGGTCTTTATAGAGATAATTGTGTCAGTCTAATTGATCTGCAGATTTGACATAGAGAGAGATTTCCTGTTCAATAAATCTTTAAAACTAGCAATGGGAGAGTTTGCCACAGTAGTGTTTTCACAGTTGGTGAGAGTTGCTGTATGTAGCGAATACATACCTTATGATATTTTAATTCCACACAAACAGTAATGGAAGTGAGCAGAAGGTATCTAAATTAATTTGGCTCATAATTCATAACTAAGCAGCTAAAACATGTAAAACAGTATTTCATCACACTGCATTGTGGTGACAAAGCTTTTGCAAGCAGTGGGGGACTTTTATTGTGTTGTTGCTGAACGTTTGATGTCATCCCATCTGATTCTGAGTTTAATCAACTGATATATTTGCTAGAGACACCCTAAAAAATGCTGTCCTAAGACGTTTAACTTGTGTTGTGCGATCTTGAATGGTTCTTTAGCTATTTTGTTCCCTTGTGTATCATCTGGACCAATCAGACACACAATTATTCATTATTAATGAATAAGTCAATAGATGTCTCAAGACTGTAACAAGCAAAGGTCCAAGTATGCCCAAGCCGACTCTGTTATGTATACTCCCCCACTGATCATTATCAAGCCTTTAAACTGTCTTTACAAAGTCCAGCAACTAGTGGACATCAGTGACATTCCAAGCGGGGGAGGTTAGCTGCATGCCAGAGCACTCCTTTCCCCCATAGGAAATGGACATAAAGCCCAGAACACAGACATTTCTTCATTTATTTATAAACTGAGGATGCAGGCCGGTAGGCCTCAACACATCAAGCCATGTGCAACTACCTCGACCATAGAGTCAGTGTACACTACAGTTCATAATAATTTCTTCATTCAACATGGAAGAAATTGATTGCAACTTGAACACCATCCACTCGAGGGACCATCAAGACGTTCTCCTGCGACTGCATCCGGGCTCTCTCAACAGCCAAGGCAATTGCAAGTATCGTACCAGTAACTAACTGAACTTAGGTTTAGTATAAGAGGTAAACCCCTTTGAAACAAAAGGTGCTTTTTAAATTAAGAACTTGATGGTTCTCTCAGATGGTTAAGTGACTCTATTCATAACTTCATTTCCCCTATTTTGTTCCAGTTTAATTTTATTTTCATTTTTCCCCTTTCCCATGTATGAGTGTTTCGTGTGTATGTTTTTGTTTAGATTAGTTATGCGGTAGTATTTTAGTTAAATACATTTTGTGTACATTCTTGCAAGTTGAGAAATTTAAAGATTTGATCACAGTTACATGCTAAGAAAGAGTTATTTTTGTGTGGCCACGAAAAATATCTTTTCTGAGAATTGATATGACGATCAATACAGAGTGTTCGCTGGATTAACAGATAAATTGATTGTAATATTAATTCAGCTACATCAAGTTAATTATATTAACCAATCAAAATGATCAGAATTAATTATAACGTTATTAATAAAAAAGTTTGTGGAGTGGAGGGGGGCGGGGCCATGCTGGAATGTCACACGCCCGGACCCCAATCGGCCTGATGTGAGGCGCGAGGGATAAAGGTGGCCGGTGACGACGGTTCGAGAGAGAGAGCTCAATCACGGACATGTCCGTGAATAATCTCTCTCTCACGTACGTCCTCCGCAGTCGGCCTTTAACCCTCTCGGAGGCTTGATTAGCCTAATACGGGACCGGGCGTGTTGAGTCATGAACCGGCCCCGCCCTCCACTGTGCCACACTCCCGAAGCCGCTTTACCTGCTCCACCCCACTGCTCCGCCCCGCTGGGTATGTCAAAAATAATCGTCCCCTTGGTGCCTCGACACTGACCCTTCTTACGGTTCGCGTTCGACGGCCAAGCATATCGGTACAAAGTCCTCCCCTTCGGCATGTATCTGACCCCTCGCATCTTCACGAAAGTCGCAGAGGCAGCCCTTGCCCACCTCCGAGAGGCTGTCATGCGCATGCTCAATTACCTCGATGACTGGCTCATTCTGACCCACTCATGAGAGTTACTATGCGCTCACAGAGACCAGGTGCTCAGGCACCTCAGCCGTTTAGGGCTTCAGGTCAACTGGGAAAAGAGCAATCTCATCCCGGTCCAGAGCATCTCTTTTCTCAGCATGGAGTAAGACTCAGTCTCCGCTTTCAGGCCAGGCACAATGTTCCCCTTAAACATTCCCAGAGGCTCCTGGGGCATATGGCATCCTCCGCTGCAGTCGCGCCGCTGGGGTTGATGCATATGAGACCGCTTCAGCACTGCCTTCAGACTGTGGCACGAGCGTGGTGCCCTCGGCACGCACCGTGTCACGATCACCCCCGCCTGCCGCCAAACACTCAATCCCTGGACAGACCTCTGTTTTCTACGGGCAGGAGTACCCTTGCAGCAGGTGTCCTGACGCATCTTGGTCATGACCGACGCCTCCAGATTGGGTTGAGGCTCCGTGTGCAACGGGCACGCAGTAGCAGGCCGTTGGGAAGGGGCCCCGCTGCGCTGGCACATCAACTGCCTAGAGTTGTTTACTGTTTTCTTTGCCCTGCAGAAGTTTCTCCCGTTAATTCGAAACAAACATATCCTGATCAGGTCAGACAGCACCACTGCGGAGGCGTACATAAATCGCCAAGGCGGTGTACCTTCCCGCCACATGTCACGACTTGCCCGTCGTGACAAAGGACGTCTCCTCCTTTGGAGCCAGCAGTGACTCAAGTCACTGTGCACCACTCACATTCCTGGCAACCTCAATGTGATAGCAGACGCGCTGTCACGACAACGCTTGCCCGGCGGAGAGTGGAGGCTTCACCCCCAGTCGGTCCAGCTGATTTGGGAACAGTTCGGCAAGGCCCAGGTAGACCTGTTTGCATCCCAAGAGATCTCCCACTGCCTGCTCTGATATGCCCGCTCAGAGGCTCCCCTCGGGGCAGACGCACTGGCACACAGCTGGCTTGCAGGGCTGCGCAAGTACGCATTTCCCCCAGTGAGCCTTATTGCACAGGTGCTGTACAAGGTCAGGGAGGACGAGGAACAAGTCACCCTTGTGGCTCCTCACCCGGGCCTGGTTCTCGGACCTCATGCTCCTCGCGACAGCCCCTCCCTGGCGAATTCCCCTGAGGAAAGACCTTCTTTATCAGGGATGGGGCATGCTCTGGCATCTGCTCCCAGACCTTTAGAACCTCCACGTCTGGCCCCTGGATGGGACGCAGAAGATCTAGCGGGTCTACCACCCACGTTCGTAGCCACGATCAACCAAGCCTGTGCCCCTTCTACCAGGCAACTTTACGCCCTGAAATAGCGCTTGTTCACAAATTGGTGTTCTTCTCGTGCTGAAGACCCACAGAGGTGCACATTTAAGGCAGTGCTCTTATTCCTACAGGAGAAGTTGGAAGGGAGGCTGTCCCTTTCCACCTTAAAGGTGTATGTTGCTTCAATTGCAGCTCACCACGACCCAGTAGACATCAAGTCTCTGTGTAAGCATGACCTAATTATCAGGTTCCTAAGAGGTGCCCGGAGGTTAAATCCCTCCCGGCCAAGCCTGTTCCCCTCCTGGGATCTCTCGGTGGTTCTCGCTCATCTTCAGAGATCCCCCTTTGAGCCGCTAGAATCAGTTGGCTCAGGGCCCTCTCTCTAAAGACGGCCCTGCTGATTGCGCTCGCTTCCATCAAGAGGGTCGGGAACCTGTAAGCGTTCTCTGTTAGCGATTCTTGCCTGGATTTCGGTCCGGCAGACATATGTGATTCTAAGACCACGACCGGGCTACGTGCCCAAGGTCCCTACCACTCCCTTCAGAGACCAGGTAGTGAACCTGCAAGCGCTGCCCCGGGAGGAGGCAGTCCCAGCCCCTTCATTGCTTTGTCCAGTACGTGCCTTGCATGCCTATTTGGACCACACTCAGAGCTTTAGGTGCTCTGAGCAGCTCTTTGTCTGCTTTGGGGGACAGCGGAAAGGGAACGCTGTCTCCAAACAGAGGCTTTCCCACTGGGTGGTGGATGCCATCTTACGGGCCTATCACACCCAGGCCGTGCTCCCCACCCCTTGTGGGTCTGAGCGCACTCAACAAGGAGTATTGTATCCTCGTGGGCACTAGCTAGGGGCACCTCCCTAGCAGACATTTGTAGAGCAGCGGGTTGGGCAGCACCTAACACCTTTGCGAGATTTTACAATCTCAGGGTTGTGTCAGACTCGTCCCGTGTTTCCTCAGGTCCGAGCCAGCAGAACTTGGTACATGCTGACAGTCTGACTGGTACACGCTGACGGCTCCAGCACCCTTTCCCTCGGCCGAGGTAAAACATTGCGCCTTCTTTCCCAGGAGATCCAACCCACCCAGGTCCCTGGTCGATCCCAAGCCCTTTTGGGTCTGCAGTTCAGCGGAGGAACTTGCCGACCCAGTCCACTACGGATACCCTAGGCTACCCTTTACTGGAATAGGTGCTCCACAGGTCAGGCCTCCTACGCCGACTCCTCCTGTGTGTATTTCCGCGGTACTGTCACCTTATGAGCTGACCCGCGTCTCCATTAGGCATTTTTTGCTGCCCTCCGGTCGCCGTGTTGTAGCAACTCTCCCCTCCTCGATGCTGGATCTACCACCGCGACATTCTTTCCCGCATGTGACCGAAGAGGCCATGTGATGTATTTCGCCACCTTTACCTCCCCTTTCGGGCAGGTGTGGCCTCCGCAGGGTCTTTTCCCCCTGAAAGAATAGGAAACTGGGTAAGACCCCCTTCCTACGATGCGGTAAGGGCCCCGGCTGCTCTTGCTCCATGCCGAGAAACATAGAGAGAAAAGAGGCCCAGCCAGGCTTGGCCCATTCCCAGGTTGGCAAGCGTCGCCTTGTTCCCATCTAGGGTAACCAGAAGGATTCTGACAACTTTTTTGGGGCATTGGGGAAGGGCACGTGCAGACTGAAAAACAGTTGGTCGCTTGTGCATTTGAAATACCTGCCCGCTCCTGTGTCAGCAGTACACGTACATGGCTCAGCGCATGGCGTGATTTAAAGTGGACCCCTAGTGTCACTTCTTCGACACAATGTCGAAGTGAGCGACAGACGTACACGGCTCAGTGCATGGCGTTATTTAAAGTGGACCCCTAGTGTTGCTTCTTCGACACAACGTCGAAGTGAGCGACAGACGGGGAACCTCTCGGTTATGTATGTAACCTCCGTTCCCTGATGGAGGGAACGAGACGTCGTGTCATCCCGGCCACGTTGATGAGCCAAGCCACTGCAGTGCCCGGACCATTTCTGGCTCCTCAGAAAAATCCTGAATGGACTCGATGTATTTCCCCGCTTTTATACCCGTATGTTCGGGGCGGGGTATGCAAATACTGTCTGCCAACTTCTCACTGGCCTTTTTTCATAGATCAGAGGCATATTCAGTGCTCAAGAGAGACCCCTAGTGTTGCTTCTTTGACACAAGGTCTCGTTCCCTCCATCAGGGAATGGAGGTTACATACGTAACCGAGACGATCAGTTGAATGCAACTTTAGTGAATTAAAGTACCAATTTCCTTCCAATACAGCAAAATCTGTACATTATTACAAACTTTTGGCCGCCAGTGTATATACTGTATATATACACTGTATAAATCCACAGTGTTTGTGTTTGTTCCAGTGTTGAAGCTATATTTACAGCCCCAAAGGAATGATTAAAGTCATAATAGAACTGTATCTACGGTATGATCCTATTAGTTACACAAGTAATCAGCCTGTAAATATGTGATAGTCCTCGAGAGCCATTATACAGTAAACACAGATAGAGTGCAGGCCACAATAAAGCCCTAGGTTTATGAGGTTATTGCTTGCCCACTAAGTCTGATATGACCAGATGGGATGTTTTGTTTGATGGACCTCCCTCGCTTTGTCACACAAAATGACAACATTTCTCCTCCCCCTCCTCCCTCCTGATGCCTGCCTTCATTGTTAGGCTGTTAAGGAGATTGGGTTGGCATTTACTGCATCTGTAGCAGTGTCAGTTTGTGTATGAGTGTGTTTGTGTCAGGCGAGAGAGGCCCCTGCTCTGCTCCTCTCGGCTCTGGCCTGCTCACCCATATGGACGGCCTGATCAAAGTCAGCTGAAGCAGGCTGTAGCACAGGCAAACTGACAGGAGAGTGAAAGGGAACTGCATAATTGACATGGCCCCTCAAAACCCTAAGCCTCACAGCGCGCCGGGGTCTGCACACAGCACATAGCTGCAGAACAGCGGCTAAAACAAGCACCTAAATTTTCACACTTTCCTGAATTATTATGTATCATACACACATCAGCAAGTCATTAGTAAGTGTGTACCATACAATGCTCTGATAGATTGTTATTGCATGACATAAATGAGTAAATGTAAACTGTGACATTGAACATTTGCTCGTTGTACATGCTTGACATAAAAACCCTTTAAAATGCATGTTTCAGGGTGCCGTGTCACCCTGCACTCTCTCCTGCTGAATGCTGTCTATTTTGGCTGCAGAGCAATGGTGGATGCACATCACTGGTTGTCTTCTCTGAGAGGAGATATGTCAGAAACCTCCAGTGGCAGCTATTCCAGCTTCTGCCTGCCACCCTGTCACATGCCACCTGAAAGGGAGGAGTTTTGCCAACTTATCCCACATTAATCAGGCCCTCTCGTACCATTAGCCAGTCAATCGTTTTCTGGGCCCGAGCCAGGCTGCTAGCCCATTCAGTGTCTTAGCCCAGCCTCTGATTGGACAGTTTCCCTCGCATCTAATGATTGTCAAATGGAAAATATGTTTATCCCTAAATGTTTAGTATTTAAGAAGCTCTTTGTGTGTTACTTGGCCGTTCAAAAAACTACACAAACAAGCATGAATAGAAATAAGTCAGCATGAGATTTAGGTTTTCCAACCCTTGTAACCACTTTTATTAGCTTAGGTTTCTACATTTTATTTTGCTTTCCAGGAGCTCTATACACACCTGTTGAAATTGCATCAATCAAACCGCAATAAAACCTTGGGAACACTTTACATTAAAATAATGTTTTCATTAAAGGTGCAGTATGTAATATTCAGAAACCCTTATTATTAATGACACCTGTGGCCATTAAGTGAACTTTAGCTAGCTACCTGTTGCTCGTGCTCTTGCACACATTCCATAGTGACGTGATTGAGCAAGCATCCAAAACTATGAGGTAAAGTACAAAGAGACTGTACGTGATCAACCGGCATCATGCTGACAGATAGCATAATTAAAATTACACAGTTATGATTGTTTTGCTACAAACATTGATACTCTATATTATATTTGACTCTCCAGTGCTGGAACAGGTCTTAAACAAAGTGTGGAAATAGGTCTGACTATGCAAGACTGTAGTTTGAAGTAATCACTTTTCTTTGCATGATGCATGACTGCATTTATACACTAGCCTATGTCGGCATTTGCTAGCCAGCTTTATCAATAGCTGTTAGCTAAATTTGATGGATGATGAAAGTAGCTGTTTATAAAATAGACTGTACATTATAAATATGTTGACACAATTCCATCACAACTGTCATTTTGATATATCGATGCGTGATTGTTTTATAATAATAAAATGTATATTTCTGCATAACCAAGTTACATTACACTAATGAATGGGTCTTTTGCATTATCTTGAACACTCTAGCATTCATTTAATGTGTTGTTGTAGTTTAGTTAAAATTACACAGATCAGTGCTTATGGCACTATATTTCACATGCTTTGCTGTTATGTAAGCTTACCTGTCTGATAAGAAGAATGCCAATTCAGGGTCAGTTTTGATCCCAAAAACGAAAAAAGGTCCCTCCAGGAATCAAATGTCCTGCCGATGTTCACTCTAGTTTTCGTTCGACAATGATCATGTTCCCGCTTGTTTGTTTTTTTGGCTTACTCAGAGTTTGTGTAGGAGTTGGTGTTGTTCTGGGAGCCGGACGTTTCCTGGATTACATCTCTAAGATAATGTTACCTAGTGTTGTAGTTTGTCGTCACTGTTGAATAGCAGAAGAGACACTAGTAGTGTCTGAGGCAAGCCTCTCGGGAGCACGCAAATACGTCACATTCTTTGGATTTTCCCGGCAAAAGCGACCCGCTCCATTCGAATGAAAATCAGTCTACAGGCTTTAATGGGCAACCTAGGAAGTCCGGGAAGTGCTAATTTTTTAAGGTGCTTTACAAGCCATTCACACATTGGCAAATAAGGGTGAATATTACATGAACATTTTTACATATTGCACCTTAAAAAAAACACAAAAATGTAGGTTGCAATTGAATGGGGACACTGAAAGTGAATGTGGTAAATGTTTGGAAGGTTTAAACAGAAATTTTAAGATTATAATTTTATAAAAGCACTTATATTAATTCTTCTGTTAAAAAACATGTATTATTTTAACTGTAAAGTTGTTTAAATTGTCATTTTTACAGTCATTTTAGGGTTCGTTGACAGTACATCGTCATGTGACGAAGTTGTAAAATTGGTTACAACTTAACACAGAAAAGGTTAGTAAGTGATTTTATCACACACAAATCATTTTTACACTCATATCATTTATCTCTTGTGGCTATACTTTTGAAAAGGTGAGTATTTTAACATTACAAAAATTAGCCACGTTCAGTTCCATTGTAAGTGACTCACTGGAACACAAGTTTTTGCTTTTTTTTAAAGAAAAGGAGGGATGGGTCAGAATTAGTGTTTGTGGTAATCAACATTATGCAACAAATGCTGTCAATTAAGCTTAACTTGAATTGAACCCAGAATATTCCTTTAAGGTTTCTTTTGCTAGAGTATATAAAGCAGTTTGGTAATGACTAATAATTAATTTTCAACTGTCTTATAAACCATTTACTAGCCTTTCTAGCAATATGCATTTAAGAAACTTTCATCCAATACTTGCCAATAAATACACTTATTTATATTAACATTCATTAAAACCACAAATACCCTAATTCATAATTTATGTCACAACATATAAAAAATAGACTATTATAGTAAGATTACAAGGAGGGATTTTGTAATTTTGCTACAGTACACTTTGTGTTTATATTAATTACAGGAATGTCTTGACTCACTTGTGTTGTCACTTTCTTTGTTACATTTATATCAAAAGAGTGGTGTCCTAGCTTAGTTTTAGTTACCAAATGTCCTCTGCAAACTCATCGTTCAGACTGGGACTAAAAAGTGGTCATTGACTTTCTGGCCCAGAGCGGCCATCAAACCGGTCCGCAACACACCACCTCGGCTCATTGATTTCATTTTCTGGCTCAATTTCAAATTTTTGTGTTAAAAAAGACATATCTGTTGACTGATCTGTTGACTGCTAATCATGACATCGGGCCCCACCAGTGCAAACATTTTCATAACTTTTAAAACATATAAACATGCTTTTTTTAGAGAAAGCACTAAACTAAGCATTTTATAGCTCAGAAAAATAGCATGTCTGAAAACATACAGATGCTAGGTTAAAATGTACATGGCATTTCAAGAGAAATGTGCATTTAATGTGTTGTGATTTGCATTTCTTCAAAGATTATAAATATCTTAATTACCTTTCAACTTTTTTTCTAGAAGTGCAAATACACTATTATCTTAATTAATATGAGGTTGTGGAAACAACAAGTATAATAATAATATATTCTATTACAGATGCAATAAAAGATCTGTTGAATGATGACAATGCTTAAAATGTCATGTCATTTACCCACTTAACTATGTGTAAATCAATGAAAACAAAGCTAGCCAGAATGTATACATATATAAATAAAAACAAATATAAATATATGCCAAAAAACAAACATAGCACTTAAAGTGTAGATCTTTGCAATTATTTTACTGATTTACTGCTAATATTTTCACTCTATGTTTGTTGTGTCTTTATATCTGCAGTTTTTTAAATCCTTCCCCAGACTATTGTTGAGAAAATATGAAAAGCCCTATGCTTTGACAAGCACTGTTTCCACTATCATTTAAACAAAGTAATCCTAAAATTGCCACAAAATAATATTATTTTCTACATTTTTATCAGGCGTGAGCAATATTCAGCAAACTGCACTTCAACTGGCTGGGCTATGAATAAGTTATGCAAATGACTATGTACTGCTCATAGCTTTACTGTTTGTAGATTTTTTTATATGCTGCTGATATTGTATTTGTTTTACTTGCAGTTATTTGTATGTTGTATGTATTTGTATATTTTTGGGATGATTCAGAGCTCATCTTATACTTAATATGTTGTCTTTGGTTGTCACCATTATTGTGATTTGTCTGTCACAAAATGAGGTCCACACATGCGCACTATTTTTAAATGTAATGCAATGTGTGGTGATTTCAAAATAAAAGCCATTGTATTGTCCTTGTCTAACAGAGTTAAATGAACATCCACTATGTAATGGGGTCATGTGGGGGCATATTGGCTTATTCCATCTGTTGGTTGTGCCTGTACTTGTGTAGCATTGGGCTGGCCTATTTAACACAGTGGCATTGTTAAAACTTCTGGTGCTCCTGATGGCCAGTTCACCCCTGCTTTAAGGTGTTCATGCTTATTCACTGCAATTATCAATTCAAAATATCTTATGACCAATAAACCATACTGACCCTTTGAAGCTTTCGAATGTTGGCAACTCCTTAATAAATTCTTTACATCTTTCCACTACACTCAGACATATTAAGGTAAAATTTTTATAGGTTACTAATTTGAGAATTAATAAATGTTTTTATAGCTGCATATCAATGATTTGTAGATTAATTATTAGTCATTAAATAACACCATGGCATAATTCTTTAACAAAGGGAACATGCATTGCCAACACCTGTTTGACTTACCCTACATCTGAACAAGTTTGTGTACAGAAAATGTTCTTATTCTAAAAAATATTCATAATGTCAGTTGCACAACATCTTCTTTGCATGAGATATGTTGTTTCACATTTTATATCTATTCACTTCTTACATTTATTCGTGTGCGTGTGTGCGCATGTGCTTTGGTTTATCTGTGACCCCTGGGTTTGATAATTGTTTTAAGATGAAGTGAAGTTGTTTTATTCAGATCTGCCCCTGCCAAGATAGTCTCACTAGCCTTTTGTATGTGAGATAAGGACTGGTAGGGGGCCGGCGTGCTCAGGAGGGGTAGTGGGAGGAGTGGGATCGTGCTCCTCACTACAAAGTGAGAGCGCAGGATCCTGGCTTAGGGGACCTTCATCATTAGTTAATGACTTTGGAGATTAGTATTATAACACAGAGATTACAGAGGAGACAAGGGTTGTTCTCTGGTAATTACACACTGAAACACAAATGCCCCTCTTCATGCTGCAACTCTTATGAGGCTTAATTGAAGACACCATCATTGTAATGACATAATTTAGAGTTTAATGGCTTGCTATTTGGTAAAATACTGCATAAACACATGGAAACTGTATTTCTTAAAATAGTGTGCATTAGTCCTCTGGTACCAATATTCTGCTGCCATACTGTCAAAATTCTACTTCAGAAATTTGTAAAAAATTAAAATCTAAATAGATTTTTCTGTAAAAATGATGATGATGGTGATAACAAAAGGCAGCTATTTTTAATTTGTTATTTTTTGTAGGTTAGGTACTGTTCGTATTAACCTGCTAATGGTTGAGAAACTATACATATTTCAGAGGTAGCTTGGGCCTATAGCAGCCTCACGGCTCTGGTACAGCTCTACCGCCCATTTACCGCAGCCATTAACTTAACAAGCAACATTTGTATTTGCCACCAGACCTGGGTGGTTGGAGCAATCAAAAACCAAATATCACAAGGGAACGGAAAGAGAAAAAGAGAGGCAAATCGAAAGAGGTGGATGGGGTGGAAGCAAGAGAAGGTTCCGGCTGATATGTCAAGAAAAACTGGGGTGAAGTGCTGACACATTGAAGTCTTAGCTGATAACGCTTAAATCATTTTTCCTCCAAAACTTCAGTCACCGCGCTTCAAAGAGATATAGCCATAATACAAATTTTTGGAGTAAGTAGTGGTGTTTGAAGTTATTTTATGGGATTTTGCTGTAAGGCCCTGAATTGATTTGCAGAGGGATAAAAGGAAGATACTTCATCTTTGGAGCTTTGTCGGAAAAAGCTTAGCATCCATTGGTGGTTCCGCCAATATGCCTGCAGGGCAGGAGAAGTGGAGGGTGGGGTGGGGGGGTTGGTTAGCTGGCATTGACATTATATACCAGAATGGTTTGTGCTGAGTGTACACCTCCTGCTGCTTATGAGCTGCTCTTTCATAATCTTTCATGAACCATACAATGTTTTATTTAATGTACTGGGTCAGAGAAAAAACTTGAGAAAAAACATATTAATAATGAAAAATGTGGAGCTTTGGATGGAGAAGGCGAAAAATGAGAGCAAACTTGGTTTGAGGCTTCTCCCTGCAAACAGGTCAGGGGGACCTTTTGAAGTCTGCAGCTCCTGTGCAGTCAATAGTTTAAAAATTGTGTTGTGTCTAAATGTGAAACTAGCTCTGAGCTTCTTTTACTCTCCCTACCTGACAAATGCCAAACATCTCATCTGTACTGTCCAGTGGCTCTCCACTGTGGTAGAAAGGCTACTCATGCACAGAAGAGAGAGACGATTCTCTTCATGCTTTACAGTTTAAACACACTGGATGTAATCCAATCTCAGAAATCCTTAAGTGTTTACAGAGGAAGTTTTTTTTTCCTCTCACTCTCTCATTCCCAAAGCACCTCCAAAAAATCAACAAATTTCATGACATATTGCTTTTCGCATTGCACTCGCATGTGATCTTGACCCCTGATCTGTTTGTACAAACAGGAACAAGCTTGGGCTGTGTGGGCATAAATGTACTCTAGCCCCCTGTGTCGGCACATTTGCAGGCTGTTAAGTAGGGCAGAGGCAGCTGCGAGCTTCTTAATTGCTTAATTGCACTCATTATTTGAACTGAGGATGAGCTCACCTTGTGCTGTTAATTGAAAAGGTACTGCAGTGCAGTCTTGCTGAATGGCACAATCCCTTGAGGAACACAATGGCTCTGATGTTAGGGTACTGTGTGTCTCTTTTTCTCTCTTCCTCTTTCCCCCTCTCGCTTTCTAACACTCAATCACATATGCTGTGTATACTTTATGTGGTATCTGAATTCACTCTGATTCTCCAGTACATTGCAGGCCTATCAGATGAAAGAAGCACATCTTGGAAGTTCCAAACCCTCAGAGGAAGGTCCAGGGGCCATGTGACTTATTTATGACTCTTGTGAAGATGTGCTCCCCCTGCCTGGCCTTATAGTAACACACATACACACATACACTGCATCTCTCTGACTTTCACATGGCGTGGCCTCTGCGCTCTATTTAAAAAAATAAACAGCAGACTGGTGTCTGTGTAATTCATGGCTGGGACAGTGAGAGGTGTTTATGATCGGAAATGAGATTCTCTTAACACCTGCTCCTCTGTGGAAATGGCGCCTCACCTGGGTAAATGGAGCCATTGCATGCCTTGGCCATGTGTGCACTCTCTAGTTGGATGTTTTAGAACTTTGTTTTTCAGCTCTCTTAGCTATATTTTACTGCCTGAGATTTTCAGATGTGCAATTCCCCTATTTCCAGGTGAAAATAAAGGGAATGGACAATATTCTCTTGATTTATGGCATATCAGTGGTTCTCTTCATGATTAGCATGAACAGCTTCCCACCTGAGAAAATACATTTTAGAAATACAATATACTTTGTGTTGTTTGTCTCTCTGGTTGGTTTGTTTTTTTTTTTGTTTTTTTTCCAAACAGACTGGAGTCACTATTCACTTTAATAATATGGCAAATAAACTCACAAATCACAAATACTTTATACCATGTAGTTATTATAGTTTTACCAAAATGTATCCGTTTACAGTATTTATGTTCCACGGAATAATGGAAGTCATATTAGTTTGGAGTCATTGGACATTAGGGAGAGTAAATAATGACTTCATCTTTTTTATAACTTCATTTTACTTTTTAAGTAAATAGTCTACTTTAAATAGATAAAGTTCTTATCCTTCTTATCCTTCTTACCTGCGACAGGAGGAAGTTGAACATATTCAAGGGGGACTAACCGCCCCAAAAGTCGAAAGAGGGATGCCACTGTAAGTGTCGCACACATCTTACAGAATGGGTTGTGCCCCTATTTCTGTAACATCAATCTAAATTGTTACTTACCCAATGTAAAAAGCCCTCTTTAATGTGGCATCAAATCAGTAAAGCCAACTGTATACTTCATCATTAGATATTTATTTGATCACTTGCATCACTTTGTAAATGTTGAATAACAAGTTTGTAACCATTTCAGCTAAGAAACCTTGGCTGTATGTGTGCAGGTAGCAAACGTTGCATAAAATCATTGGTCCATTTGCATCTCTCAGGCTGAGGCTGGAAGCCATTTCTCTGTGACCTCATTCTAATAGAGCAAAGCAAAATGCTATTTCCATATACTCCCCCAAACCCATTCGTTTCTGCCTTTTGACAAAGCCTTTTTGTTGGAAAATATGTTACTAATGGCTTATAAATTAATAAGCAGCCAAACTGAATTTGGTTTTTATACAAGGTGATGCAAGACCAGCTGGCATCTCTGTCATTTTCTTCTCATTCCTGAGTTTTCTGGCCAAGTGCATTTCCATATCACAGAATGCTATAATGCATCGTTTGTCATTCGCTCTCACGGTATTGAGACAGTGGCACTTTCATTGTGAGATTTATGCTCCCAACCCCAGTCATTAATTTTCTATCATTGTGAAAAGATGATTCATGTTTTTGGGGCTGTCAGTTTTACTTATTTAGACATTCAGAGGGAAAACTCAGACCTTCCATTTAATGGAATATAAAGTTTCAAGGTCTCATTCCCACTCTACATTAAACAACAGAAGCTACACATGTGTTAATGTGTGCTCCCAAAGCACCTTTATTCAGCTTGAAATTCCTAATGGAACTCACTATCAGTGCTGGGCCGAGGGGTGGTTGTATGTCTGCTGGGAGGTGTCAGCTGAGCACAGTGTGGGCTGTGCCTTAGGACCATGACTTGCCTTTTTTAATTTTTTTTTTACTTGTCTTGCTTTTGATTTATTTTATTAGTTTTTTCCCCATTTTCTTTCTTTTCATAGTTTTCTTTTTTTCTTGCTGTTAAGGCCTGAACCTGGGTGGTCTGCAATGATAACCCTCATTTGTTAAAATAAATATGCTGTTGGACCATTTTGACTTGCATTTATAGTAAGTAGTGAGCTAGAGTTTTGAAACTTGTAATTATTTATTTTAAACAATAAATTAATAATGCTTGCACACATGAATGCTACTAAAGACATCAACATACGTAAGACATAAAATATTGTAATTTAATGATTACTATTCTCATGTATTACAATTTTTCAGTCTTGCGGCCTTTGTGAGACATTTAAAAAACGTTTTAAGGTCACATGTGTGAAATGTTGCAGCTTAATCTTAAAGGCAAGGGTAGTGTGCAGAATCTTTTTTTTTAACTATTCAGTTAAATCTACAGAATGTGTAGCTATTTTTATGTAATTAAATGTGTTATATTTAAGCTAAAATTGACAATAGACAGAGCTATATTTTGAATATAGTTACAGCTGAAGGCCGTTTTTAGGCATGACATGAAGCAGAGTGCCTGCAACCACTTTTGGCTGTGACTATGTTCACAATATGACACAGCCTCAAATGCTCTATTGCTTTTATAAAACCGTTACCACTTTATAAAAATTGCTATGTACCATCCCTGACATTAAAAAGTAAACAGAAAGTTCCTGCAACAAGAAATAAAGGGACAGTCACACTACACTTTGCGCACCATTCACTCTCATTCAAAGACATCCGAATCCCGGAAGCTGTAAACACAAGATTATGCAAACAAATTTTGTAGAACGCTGTGTACCAAAAATCAAGCTTGATAAACTCTGAACTGCCAATCTGGATGACAAGAGGACAAGTGACCACTAGAAGATTGAAACATCACATGCTGACATCTTGACATCAGCAGCTCAGATGCAACAGCATGGTTTTACCAATGCCAAAGTCATAGGTTTGATTCCATAGGTTGATTCCACTGTAAGTAGCTTTGGATAAAAGTATCAGCTAAATACATTAATTTAAATGTAACTTTAAAACACCTATAGTGAATTTTCAATTATTTATTGCTAATTATAATATTCTTACAAAAGAAATGCCTTTGTGATTCGAGATGTACTGAAGTCACTCATCATCTTAGTCCTCATTACAAAACACAGAGCACTCACAAAGAATGATGACCATATACTGAGTCAGAGCATAATGTCTTGCTGGCCTCTACTGCAGGTGACAGTGTCCCTTCTGTATGGGTGTGCACAAAAGTGCTGCTTTCTTTGACAGGTAAACTTTCTCTTGCACATAATCTCTAATTTTTCTCTCACAAACACGCAGCTCTAACGCCTGCTGGACTGGGCACATATGAGTACGGTTTGTTATATATGTTTTATATAATCTCTCATTTTTCTAAGGGGATAAGGTGATAGATTAATGCATCACCAATAGTTCAACTTCAGAGAGCGGAATGAATGTATCAGTGGACTGCTAGTCCAATGTCAGGATGAAAAAATGTATCTTGTTTGGGATGGACAGGACATTAACTGACACAGTGCTGATCTGCCGTTGGTCTTGACATCGTACAATTACTGCCACTGCAGAGTTGTGGATATTAGAAGGTTAATTGCACAAAAAAATAAAGCGATAGTTCAGGTTAGCATAAGCTTTAGCACAACAACCTTCCTCACCAGGTCCTTATGTGGAAGTGTTAAATCTAATTCTTCGCATGCTAATACAGACTGGCATAACTTCAAGTCAGGTATTGCTGAATGACTTCATCTGCTTCTTACCGATTCACGAATAAGATTTTAGAATAGATTATGTTTGGTGGTTGTCCACTCATGTTAGTTTGATGAAGCTCAGAGAGCATTTGGCTGATCTAATTAATAGATTCCTACTGACTTGGGAAGAATCCCATATAAGAGTTGAGGTTTTAGGCCATGCAGGTGTGAGTGTAAAACATGGCTTGAGATGTTAACTCAATATCATTGACAGAGTGTTCAATTAAGGAGACGTATTCCAATGCCACATTATAGGAGTCAATATAAAACCATCAATAACCATCTCTCCTATTCACACAGTCTTATGTGTGGAGTGACCTGAGACTTATTTGTCAGAGCTGGTCTGGGCATGATTCAGGGCAATAGGTCAATGTCCCATAAGTGGATTATGTATCAGAGGTCACCCTGCATACTGCATGTCCACACTGATTGACTCACAAATGGAGTTTTACCTCTTAGAACACTTTAAATATGACTGGAGAGTCAACAAGAAAACACAGACATCATCATTGACCAGAGCACAGGATGGAAATTGGTTCTTACTCCCAAGATGTCAAATACTGATGCTTGTGCAAGAGTCAGCACATCACTATGCAGAAGGCAAAACCACACTTTAATGTCTATATTGTGCAGTGGCTAGCAAGCCCACTATTTTCAATGAGAAAGATTTGAAGTCAATGAACTTACACAAAGGGCATCAGAGTTTATAGGGGTATAAATATGTCATCATGACATGATATGTTAGGAAAAGATTTTCAATCAAAGCAACATTATTAGTTGGCAGAGAGTGGTGCTGGCATTTTAGCAGTGACAACAGGAAGTATCTTTGACAAAAGTCAGTGTATCCCCCCTCTCTTTCCCCTGCCTCCCGCGCAGTCTGCAACAATCCCCCCCAAAACCACTACAATTTAAAAAGGAGATGGAAAAGACCAACGCAGAGTGGCAGCGAGAGAGAGAGGAGAGAGAGAAAAATAAAAAAAACGTACTTGCCGGTTCTCCGATATGTCGTAGCTTGTTCCTCGGCCTCTCCTCCACCCTCTAACGGACGACAGCCGCACCTCTCCAGGCGGATCCGAGGCAGTCCTCCAGCCCCTGGCGGACGGAACGCCCCACCGCGTTCTCGGGGAGCCGAAAAGGACTCCCCCGCCTCTGGCAGCGGCCCTGACCGCTCCAGGCGGTCGGCTAGGAGCCCCTTCTCTCCCCGCGGTCAGTGGCCGTTCCTCCGCGTCCAGGCGGCTGGGCTCCTCGTCCCCCGGCAGAAGGCCGCGGCTGCTCCGTTGGGGTGGACAGTAGTGGCGAGAACTCTACTATGGCGTATCCCTCTTCATCCCGGGCTTTCGGCACAAATGTAAAGACGTTCGCCCTCACGGGCAAGGAAGAGGCGAGAAACCGGCTTGACATACAAATAAAGGTTTAATGTGAAACTCAAAAGACAAACACATAGGACGACGGACATGTCCGTAAGGTTCTCTCTCTCTCGCACCGCACTCCGCGATCAGCCTTTATCCCTCTCAGTGGCTTGATTAGCCTAATACTGGACCGGGCGTGTTGAGTCACAACCCGGCCCCGCCCTCCACCGTGCCACATCCATGTACTCAATCGGACTCATCACACACCAGTGGAGGGAGTTGCTGGTGACAGGAGACTATACTTGGGAGGAGTTTAACAAAAAAAATCTTGATTCAGAGGATTCTCCTCTCCCTACCCTGAACCCGGTTTCCAAGCCTCCTACACCCGAGTCTACTCCACATCATGTCACAACCACACCTGAGTCTGCTCCATGCCGGGTAACAGCAACACCTCAGCTTGCTCCACTCCATGTCCCAGTCACACTGAGTTTGCTCCATGCTATGTTCCAGTCAAGTCTGAGTCTGCTCCATATCATGTCCCAATCAAGTCTGAGTTGGCTCCATGCCATGTCATAACATTGCCTTCCACGACTCCCTGCTTGAAGCCCTTCTCAGCCCTTGTCTCCAAGTTTAATTTCCCACCACTAATGTCAGTGCGTAGGGTCACGAAGACCCTCCTTCACAGTTTGTCAGCACTCCTATTTGCCACGGCCAACGACCCAACGTCCACACCTGCCACGGCCAACGAGCCAACGTCCACGCCTGCCACGGCCAACAAGCCAACGTCCACACCTGCAAAGGCCAACGAGCCAACAGCCACACCTGGCAATGAGCCAATGCCACGCATGCCAATGCCCACGCCTGCCACGGCCAACGAATCAACAGCCACGCCTGCCACGGCCAACACCAACACCCACGAATGCCAACACCCACACCTGCCATGAGCAACAAGCCTACGCCCATGCCTGCCATGGCCAATGAGCTGGAAGCTTCCTCTGTCCCAGAGCCAGCGTTGCCAGCCTCGGCCATCCCCGAGCCTGTGTTGCCAGCCTCGCCATCCAAGAGCCTGCATTGCAGACACGCCTGTCCCAGAGCCTGTGTTGCCAGCCTCACCCATCCCAGAGCCTGCATTGCCAGCCTTGCCCGTCTCAGAGCCTGCATTTCAAGCCTCGTCCGTCCCAGAGCCGGCACTGCCAACTTCAGCCTCCCGGAGGAGGAGGGTTTTTCGAGATACTAGCTTTAAGATCATAAAAATATCGATGCAATTCATATCAGTGTACTGATGCCAAAGCTTTCTCATTGAAAACAATGTGTTTTCTGGCTGTACCAGATGCTGATGAGCGCTTTCGGTAACTATATAGTATCATGCATGTTTGAAAGTGTGAACAGGTTGGAATGGAGCCATTTCTATGACCCTCCACCCACCTCAATCCACAAAGATCAGCTCCACTTGCTTTCAATGATTATGTTGCCTGAAAGTTAATTCCCGGAAGGGTGCGGGCAGCCATGGGGTTGCCACATTGTTGATCCCACTTGTTTTTGTCCTACTCTTAAAACGTCACTGATTCACTAATCCAACCTTGGATTTCATCTGGGGAGTCCTTGTAGGCCTCGATCACCACAAATAAAATGATTAGCATTCTTTTATATAATTACAGGCTCAGCATTTAAAATCAAAATAAAATTAAATTTAAAATATTTATAAAATTCTATAAGTCTGCTCTCAGCCCTCATTATAAGATTTTGACTCCTTTTTTAAGCAGAAAAAGGAAGGAGGATAGGCTACCACAATTACATCTGTAGAAAAGTGGCTTTACAGGAATTTAAGAATCAGAAAGTGAATATGAGATTGAGTATTTGTTTTTTTTATTATTATTATTTAATCTTGTGGATTTTTAGTGTCTGAGTAAAATCAGGCTGCTGTTCTAATCTGCTTTTGAGATTGTGCTAACTTAGTTATATTTACTTTTCATTAGTCATGAACAATTACAGAAATTAACAGAAAACAGTAATTAGCCTTTTTCTATACAAAGGCAATGCATCTTTTCAGTCTAGTATGTGTCTACCTGTTCGTTAGGTGTTGAATTGTTATGATCATGCACAGCATTTCTCCATTGCCAGAATCAAGTTTGAAAAAAAACACAAAGTTAAAAAAATTCAGTCTTGTTGCACTCTAAGAGACGTTGTGTGTATGTTTTGCAGTACAGCAGGGGCTGCAGTGTGGTAATTAGAGGTTGGCAGGGAGTCTGGGTGACTATGGTAATATGCAATTCTGCTCACCGCATGTGTGTACCTGCCGTGTACTTTGAGTCACATGTGAGACCAAACCTCAGACTGTATCAAAGAAAGGGTGCAGTGTGGCCCTGACTGCCCCTCTGGTTAAACACACCCAGGAGGTCCTACTATGAGTCACCTTGCCAATGTTCCCTTGTGAAGCAACTTAAGCCTGTCGACATGCTGTTTGGACAATGGAGAATTCAAAGGGTCTTGGTTCCGACACAAGGGCTGTAATTCCAAAGCAAATACACAGGCCTTTGCAAATATCAAAACATCACTGTTCTCCACCTGTGCATGCATTGGATATATAGCATTTTTAGTTTTTCAAATATAGGACAATATGCATTTCCTTTATGGCATGCTTTTGTTTGTTCCCCCCCCCCCCCCCCAATTTAAAGGTAAATTGAACTGAGCTGAAAGATATGAGAAAGGTGCATTTATTTATTTTATTTTATTTTTTTGCAATTTTCCATTAGTTGAAAAAGATAATTGTTTAGACACTAAGTTTTTTCAATAGCATAGTGGTTTAGAACGGCAATACTTATACTTTTTCATGTAACTAAATTGAACTTAAGGATTTTGTCAACAATCTTTTTTTAATCATTATGCCAATTTACTCTATATTTACCCTCAGATGGATGATCAAAGCAAATGTTAATGTTTACTGAGGAATTTGATAAATTTTGCATTGATTTTAAAGCTTGAATGAGAAGTGCTACACATTCTGTAGTACTTTGATGGAAGTGAAAAATTGTTTGTGATGGAGGTGTAATTGCATGCAAGAGGACACTACACCCAGCATTATCACAATAGACCGGCAGAGGCAGCCCCGTGAAAGTTGAAATGCAGGCAACAGCTGACCCCCCCCCCCCCCATCAATTTATTTATTATTGCATTGTAAAGGTCAAAGCTAAAAAAGCCTCTTAGAGTGACAACAATTACAGATCATTTCTGGAAGAGGAGGAGGAAGACGAAAGAAAGAGCTGGAACCTTTTGTGCAATTGTTTCAAAAGGCTCTAATCTTGTCATATGGAATAAATGCAAGCTGGAAACACTTGAGAGTTTATGTAATTGAAAAAAACATCAGTCACATTATGGACACTGAAATTGCTTTGGGGTTCAAAATTGACCTAATTTTCTGAAACAGTAAACAGTATAATCCATGTGTGCATACAAATGTCCAGATATATGCATGGCCACACATACACACGTATAGTCTGTAAATACGAGAAAGCTGAATGTAGATTTGTAAGAAGACATTCATAATGTGATAACTTCAGAGAAAAGACACACTTAATTTTAAGCTAACATAAGCACACTTATACAGTGAAACACAGATCGGGGTTGAAATATATTTCTTATTTTTCTTAATATGTATTTATAAATATTTGTAACTAATTTGTATAAAGTTATATTATATGTATTAAATGAAATAATGTTATATGTAGGTTATTTATACATATAGATTTCAGTGTTTGCAATTAAAGAGAAATAATGGTATATATATATATATATATATATATATATATATATATATATATATATATATATATATATATATACATGTATGTGTGTGTGTGTGTGTGTGTGTGTGTGTGTGTGTGTGTGTGTGTGTGTGTGTGAGAGAGAGTATACTATAACATTTTAATATAATTGGATTATATGTATAGAATCTAAATAAATGTATATACATTTATAAAAATCATATAAATGTATTACAATACTATATATACATATGATATATATATGTATGCATGTATATAATGAATAGTTGCAAAACAAACCTCATTTGAGACCTATGACCTTTCAGTGGGAGGTCTGTTAATTAATAATGAGTGCTTACTTTAATTCAATGTGATGACATGAGTCAGGGACATCACACTGTTCCTGCAAACATACAGCACAACAAACATTATCGCCCTCTTTTACATAGAGGGAGAGCTATAGTGGACACTTGGTTTTCATGCAATTGTCCAAAACGAGTTGCCTCGGCTACAAAAAAATAAACCAAAAATCTCCCATGACAAACAAATTACTTTTTCTTTTTTCCCCACCCTTACTTTTTCAACACAGTGCCAGTGCAAAATAATTAAAACAGGGAGACTGAATTGTGTACAAGGTGGGCCCTCTGTTCGGCAAGCCCCTTTCATTTGAGAAAAGCCTTTTTTGGAAATAATATGTGCTGCTCTGCTTAAGTCTGAGATCAAATGCTCTCTCATAACACCGAGGTAATTAGATTTCACTATGTAAATGGCCTTTGGAGGCCATAAAGAGAAAGATAAATTGATAAAGAGTGAGAGAAAGCGGGAGAAAGTAGGCTCTTGTTTGTTCACTGCTGCCTCCCTCAGGACATTTATGATTCTGTTGTTTGGCATCCTGACTAGTATAAGTCACTTTTACTGATGTGGTATAATAAATGCTGCTAGATTAGACTCACTAGTAATATGAACAGTTTCTGTTTTACAAATAATTACCAGAATTTAGTCAAAAGCATCCATATACATGTCATCTGTGTTTAATTTGTTTTTATCTGCCCTAATAAAAGATAATGGGGACAATTAAAAGCCTTTCATCTTAGGTTATTATCTGAGGCAATCTGACACAAACACTATCATATAAACAGTTTAAGACCTGAGGCAGTTTTGCCTTGTGTACTCTCTTGATAAATGAATACGCAAAATACTCCAAAATACATTAACAGAACATTATAATCAAATAAATTAATCAAAACATTTAGTAAACAAAAGTCATCTTCCAAAATGGACTCTGTGTGTGTTTGAGTGGGCGGGTTTGGGTGGTTTATGAGAACATTTCTGTAGGTTTACAAACTGGTAGTTACAAGGGTATTATTCTATAAATGTGGTTTATGATGACATAATTCAAATCACATAAAATCAATCTAAACTATGTTTGTGAAAATGTAAAAATGCAGAAAGTTTTTTGTGAGGGTTAGGTTTAGGGGTCGTATTAGGGGATAGAATATATAGTTTGCACAGTATAATAATCATTATGTCTATGGAGAGTCCTCATAATGATAGCTGCACCAACATGTGTGTGTGTGTGTGTGTCCAGGTTTTCCTTATGTTGTAAGGATAGTAACATTTTTGATGTTGTGGGGACAATCAGTCGGTCTCCATGAGGAACAGCTTATAAATCAAAATGTTTTTTGAAAATGTAATAATGCAAAAGGTTATTTGTGAGGGTTAGGTTTAGGGGTAGGGGATAGTATATAAAGTTACTATAGTATAAATCCATTATGTCTATGTAGATTCCTCATAAAACATGAAAACCCAGTGTGTGTGTGTGTGTGTATGTGTGTGTGTCATTTTGTTTTCTGGTTCTTTGTCCCTGGTAGATTCCACAAACATATGGCTTGTCTCCCTCACCTTTAGTTAAGCCTCTCTTAATTAACTTTAAAGGGCTAATTTGCAAGCTTGAGTAAGTATAGTGTTATTCTCTAACAAAATTGTTTTTATTCAAATGAAATACAGAATGAAACTACTGAAGAATAATAGTAATGATTTACTGAAAATTAACACAATTGCCAGAGATACAATATTTAATCTGCAGTTTTAAGACTTCCATTCATTAATAGGAAAAATGTGATAGCAGCTATTATTTCACTAAGATTAAGGGAGTGGTAACATCACCTCTTTTAAATATATATATATATATACTGTATATATATATATATATATATATATATATATATATATATATATAACAGCAAGGAGCCTATTATAATGGTTCTGTTTTTAAGCCTGGAAAGATGACCATATGCCATGCTCAAGGCACTGCAGAGACAAATGTCCACAGACTACGGATCAGTGACAAGTCTCCTTGCTCTTAATGCCTTGTCAAGCCACTGTTGTAAAACAATTAAGATCCTATTAACATATATTTTATTAATTGCCCTATCGGGGTGGAAACACAAAAGGCATATTGATGCCTTGGCTGGGCAGGCAGCTTTTGGAGAATTGGAGCATGGCATCTTTCTCACAGAGAGTGACAGCTGAAAAAATCGAGGTCAGATTATATCAGCACGGACAGCTTCACAGATTTGTTTGCCATTGATAGCAGCAATCAATTAGGACAACCACGTCTGCAACAGTATAATGTTGCAGGGATTCGAATTAAAGCATTTTTTTCCAAGCATCTACTAGTAATTTTTATAGCTTTGATAAAATCCGTCTGGGTTATGTGAAATCAAACATAGTAAATACAAACAATTGTGTTACCTGGTGATGATTATTTCTCAGTAATCGTATTACAGCTTTTTTCATTTCCTCTGGTGTAATTGGACCGCCCTGGTGAATTATCTGATCTCAATTGCATTGGTAATTACAAAGCCCAAAGTTGAGCCTTGTCAATACTCCATTAGGATTAATTAAGATTGGGAGTGACAGCTGACGATTAGGCACATCATTTGCAGTTCAACAATACAGAGGTCAAATGATCAAGTTTCTCTCTTTTAATAATGATTACTGTTAGCTGGTGTATAATTTGTATTAAAATGAAGCCTGCAAGTAACATTATGATTATCCAGGACATGCTCACTCATAATTCTTAATATCTTTGTGGCACAAGGCAAATTTTGAGTTTTGCCTTTGTCTTATTTTCACCCTAGAAAACACAATGGTTTCATAATTGATTATGCTTCTAATTACAAAGCATATAATTAGTGGAAGTTATTGATAGTTGAGAATGTGCTTTTTAACCCTGAAGCTGTGTATCTACCCAGAGGAGACGTGTGTCCTTCTGATCTAATGATGGTTGTGACTTTTAACTAATTATTCTATCACTGAAACAAGTTCTTTTTGGCAGCTTGGATATGACAGGGACTCTGCCCTTTTTTTTCAGCCCCTAAATTTCATAGTACTGGTCAGCTGGAGTTAATCACCCAGTTTGACCTTTAACTAGATGAAGAGCAGACAAACAAATTGATGTCTGTATTACTATAACTAAGATGTATTTAACAATTATGTACTTGCATAAAAAAAAGAATCATTTCGACCATTGTGTATCACTGATTCTTGAGATAAGGGACAAACATGTCTTACATATAAAAAAAATACTCTTTGTTAAAAATAAAGAAATTCATAATAATAAAAATACTGAATAAGTTACATTTAAAGGAAATTTGTATACTGCATTACTCTTAGTTTTAAACAATTTCAGATTTTTTTTAAATGCATGCTCCATTCTTGGAAGCACATTTAACTTAACCTGTCCACAGCAATAGGTCACATTGTTAAACTGCCAAAAAAAGTGTTTAAAAATGCAACAATTCATAAATATAAATATCAAATGAAAGGAAGAGATCTGTAATATATCAAACAATTTATTAAGTAAACTTTAAATAATATTTTCAATACCAAAAAAAAAAAAAAAAAAAAAAAAGCCAATCAAAGCTGTGTCCTCAATTTACTTCAACTTCAACTACTTTCTCTTATATAATCCTGAATAAATCAGACAATGTCATGGTCAGTTATAACTCCGAGTACCCCTTTCACACTTCCTGTTCATGGTGGATACAACAGTAGGACACGTGGTCTGGTAAGTTATATATTATATAAAAAATAAAAAAAAACTCCATTAGAATTTCCAGAATAGTATGAAAACAGAAAAGAAAAGAATCTATAAATCGCTTAACTCTTTACTGAACACTATTATTAGATAATTAAAGACTTTAAACTCTTGTTGGATGGATCAAATTAAAATAGCATGCTTTTAGTGTGTCTGATGGAGTTGTCACAAAATACATTAAAATGTACGTTAAGTGAATAAATGACAATTTTCAGAAAAAAAAAGCATTTTGATAAAAAACTGTTCCCTTACAAGGTTCGTTGCTGAGACTTTTGTGAACAAATATATCCATATCATCATAATTTAGTGTTAAAAAATAAAAACCTGTTTTGTTCCTTAGCTCAAGAATCCAGCCAACAGTTGGGTGCTGTTACATTGCACTTACATTTAAAGTAACTGCTTTTAAATACAACTGTAATTACACAGTAATTGCCCTTAACCAGAAACCTACACCTGACCCATACTTCAACTTTGGTAGCAGTTAATGTGAATCTCACAAGAGATTTGAAGAATGATACACATGTACACAATAACTACAGTACATTTTAATCAAATGTTCAGTTTTTGAGTGCATATTAGTTAAAGAAACCTAATACAAAGTGTGGTCAGATTTTCTTCCAAAAACAGATTGTGAAAAGTGCATCTACTTATAATGACATTTTAAACTAGGAAACTAAAGAAAGTTTGGTTTAGTAAGTGCTGTGTTTTTGGGAATTACTCTCAGAGATTTAGAATATGAGAGCACTTCAGCTCCCTTCAAAGCCATAAAACTATAACAGCACTTAAATGTTTAACATTAGAATTGTAGATGGCATCAAAGAATAATCGCATCAAATCATGTTTTTCCTCATGCCACTTTAGCAGAGTGGGGTGGAGGAGTGGTCCGCCTCGACAGCACATTCCCTCAGAGAGACTGCACGGTGGAAAGCTAGCCCATTATTGTTTTCACAAAAGATAAAGGATGTTAAATGTTGTTATGGCATATTAAAAGACAGATCAGGTGAAATTATGAACATGAGCATCAAAGTTCTGTTGAAGCAGAGAGATTGCAGACTTTTGAATGTTGTAAAAATTGCTTGTAAGGTTGTAAGAAAGCAAGTCTTCAATGTGGAAGACATAAGTAGGCAATGCCCACACATATTCACAAGCCATTACAATGTACTACCTTTAAGTGCATTCTTAAATGTAATCAGGGACAGTGTGCTTTCCTAATTGTGATCATTTCCCAGGTAAAGATCAGGATCCTGTCCACAGCCACTGCTGGCCTCTCACTTTAGTGGTCTCTGCTGAATGTCACAGAGAGGGAAGTGTTTCATTCACTTTACTCTACATTACTGCATTTTGCATTGGATTGTAATGTGGGAATGCTGGATGCTATACAGTATGTGCATGAATTGAGAGTGATGCTTACAGTAGTTTAATAGTTGGTTAAACACACAAATTTGCAACCTGACATAAATGTAGCCTTCCTGAATTTGTGCTTCAGTTTCAACAACACATTTTTTATTTATTTAAAAGTATAAAAACTGTTAATTATAGGGGGCCAAACCAAAAATAATGATATTGTTGCAAATAGGAATACTGTATGTGCATGTTAATCTAAATATCAAGTTGTAAATCTGAATACATAGTTATAAATGTTGAATATATATTTGCAAATCCTGAGCATTTTGAATTTATAGTTTTAAATCTGTCTAAATATAACTCGGGTATATTTAAAGACATTCATTTTCCATATTTCATCAAAACTGTACACATGCTTGTTAAATTAGTGTAACACTATGATGACTGGGCTACCTATGAAAATATGTGGTAGTGTTTTAATTACTTGCCAAACTTTGAAATGTATAGTTTGGATGAGGATCTGTTTTTCCCCATCACATGGCGCTGCCAAAGTTTACCAGAGATTAAATATTTACTTGCAAATATGCTTGTGTTTCTTCCATTCTCAGTCAGGGACTTTAAGATTAAGTATTATGTTTGGTTTCAAAATGATGGCCAGCCTTTAATTTGTGAAAGATAATAAAAAACACTCCCTTAACATAGCTTGTCCATTATGGCAGTGTATCAAAAAAATGTTAACTAATGACAGAAAACACAAGTGCTGAAGTATTTAATGAAAAACAAAAGTCCATCTATCAACGTGCCTGAGCATAAATGCATATTTATATACTGTACAAACCTACATTTATATATTCAGAGTAATATAATCCTTCACCTTCATTTATAATTATGTGTTCAGATACAGATGTCTAACTATACATTTTGATTTATAAAAATCCATTTATATTGTATATTTATATAAAGTACTGACACAAGACTGCATACTTTTATCATAGGTGCAGTCTGAATCAGTGCCATGGCCCATAATGTTTATTTATTTATCAGCTGTAAGAGACACTGTAGCCATGCACATTCAGATATGGAAAGATTTCAAGCAAGCAATTTGAGTGCTTGATGGGTATAGTCAGTCTAAAAGTGTCTGGAAGAGTGCTGGCGGGCATACATAGCCTCCAGCTCCCAGAGGAGCTATGTTATTATTGGTAATAAAAAGTGATAACCATGGCGTAAGGAATAGCTTGTGCCACTATAAGTATAGTATGTCCTTCATCACAGGGGTGTGCCATCACATATCTCTCTCTCTCTCGTTTCCTTTTCCGTTTTCGGAACTAACCAAGCTATATAATAAATGCCATAGCGAGTAGGACATTGAAAACTCCCTTACATAAGGAGAAAATAAATTTTGACTGATAACAATACAACCCGGTATCACGCCGAGGCGTGAAATAGACACGCCGGTCCACTCGCGGATGCGTGTCTATTTCACGCTTTGCCTCCTCCAGGCGTGTACATGACACGCGCGCGTCTACGTAGAATACCGGCAGGGGGCGATCGTTTCCTCGACGCCAACAACTGTCCGCGCACCAAAGAGGAAGCGATACATCGCGTTCTCCACTTCCGGGTTTATTTTTGTATATAAATACACTTTTTAAATAAATATATATATATATATATATATATATATATATATATATATATATATATATATATATTTATATATATATATATATTTATTTGTTTATTTACATCAGCACAAGATACTCGACAGCCCACACACACACACACACACACACACACACACACACACACACGTATAACAACGTTAGGCTACAGCAACGTTAGGATTTCTTCATGAAAGCAGCACTATGTAATGAACCTTTATTTGTCACATATGGTCACAAGTGAAAGTAACCGGCGAAATTGGCCGGCATCCCGCCCGCACGAACGTGCAACGCGACGACAACGGTATCGCTTCCTCTCTGGTGCGCGGAGAGTTGTTGGCGTCGAGGAAACGATCGCCCCCTGACGGTATTCTACGTAGACGCGCGCGTGTCATGTACACGCCTGGAGGAGGCAAAGCGTGACACCGACACGCATCCGCGAGTGGACCGGCGTGTCTATTTCACGCCTCGGCGTGATATCGGGTTGCACAATACCATATTTTTAAGGGAAGGGTTTGAAGGGAGGGAATTAAATACTAAATGTCTAATACAAACATGTCATCCCAGAGTAGTTCATATGAGAAGAAAAGAAAAAGAAATAGAAAAAAATAAGTGTTTCACCATCCTCTCTCCACATTGAGTTTCTCCTTGAATCCCCCAACACAAAGAAGTCATTGTGGGTAGAGCCAAAACCAGTGTGCCAAAGGAGTGTATCGCTTGAGGGAGTCATCTATAGATACAAAATGTGTTCATCAGACCCATCTCTGCTGACCTTTTCCACTTCGAAGGAAGCATGCACCAACACACAAGAACTGTATAGACAGATTTTCCAAATGTTTTGAAATCTGTTTGGTGACTGAGAGTGTGAGTGTGTTTGTCTGTGAAAGAAAAAGAGCCAGAGAGAAAGAGAGAGAGAGGAGCATAATGCTCCTTGAAATGGATTTGACCTATGAAAGTTAAGTGGTATGATGCCCATTTCTTCAGAAAGATGACATTAAAGGACCTTTTTTATTGATGGTTGTGAAGAAAGGGAGAAATAGTGCTCATAATTAAGAATCAATTGGAGGAGCATGGAATTGAGTCAGGGGAAAATGCTAGCTGTTAGCCCAATAGCTTCCAGGCATTTCATTTTGAGAACATAAAAGGTAGAAAGAGTGCAGTGTTCCTTATTAAATCTTTTTCTTTTGTTCTTTCTCTCTATTTCTTGTGCTCTCCTTTTTCGTCCCTCTTCCCCACAAATGGTAGCTGTATCCCCTCTTGGAATAGATGTATTCCTTATGACATCCCAGTTTTCATCCATTCTCAATTTTTACATTAGTGTTAAATCTCTGCAGCTGAAATCTTACGGCTGAGTTAGCCAGAGCTCATCAAATATTGAAGCATTCAGAGCCACTGGCAGGCAGTTTGAGGGGAGTTCACGTCCAAAAGCCAAGCTGTAGATTCACAGACATCCCAATAGAAGTGTACAACAGAAAAGAGCACTGATAAAATTTTCATTAAAATGAGATGGGTATATTGCCAGCATTCTCTCCAGCATCAGTATGAAAACTTAATCTGAGTTAATGGAAGAGATATGAAAGCCTTTCTCAATTCAAAACACAACCAGTGCATAATTTATAAATTATTGTCAGAAAAAGGATTCTGCTCTGAGATTTACTCTGTGCAAGATGGAAGGTGGCCAGTAGAGACGGGAGGGGAAAAAAATACATTGCTCTTTTTGACCTTTGATGCCAGCAGATTTTACACTAGAGCTGTCAATATTATCAAGTAAACTGGTCATTTCTTGAAAACTACAGCTAGAGCACTCACAGTGAGTAAATATCAACACAAGGTTACCCACAGAACCCTCGAGAGGAAAACAAAAAACGGATAAATCAGGTAGACGGGGATCACATATTCTGAGCCTAGCGGCCTGACAGTTGCTAAAAACTTCATAATGTTGTAGGCACATAGTCATGACAATGTAATGGTGAATGAAAGATAATTTTAAAACCCATTTCTCTTTCCCTACGTTTTCCTCCTCTGCTTTTCTTCCAATTACATGTGATGCGTTTACATGGCAGAACCCCCGTGGCTAATTCTCAGTGACAGTCATCTCATCCTGAGGCATGCTGGGAGTGGTAGTAATGGTGTCCCATGCCGGAAAACACCCCCCCTCTAATGTAGGCTGCTCATGTCCAGAGCGCAGAACTCTGTTGTTCCTGCACTTTTACATGGCAGGGAGCGGATGTTGATGAAGATTAGCACATGTAGTTCTCCACTCCCTGAAGGCATACAGTACTTTATGAGCTCATTTAAACAGTCAGTACACATTACACACCTCTGTCTTCCCCTCTGTGCTCAATAGAGCATTACAGCTTGGATTCCTATTTCACAAGGCCTAATGGATGCTGACATCTTCATAAATTACCATCATTTTTAATAATTCTAATACCATACATGCTGATTTGTCAGAAAAACTGTTAACATCTACATGTTTAATGGCCACATTATTTAAGCAGTTAACAAGCCAGTCAAAGGAAAATATTATTTTGTTAAACATTATTTTAGTGCTTGCAAAATAAGTTATTCTAGTGTCAGACAGCATCATAGATTACACAGACAGTTCACTGTGTCTAATGGGGCAATGTTGGCTGTTGTGGGACTTGTGGAGAGGGTTTTGTTTAAACAAAAAAAAAAAAATTAAAAAAAAAAAAAAATGGTTCCTCACACTGGTGGGGATGTTATGCAGTAACTTCCTCATTTGACTCTAAATGGACATGGGGGAATAAGAAGGGGAACACACAGGGTATGGAGCAGGATTTATTACTTGTTTTGCTCAATTGCGGTGGTTTTACTCGACTGGGCTGGTAAATGTGCTCTGAAATGGCAGATGAAGGGCTGAGTGAACGCTTGGCCTGGCCGCCACTTATTCAGGGTGATAAAAGCCTAAAAAGGAATATGCATCATAAATGGAGTGCGGAAGAACACAGCGCAAACTTATTTGGGACAGTGCCATTAAACTCTCAACTCTCGCAGGATGATGTCCCCAAAGCTCCCATTAAATGTGGATAAATGGATGCTGGCGAAGAACCTGCCCCTCTGTCGCCTGCTGCATGCATGCTGTTTTAACCAATGAAAATTGATGAAGGTTCCAAATGCACACTGGTAAGAGTGAGCTAAAGAACAGGCGAGTGAGCACATTCTATTTACAGCAGGTATAGGGCAGGTAAATGGGTCTTTTCACATGCAAACAGGCATCATTTTGCCTGGGAATGTCCTCAAACTGCACTCTGCACTCAAGGCACTTTTCTTGTGTAAGTGATCGCAGGGTATTCAGAACAGGATCATCAGCACCACAAGAAACATGTACAGCAAGCCAAACAGTGCTGCTGCTCATGTTTTATTAATGCCCAAAGTTGTTCTACTGTTTCCCCGTGGCTTTAATTATGAGCGGTGCGTAATTTATGGAGGACCGGGGATGAACGGGGGAAGAGGTGTTAGGTGTCGTTAAGATCTTCCCCAAATTCATCACAGACCTGTTATCCATTATTTAGCCCTGTGCTGGTGTGCGAGGAGGAAGGGTTTTACTTTAACGTGCATGTAACTGGGTAAATTCATTTGGAAAAAGGTCTGGTGAGTCAGTGAAAGCTCACAGTCCCTCAGAGTAGATGAGTTAAGGAGAGTAAAAGCTACCTTTACCCTGGCCGGGGGGAAACAGGAGGGAGGGCTCATGTGTCTATGTGTGAAGAAGAGGCGATGTGCAATGGGAGCAATTTCCCGACATTCTGGCGAGCACTGGGGGTGATGTTGTTCATCTTTGGAAGGCTGCATATGTCAGAGCGAGCCCGGCCGAGACGCTCTGGGACTTCCCGTGTTCTCTGAGTGTCCAGCAGCAGACAAAAACTGTGGAGAACTGTGGCTCACTCATTCAGCTTTACTTTACAATTCCCCTTCAGAGCTTTGGGGCTTAGCACTCACTGCCTCACTTCCTTTCTCTCTCTCTCTCTCTCTCTCTCTCTCTCTCTCTCTCTCTCTCTATTTCTTCCTACATTTATTTCACAATACCACAATTTTAAATAATATTCTTGCCCTATTGCTTTTCCATCTTTCTCATTTCTCATCCATTTTGTTACACAATCAATAAAACCACCTTCACTCTTCATATATTTTCATGTATTACTAACTTTTTCCTTACTTTACTTTTTCCCAGCTAACCGCTTACAGGTCCATAAGTCGCTCTGCACTAGCATGTTCATTTTCTTTCCCATCATTGGTTGTTATTCTTGTTTAACAACTTTGTAAGGCAGTTCACAAATGCTTGGCCTCTCATTATTGAGATAAGCCCACTTCTCCTTCAGCATCCCATCACTGTCGTCCCTCTTTGTTCGTCTATTCCAAACCCCCCCCACCAAATGTTGCAAATAAATGCAATATGTAATGGGAATAAAATACTAAAGTGTTCACATGTATGCCCACCTTTTTAGAAAAGGCTTTTTAATGGTATTTATTGTTATGTATTATTTTTAAAAGAGGAAATATTTTACAGATAATTCCTATTCATTAATATTAGTTAATGCATTAGGTATCTTAAACATGAACAATTGTTTAATACCTAATTTATTAAACTTTATTAATGTTAAAGGAATAGTTCACACAAAAAATGAAAAATTGCTGATAATTTACTCACCCTCAGGCCATACAAGACGTATATGACCTTCTTTCTTCACCAGAACAGGATTTAAGATTTTTAGGAAATTATGCCAGGTTTTTAGCTTCATCCAATGCAAGTGAATGGACACCAAAATTTGATGGTCCAAAATGCATATTTAGGCAGCATCAAAGTAATCCACACGACTCCAGTCGATTAAGTAGAAGATGAAGTTAATCGATATGTTTGTGTGAAAAACAAAACACTAATTAAAATGTTTTTAACTTTCGTGCTTCCACCAGCTCTCTGTAGCTGTTTGAACTCTCACGTGAAGTATGTTCCTCTGTGGTAAAAAATCATACGTTTTTGGGTGAACTATTCCTTTAATTTATCGAAATACAAAACATATCCAAATATTTTTCATTGTCTGTTCATGTTAGTTCCAAATGCATTACCTAATGTTAACATATATAACTTTCAATATAAACATTTAGTAGTATATGTAGAAAATAACCATAACAAAGATTAATAAATGCTGTATTGTTTACTGTTTGTTAACTACTGCATTAACTAATGTTAATGAATACAACCTAAAAGAAAAGTGCTACTTAAAAGTATTTATTTACTGTATAAATATATGTACTGTATTAAATATGTCATCACATACAGGCATACATGAACTTTTGCTAATTCAGTAATATGGTCAATGATCTTCTACTTTACTTAATGAATTCTCTTGCAGGCCGAAATCAGTGCCGCACACAGAGCACATTCAGGCGGCTCCAGTTGGTGCTCCCTGTGCTAGTGTTCTTGTCCAGGGTAGGTGCTAATGTGTGTGTAGAGTCCCTGTACTCACAAGCTCACTGTCACGCTCAGCTGCACCTGGGCTTGTTCTGCAGGCCTGTCAAACCCCAGAACAGTCATAGGAAGGCATAAATACATGTTTAATTACAGTTGCTCTTTCTTTCCCTCAACCCCCCTCCCTTCTCTCTCTCTCTCACTCTCTCCCCCTTTCAAGATGAGACACCTCCTGAAAATCCCATATTATTGCCCTTTTGAAGTTTAAAAAAATCATTAATATTTAAAGCATCCTCCATTTTCAATTCAGACCTGATTTCTTATTCAGGATAAGAGATAAACATAATTTATATATGTCTTTTAATACAGGTGCCTCGTCGCTTAGAATATTCTAAAGCAAGAATTGTGTACGAATTTAGAAATTGTGGCAAACATAATAGATAACTGTAATAATCGTACATTATAGAGCTCATATTGAACTGCATCTGTTTAATATGGACTGAGTTTATTATTATTAGGGCCCAAGCACTGAAAGTGTAGAGGCCCTATTGTTATTCTAAGGGTTATTATTATTATTATTATTATTAGGTCCCATGCACTGAAAGTGTGGAGACCCTATTGTTCTTCATAAGGATTATTATTAGGGCCCAAGCACTGAAAGTGTAGAGGCCCTATTGTTCTTCTAAGGATTATTATTATTATTAGGGCCCAAGCACTGAAAGTGTAGAGGCCCTATTGTTCTTCTAAGGATTATTATTATTATTATTATTATTATTAGGGCCCAAGCACTGAAAGTGTGAGGCCCTATTGTTCTTCTAAGAATTTTTCTTTATTCTTTTTCTTATCAAGGTTTTCAGTAGACTTTCTCTGTAGCACCCCCATTTTCACCTACAGTCACCAAAATTGGTACATATATAGTTCTCATCAAGACGGAAAATTTTCATAGTTATAGTCATTTTTGAATACTCATCCTAGGGGATACAAATGACTGGCACAAAACTTAGGCAATATTATGACAAGACATTGAAGATGCTAAATTGCTAATTTTTGATATATTGAGTGGTGTTGCCATGGCGACACAATAAATTAAGGGCAAAAATGTGAAACAGGAATTTCCTTATATCTTCTGTGTGTTGTATGATTTTGATGAAAATGTAGCTGTATGTTTTGGTAATGGGGGCTGATCACATTTATGTGACTATTATGGGTCACGGTAATAGTGCCACCAACTGGCACCAGGAAGTAAGGCAATTTTATCAGAATTTGAAATAGCCCTCTTCTGTTTACATGAAGTATTTCAAAATTATTTAGAATAATGTCAAGACACCGCTGATGTAAAATTGTAAAGGGATATTTGATATCTTAAATTATTGTGCAAGTGAAAGCAGTTTTTAAAGTGAAATAAAAAATCTATAGAAGTCTAAGTTTATTGTAATGAAAATGTACTGCACAGCATTTTTATTTTCTATATGAATAAAATATAATAAAAATATCCACTGAAATGTAAAAATACTAGAAAATCAAAGTCAGTTCTGTTCCCAATTTTAGATCAAGTGTCAAAGTGCTCAGTACCAGAAATGTCCAATAGAGGAAAGCCAAGCTCCATTGGTCAGAGGACAGCCAAGCTCCAAGAGGTCCTCACTGCAGCCTGTAGTGCAATGCTGTACTGGATTAGATCCAAAATGTACTGGATGTTGTAACATGCATGTGCCGGAGTGGATTTTGGTGATGTTATGATTGTTTGAACACACATGCGCTAACTTAATGGCACCGATGGATTTGATGTGTTTTTAGCACTCATGTCATTGTTTGTTAAAATTGTCATTGTTTTTGACTGGATTAATGAAATATATGTACACGTATTTGTTATGGATGTTAGAATACCCACGCCCCAAAATATTTCATGATATATGCATGCTCAATGTGTTTGTTGCAGAGCTTCAATAATTTTTTATCACATGACTTTAGGATTAAAAGCTAAATGTATTTTGTGATTTTGTTAGTAGATTTAATGTGTGTAAATGCTTTGTAATTTTTAACATGCTAGTGGTTTATAAATAGCCTGTATGGAACAAACCCCCTCTGTGAAATTGGCACCCTTATAATTAAATCATTACCAAATCTATACCATTTGTTTGTGCTGCAGAAATTAACGTTTGTGCTGGTTCTGTGTTTGAGATATTAGACATAATTATTTTGGCTGTGTGACTCCATATGGTCCATATCGCTCCAAACCTTCATTTGTGCTCAATTTTTGCCATTAAAAGAAACACCGTATCTGTCACAAACTGCCTCGTGTTTTTCCCCCTGAAGGTGTTCAGTTCACTTCAGTGTCTGTTTAGTTTTCCCCTGTGCTCACAGACTACACTTCCCAGCATGCACCTGTTGATGACACTCACCTGGCCTCCATCTTCTTTAGCTGTTCCCTGTTCCCTCATCAGTCATCTGTTTGTATACCCTCTAGTTTCAGTCCCTTATTGTCAGTTGTTATGTTCCTATGATCATTGTTTCCTCATGTGTTACCATTTAGTTCTTTGTATTGCTCCACGTAATTTGTATCACCTTCTTCATCATCTCCATTAAAAAGGCCTACCTTTTGATCCATTGTCTCTCATCTCTGCTTAATGTCACAGAAGAACTGATCTCACAAATGGATCTAGCAGCTCTCTGAATTCTCCTCCTCACGTATGGGGACCAGCCATTGGAAGATCATGTCCGTGAGTTCCTTGAGCGTTCCTTGAATGTGATGCATTATAATGACCGTGCTTTGAAATTCTTCTTCAGAGCCGCTCTGAATGGAGCATTGAAGGCACAGCTGCCTCTGGTGGACCCTCACTGCACTTTATCTGAGTATGTGGAATTGGCTCTTAAACTATGTGGCTCACCATTTACTGTAGGGAAAGAGGAAGAGGACATTAATTCACCCCCCACAGAGAATGCCTCATGGCCTTCCACGGCTCCTTCCTCCCGGCCTTCCAGTGCTCCTTGCTCCAGTACTTCCACAACTCCTTGCTCCAAGCCTTCCACATATCCTTGCTCCAAGCATTCCACAGCTCCTTGCTCCAAGCCTTCCACAGCTCTTTACTCCAGGCCTCCCACAGCCAAAGAGCCAACGCCCATGCCTGCCATGTTCAACGAGCCCACGTTGCAATCCTTGTCTGTCTCAGAGGCCGCACTGCAAGCCTTGTCTGTCCCAGAGCCTGTGTTGTAAGCCTAGTACGTTGTAGAGCCAGCTCTCGTGATGGACATTCTTTCTCCACTGGTCGCACCAATGACATTAGCTGCTCCTCCTTTCCCCAATTCACCGGCTTGACATTTTCCCCTTGTGGCATTACAGAACAAAGGACTTATGACCCTCCAACTTAACCTAAGCCCTCCGAGCCCTGGACTCCATCTTGGCCCTCCGATCCCCCGAAATCACCTCAGCTCTATGATCCCTTGGTTCCACCGTGGTCCTCCAGTTTATTGCCTCCACTGGGGAACCTTGTCCCTCCAGCTCTGCCTTGGTCTGTTGGTCACCTGGCTCCACCTTGGTTCTCCGATCCTCCGGCTACGCCTGGGCTCTCCGATCCTTCGGCTCCACCGGGGACCTCCATCATTACGGCTCCGCCTTGGTCTTCAGTCCCACCAGCTCTGCCTCAGTCTTCCGATCCCCCCAGCACCGCCTTGGTCCTCCGAGCCTCCGGCTCCACCCTGGTTCAAAAGGATTAATATTAGGGCCCAAGCACTGAAAGTGTGGAGACCCTATTGTTCTTCTAAGGATTTTTAGGCCCAAGCACTGAAAGTGCTGAGGCCATATTGTTCTTCTAAGGATTATTATTATTATTATTATTATGGCCCAAGCAATGAAAGTGCAGAGGCCCTATTGTTCTTCTAAGGATTATAATTAGGGCCCAAGCACTGAAAGTGCGGAGCCCTGTTGTTCTTTAAGGACAATTATTATCAGGGTCCAAGCACTGATAGTATGGAGGGCCTATTGTTCTTCTAATTATTTTTCTTTATTCTTTTTCTTATCAAGGTTTTCAGTTGACTGCCTCTGTAGCACCCCCATTTTCACCCTTGCAACGATAGTGAGAGGACTCTATTTTTCTTCTAGACATTTTTTTCCCAAATTAATTGCATTTTTGAGGGCCTTAAGACAACTCAAAAACTCATGAAACTTTGGACATGCATCAGAACTACCTAAAATTTACATCTGCTAGGGGTTTCAGAATTAGGTGTGGCAAAATGACTCGATAGCGGCACCTACAAACTTTCAACGATGTACGCTTTTCGCTACATTTCACCTACACATTTGTGTACCGAAAGTTGGTACACATTTTTAACATGACAATAACTAAAAAAAAGTCCCTAGTGCCCATGCCATAAACTCAACAGGAAGTCAGCAATTTGGATTTTTCCCTTCAATTTTTGCTAAATTTTTGCCATTTCCATGCCTCATACTTTAACAATCTCCTCCTAGAAATTTCATCAAATCTACTTCTTATTTTGTTATTCTAATCTAAAGGCCTTGGTGATGCTAAATTGCAAAGCTTTTGAGTTTTCGTTGAAGTGTGTGTTCGTGGCGGCCTGACAAAGTTAACGATAAGAAACGAGTCACATTGCTAAAAAATTCATGAAACTTTGCATACATCACAAAAGTGTGGAAAATGTACACCTGATACTGGTTTTAGAATTAATTGTGGCAAAAATAGGTAGACATATGCAACATGTCAACAAGTACAAAAAAGTTTCTTAGAACCACAACCTAAACCTAAAAGGAATTCAGCCATTATGATTTTCTCTTAAATTTTTGCTCAGTTTTTGCCTTTCCAGACCTCGTACTATAACAAACTCCTAGAGATTAAAGCAGATCTACATCATATTCAGTCAGTCTAATCTAAAGGCCTTTGCGATGCTAAATTACAAAGCTTTTGAGTTTTCTTTGAATGGCGTGTCCGTGACAGCCTGGCATATTTCAATGTTTCGCCATGAAAGAGGAAGTTGTTGTAACTCAAACATACAATGTCCAATATGCTACAAACTTCACATGTTTTATAAGAGTCCCGGCCTGAACACTTCTATATGCCAATATTCAGTTATAGACATAGTGCCACCTACTGGCAACAGGAAATGTCATGTTTTACACTGTGATACACTCTTAACAACATTTAAGTGGTTAAAATTAAAAAAAAATAAAATAAATTGGAGTGACATTCCCCTGGCACAGCAACCCCAACATGCACCAGGGTGTGAGGACCCGTTCATTGCTTCCTGACAACTTTCGCTCCAGTCATAAGCTCTTCCCAAAAGGATGTTGGCCATTTTGGATTGTTTGAAAAATGCAAGCTCAGGAATTTGATATAAGTCTTTCAGGGATTTCATGTAACAGGTAGAAAATATGTGCAACATCATGCCAAGACATTGATGATGCTAAATTGCGAAGGGACTTTTGATAGGTGTTTCGAATGGTGTTGCCATAGTGAAGCATTAAAATAACGTAAAAAAAATGGAATAAGGAAATGTCTCATTTCACGCTGTGATCAGCGTCTCCCCGAGATTGTTCACCGTTCCCATGGAAATGCTGATTACATGCCGGTTCCACCTGTGAGACACAAAAGAGAGAAAAACAAAACAAAAATGTAGAACAATGTCAAGACAGCACAGATTTGAAATTCTGAAGGGATTCTTGAATCTTATATCTTAAATACTGTTGCCATGGCAATGCATTAAATGTCTTCATTCCTTTTGTGCATATTCACATATTTTGAGGTACTTGGCATAATTGAATTTTAAAGTTTAATTTTAATAAACGTATTTCTTATTTTTATATAAATCAAATTTTTTACAAATATAAATTAAAATAAAAAAAATACTTGAAAATCAAATACATATGTCTAACCCAGTTCTGAGTGGCAATTACAAGAAATTTCCAATAGAGGGCAGGCAAGCTCCATGAATGATTCCCAAAATAACATTGTGAAGATTTTTCATGTAGTGTCTAGAAGGGATCCCTCTTTCATATGTTATGTATATGAAGTATGTGTAACTACGTTCTTCAGTTAACTATATTTAAAATTTTACGTCTCCAGTTCTTGAGTTGGAGTTTCAGTATCATCTGATCTATGTATGTTTTGATTGCTGGAATGTGTTATTTTGAATTTATGATAAATGTTTGTTGTGGCTGTATTGTTTGTGTGTATGCAGAGTGTGTGTTTTGTATCTCTCTCTCTCTCTCTCTCTCTCTCTCTCTCTCTCTCTCTCTCTCTCTCTCTCTCTCTCTCTTAATTTGCTCTCAGGTGTGGGGTAACCAGGTGAGCTGATTGTTAATATGGAGCACCGGCATGCAGTGATTCCTTACTATATTAACCAAGTGATACATGGCTGGGTTGTGCGATGGGTGTTCGTGAGCTTTTCCATCTTGGTCACTGATGCTCTCGTGCAGATTCCCGAGATTGTGCTTGTTGCTGTCTGATCTTCAGAGTTCGCTGTTTTACTTTTTTTCAAATATAGAACAGTCAATAAATGTGACTGTGTTTCTGTAGCTCTCATCTACACGCATCTTTTATTGCATTATATTTTTAAAGTGTAACACCCATCCACTGACATACAGATGCAATCTTGGTTTATTACAACAACACTTTATATTTGGGTGAATTAAAACCAGAACATCTCAAAACTAGATGCATACAGTAACCGCTAGACCAATCAGTCATGTTCTTGATTACATTTCTGATGTATGTGTTCATCTACTGACTAAAAAATTACCATATAATGTGAAATATCTATTTGAGTGATTGAATAGGTCATTAAGAATGACTGTTTATTAAAATAGCTGATGTAAAATAATCTCTTATTGTGCATGAAATAATTACAAATATATAAATAACAAATAATGACATATATGACACTTCAGGAATTTAAACGTGTAAATAAATACTCATATATATATATATATATATATATATATATATATATATATATATATATATATATATATATATACAAACTCTAATTGTATTTGTTCAAACATGGCCAATGCCGTTTTCTTGGGGCCAGCAAAGCCTTCTCTGCTGGAATAACTTGACTAATAAATAAATATTTTTTCATCCTTTCATTCTCATTGACCTTTTTGCCTATATATTTTGAATCGCTTCCACTCCTAATTAATCTACAAACAACCAGCAAAAAAACACAAAAAAATGTATCCAATTCCTCAATGCTTACAAGCAAATTGTGACAACTGTTTCCCAAATCACATGCCTGAAGCCATGCTCATTAGCCAAAGCAGCACGTGATTTTGTGCTCCACCCCGTCAAGCCTTCAGAATTTCCCCACAATCCCTTAACACTGCATTGAACAGGCATCTAATATTTGATTGTCAGATTCATCAGCCAATCAGACTGATTTATTTGTTCTTGTGGGTGTGGCATTTAGCAGTTGCGAATTCTCAGGGCCAGCAAAGCCTTCTCTGCTGGCCTAAGATGCCAAATAAATAAATATTTTTCATGCTTTCAGTTTCAAATTACCTTTTTGCCTATGCATTTTTAATTGCTTCCAACTCTTAATTAATCTACAAACAAATAGAGAAAAGCGAAAAGTTTATCCAGTCAGAATTTATTCCTTGATGCTTACAAGCAAAGTGTGACAACTGTTTTACAAATCGCATGCCCGAAGCAGCGTGTGAGTTTGAGCTCCACCCTGTCATGCCTTCAGAATTTCTTCAGAGTCCCTCAACAGTGCAAATGAATGGGTAACTAAAGTCAGATTGTCAGATTCATCAGCCAACCAGATTGATTTATTTGTTATTGGTGGTGTGATCATTTGGATATGTCACGGTCAAGGCCTTCTAGCTGTCCTTGAGTGATACAATCATGCTTTAAGTGATGTATGTAATTCAAGAAAGCATAAGATCAAGCTGTCTGATGAGTCGGCTGTCACTGCTGGTATTGCCATTGAGAAAGAGATCTTTATGGATTTAAAAACATGAGATGATCTGCATGACCATGTGATTGCTTAATTTATTAAACAGGAAAGGAGGACTGATTTTCACTTCAAGAAAATTGGTAAGTGCTTTTTGCATTGTTATAGCAACATCAGGAGTTTTCTAATTGTAAATTAGACTGCTTGAGCATTCAGTGTCGGATCAGGTTTTGAAAAGTAGTGCTGCATTCCATTCAACTCAGAAAGTTGGATTTTACAACTTCCTGAGTTGGATTGTTGGAAGTTGGATTTCACAACTTCCTACAACTTCCAAGATGCAATGGAATGCATCTTGATGTCAGAATTACAACTTGTAGTCTCGTGCAGAAATTCTCAACTCAGATTTTGCCGAGATGCAGGGACATAATGTCACACAAACATGTCGACACTCAGGGAGAACATTCACTTTATTAAATAATATTTATAAATTAGTTTGTTTCCACATTACATTATATTAAAGCTTGTTTAACAAATGCATGTAGAAACAGGTGTATAATGTAGCAACTGTAAATGGCCATATAACAGATTTAAATATCAATGTAATAATGGCAACTGGCCTAATTATTGAATCCTTATTTGTGTTTTTAGCTTACAGATTTATTGTATGTCTATTTTAAACTTAGATCATTTTATTGCATTCTCTGAGGAGAGAATATATACAAATATAATTTATGGTCTTTCAATACCCACAGCTTTCACCTAAATGTATGCTATTTTTGTGTGTGTTTTTTATTTTTTTGGCTGATAACTATATATTCAGTTATTATGCACTACATATTTACATGTAATTGCATTTAAAATGTAATTAACACAATTACAGATGTATGATGATTTTTGAGTTTTCACTTTAAAACAACCCCAAAAAATGCAGCAAATTGCATGGTAAAAGTTGAGAAAATCAGCAGGAAATTCAGCCATTTTGTAGTTAGGCCATTTCTTAACTATGCTGTAATTTGATGACCAAACTTTAGTTGTGACAACCTGAAAAGTTACATTTCTGTATTTGTTGCCACAATGTTACATTGGAGCAGTGCCAGTCCATCATGATGACATTGTGGCAAGGTCATGGTTCAATAGTGTCATGGGGGACAAAAGACACACAAGCAGAGATGTCTGTTCAATGGTTTTATTAACAAAGTTCTCAATGTCAAGATATGGCACACCTGGTGCCGGCTGCAGGAGGCTGAAATCCAGTGAGCCGCAATGGGCTAGTGAAGGGTGTGTTCATATGATAATTGTGTGCTTTGTGGAAGTCAGAAACAATGCGAAGAGAGTCCATTGAAGCTGGTGTGTTGCGAAGCAAATCCCAGATGACATAGTCCCTGTGATGCAGGCAGAGAATGAGGAATCCTCCTCCACATGAACTGGGCACAGAACTGGCCAGGGTGACACCAAACTGCAAGGTAAACGCACCTCTAAAGAGGGGAAACCAACAGACACACAAGTATACTCCAACTACATAAGAGAGCACATTTAACATGACAGTGAACAATAAATGGGCAAATAACGAGGTGACACACAAGGAATAAGTAGGGAGTGTAATCAGAGTGAAGTAGATGGTAACGAATGAGTAAATCATTGCTGTGATCAGCGTCTCCCCGAGATTGTTCACCGTTCCCATGGAAATGCTGATTACATGCCGGTTCCACCTGTGAGACACAAAAGAGAGAAAAACAAAACAAAAGTATGAGCTTGCACAAATGCCAGCTCAAATTAGTAATTTATGCTTTGAATAATTATTCTATGGGTGAACATGCAGTATTCTGAACTAATTTATGTCCTTATTTGCCTTACATTAATTTAGAGGCTATTTAAACAGTTGTACATATGAATAACGAATGCAGACTCAAACTGAACGTACTTCATTTATTTGACTGTGCGCAGTGAAAAAAATGCAACAACAGAATTGCAATGAAATGACAAGCCTAAATGACAATCAAATGTGTATTGTGTGATTTATATTCAAAATGAGATTTAGATTTGGTATTGGGGCTGATCACATGAATGAGATTATTGTCGGGCACGGTCATAGTTCCACCAACTGGCAGCAAGAAGTGTGGTATAACTTGGTCATGCTTGGTCTGAACAGCTTCAAATTGTGTATGGTTAAAAATGGGCCATTCTTGATTATACCAACATGGCAATTATGAGGCAGACCCTGTATTCAGTTATGGAAACACAGTTATGTTTGTGAAAATGTACAATTAATTGTTTTATGTGTACTTAAATCTCTTTACAATTGTGCATTAACAGTGTCTTGACTTGACATGACTAAATAAGAATTTTGAAGCAATGCACGTAAAAACAAGAGGGCTATTTGAAAGTCTGTTAAAATTGCATTTCTTCCTGTTGACAGATACTGGCACTTTGCCCGTGAGCCACAATAGCCACATAAATGTGATCAGCCCCCATTGTAAAACATAGAGCTGAATTTTCATCAAAATCATACAATTCACACAGAATTTATAAGGAACTTCCTGTTTCACATTTTTGCCCTTAATTTCTTTTCTCGCCATGGCAACGCCGTTCAAAATAACACAAATCTGTGCATAATTCAGCATCTTCAGTGTCTTGGCATAATATTGCCTAAATTTGGTGCCAGTCACATTAATCCCCTAGGAAGAGTATTTTCAAAATATGTACATTCAATCCAAAATAGCTGACTTCCTGTGGGGTGTAGCTAATTACTGAAATTTGATGAGTATGTAGCAAGTTTGGTGACTGTAGAAGAAACTGATCCCACCACTCCTGTCAGAAGGTTGCACTACAGAGCTCCCCAGCCACACCCATGTGTTAACTTTTGTCCAGGTCTAATGGCCAACAACTCTGATGTGTGCACATAATATCATGAAAACTCAAGCATGCCAAGTGGTATGCAAAATACCCATTTTAACAGATTGAGTTCACATCTCTAAATGATATATGTAATACCCTACACCTCTCTGCCTCTGAAGGTCACTATCACTCCCTCACGTGCCTGGGCTATAAGCATTGAGGAGGTGTTCATGGATGGTTTATGTTCTCACTTCGAGAGCATAACCATGGCAACGTTGCGTTCGCGGCTTTCCTTCTTTTGAGGGAAAACCACTTCGGCTGTCCCCCTCGCGGCTCCTCCTACCTACGGGTATGAGACCGCTTTGGTTGACGCTGGAGGTGATTCAGAGACTTCAGTGGGTACGGTTCATGGGGTAAATTCCCCATGGACCGCCCACACCCCAGTAAGCTTGTTTGCTTCCATCCAGCACTGGGATGAGACAGGCTTGCCTCACCGCCAGCCTTACGTCTCGTCCGGAGCTCATGAGCTGGATGATATGTTGATTGCTGCATCAGAGAGCACCTTGGTGATGTTAGATGCCGAGGACTCCACCGGGCTGGCTCCTTCGGGTGAGACAGCCCAGTCTGAGGCCGAGGCGGAGCTGACAGCCATGCTTGATGACTGGATTTTGGTTTCGGCGTGCCGCTCGCGACCACGCCCCCCTCCAGTATCATTCTTCCCGGAAGTGCATGACGAGACGACGCGATTGCGGAGGGCACCTTTTTACTGCCCGAATCCGGTCCTTTGGCTTGTCTGCTCTCACTACCCTTGCCAAGGGTTATGCTGTGATACCCAAAGCGATCGGGGCACAACTGTTCCCGCTGAGCGCTACCACCTGCAGGCTTGCCCGGCACCCCCTTCCAGTGCCTGTAGGACAACGTCGTCCCTGACGACAAAAACCCTACAGCGCTGGTGGTCAGGCAATTTCTGCCCTTCATGCCATGGCCCTCTCACAGGTCCATCAGGCCAAAGCTCTGAAAGAGTTTCATGAGGGTACTTCTGATGCCTGTGTGTTACAAGAACTGCGCTCTATAACTGACCTCACCCTTCGAGTGATTAAGGTCACAGCGTGCACACTCGGGTAGACGATGTCAACGCTTGTGGTCCAGGAGCACCACCTGTGGCTGAACCTGGTCAAGATTAGAGATGTGCACAAGACACGATTCCTTAACGCCTCCATTTTGTTCAGCAGTTCTCAGCGGTGAGACAGCAGACAAAGGCAATCCAGCACATCCTGCCCCGGTGCGGTTCATGAGTGCGTATCCCATCTGTCCGCCAAGGGCATCCCCCCTGCAGTGACGCAAACCCAACTAACTGCACTTCATCCTGAGCCCAGCTCTCTGCACCTGCATAGAGCCCCCTGCTGGAGAGGGATGGCCCCCATTTCTCGGCCAGCCATGAAGACCCCCAAGGAGGCTCCTAAGCACACCTGAGATGGCCCACCAATGGATCGAGATGTCTGCTGGAATTTCGGAGCTGGTAACCAGACCACTCCCTTCCCCAGTGGAGGGCCAGGAAATCCTTGTTCCCTTCTTTTCTGTTCGCCACAACCCCCCCCCCCCCCACCCCTCCCCTCGATACCTACATTTCAAAGAAAAGAGCAGTTTCCTTTGTCCTCTGGTCACAGCACCAGCGTTCATGGTCCTCGCCCCTACGGTCCCTGCCCCTATGGTTGCTGGACAACCAGTAACGAACGTGCCCCCCTGCCTTCACGTTCCCCGCTGCACCACACAATGAGTCTCGAGGACGCCTGAGAGGCCCTGCTCCTCAGTTGCTGGCCCACCTTATGCCGCATGTGCAGAGTAATGTAAGTGCTTCAAGGGTCCCCTGACCGCGGCTGGCTTGGGTAGGAGCATCGCTCCCCAAAGCAGCACTCCCCACTCCCCCCGCTGCGAGGCCCCAACCCAGGAATGTTGGACGCGTTCCTTCCCTTAGTGCCCCTTGCATGGTGTTTGGACTTGTGACTATCACTTATGACCTGTCGCGCTGGTTGGCCAGAACCATCCAACTCTGCTATGCGATTAAACTCGCTAGGTCCTGCCTCGGTACCGCTGTGTCTCTTCAAATAAAAAAATGTACACGGGATTTTCAGTTCTCTCTGATTCACATCGTCATTGTGTAACCAAGTCACTTCATGGCTCGTGGGAGAGCGGATTTATGTCGTGTTACCACTACAAGGCTCCTTTAGCAGCTGTACATGTTGTAGACCCACCACAGAGGAAAATCAGGATCGCCTTGCATTATCTTATGGACCACCTCAATCAAAAACACCAGCATCTCTTTCAGCCTAACCAAAATCTCTAAATAGATGAACGTATGGTCAAGTCTAAAGCTCGGTCAGGATTTAAACAATACATGAAGGGCAAGCCTACTCAGTGGGGTTTTAAATTATGGTTAATTGCAACATCAGACTCTGGTATACTCTCAACCTTTTTTACACAGGTAGTCATGATGGGCGTGTCACTGACTTGGCCAAAAAAGTAGTTGAATCATTACTGCAGCCATTCAAAGACCAGGGCTACAATATTTGTTTTGACAACTTTTACACGTGCCTAGCTCGTATGGTTAAGTTGTTAGAAATGGGAACTAATGCCTGTAGGACATGCAGGGTGAATTGTAAACTGTTTCCTGCAGAAATTTAGACATCAAAATATTGGAACGCAAGGCAGCTTGTGGGGATATGAGGTGGTGTAGGATTGAGGGGAATATACTTGTAATTAATTGGAAGGACACGTGTGTAGTTACATGCATCTCCAATTTCCAAAATGCAAATGGCTCAAGTGAAATTTCTAGGTTTGTAAAAAATTATGGCAACTGGACAAAAGAAGTTGCCCTCCAGCCCACTGTCATCAGTGATTATAACAAAAACATGGGCGTTTTTGCTAGGTCAGACCAAATGATCAAATCTTACAAAGTCCTACAAAAAATTGTAAATAGTTTCATATTGTTAAAGGAACACATGCGGCACTTGGGGATGAGCATAGACAGGTGAAATTAACCCAGATAGATTTCAGAGAAAACCTGGCTTGTCAGCCGTGAAGTATCTATATTCACGTATGTTTCCCTTTGCATACACTATAGCCTGTTGTCCCTCCTTCATCATCACTCCACACAGCCCATGTCCCTACATTTGAAGTGTCCTCTAAGATATGTTGGCTATGATATCGGAAAGTAGGACTGAAAATAAAACTAAAGTAGCTTGTTGCGGACCGGAATGTAATGTCAAAAGACTTTGCTTGGTTCGCGATAGGAACTATTTTCAGTATTGGCACTCAGCTGATTGTGACCAGTTTCACGAAGAGGCCTAGGTTGGGTTGTGTTTACTGGTGTTGTCGTCCTCCCCCTCCCCTCTTCTCTCCCTCTCATCTCTCCAAAGGTTTTGCGTTGTTGAGTTTTTATGAATTTTCCTTCAGATGGCCGACATGCTTTCCGGGCTGCCACCAGTGTAGGCTTGGACTGGAATCCTCCGTCCTCCCCACAGCCATCGCAGTTGTATGACTGGTTCCTGGGGTCTGGGCGCTGCTCACAGCCTCAGCCCCCCCCGGTCCTGTTTTTCCCGGAGGTGCATGATGTGCTTTCGTCATCATGGAGAGCACCCCTCTCCACCCGTCACAAAGCCACTCGCTCATCCGCTCCTGCTACCATCGACGGCTGAGCAGCCTATGGGTATACGGCGATTCCCCAGGTGGATAGGGCTGTTGCGCTACACCTGTGTCCCGGAAACCCTACCACCTGGCGGGGTCGCCCTGTGCTCCCCTCCAAGGCCTTTAGGACAACATCCTCGCTGACCGTGAAAGCTTTAAAGTGCCACCGGACATGCTGCTTCTGCCCTGCACGCCCGATGTGCTGCAGGAACTGCGCTCAGCGACCGACCTCGCCCATAGAGCTACGAAGGTCATACGGGCTGGCGATGGCCATGCCCGTGGTCCAGGAACATCATCTGTAGCTGAACTTGGTCGAGATGCGTGAGACCGACAAGGCTCGCTTTCTCAACGCCCCTGTCTCCCAGTTCGGTCTCTTCGGCAACACTGTCGAGAACGTCGCCCAGCATTTCTCCGCAGTGAAGAAGCAGATGGAGGCCATATCTCACATCCTACCCCGCCGCAAGCCTGCCACCATGGGCCATGCCCCGTCTGTCTGCCGAGGGCGTACTCCTGTAGCTAAAAAGCACCCTACTCTGCCTCAACCCAGGCCCAGCTCTCAGCCCCAGCGTCGAGTACCCCGCAGGAAGCAGACTCCCCCAGTCTCAAGGACCCCCTCGAGGACCCGGAAGGCTCCCAGGTGCTCCTGAGACGCTCGACCTAGAGCCCAAGATGTTAGCTCCGGAGATGGTAAGACCACTCCGTCTCCCAGTGGAGGGCCGGGAGGAGAATCTTTTGTTGGATTTATTTCATTTGCCGCCCCCCTACACTGGGCTGCGGTACCCACTTTCTCAATTACAGAGCTATTTTTTTGTCTCTCTTTTTTGTCACCTGGCCCACAAATGCCGTTCTCACAGCACCCTGCCACCAGATATCCACAGTCCCGGCATGCTGGACGCGGACCCTCCGCCTTCAGCCCCACGACTGTTCACCTCCTCCTCAGTCACTAACCCGCCCCTTTTCTCAGTGCGTCTTTTCATTGAGTCTTTTCTCAATTCGTCTTCGCCTCCCGACGCCCCGATGCGTGGCTCTCACTTCCCAACCCGTCACGCTGGCTGGCCTGGACCATTCGACTCGGTTACACAATTCAGTTTGCCAGGCCCCCACCCCCCTTCGCGGGCGTCCGCTTTACCGCAGTATACAGCGAACATGCCAAATCCCTGCACGCGGAAATCGCTACTCTTTTACTCAAAGACGCAATAGAGCCTGTCCCTCCAACAGAAATGAAGAAGGGTTTCTACAGACCTTACTTCGTTTTACCCAAGAAAGGCGGCGGCTTACGACCGATCTTGGACCTGTGAGTTTTCAACCGGGCTCTGCTCAAACTCCCGTTCAAAATGCTCACGCAAAAACACATCTTAACTTGCGTCCAGCATCTAGATAGGTTTGCAGCGGTAGACCTGAAGGACGCACACTTCCACGTCTCAATTCTGCCTTGACATCGGCCCTTTCTACGGTTTGCGTTCGACGGCTAGGCATATCAGTACAAAGTCCTCCTCTTCGGCATGTCTCTGTCACCTCACATCTTCATGAAAGTCGCAGAGGCAGCTCTTGCCCCGCTCCGAGAAGCTGGCATTCGCATACTCAATTACCTCGACAACTGGCTTATTCCAGCCCACTCACAAGAGTTACTATGTGCTCACAGAGACCAGGTGCTCAGGGACCTCAGCTGCCAGGGGCTTCAGGTCAACTGGGAAAAGAGCAAGCTCACCCCGGTACAGAGCATCTCTTTTCTCGGCATGGAGTTAGTCTCAGTCTCAATGTCAGCACGCCTCACCAACGAGCGTGTGCAGTCGGTACTGAGATGCCTCTCCTCCTTCAGGCCAGGCACAACGGTCCCTTTAAAACACTTCCATAGGATCCTGGGGCATATGGCATCATTTGCGGCGGTTGCGCCGCTGGGGTTGATGCATATGAGACCGCTTCAGCACTGGCCTCTGCTTTCTATGGGCAGGACTACCTTTGCAGCAGGTGTCCCGACGCATCTTGGTCACCACCGACACCTCCAGATTGGGTTGGGGCGCCTTGTGCAAAGGGCACGCACTGGCATATCAATTGCCTAGAGCTCTTTGGCTGTTCTTCTTGCCCTGCGGAAGTTCCTCCCGTTAGCTCGTGACAAACATGTCCTAGTCAGGTCAGACAGCACCACCGTGGTAGCGTACATAAATCGCCATGGCGGCGTACGCTCCCGCCACATGTCACGACTCGCCCGTCGTCTCCTCTTTTGGAGTCAGCAGCGACTGGACGGGATGCGGAAGATCTAGCTGGTCTACCACCTGCCGTCATAGACACAATCAGCCAAGCCATAGCTCCTTCTACCAGGCATCTTTACAGCCTGAAGTGGCGCCTGTTCGCAAATTGGTGTTCTTCCTGGGATGAAGACCCACACAAGTGTGCAGTTAGGTCAGTGCTTTTATTTCTGCAAGAGAGGCTGGAAGGGAGGCTGTCCCCTTCCATCCTAAAGGTGTATGTCGCTGCCATCGCAGCCCACCACGATGCAGTAGACAGCAAGTCTTTGGGTAAGCACGACTTAATTATCAGTTTCCTAAGAGGCGCCCGGAGGTTGAATCCCTGTTCCCCTCATGGGATCTCTCAGTGGTCCTCGCGGGCCTCCAGAGACCTCCCTTCGAGCCGCTAGAATCAGTTGGACTCAGGACCCTCTCTCTAAAGACGGCCCTGCTGATCGCGCTCGCGAACCCATCAAGAGGGTCAGTGACCTACAAGCGTTCTCTGTTAGCGACACTTGCCTGGAGTTCAGTCCGGCAGACATATATATGATCCTAAGACCGCGATCGGGCTACGTGCCCAAGGTTCCAACCACGCCCTTTAGAGACCAGGTAGTGAACCTACAAGCACTGCCCCGGGAGGAGGCAGTCCCAGGCCCTTCGTTGCTGTGTCCGGTACGTGCTTTGCGTATCTACTTGGACCGCACGCAGAGCTTTAGATGTTCTGAGCAGCTCTTTGTCTGCTTTGGCAGACAGCGGAATGGGCAGAAAAATCCTGAATGAACTTGACGTATTTCCCCACTTTTATACCCGTATGTCCGGGGGCGGGGTATGCAAATACTGTCTGCCATCTTCTCATTGGCCTTTTTTCATAGATCAGAGGCATATTTGGCCATATAGAGGCATAAGTGTTTGTTTCGTTCAATTTCAGATGCAATCTCAATTTATTATTACATGTGCTCAAAAGGAATATTTGAGGAGTGGTCATCTGAAATGTATCTTAACATTTTAAATATTTGTTTCATTCCATTTTCCCACAAATGACTACAGTGGTCATAACTTTTAAACAATAGATTATATTTCTAATCTGTCTGCTATTCTTCATTGCCCACAAAATTATGTATATTTCATACATTGTATATTTCCCTCTAGCTTGTCTGATGAAGTATGGTAGAAGAGAAGATTTTTGTAACAATTGCTGTATGAAATCTAATTGGATGATTAGCCTTAAATAATAATACATATTTTATATAAAGCCTTAGTTCTTCCCTTCTGTATGGTATATACCAGATGTGGGGTACTCGAGTCGCAAATTTAAGGACTTGTGACTTGCTTGACTAAATTAAGAAAATTACTTGACTTTGACTTGAGAAACAGTGACTCGAGACTAGACTTGAATTTTTATTATTATTATTTTAAATAACTTATTATAAACAGTAATGAAATGTGTTTAAAAAATGTTGTGACATCAATTAATTCATATGCAAAAATTTAAGCTGCCATCACCACTGATCTGCACATGTACAGTTAACGCTGCGCTCACAACGCGCCAAAATGACTGCAATACTTTTATGACTATTTTGTAGAAATGTATACCTCTGAAGGGAACTGACTGTCTTCAGAAATGTTTTGATGGCATTTTCTTTTCAACTTACCTCCGTATAATGCCTAATAAAGTATTGTTAATGAGCGCAGGGCTGCTTTGTGTACTGGCGTTACCAGGATAACAGCTATATTTCTGTTGCATAAATGCCACCTATTGTCAGAGAGCGAATTTGCATTTTCATTCATCCCGTCTGGCGTTTTTGTTAGATCAATGTGAAAACTTGACCACATTTTTACACAGCATGCACACAGTGTTATACATTTTAATCGGTTAATTCTAAAAATCTAAACAATTCAGATAATAAGGTATATAGAAGTATTTACAGTATTTTTAAGTGCTTACGATAAAAGTACTGTGCATGTTCAATAACGCAAAATACTAATATATATATATATATATATATATATATATATATATATATATATATATATATATATATATATATATAAAACACATTACTTTTATACAATTCATATACAAAATTTGTGTAAAGATATGTATATATTATTTCATCTTTTCAGAGCAAATATATATATATATATATATATATATATATATATATATATATATATATATATATATATATATATATATTATTTTATTTTTTTAATTAACCTCTAGTTATTTTTCTACTGGGGATTGACTCATCAGGACTCGACATGACTTGCTTGAGGTGTCACTGACATGACTTGCTTGATTTGTCTGCACTGCACTTGAGACTTGACTTGAGACTTGATGGTTAAGACTTGAGACTTGCTTGTGACTTGAACATGTGTGACTTTCTCCCATCACTGGTATATACAGTTCAGTATGTGATGTTATTTGAATATGAATTAAATATTTATTTGGATATGAATATGAATATTATATTCTGGCACAGAATGGAATTTTCTGAATTTTGGGCTCTGGCTTTAAAGGGTTAAAATTGAGTTGTATGTTTTTTCTTGGGTGCTAATCAAATAGATGTGGCTATTGTCGGTCACGGTCATAGCACCACCAACTGGCAGCAGGAAGTGTGGCACTTACAACAGACTTTGAAAAAGTTTTCTTACATTTACCCAAATTGCTTAAAATGTTTAGACACTGCTGATGGAACATTTTGAGGGGAAGCTTTATTATAGCTTTATTAATGTATTGTTATGGATCAATGGATTCAATTACATTAAGTTGCAGTCAAACTGGAATGGTGGCATTTAACTATTACACATTGTATGATTAGGGTCCAATTTTAAATTTATGTTTAATTGTTACAGTGTCCATCATGCATTGTTTTACAAAAGCCACAAAGTGGAAATGGACCGATGGTGCTTAGGCCCGTCATCGCTTATTTTTTTTTCTTTCAATGTTTTTGGTAATTTTAGGGTACTTAACATGTGTGAAAACTCTTGAAATTTTGCACACACATCAGAGTCATCGGGCATTAGGGCTGGAAAGTTGCTGGAGTGAGTGAGTGCACCCCCATTTTCACCTACAGTCACCAAAATTGGTACATATATAGTTTTTACCAAACCATACAACTTTCATAATTATAGTCATTAGCTCTGCCCAACAGGAAGTTGGACATTTTGGATTTTCTGAAAAAAAAAAAAAAATGAGTTCTGAACTTTTAAACATTCCTCCTAGGGGATTCATGTGACTGAAACCACATTTGTGCAACATCTTGCCGAGACATTGTTGGTGTCGACATGGTGAAGCAATACATTTAAGGCTAATAATGTGAAACAGGAAGTTCCTTATATCTTCTGTGCATTGTATGATTTTGATAAATTCAGCTCTATGTTTGGTAATGGGGCTGATCACGTTCATGTGGCAATTATAGGTCACGGTCATAGCACCACCAACTGGCAGCAGCAATTGTGAACAGATTTTGTATATTTCGAATGGTGTTGCCTTGGTTAAAAATGGGAAATGGGACGTGTCTCATCTCTTCTGTGTGCAATGTATGATTTAGATAAAAAATTAGATGCATGTTTAGACTTGGGATTTTTGGTCACTGTCATAGTGCCACCACCTGGCAGCAGGAAGTGTGGCTCTTACAACAGACATTAAAATAGTCCTCCATATTTACCTAAATTGCATTGACATTGTTTAGAATAATGTCAAATGCCAAATGCATGTGTCCACTTTGCATTGTTTTCCAAAAGCCACCAGGTGAAAATGGACCCATGGTGATTGGGCCCATCATAGCGACTTGCAGCTATATTTATTATTTGCTCTCTCTTCTTTCACTCTTGCTTTGCATTGACTGCTCAATAAACAGTGAATAAATGATGGGCAGACAGCTTGGCCTGTGTGGCACTGATCCTCATATTTAAAGAGCCTCATATGAGGATGAAAGTGATGAGTTATAAAATATCAAAGTCATCATCAATTATACTGATTTGTCTTTTATTGATTCAAGAGTAGAAAAATACATATTCATATTTCTGTTTATCAAATTATATGTATCAGCTCAAATAATTTGATCTGAGCAAATGCAGTCTGAGAAATATCACACCTGTTAAGGCTTACTTCATCTCCAGTAAGTACGGCACACAATTTTATTGTACTGCCACTGGATTCTGTGCTGTCACATGAAACAATAGAACCATTGCAGACAGTAAGAAGGAAAGAAAGGGCGAGAAAGAGAGAAGCACCTATTCTTTCTAACAGACATGACCTCTTTTCCTGACATGTCACATTATGGTTGTACAGACTGTGAGTCCTTTGCATAGAAAAGGTCAGGGAGATAAATCAAATGATGCATCCTTGACACTTATAATTCATCACAGAGGAAGAGGTATCAGCCAATGAGTCTAATCAGATTTATTTCTTTACATAAGATAAATGTGGCAAATAAATCTGTGGAAAAACATTTTTATTTTTTTTTAAGTAAACAAAATCATCGTATTAAATAAGAGTGCAATGGTAGGCCAAACCATACCACAAGCATCAGTGAATGTGTATTATTATTATTTTCATTATTTTTTACAAATTTTGGTGTAAACCTACGGACTAATTTACCCACTAGGTCCAAGCGATATTTGTTGGCACAGTGACATTTGTGCTTTTTAGATAATATGCCATGATGCAACACAGTGAAACCCAGCACCTCTCCTAACTCTGGGAGCCACTTAGAGAGTGCCAAGCCTTGTGTGCCTGTGTGTATGTTTGCTGTTAAGTGTCAGTATTATTGCAGGGATATCACAAACTGCTGTGTTTCTAATTAGGGCACTATTTATTCTGTGGAAATCTACCCAACACCCTCATTTTGTCAACCGATTATTAAAAAACACTGAGCATAGGTACAATACCGCTCACAACAGGACAGGTTAATTCTTAATTAGCCAAAGTGTGCAGAGTGTGTGCCGCTGTGCATGTGTGAGTCTGTGTATCTGCACACTAAGATTTCATGAATGTTTGTAGAATCATGTGGGTCCCCCAATTTCCACTTTCCTGTCCTCCCTCCCTGCCTTAACAGATAAGTTCTGACTTCCTTTTGCATTAGTGCGTCTCTCGCAGTGACTGATCACGAGAACAGGCAGAGGTTCCGCCATACAAACAGACATCACACCTCTCCCACATGCTGCTAATTAGAGTTCATTATTTATATGCTTTGATTTAGCACAGCTCCTCTCTGCATCAGGTGCCAAATGATTCCCTGCCTGTTCTACAAATGAAAGAAACCAAACAGGCTGATTGATACTTGAGCTTTTTAATGCCTTTCCCTGCATTAAGACTGAAAAGAAAAGCCTTAAGAAGAAACTGATTTCATTACCAGCATACCTTCAATGTCAATGATTGGAGGTGTCTTGAAAGGAGGTTAAAGTAAAGGGGAGATTCATTTTTATCCATGGTTGTTATGGTTGCTGCGTGCACACACACACACACACACACACACACACACACACACACGTGATAATAATCTTGACTAACCTTATATTTCCTTTATATTAAAAAGCTTTGTGTAAAAATAACACATAATAAAGTGCAAGGCATCATTTACTTTGGGTTAACATGATTTTTTAATCTCATGACCTCCTGAACTAAATTCAGGCAGGTTTGGGAAGGCAGAGCACTTAACACACATAAGTGTATATGTGGGTCAGGTTTTGCCTATATTGTGGAGACCAAATATTCTTACAAGAACAGTAAAAGTTGAAATCAGCTACACTATGGGGAGCAGCCAACAGTCCCAAAAGGAAAACAGCTTAATAAACATACTGAATTTTGAAATGTATTATGAATTCATAATAAATGCAAAAAAAAAAAAAAAAAACAACAACAAAAAAAAAAGTTAAGTTTAGGGGTAGGGTTAGGGGTAGAAAATATCATTAGCTCAGTATAAAAGCAATAGAAATTAATGGAATTTCCCCACCATGATGAAAAACAAACAAACATGTGTCAGGTTGAAGATGATTAACAGAAAAGTTGGGGAATAAAAGGAGAGAAAAACATCATTAATACTTATTGACTGTTCCTGGGTATGCATGACCAATCATTTCTGAATAGCACCGGTGGAGGGAGAGAGAGAGAGGGATAAGGCACAGGGTAAGGGATGCCCCATGCAGACAGGATATTCATCAGTGCTGACCCACATTTAGGCCAGTGAGATCCACATATGATAATTACCATGGAAGTGCTATTGTTTTACATTCATGGGAACAGGGCAGCTCTCTGACTGCTTGTGTCTATTCTCATCCTGGCTCAATCATGTATAAGAAGAGATATTTTGACAGGAGTCAGTGCCTCTTCACATGCAATAATCAAAAAGCATTTTTTTCTATATTTGTAAAATGAGCTATATGGTAAGCATATAATTGATTATTTAAAGTTGATGTGTATTTTTTTTTTCATTAATTATTTCTCATATCCTAGCTTAATATGCAGAAACAAATAAATTGTTCGACAAATGAAGGAGGGTATTTTTACTGTATTTTACTTTCTCATTTTGGGGAAACATTCACTTCTTATTTTGCAAAGCATTATATATTACTTTTCACTCCACTATATTTCAGAAAATCGTTTCTGGGGGAAAATAAAATAAACTTTCTTGTGATTTTAAATTTAAGAAATTCACAATTGCTATTTGTGATGCAATGATTCATTCTTTTGAGCTGAGTCTTCTAACTAACACCTTAGAAGGCTAAATCAAGGAGCACAGTAGGTATTACAGGCATAAGCAAACAGGTGATACTTGATCAGGAGGAGTTGAGAGTGAAAGCAATATGAGCACGCCTCTTTGTAAAACAGTGGAGTGCCATACCAACCCACATACCCAAGTAAATCCTGTAACCTCGCTAACAGTTTGAAGTTTTGCTCCTTCTCACATTCTCACCCAGCAGCCCCCACCCTGCAGGTCTAGAAGACCTAAATATAAATCACCCATTAAATTACAGCAACTCTAACACTGATCCCTCTGTAGTCCAGCTCTGTGAGCACAGCCGACTCACCTCTCACTATTTATCTCATCTCCACACTGAGTGCTAATACCCCTGAACCAGTAAAAGTCTTGTGCGTGAATTCCTCCTCCCATCAAATAGAATGATCACCCCCTTGCACCAAAACAAAGAGATCATTACAGAAAGTCTGTTTTGATACAGGTTACCATAGAAATGAATCAGTGTTGCTCTCAGTGAGCTTGTTATGTGCCTTATCAGTGATGTGTTTTTTCCTCTGGCCCCAGTTCATCTGTCAAACTGGGTTTTTCTCCTTCAAAATAATGATGGCACGCAGAGCAGAGGGCCTGGCTCAGGCAGTGCCTCATTTCAGGTGGCTCTGCAGAGTGGAGATTGCACTCCTCAGTGGTCTGCCGCCATTGAAATGGCCCCTGACATGAACAGACACAAACAAGCACTCACTACAAGTGCTGTTGGGGCTTATTTAGTCTTAATCAATATGGTGGCTGGGTTGGACTTGCTTGTTTTCCAGGACAAGAAGAAAAACATGGTAGCGATAGACAAGTTGTACATGCATGTGGATTGTTAACATTATAGAGCCATTGACAGAAGCTGAAATTGTCAATGCTGGAAGTTTGCTCTCTCTATATTCCTTCATTAGATGACCTTGGAACTAAAGTTCTTAGAGGCACCAACTGCAGATTAGGTTGTTATAAAGGAAAACAACACATGAATATACATCTTAAGAATAGCTCTCATATTAGTAAGCAATTCAAAATCAATTACCTGCTCTGCCTTGCCGGGTATGTCAAAAATAATCATCCCATTGGTGCCCCTAGCTCGGAGCTTGGATGCATGGCTTTCACTTCCCAACCCATCACCCTGGCTGGCCCGGACCATCCGGCTGGCAATTCAGTTTGCCAGGCCTCCACCCCCCTTCGTGGGCGTCCGCTTTACCGCAGAACACGGCAAGCATGCCGAATCCCTGCCCGTGGAAATCACTACTATCTTACTCAAAGACACGATAGGGTCTGTCCCTCCAACTGAGATGAAGAAGGGTTTCTACAGCCCTTACTTCATCGTACCCAAGAAAGGCGGCGGCTTACGACCGATCTTGGATTTGCGAGTTTTCAACCGGGCTTTGCAAAAACTCCCGTTCAAAATGCTCACGCAAAAAGACGCGTCTTGGTCACGACTGACGCCTCCATATTGGGGCGCCGTGTGCAACGGGCACGCAGCCACGGGCCATTGGAAAGGAGCCCTGTTGCGTTGGCACATCAACTGACTAGAGTTGTTGACTGTTTTCTTTGCCCTGCGGAAGTTTCTCCCGTTAGTTTGAGACAAACAAGTCCTATTCGGGTCAGACAGCACCACCGCGGTAGCACACATAAATCGACAAGGTGGCGTATGCTCCCGCCACATGTCACAACTCGCCCATTGTATCCTACTTTGGAGCCAGCAGAGACTCAAGTCTTGTCCGGTGGAGAGTGGAGGCTTCACTCCCAGTCGGTCCAGCTGATTTGGGAACGATTCAGCAAGGCCTAGGTAGACCTGTTTGCCTCCCGAGAGACCTCCCACTGCCCACTCTGGTATGCCGAAAAGAGGCTCCCCTTGGGGCAGATGCACTGGCACACAGCTGGCCCTCGGGGCTGCGCAAGTACGCATTTCCCCCAGGGAGCCTTCTTGCACAGGTGCTGTGCAAGGTCAGGGAGGACGAGGAACAAGTCACCCTTGTGGCTCCCTACTGGCCCACCCAGGCTTGGTTCTCGGACCTCGTACTCCTTGTGACAGCCCCTCCCTGGCGGATTCCCCTGAGGAAAGACTTTCATTCTCAGAGACGGGTCATGCTCTGGCATCCGCACCCAGACCTCTGGAACCTCCACGTCTGGCCCCTGGATGTGACGTTGAAGATCTAGCTGGTCTATCACCTGCCATCGTAGACACGATCAACCAATCCAGAACCCACTCTACCAGGCAACTTTACGCCCTGAAGTGGCGCTTGTTCGCAGATTGATGTTATTCCCAGGCTGAAGACCCACAGAGGAGTGCAGTTAGGTCAGTGCTCTTATTCCTACAGGAGAGGCTGCAGGGGAGGCTGTCCCCTTCCACCCTAAAGGTGTATGTTGCCACTATCGCGGCCCACCACGACACTGTAGACAGCAAGTCTCTGGGTAAGCACGACTTAATCATCAGGTTCCTAAGAGGCGTCCGGAGGGTAAATCCCTCCAGGCCAAGCCTGTTCCCCTCCTGCGATCTCTCAGTGGTCCTCGCCGGCCTCAAGAGATCTCCCTTCGAGCCTCTATATTCTGTTGGACTCAGGGCCCTCTCTCTTAAAACGGCCCTGCTGATCGCGCTCACCTCCATCAAGAGGGTCGGGGACCTACAAGTGTTCTCTGTCAGTGACATTTGCCTGGAGTTTGGTCCGGTAGACACATATGTGATCCTAAGACCACAACCGGGCTACATGTCCAAGGTTCCTACCACACCCTTTAGAGACCAGGTAGTGAAACTGCAAGCGCTGCCCCTGGAGGAGGCACACCCAGCCCTTTCGTTGCTGTGTCCGGTACGACAGCTCTTCGTCTGCTTTGGTAGACAGCGGAAAGCGAACACTGTCTCCAAACAGAGGCATTCACACTGGGTCGTCGATGCCACACGGGTCCGAGAGGTGTTGCGTCCTCGTGGGCACTGGCCAGGGGCACCTCCCTAGCAGACATTTGTAGAGCAGCAGGTTGGGCAACACCCAATACCTTTGCGAGATTTTACGATCTCCAGGTTGAGTCAGTATTGTCCCATGTTTTCTCAGGTCCGAGCCAGTAGAACTCGGTAACACGCTGACAAGCTCGCCAGGTGAATCGCTTGCGCCTAGTGCCCATTCCCTCAGCCGTGGTAAAATTGTGCGCTTTTTCTCCCAGGAGACCCCTTCTTTTCGGGTCCCTGGATGATTCCTCCCTAGCCCTTGCGGGTCTGCAGTTCAGCGGAGGTACTTGCCGACACAATCCACTGCGGGTACCTAGTTTACCCTGTACTGGAAGAGGTGCTCCATAGATCAGGACTCCTGTATGGACTCCCCTTGTGTGTATTATCCATGGAATGGTCCCCTTACGAGTGGACCCACGTCTCCCTTTTGCAATTCCAAACTGCCCTCTGGTCACTGTAGTGCAGCAACCCCCCCACTCTAATGAGGTCGGGCCTACCTCCGCGCCATTTCCACATGCCGTCTAAAAACCCATGTGATGTACTCACCACTTTTACCTCCCCTTCTGGGTGGGTGTGGTCTCTGCAGGGTCTTTTTTCTCCTGAAAAGTAAATAATAAGAAATCGGGAAAGACCTCCTTCCTTCGATGCATGTAAGGGCCCCAGCCGTTCTTGCTCTATGCGAGAAACATAGAGAGAAATGAGGCCCGGCCAGGCTTGGCCCGTTCCCAGGTTGGCAAGTGTCGCCTTGTTCCCCTGTCTAGGGTAACTAGAAGGATTCCGACGACTTTTTATGGGGCATTGTATCAGCAGTTCACGTACACGGCTCAGTGCATGGCATGATTTAAATTGGACCCCTAGTGTCGCTTCTTCGACACAACGTCGAAGTGAGCGACAGACGGGGAACGTCTAGGTTACGTATGTAACCCCCGTTCCCCGATGGAGGGAACGAGACATTGTGTCCTCCCTGCCACTTCGCTGAGCCGAGCCACTGTAGTGGCCGGACCATTTCCAGCTCCTCAGAAAAATCCTGAATGAACACAGTGTATTTGCTTGCTTAAATACCCGTATGTCTGGGGGCGGGGTATGCAAATACTGTCTGCCAACTTCTCATTGGCCTTTTTTCATAGATCAGAGGCATATTTGGCGCTCAAGACAGACCCCTAGTGTCGCTTCTTTGACACAATGCCTCGTTCCCTCCATCGGGGAATGGGGGTTACATACGTAACCTAGACGTTACACTTTTACATTTAGAACTACATTAGTGACACGCAGGTGTAACACATGTCTTTCTACAGTATCGCTAACACCAAATACCGACTAAATTCTAAAAATCTAATCTAAAAATAAAAAGGCACACTTCCAGATCAAAAATATAGTAAAAGCCTTTATTGTCAATGGCTATAACAATAGCTATAACAGTGAAAAAAGTATTATATATATATATATATATATATATATATATATATATATATATATATATATATAAATTATAACCACAATAGGAAAAATACATCAACTGTTTAAAGAAAGGGACTGAAATCAATTTCTTCATTTAAACCTGGAAAATCCATTGCCTTCATCTAAAAAATATAAAATGCTTCTCTTTGTAATTATATTTTTAAACGATCCACTGATTCTAAAGCTTCCACTATAAGACTATCAGGGTTGCTATTGTGGACTGCCTGAAAATTTCTCGCCATAGGATAGTCCATATTATGTTTTCTAATTGCATACTCGTGTTCAGAGACCCATCCTTTAAATAATGCTTTGATCTCCCTATGTGGAAGCAACCGCAACTGCGTGCTAGACAGTACTCTACATACTGCTTGTTGCAGTTAATGAAGGACTTAACCTCATACGCTTTTTTATTCTTTAAGTCAATGTTCACACTCTCTTGTTGGCAGCTGCATTCTAGCTCTTATGTACAGTATTTGCATGTGTGGCGAGTGGGCGCAATTTCGAGACACAAGCTCAAGTTGATTTATTAATAAAGAAGTCCGACTACGCCACCCTAGGAGTTAACCCCAGGGAAACTACTCAAACATTGAGTAAAGCACACAGGTTCAGTTCCCTCATAAAGTTAGACCAGAGACGTGAGTACAAAAATACAAATGTTTATTAATGCAATAATGATTAAAATGTTGGACACTAAAACCCACAACAAACACTAACAACCCCACTTCAAATCAAAGAAACAAAAGAACACAACCCAATATAATGGATACCTGTAAAGCAAAATACCAAATAACAACAGCAGGGCTGAGGCTCCCAACGACAGGAATCACTGTGGAGTTCAGTTTTACGGGGCACATGTTCACGCGCACACACACCCGTGCAGTCTACTAACACTATCACACACTCAAAGTGTACACTGCACACGATAAAGAAGAACCACCAACCATCAATGAGGAAGACCAATCCACCCGTGGGACCCCAGCTCCTGCAGTAGAAAATAACAAAGAGAAACTATAAAAATGAACATAGAAATGGCCATAAAGACATTACCATTAAGCAAATCCTCACAATAATGAATATCAATACGAAATATAAATAAGAAAAAGAAAAGAAAAACAATAACCTAAAAGGATCAAATAGTTGGTCTTGAGATTATTACAAAGCAATTTCAACTCAGTAGATATTCACCCACACAAATGGGATAAATGAGATATCAATCACATGTATCCAGAGCTAGAACCACTTCATTGATTTTACAATAAAGCAAAAAGAAAAGGAAAAGAATTAAATCAAAATAACAAAACAAGAAAATATGAAGCAGGGCACTAAAACAACACGATGAGAGCCAAACGAGCAGTCCCCTTCTGTTATAGTGATGATCGGGTCAGTGCGGCTGTATCAACCGCAGCTCTTTAACAGTGTGAGCGCAGCAACCGACAAATCATGGCAGAGAACGAGACGAGCATACGAACGAGAAGTCCCCTTCTGTTATAGTGATGATCGCGTCAGCGCGGCTGTATCAGCCGCAGCACTTTAACAGCATGAGCGCAGCAACAAACCAATCGCGACAAAAACGAGATGAGAATATGAACGAGAAGTCCCCTTCTGTTATAGTGATGATCGCGTCAGCGCGGCTGTATCAACCGCAGCACTTTAACAGCATGAGCGCAGCAAAAAAACCAATCGCAGCAAAAACGAGATGAGAATATGAACGAGAAGAAGGATCCTAAAACACAAAAGAAGACGTTACCAATCATCATACTATCACAATCCCAATCATGGTTTCGTTTAAGCACTTACCCTCAGGATATCACGTCAGCTAGCATACTTTATCGTCACAGATTGGTCAGTCATAACCATCGACAGCACAATGGGATACAGGGAATCACGCCTAGTTAGTATGCGAGAAGAGTGTTAACCCCACATGGTCATAACAGCACTATATCAAGCGCTTAACAATAAACATACCTGCAAGGCGAACAATCAGCACATCCACCAAACAGCGCGAAGGGGCAACAGCACCAACACAAAGCTGCACTATGATTAACATAAAGGCGATTCCAAGTTATGCACACCACAACAATTACCAGAAATCATCACCTATTACAACATAGCGCGCTTACCTACAGCCACCGTCGACACGAGCAAACAAACGGGGAAACCGGACGTGACGCATCCCAGGTGACGACCAATCAGCCTTTAAATGGAAAGTACCGCTTGCTGATAGGCCAATATTGCTGTCAATCACCTAATCCCGTTACACATGCATGCAAGAAGAGCGCTCATGACTGCGACTGTGTGTCTCGTCATCATTCCTGTCTAGCTGAGATATTGGAAACTGTGTGAGAGTTAGTCCATCCAGATGCAGTAAGTACCAAATACTGCATTTAGATAAATAACCATAAAAACAAAGATGTGCTTCAATCTGCAAACTTTGTCATGAGGCAGAACCTTTGTGTTTTTACTCTTTTATTAACTCTTTTGTTTAGACACGATACCATGGACCTCGCAAACTTTGGCCAACCAAGCACCTATTTTAACATATTTACAGACTGCTGACTTCTAAAACTAAATTAAAGCACCTGACGAATCAATGATAAAAGACTTTCAAATGTACACATTGTATGTCGAATTAAGTCAAGTCAAGTCAATTTTATTTGTATAACGCCTTTCACAACACACATCATTTCAAAGCAGCTTTACAGAAGTTCAGCATTAACAGACGATAAAAATGTAATGTCTATAAAGTCGATAAATCATCATCATTGTGCAGGGCTCCAAACTGCGACTAAAAATGGTCGCATTTGCGAGTGTAATTTCTGTCAAGGTCGCCATTGGCGACAGTAAAAATTTACTCACTTTGATTTTAAAATTTGCATTACATTTCCCGAAATACATTACAAAAGTTTATATCAAAGAAATAGCGGGGAAAACGGAGTTCATTGCAGGAACTAACCATTTCAAAAAAAGAGACTGTGAGAAAACACGGTGACAGTAACAAGCATAAAAAAATGCACGTGATCACATAATTGCGAAGAATGCTCCACAGACTACACTGTTAGCACATGCAGTTTTTCTTGCATGCGAGCTGCGGGACGAAAAGGAATGGAAGGTGTTAAAAATGAAAATATTTGGCGCCTGTTTTTCCCCCTATAGGAGCCAATGGCTCCTTAATTGATTTTTTGTTTGGAGCCTTGTTGTGGAATTAGATAAGATATGATTCTTTATCGTTTTTAAAAATAATTATATAATAATTGTATTAATAACCCCAGTGAGCAAGCCGAAGGCGACTGTGGCAAGGAACACAAAACTCCAAAAGATGATGGTTAATGGAGAAAAATAACCTTGGGAGAAACCAGACTCACTGTTGGGGGCCAGTTCCCCTCTGGCTAACATCATGAATAATGTAAATAAGAATTATTTATAGTTAAAAAACATGATTTAAAAAATTATTAAACTTATTAAGTGTTAAGGGTCAGTATTTAGACAGTGATTGTGTTTGAACTGCAATATTAGTGACCAGTGTCTTTGAAGTCCATCCTTGATTAAATTCCAGAAGTTCACTTAGATGCAATTGTCCTTGTTTGGCTGATGAAGGCTTTTGTTGGCAATAGTTAGTCTATGTATCCCATTTCAAGATCGTAGTCCATGGTGATGGGGCATCTGAAGTCTCCGTGAGAGGCTGGATACAAACTGGAGCTGACGAACGCTATTTACCTCGGGACTGGCGTCCCGAGATAACAGCAGAAAAGCAGATGGGAAATAATTAGCATAGCTGATGTTCATAATATTAATGCATTATAACTGATTCAGCAGTAGTATAAAAAGTAAGCATTATGTGAATGCTTGGTTAAAGAGATGCGTCTTTAATCTAGTTTTAAACTGGGACAGCGTGTCTGAGCCTCGAACAATATCAGGAAGGCTATTCCAGAGTTTAGGAGCTAAATGTGAGAACGCCCTCCCTCCATTAGTGGACTTAGATATCCTAGGTATGACCAGAAGCCTCGAATTTAGTGATCTTAAAGAGCGCGATGGATTGTATGGCGATAGAAGATCCGTTAAATACACAGGAGCTAAACCATTTAGGGCTTTATAGGTCAGTAGTAATACTTTGTAATTGATACGGAACTTAATAGGTAGCCAGTGTAGAGATGATAAAATCGGTGTTATATGATCATATTTTCTTGACCTAGTAAGAACTCTAGCGGCTGCATTTTGGACTAACTGTAGCTTGTTTATTGAGGATGCAGGGCAACCAAATTATTAATAATTATAAATTATAATTATAATTAAGCATTAAATAAAGCATTACAGTAATCTAGTCTCGAGGTCATGAATGCATGAACTAACTTTTCTGCATCAGAAACAGATAGCATGTTACGTAGCTTAGCAATGTTTCTAAGGTGGAAAAAGGCTGTTCTCGTAACAGATGAAATATGATTTTCGAAAGTCAAGTTGCGGTCTAGTATAACACCCAGGTCTTTTACTGTAGTAGATAATGTAACAGGACATCCTTCTAAATTAAAGTTGTATTGTAAGGGATTTTGTGGGTAGTTTTTTGGACCAATAAGTAATACCTCCGTTTTATCGGAATTTAATAACAGGAAATTACGCGTCATCCAGCATTTTATATCTTTAAGACACTCTGTCAAGTTAGATAAGTTAGTGTTTTCATCTGGTCGTGATGAGATATATAATTGAGTGTCATCAGCATAACAGTGGAAATTAATTCCATGTTTTCTTATAATTTTACCAAGTGGCAGCATATATATTGAGAATAATAGAGGGCCTAACACAGATCCTTGTGGCACTCCATAGTCTACTGACGTTATCTTTGATTTTTCCCCATTTAAACAGACAAAATGGTAACGGTCTGATAAGTACATCTGATAAGTCTAACACCAGTGTAGTTTTGTAGTCGATCCAAGAGTATTTTATGATCTATAGTGTCGAACGCAGCGCTAAGATCGAGTAGAACTAATATTGAGATGCAGCCTTGGTCAGAAGCTAAAAGTAAATCATTTGTAATTTTAACTAGCGCAGTTTCTGTGCTATGATGCGGTCTGAATCCTGACTGAAATTTTTCATAGATATCATTTTCTTGCAAGAAAGAGCACAATTGAGCGGACACAACTTTTTCTAATATTTTAGACATAAATGGAAGATTTGAGATGGGTCTGTAATTTGCTAGGTTATTTGGATCTAATTGTGGTTTCTTAATGAGAGGTTTTATAACTGCCAGCTTAAATATTCTTGGAACATGACCTAAAAATAAAGACGAGTTAATAATATTGAGAAGAGGCTCTTCCACTACAGGTAACACTTCTTTCAGTAGTTTAGTGGGTACTGGATCTAGTAAACATGTTGTTGTTTTAGATGCAATGATAAGTTTATTTAGCTCTTCCTGTCCTATAGTTGTAAAGCGGTGTAGTTGTTCTTGAGGGGCGATAATTGAGGCTGAATCATAAGACACCATAAAAGATTGTACATTAACAATTGTGTTTGCAATTGTGTTTCTGATGTTTTCTATTTTCTCAGTGAAAAAATTCATAAAATCATTACTACTAAACTGTAACGGAATATTTTGCTCAGGTGATCTCTGTTTATTTGTTAGTCTAGCCACGGTGTTAAATAAGAACCTTGGATTATTTTGGTTATTTTCTATTAGTATGCGGAGGTGCTCAGCCCTGGCTGTTTTTAGAGCCTTTTTGTAACGTGACATACTGTCTTTCCATGCGATTCTAAAGACCTCTAAATTAGTTTGTTTCCATTTACGCTCCAAGTTACGAGTTTCTCTCTTGATAGCATGCGTAGCACTGTTGTACCATGGTGCTCTAGTTTTTTCTCTAAACTTTTTTAATCTAATTGGTGCAACAATTTCTAATGTACCAGAGAAAATGGTGCTCAAACTGCTAGTCATTTCCTCTAGTTCATCTGTTTGTTTGGGTTCACTGAGCAGCTGAGATAGATCAGGTAAGCTATTTGAGAATCTATATATTGTGGTTGGAAGGATTGTTCTGCTTGGTCGATAATGTGGCACAATATGACAGATTTCAGTGGTACGTAGTATGCAAGTTACCATGTAATGATCAGTGACGTCATCATTTTGCGGTATAATATCTATATCGGTTGGATTGGTTCCATATGATATAATTAGATCTAGCGTATGATTTAGGCGATGAGTGGGACCACTGACGTTTTGCGTGACCCTGAAGGAGTTTAACAAATCTGTAAATGCAGCCCCTAATGCATCATTTGTGTTATGTACGTGTATGTTAAAATCTCCAACAATTATTGCTTTATCGACATTGACCAATAGATCTGATAGAAAGTCTGCAAACTCTTTTAGGAAATCAGCGTAAGGCCCTGGAGGTCTATATACGGTAGCCAAGGCTAGAGATAATAGGGATTTTTTTCTTACATCTGAGAGTGTAACATTTAGCACAAGTACTTCAAACGAATTAAACCTGTGACCTATTTTCTGAGTAACATTAAGAATATCTCTATAGATTGTTGCAACACCGCCGCCACGACCAATCAGACGGGGCTCATGCTTATAACAGTATCCTGGCGGAGTAGACTCATTTAGACCGAAATAATCATTTGGTTTAAGCCAGATTTCAGTAAGGCAAAATACATCAAAACTATTATCTGAGACCATTTCATTTACAATAACCGCCTTAGGTGTGAGCAATCTAATGTTTAGAAGACCTAGCTTTAGAAATTGTTTTTGTTCACTGATATTGAGATTTTCTGGTTTAATTACAATTAGATTTTTCCTAGATCCTACAGTAGATGTATTGTTTGGCTTTACTAAACGAGGAATAGACACAGTTTCTATATAATGTTCTACATTGGTACTTATATCAATTAAGTTGGGACAGCAAATACTGTGATTTGGACTATGACTTACTAGTCATATGGTGTGTAGCGTCTTGGAGATGTTGTCCGACAGAACAGCCGCTCCAACTCTGCTGGGGTGAAGGCCATCAGCACGGAAGAGCCTAGGTCGTTCCCAAAACAGATTCCAATTATTAACAAAGAGCAGTCTCTGTTCATTACACCATGACATTAACCATTCATTTAGAGCAAATAATCTACTGAACCTTTCTTGTCCTAGTCGGTACGTGGGAAGCGGTCCAGACACGATGATCATTGTTTCTGGCGAAGTGCTGCGTACCGTCTCGATCAGGCTCCTGTAGTCCTTCTTCAGTACCTCTGTCTTCCGCAGCCTGGTGTCGTTCGTTCCCACGTGCAGCACGACAGCTCTGACGCGCTCGTCACCATTCAGGATCTCGGGAACCTGCGTAGAGACATCAAGAACACGAGCACCAGGAAAGCAGTGAGTGCGCACCTTACCTTTGCCAGAGATAGCGCGGACATGACAGATGGTGGAATCGCCGATGATCACGGCGTCGTCGCGCTCCGACTCGCGAAGAGGTGAGAAGCGGTTCCGGGTGGAGATCTCGAAAGCCGGGAGGGGCGGGGAGGTCCTTGGTCTGGTCCTGGCTCGCGTCTTCTGCCGTGGAATCACCCAGGGTCCGTGGTGATGTGTCGGTGCCGGAGTGAATGAAGCCAGGGATGATCGCGTCCTGGTTGCTCGGGACCTGTGCAGAGAAACACACGGAGTAGACGAGGTCGGAGTCAAAAAAAAATTACAGAAAGCCGAAAAGCACAGAATTGTGTCTTTTTTAAATCATGGATAGTGATCAGCATAGTGTTAAAAACAGACCATTTCTGATCTTTTAAATCTAAAGTTGAGACAAAAGTGGGAGGTTTTAGTTTCAGTAACATTTTAAATATTCTAAATACATTTCACAGATATAACTTTTAAAGTTTTATTATAAAGTGTATTATTTTTTATCAAGGAGGGTCCCATATGTATCCACCGGGGTCTGCAAAAAGACCTGATTATCGATTGACCCTAGAAATGCCTCTACCTGAACAGGGAAAGACTAATACCTCCAATGCTGTATAAAATGTTTCAACAGTATATTTCAGCAGCAATAATAATAATAATAATAATAATAAACTCTGGTATCAATGGCATCATAAATGTTTTCTTTTATCTTTACCACAAATCATAATAAAAAAAACAAACAAAAACAAAAATTACAGGCTGGTTCAGCTTAAACATATGCACATCTTTCCCTTAAACCGTCTCTTATTGAGACTGCAAATGACAAAGCTTAATGTTTTACATGGACACAAAGACTCAAAAAAACCTTTTAGGAGCAGACAAACTAGCTTTTATTGAATAATTACAGAGCACATATAAGCTTTAGAATGTCTGATTGCAAAACTATTTCACAAATATTCTATTTGGATAGGCCTATTGGGTTTCTTACTGTGACATGCAATCTCATTAACTGATAAAGTGACAAAAATAAATAAAGACACTATGACTGTAATAGTCCAAAGGCCTTTCTCATCACACGTCTCCTCAGTTGTTAATGGTAAAGTGGGCGAGTGTGGGTCGGGATTGACTTTCAATAGAGCACACAGTGGGATGATAAGGAGGGTGCATGATCTACTCTGGGCTCTAGGGCAGGTGAGAGTGCTCCAGGCAGAGACCTATCAGTGGAGACAGGTCTGTTACCATCCAACTCTCACGGCAAACCCAGAGCAGGCGTTCCCTTGTGGATCCCTCTGGCCAAGCCTGCCCCACATCTTCCATCACACACTCTATTATAATTGAGCAGAGCCATGAGGTTTCCCCAGCTCTGGTGCTTTCCCAGAGCAGAATCTTTAAACCTCTTCATTGTACAAGAACTCTACAAATGTAAAATGGGAACGACAGAAAATGTGCCCAAAGTGCTGGAATTTATCAAACAGCAGTTTGGTAAGAAATAGTTCTGGAAAATAAAAAATCCAAGACATTAAAAACAGGAAAACAACAGTAAAACTAGTTGGGGAAGACAACTTGATGCAGAAAAAAATAGGATGTGATTATTTGTGATGTTTCTTTGTTAATTTGTTGTGATCCCTCCTGCCATGAAACTAACACGCAATCACTTGATCATCACCAAGGCCTCTTTAGAGGTAAAATTACAGAGATGATGGAATTCATAACAGATATAAATATAGAGGAGGAGAACATGGCTCTCTCCACAGTGCTTGTGCTAATTGCCACAGTATGGTGGTTTTATGTGGTGAGAGAACGTCTGGGGCAGGGCAGGTAGATGACCTAAAGAGGCAACCAATCGAGAACTGTCCTCTCTCTTACACTGTCTCTCTCTTTCTTTCTCCCCATCTCGTCATCCTTCTGTATGTTGTTCCCTGTGCCTTTGTTGAGCTTGTGAAGTCAAGGTCTTCTCACCTGACTTAATGATTTCTCTTTCCTGTACAAGGCAAATAATTAATATTCCAGCAAGCAAACACTTGCTGGCTAATTAATCAATATGTGTCAGTTTCTGTACATGATTAAAATGTACTTTGCAAGATGATTAATTTGCTTCCCTAATCTAGTATGTACATAACTCCAAATACTTGATATTTCACCTTTTGTGTATTGTTGAAATCTGAAAGCTAAAGATGTAAATACTGCCAGTAGAGTGGATCAAAGCAATTCTTACAATGATTGGGTTCTTTTTTACTATGTGGACATTAAATCGTTTAGTTGAGCTTACATGCTACACTCAGATAAATTAGTGAAGTTCAATTTGCCTTTTTATTCAGTTTTTTTTTTTTTTTCTCACAAAACTGGACCAATCAGGCTGAACAGTTTGAATAACTCCTCCACTGATTCAGTCAGAGCGGTTCTTAAGTTAACGACACACTCACCATTAAGTCTGAGTGATTCTCACTTAATTGGTTGGAGTGGGCTAACAACTTTTTTCTTTAAAATGCAAACATTTTAATCTTTTTAACCAATTTGTTTTATTATTTGATTATTTAAGTGCCCGTCTTTAATGTTTTTTGTTGCCCTAGTTTGGTTTTATTCAGTGAGTTTGTGCTCCACATCTCTAAGCTAAACCTGGTTGAAGGAAAGGCATTCATCCACCACCTAACTGTACAAATAGAATAGAAATTAAGCAAACATCAGTGACCTGACCATGCCAGGCCTCTTACAGCCCTTTTCCCGCGCAATGGTGATGGTTCTCGTACTGAGGCTGTTGTCAGTTGGTTCATGGCTTGGGCAATCTAGAGCCTATTGTAAACATCTATGCTTTTCCACTAACTTGAGATCTACTTGAGAACCAAACGGTGACTATAACAGGTCATGCGACTACCTCACCTGCACACAAACAAATATGGCACATCAGATGGTTATATTTGGATTTTTGTCATAGCATATAATATTATGTTCTTGATCGAGAATCTCCATCGGTTTACTTTACAGATAGCCCCGAACTTCCTTAGAGGATAGCTGGTCAAAAATCCCCCTAGTAAACAAAACAATGCACAAAACCAGATGAGAAGTGTATAATGAAAGCTAACAACATTGGCAAATTTAAGAACTTACCGAGATCAGCAACAGAAGTGTGTGTGTCTCAAGACAGGTTGAATTCAATGTCCCGGTTAGTTAGCTGACTTGTACTTGTCTGAGCACATTGTTTCTCTGTCCACTGCCACTTTTGTTCATGTCCTTCTTTTGGTCACTGTACACTGTACACTGCACTTTTTTGTATACATTTTTTTAATTTAATGATTTGGTCAGTTGTCTGATTAAAGTCAGCGTGCATCGTTTCTTTCCGTTTCTCCTAGTAGACTTTTTTTTCCATTGCAATCTCTCTAGCTTATTAGGGTCCTCCGTAGAAGACCATATCGCAAGTAGAGTGCTTGTTTCATCCACGTTTCCTGAATGTTTTGATGTCTTGCATTTTTGTGTTTTTGTTTATTGCTGATCAAGAGAAAAGAAGTACTCCTTGCTGCAAACAGTAGCTAACCAAACTGTTTTTGTTTGGGAAAACTTTACCTGGTGATGACACATTATCCTGCTCTCCTCCTGATGTAATCATTTCCAGAGTGGAGACCAGCAAGCTTTTGTGGCCGGAACCCGCCCCCAATCTACATCAGTGGAAAATGGCTATTATGCACTGACTTACTCCCACAGTCAATTCAGTTGCTCGATAGAACATTGGCATGTTTGATTTGCATTCTGAGGACCAAGTACAACTTACACTTAAATGACTGATCATACGGAGTGCATTTTTGCACCCTTCTTTCTATGTAAACATGCACCAGACAGCCACTTCTCCCTATTATTTCAGTGTCACGCCAAGGAGTGCCATGTTTATTAGACACTTTGTCAGGATAAAAAGGACTACACGAAATGCTTCTCGATACAGCTGCATTGTGTTCTATTTGTTGTGCTGAGTATAGCTTTATTTTAACACAAGAATGTGTTTGGTCTGATTGGCTCCTAAGTCCTTCAATAGCCATTCTCAATCTACACTTCCTGAACCCCACCTCCAGCCCCTCACATCTCCAGCACAGATGTGCAGAGATTGCCACAAACAGTGCCCTCAACTGTGATAGATTTTTACAAACAGCCTTCCTGGTGTTTGGCTAAGCACTGTTTGGGCAGATGTCAGGAAGCATAATTTCATTGGAAAGTCCATACCTGCTGCCCACTGGGTTCTGAGCAGTGTTAGCATCCTGGGGTGAAGCAAGGCTCTGAGTTCTCAAAGTAATGAGCAGTTTCTAGTTCTGACCACCACTTGTGTTCTTAACTTTATACATGGTTTGCTTAGGCAAAGTAGACAATGTATTGCTTGACATGTGAGTTGTAGGCAACAAAACAGCCCAAATCAAGGTAAACAGCATTGAGTGTCTGTCTGACAAGGGCTCTTATACAGAACTCCAGTGGTCATGTAAGTCAGTGAATGCTACATACATATTTTGTACTGTACTATTCCCATTTATAGTGATATGAAAAAGTATTTGCCCCTTCCTGATTTCTTCTATTTTTGTGTATTTTTCATACTAAATTGTTTTAGATCTTCAAACGAGATATAACATAAAACAAAGGCAACCTGAGTAAACATAAACATAAAATAATACAGTATCTGTCACGTATTCCCTGTAGACTTTTGTTTTGTGCTTTTATGTTGAAGATCTTGTTTAGTTCCTGTTTCCTGTTTGGTTTTTAAGGAGCCTTTGTAGTTTCATTTTTTGATTGTTTCCCCCCTGATTGTTTCTCATTCCCTGATTGTTTCCCCAGGTGTTCCTTGTTTTCCCTAGTGTATTTAAGCCCTTGTTTCCCCCAATCAATTTGTCAGTTATTGCATGTGTTGTTATGTTCTGTTCTAGTTTCCCTGTGGTTTATCCTTTATTCCGAGTTTTCATGTTTTTGTTAATAAAAGCTGCATATAGAGATCCTCAATCTCTGCCTGCTTCATCACAGAATAACTGACCTAACATGGATCTAGCAGCGGTCTTCCTCCAGTTGAGCCGAGCGAACAACCCTATAATTGAATACTCACGTCTGTTCAGCACCATTGCCCAATGCACTGGATTTACAGATGGTCATCTGAAGTCCATTTACCAGATCAGCCTCCCTGCCCATAGATGGACGGAATTGCCAGAGACAGGTGATTACACTTGGGAGGAGTACGTGAATGTAATTTTAGAGATGTTTGCTTCTGAGGGTACTTTCAACGAGCCAACGCCCACGCCTGCCATGGCCAACGAGCCAACGCCCACGACTGCCACGTCCAACGAGCTGGAAGTCTCGTCCGTCCCAGAGACAGCATTGCCAGCCTCGTCCATCCCAGAGCCAGCGTTGCCGGCCTCATCCGTCCCAGAGCCAGTGTTGCCGGCCTCGTTCGTCCCAGAGCCAGCATTGCCAGCCTCATCCGTCCGGAGGAGGAGGAGGATAAGAAAAAGAGCTTCTTCTTCCACGGCTCCGCCTCCCGAGTCTTCCATGGCTCCACCTCCTGAGCCTTCCACGGCTCCGTCTTCCAGGGCTCCGCCTCCCGAGCCTTCCATGGCTCTGCCTCCTGAGTCTTCCATGGCTCCGCCTTCCAGGGCTCCGCCTCCCGAGCCTTCCATGGCTCAGTCTTCCAGGGCTCCGCCTCCCGAGTCTTCCAGGGCTCTGCCTCCCGAGCCTTCCACAGCTCCATCTTCCAGGGCTCCGCCTCCCGAGCCTTCCACAGCTCCCCCTTCCAGGGCTCCGCCCCCCCAGAATCCACATCTCCTAAGCCTCCACGGCCCCGTCTCTTGAGCCTCCCACGTCTCTTGAGCCTCCCACAGCTCCACCTCCAGAGCCTTCCATGGCTCCCTCTCCAGAGACTTCCACGGCTCCCGAGCCCTCCACGTCTCCACCCCCGGAGTCCTCCATGGCTCCGCCTTCCACGACTCCACCCCAGAGTCCTCCATGGCTCTGCCCCCATAGTCCTCCATGACTCCGCCTTCCATGGCTCCACAGCCTGAGTCTGCTTCATGTCACGGCTCAGCTGAACCACAGTCTGTCCCTGACCCTGTCCTGTGGCCTATTCTCAGGCCTCCTGACCCTGTTCTGTGGCCTCCTCCCAGGCCTCCTGACCCAGTCCCCGTCCTGTGGCGGCCTCCCAGGGCTCCAGACCCAGTCCCTGTCCAGTGGCCTCCTCCCAGGCCTCCTGACCCTGTTCTGTGGCCTCCTCCCAGGCCCCCTGACCCAGTCCCTGTCCTGTGGCCGCCTCCAAGGCCTCCTGTCCCTGTCCTGTGGCATCCTCCCAGGCCTCCTGACCCTGTTCTGTGGCCTCCTCCCAGGCCTCCTGACCCAGTCCCCGTCCCGTGGCCGTCCCCCAGGCCTTCTGACCCAGTCCCTGTCCTGTGGCCGTTCCCCAGGCCTTCTGACCCAGTCCCCGTTGTGTGGCCACCTCCCAGGCCTCCTGACCCAGTCCCCGTCCTGTTGCAGCCTCCCAGGCATCCTAACCCAGTCCCCGTCCTGTGGCCGCCTCCCAGGCCCCCTGACCCGGTCCCTGTTCTGTGGCCGCCTGCCAGGCCTCCTGATCCTCTCTCTGTCCACCTCCCACACCTCATGATCCTGGCCATCTGCTGGGTCAGCTCTGGTCCCCCTGGTTTCCTGGCCATCCGCCTGATCAGCTCTGGTCCCCTTGGTCTCCTGGCCGCCCGCCTGATCTGCTCCCTGACCTTACCTTGCTCCTCTGCTCTCCTTGCCCCCTGTGCCCCCTTGGACTGCCGGTTTTCCCCTTATGCCCCCCCGAGCCTCATGTTTTCCCCTTCACACCATGGACAATGTTTTTTTTTTGGAGCGTCTGGAATCTGCTCCTTAAAGAAGGGGGGGGGGGGGGGGGGGGGGCTCTGTCACGTATTCCCTGTAGACTTTTGTTTTTTGCTTTTATGTTGAAGTTCTTGTTTAGTTCCTGTTTCCTGTTTGGTTTTTGTAGTCCTTTGTAGTTTCATTTTTTGATTGGTCTTCCACTGATTGTTTTTCATTCCCTGATTGTTTCCCCAGGTGTTCCTTTCTTAACTTTAAGCCCTTGTTATATATATATATATATATATATATATATATATATACATATATATACATATATATACATGTGACAGGGCAGAGGGCGGGGCCAGGTCATGATTATACACACCCAGTCATTTATCTGTCTAATTGAGCCTCGGTAAGGGATAAAGGCCGATTGCGGACGGTGGTGTGGGAGAGAGAGATCGTTTACGGACATCTCCGTTATGTGAGTTTGTGTCTTTTGTTTTAGTTTATCATTACATTATCATAACTATTATTTATATTGTCAAGCTAGTTCTTGCCTCATCCTTGCCCATCTAAATCCCTTTACAATACAGTACTGTGCAAAAGTCTTAGGAACATAAGATGTTTCACAAAAGATGGTTATTTATATCTTCAGCTTTAATTTCAATATGAAATCGAAATGTTAGACTCCCAAACATTACTTTTGCAAATAGAAAAGATTAGAATAGAAGAACAGGGAGCCCTGCAACATACGTCATGGCCCCCACAAAGCCCCCCACTGAACATTGTGTCAGTCTGATATTACATAAAGAGACAGAAGCAATTCTCCAAGAAGCTTGGAACATCCTATCTGCTAACATCCAAGAAAAACCAGGTGTACCTAGGAGAATTGGTGCTGTTTTGAATGCAAAGTTCGTCACACCGAATATTGATTAAGCTTTTGTTAAACACACATGACATTCTGTCTTCCACAGAACACAAAAGGAAATAATTTTATGAATTTTCAGATGGCTGAATTTAATACAATGTCAGTTCAGTTCACCCAAAAGTCTCATAAAAGTAATCCATGCAACTTGTGCATCATATACCAAGTCTTCTAAAGGCATACAATCACTTTGTATAACAAAAATAACATTAGTTTAAGTTTTTAGTATTGTATTCACTATCAAATCAATCAAATCAAAGGTCCATAAGAACAACCCATTCTCACTCCGGAGGCATCAAATACTGTCGCTTGTGCAAGAGCCCAGCGTATCAACCGGTGGATGCCAAAAGCAGCCTTTGGTATCAGTTTCCAACATATCCGCCAAGTGCATTGTTGCATTCAATGAGAAATGTTCAGCATCAAAAACTGACACGAAGGGCATCGGATTATTATCATCGTGAAATGATATGTTGGGGTACAATGTTGGGGGGACATTCTGACGTGATATGTTGGGGTATGATTTTAATTAGATTTGAGATCAGTCATGTTTATTCACAATGGTAATGTTTAATCAGCAACATTTATTAGTTTTCAGTGGTTAATGTTTAATCCGTTGTTTCTGTGCAAATTCTGCTCTGCTGAAGTGACCTGTTCCCTTCTGGGTGTATTCCATGTCTTCCAATTTATCATGTGAAGAACAGATCCAAATGTAAGCTTTTATTCCATAATTGCGGTCCCCCGGCATCCGCTGTAACACATCCTGGCCTTGACTCACTCTAACACATTCAAAAACTGCCGCCACATGAAGACTTCAGCGACGTTAAACGCCATCGGCTCTCCATGTGGCGTGTGACTGATTACGATGAGCTCAAATTTGGATGTATCTTTTGAATGAGATATGTGACAAGTTTTTGAAGATGCTGCCTTCACAGAGGGAAGTATTTTTCAATAATTGTATAATAATTTTCAGTAATTAAAATGTTTGATTTCACTCTGTTCCTCACACAATGCTATTGTTTGGTTTGGAATATTATTATTGTGATTTTGTAGAATTTTTATTTTATATAAATTATTATGTAATTGATCTACTTATGTCTTTAACTTTGTTGAGAATTGTTTCGCTTCAAGCATTATGGTGGGGTCAGGGGCTTAACAATATCTATAAAATAGTATAATGTAAATTAAAATTATTGTTACTGATTTGACCCAACCCCATTTCTGAACCTAACCAATTATCATTGATGTTAAACATGAAACCGCTTTCATGTTTTACATCATATAATTTATAATTTATTATAAATTTACATTATAATGTTTTATAGATATTTTTAAGCCCCCGATCCCAACATAATGCTTAAAGCGAAATGATTCTCAATTCTCTTTTTAATCTGTTGTTTTCTGTACACATTCTGCTCTGCTGTAGCGACCTGTTCACTTCCGGGTGTATTTCATGTCTTCCGATCGCTTTGTGTGATATTCACGTTTTGGGTAATGGAATCTAAAATAATCATAATGTAATGTAACCTCACTAAAATATTTAAGTATAATAGAACTTAATGGTTAAACATACTATCCAAAGATCGACAGTGAGGCCTCCCTTTTAGACTGCCCTGCTGCATGTGTCGGAAACAGATGCCAGAGGGTGCTTTTGGCGTCTGTAGATTGACGAGCTGGGCTCTTGCACATGCAGCAGTATTTGATGCCTCAGGAGTGAGAATGGGTTGATAAACATCCTTTTAAAGAACAAATGAGGTTGCGACATGATGTCATGACCTTTGGTAATGAAACGCAAAAGTCGCAATGACTATTTGTATGACACTTTTGGGTGCTTTATTAAATGTTTAAGTGAGTTTACTACACTTGTTAACCACTGAAATCATGAGGTCGTTCAAATTATAATTACTAAACAAATACGCCTAAAATTCTATTACTTCAGCAATCATAAGGCCCCAGAATTATTGCACAGTATGCATTTTTTTATTTTTATTATTGACGTTCTTTGATTCTATGGACATTAATAACACTCAATATTAACATATCAGCACCCTTCCTCTTGTATCTAGCTCTCCGAGCCTTTTCACAAAAAAGAACCAAATGTAATTTGGTGCTACGCATCAAATATTAAAACTGTATCTTTAAAATAAATAAGTAGAAATACCAATATACAAATTTACAAAATAGGCATGGCATGGAATTGAAAATAAATGAGGGTTCATCTGACATACTGTAGAAAAGGATGTACAATGAGACAAAAACTGCTTGGGGATATTTTTGATAAAATTATTAATGAGTGTTTATCTATTATTTATCAAGCCGGGAGTTAACTATTTATCTGAGATTAATTCATACAGCATTGGTTTCCATTGCTCAGAACTAAGGCACTAAGGGGGTGGGGGGGTGGGGTGTGGGTGGTAAGTAGCCGTCAGCTGTTATATGAGGGCTGAAGTTCTGCTGCTCATGACTGTGTAAATGTCAATATTTTAAAAGGTTCTTTTACGGTTCATTCAAGCGCTGATAAGAAATCGTTAGACTTTTTAAGGTTATTGATAGATTCCAAAAGGCATTTAATGCATAAAAAAGATTTTTTTTTTCTTTCAGTTCATTTGTTTTTGTGCATCTTAAATTGACTCGTCAGGACACTTTTTGCATGGATCAGCAAGCACATCATAGCGAAACCACATGAATCTTTAATGGCTGTTGTCATAGATAATATCCTACTTTGATTTTTATTTGCTCCTCCTCTGCTCAGTTTACTAACTTTCTGTTTTTGAAACACAATTCATAAGCCAGTGACATGAAATTAACCCTATATTCTAAAGTCTCTTTCAATACAGAACATCATTAGCTGTGACTTCAATTGCCAATAATAAGTGAATTAGCATGAAGAAAAAATAAAGGCCACTGTGTGGCTTTTACTATCTACTGTATACCTTTTTACATTTTAAAATAATAACATCATGGTTACTGTGGTTACTTCCCTGAGGGAGGGATCGTACCTCTGAAAAGGCCAATTTCAAATTGGCAGACAGAATTTGCATGAAGTCCCCCCCCCCCTGCCCACCAGTCAGGATTTTGCACTGAGGAGCCAAGAATAAGGCACGGCCGTTTACAGTGGTAGTTGTAGTGCTGTGGCAGGAGGGACAGAACATCTCGTTCCCTCCCTCAGGGAACGGAGGTTATGACAGTAACCATGATGTTCCCCTTCTTCTACATTGTGTCGAATGAAGTGACACAAGGGGTCTCATCTAAAAATGCCATGCACTGACCGTGTTATGTGAAATGTCGAGACAGGTGCTAGAGGCAACAGTGTCGGCTGCACGTAGCCTTCCACAACGCCCCAAAAGAGATGTCATATACAGACCTTAGGTTCCCCGCACCCCAGGTGCATAGGACGTGAAGCGGCTGGGAAATGCTTCAAGTTAACGCTATGAAATGCATCGGGGAAGACAGTCTTTCCCGGTCCTATTCTTTCAGGGGGAAAAGACCCTGAGGAGGCCACATCCTTCCCAATCTAGGGGGAGGTAATGTGGCACATACACCACAAGGGTTGTGAAGCAGTAGGTCCAGCCTAATGAGTTGAGAGCTCTACATGCACATCGACCGGGGCAACGGGGCTGCCCAAAGGAAATGCGGGTCCACCGAGAGGGGGACCGTACTGCATGAAATACATCGTGGAGAGTTTGCCTGAGAAGGGAACTAATCCCGTGGAGCCCGACCCCAGTACAGAGCACCTGTGATTCATAGTGGGTCTGGAAGTGAATTTCTCAGCTGAATTCACAGGCTAGAAGGCTAGGGAGGAGCATCCAGGGAGTTACGCTTAGTGGCTAACCTGGGATAGAAGGCGCACTGGATCAACTTGGTGAAGGGCGCTGTGTGCAAGCATAACACCCGGTTGGTTGTGCCGCTTTACCGTGTTCTAGTGAACGTATTTACTCAGCCCGCTGCACTGCAGGTTTCTGCTAGGGAGGTGCCATTGGACAGTGTCCACGAGGATGCCACACTTCTCGTCAAGTGTGCTCAAACCCGCAAGTCTGGAAGGCAAAGGAAATGGCGTCGACGACCCAGTGGGCAGCCTCAGTTTGGATACAGTGTTCCCTTTCCGCCATCTGCCGAAGCAGACAAAGAGTTGCTCAGAACATCTAGAGCTCTGCATGCGGTTCAAATAGATACGCAAAGCATGTACCTGAAACAGCAACGAGAGGGCTGGATCTGCCTCCTCCCGGGGCAGCTTGCTTGCAGATTCATGACCTGAAGGGGGTCATGACCGGGCACATCGCCCGGTCATGGCCTCAGGATAACGTGAGTATGTGCCAGACCAAACTACAGGCAGGTGTTGCTGACAAAGAATGCTTGCAGGTCTCCAACCCTCTTGATGGAGGCTAACGTGATCAGGAGGGCCAACTTCAGGGAGAGGGCCTTGAGCTCAATTGAATAGTGGCTTGAAAGGGGGACTCAATGTCCGTGAGGACCACTGAGAGATCCCAGGAGGGGAACAGGTTCAGTCTCTGGGAGGGTTCATTCTCTGGGCGCCTTTCAGGAACCTGATAATCAAGTCGTGCTTACCTAGGGACTTGCCATCTACTGCTTCGTGGTGGGCTGCGATAGCAGCTACATGCACCTTAAAGGTGGAGGGCCTCTCCTGCAGGAATGAAAGCGCTGACTGAACTGGCATTTCTGTAGATCTTCAGCTTGGGAAGAATACCAATTTGCGAAACAGCGCAACTTTAGGCTGTAAAGTTGCCTGGTGGAGGGAGCTCAGGCTTGGTTGATCGTGTCTACGACTGCAGGTGGTAGATCCACAAGATTTTTGCGTCCTGTCAAGGGGCCAGACATGGAGATTCCAGAGGTCTGGGCGCAGGTGCAAGAGGGTGACCCGTCTCTGAGAAAGAAGGTCCTTCCTTAGGGGAATTTGCTAGGGAGGTGGTGTCACGAGGAGCGTAAGATCCGAGAACCGGGTTTGGGTGGCCAGTAAGGAGCCACCAAGGTGATCTGTTCCTCGTCCTCCCTGATCTTGCGCAGCACCAGTGCAAGGAAGCTCACTGGGGGAAATTTGTACTTGCGCAGCCCCCCGGGGCCAGCTGTGTGCCAGCGTGTCTGTCCCGAGAGGAGCTTCTGTCAGGGAGTACCAGAGCAGGCAGTGGAAGTTGTCTTGGGAGGCAAAGAAATCTATCTGTGCTGTGCCGAAACGGTCCCAAATCAGCTGGACCACTTGGGGTGGAGACTCCACTCTCCGCTGGGTGAAACCTGTCGCCCCTGTTTAGAGGCGTCTGTGGTGACCATATGGTGAAAGTCTGACGGCAGGAAGGGGTGATTGTCACACAGTATGTGTCGTGGCGCCATTCCCATCTCGGGACTCGAGTCTGTAGCCAGTGCTGAAGCGGTCTCATGCATCAAACTAAGCGGTGCGACCATGGCTGAGGATGCCATATGCCCCAGGAGCCTCTGGATTTGTTTAAGAGGAACCGCCATGCCAGGCTCAAAGAGAGTGAGGCACCTGAGCACTGACTGGGCGCGCTCGTTGGTGAGACACGCCGACATTGAGACTGAGTCTAACTCCATGCCAAGAAAAGAGATGCTCTGAACCGGGGCGAAGTTGCTCTTTTCGCAGTTGACCTGAAGCCCTAGACGGCTGAGGAGCACCTGGTCCCTGTTAGCGCATAGTAACTCTCGAGAGTGAGCCAGGATGAGCCAGTCATCGAGGTAGTCGGGCAATTTCTGCCTCTGTGACCTTCGTGAAGAAGAGTGGGGACAGCAACAGGCCGAAGGGAAGGACCTAATACTGATATGCCTGGCCATTGAACGCGAACCATAGGAAGGGTCGGTGTCGAGGCAAGATGGAGGCGTGGAAGTACGCATCCTTCAGGTCTACCACCGCGAACCAAACTAGCTGTCAAACAGGTAAGAATCTGTTTCTGTGTGAGCATTTTGAATGGGAGTCTGAGCAAAGTCCGGTTGAGAACTCAAAGGTCCAAGATTGGTCGCAACCACCGGCTTTTTTGGGTATGATTAAGTAAGGGCTGTAGAAACCCTTCTTCCTCTCGGCTGGAAGGATGGGCTCTATCACATGCTTGAGAAGAAGAGTCGTGATCTCTGCCTGTAAAGTGCTGGCATTTTCACCAGATATGGAAGTGGAGCGAATACCGCTGATATGAGTTTGGAGCTGGGTGAAATGAATCACGTAGCCGAGTCCGATGGTCCTGGACAACCAGCGTGAAGGGTTTTGACATGCCGAACAGGCTTCACAGCGGGGGGAGCAGGTAATAGCGCGTTGGGAGGCAGAAGAGCATCCCGAGGCTTGGGTGCCTAGAAAAGTCTCCTGCATTACCCTGCTCCACGCACCCAGCAGGGGGCGGGTTAGAGACTGAGGAAAATGTCCTAGAGAGGCGTCTTCTGAACTCATCAGCACTGGCTTGCCGGGGCTGAGCAGTCGCAGGTCCGGAGGCAAGAGAGTTGCGTCCAGAGAGCCAGGACTGTACATTTTTGGGGCTGGGTTGCCGTGAGAATGGCACGCACCTGCTGGATGGAGTGGTCTTGGTACCAGCTCGAAACGAACGTCTGACTGCCTGGAAGGGGTCCTAGAGATGGGGGACGTATGCTTGGAGGCTCTGAGATAGGAGGCTCTGAAAGTGAGGTCAGTGGCAGAGCACAGTTCCTGCAGCACATCAGGGTCGGGACTACCCTGGTGCAGATCTTTGAGTGCCTTTGCTTGGTGGACTTGCAGGAGTGCCATGGCATGCAGGGCAGAGGTGGCCTGTCCAGTGGCACTGAAATCTTAGCGGACATCTGCTCGTCAGCCTCATACTGGGCGAGCAAACCTGAAGGTGGCAGCCCAGACGAGTCATCAGCATCAGACGCCGCTGGGACACTCTCCGATGCAGCGTCGATGTCATCATCCAATTCCGGTGGCTCAAGGGAGAATGCCGACTGGCCACAAGGAGAGCTGCACTCATCCTGAGCTCAGACAGAAGCAAGCAAGCGTTCCGGGGGGCGGGTGGTTTGTGGGGATTTACCCGGCAAAACCGAGCTCGTCGTCATTCCCAAATCCCCTTCATCGCCAGCTTTGTCGTCCTCAATCCCGTGGGAAGAAGGAATGATGAGGGGGCTGGCTGAAGTGGCATTCTCTCGTGAGAAAAGAAAGCCGTGACTGCAATGTTGCCATGGCTATATTCTCGCACTGAGAACATTAACCATTCATAAAACGATGCCTGCGTGTGATCGCAGCCCAGGCATGCAAGGCAGCTTTTATGACTGCCAGAAGTGGAGAGAAATCAACCTCATCCAGGAACTACACAGAGGCGGAAAGACATCTTTAAACAGACACGTCCTGAAAAGGATGTTCAACGCCTGCTGTGTATTGCTCTTTTATGAGTGGAACTCGAACTCTTTTAGAGGAAATAAACTATTTTGGGAGGAGAAAACGCTCTTTCAGGTAAAACAAAGAGCTGTTGAAGCTCCAGTGGCGTGGACTGCACAGCGCGCAGAGAGAGAGAACGTCAGCTGGAAACGTACCATAGATCCAACAGCATTGCGTCTTGCCAACAGAGGTGAGTGGAACAGTGGTGAACTCAGCTTTGCTGTTGCACAACCGCTTGGCTCCGAAGAAAAATTCTGACTGACAGACGCTGCCTCACTTCCCTTTATACCTGTATGTCCGGGGCAGGACATGCAAATTCTGTCTGCCAATTTGACAATGGCCTTTACTCAAGTTCAGAGGTACGTTTGGCGTCCCAAGAAGACCCCTTGTGTCACTTCATTCGACGCAACGTCGAGTGAGTGACAGAAGGGGAACCCCACGCTTCATCATGTGGAACTTATCAGATGATGTTTTTAGCATATAAGCTCTTTCTGGACGTCACACTTTGCACAATTATTCCCCCCTGTCCCAGTATCCTCCCCCTCACCTCTAATTCTAATGTCCTCTCTCTGAAATGCAGTAGGTCTTAACACTACAGAGGCAAGAAGAGTCACAGAAAAAAAAAATTCTTGGAGGTGCCCTATGCTGCTGTGTCTTATGTGCAGTTTTGAAACATTTACAAGACCTTTGAGAGCAGGGAATGGGGAGAGAGAAGGGTGAGGAGGAGAGTGAAGAACAAAGCATGACAGTCTTTAATGATTTATTGAATAGATACAAATTATTTTGGCCATGGACTCAACTGTTTGGTGGAATTCAATGAGAAGGCAAGCCATGGCATGCCATGGGCATTTAGCAAGGCTGAAATAGGCAGTGTGTGATAAAGAGCACAGGAGATTGCTAGAGAAAGACAAGGTTGACAGATAGAGGCCCATAAATAATTGATCACTTCTGCTCTATTTACATGATACATTTAGTAATAAAAAATAGGCACATACAGTTCTACTCTACAGTCCACATACTGTACTGTATATTTTACAGAGTGAAAAACAGTATAAACTTAATCATAAATGGTTACGCTACTTTAAACCCGTAGTGTAGTGGTGTGTCAGGTTAGCAAATGCCACCAAAATGTGCTGGTGTGTGTGGCATGCCATCTGGTGCTCTACATGTGTCTGTTTGTTTGGATGTTTCTGTGTGTCTCGAATTGCTGTTCGCTTCTAGTAAACAATTGCTAGACGCTCCTGGACATTCAAACCACTTTAATTGATAATTCTCAGGTGGATTTGGAAAACTTTTTTAAAGAATCTGAGGGTGAACTTTGAATTGGATAATCCTGGCGATTTATGCCGGTGGCTGCTCGATGCTTCCCGCAGAAAGCGCAGGAGAAGACGTGGGAGAAGACGCAGGAAATGAGTATGAGCTCTCCATCAGACTGAAAGCACATTTGCAGGCTAGTTACTTATATGCTTCCTTTGCATGGAAGATGAACTATAGCGGCTCTTTTGCATGGCGTTCGCTGGATTTACCCTTCTGTTGGCTTTGACCTATTCTCCCCGAAATCCTGAACGCGTCCTCCCGAGACCCTTCTCCCCAGATTGGTCTTCACTTCCGTCGGGGTGGAGACTCCTCCAGCATCATTTCTCATCCGAAAATGGCTTTAATCAATGCACGCTCCTTGGTAAACAAGACATTTTTACTCAACGACTTCTCGTTGGACTTCATGTTCATTACTATTACCTGGATAAAGGTGGGAGATTTAAGTATTTTTGCTGATCTGGTTGCTGTAGACTGCAAATTTTTTAATGCCCCACAAACTTATTGGATGTGGGGGTAGATTAGCGGTCATTTTAAAAAATGTTTTAAGTCTCTCTGCCAGACCGTATCGTGTACTGGGTATTCTAGCTTCGAAGTGCAGCTTTTTCAGCTGTGGAATGTAGAATAGATTGGTGATGCTAGCTGTGATTAATCGACCTCCACACTCAGTGAAAGACTTTATACACAAATTCACCTAACCAATTTTTTTTCTGAGGTCTTGGCTGATTTCTTTTGATTTCACTATTATTTCAAGCAATGAGTTCGCTTTTTAAGGCCTACCTTCAAACTCATTGCCTCTTTCACTGAGTTTGAAGGTAGGCCTTAAAAAGCGAACATTTGTATTTAAAAATTATATAAGTATTGTTTTGTTTCTCAAAATAATAAATAGTTTGCGTTCAGAAGAACTTTATTTGTCGACTGGAGCCGTGTGGATTAATTTGATGCATCCTAAATATGCATTTTGGATCGTAAACTGAATTTTCTCTAATTTGTTGGAGGAAGGCAATCCAATATGTTGAACGTGCTTGGACTCATTGGTAATCATACCACCAGTTTAGCGTGGATGACCACTTGAGATCTGCTGTGGCCGGACGCTTCGGCAGCATTAAATATTTTCTTTGAAATGAATAAGTGCACATTAAGCTCTCTGTGGTATATTAAACCCACTAAGCACTTTTCAGAGTCGGTGATGGACAAATGGTCTTGAATAATTTGTGCATCTAATTTGCACTGACGGAGTAATGGAGTTGTTCTCTTGTGGCAGTCACACTGCATAGTCAGCCCTAAATTTCTTGTGACACATGACCTTAATAGCAAGATATCCAAGTGACACCTTGCCTGTCTTTGGGTTGGAGAAAACGTTTAGCATTTTAATGGCTCATTTTAGATGTTATGCATTGAAAGAAACCACCCAACAGTTAAACTTTAAATAAGCATGCATATTAGCCAGTCTATTTTCTTCTTTGGATCACACAATGTCTGAAAATCCATCACCATTCCACTGTACAGATTACCTCTTCTAAAAATATATGCAGTTGAACAATAAAGTTATTTTAATTGCAAATCTGTTGCAAATAAAGAGTTTTTGCACAGGGGAAAGAAAATGCTATTGGAAATGTTGTAGATATTTATTTATTTATTTATGCAGTGACCAGCAAAATTACCTCATAGCAAGTTATTATTATTATTATTATTATTATTTCACATTTTTTTGACTCTCTGAATGCTTTTATGTGCATAACTTTAAAATACTTGATAAGTTCCATGCATTGCAGAATTTTTACCAGTGTATCAGCAGTTGGCATTTACATCGTATTACAGTTTCAGCATTCCTGTGATGTACATCTCCTTACTCATCTTAATACATTAAGTTTAATGAAGTACAAAGGTTGATCTAACCTCTCTCTCTCTGGCTCGCTCTACCCTTTCACCTTTTACACTGATGAGTTAAATGTGACTAGACACAGAGGCTCCTTGGTTAATTAAGAGGTTAGAAGTAGAAACTGTCTTTGGTTCTATGATAATATTAACCCTTGTCTTGGGAGCATCAACTTTTATATTACAATAATTAGCATAATTCACCATGACACACTCATTACAATGAATTATTTTACTTAATATGATAATTGTGCTTTGTCATAATACAACAAATTCTTCTCCAATCAGAAGTTCAACAATTTAAAGATGCCTTACAGATCAAGATCTTTCATTACCATATAAAAGAGGGATGATTTGTTGGTAATTAAAACATTATATGCATAAATAAAAATAGTTCATAAGTCTCTAGGGACAAACGCATCAACTAAAAGAGCTCACAGGTGAGTAGTCCCACAGCACTAGTTACCACAAATGAAAGAAGCTCAAAACTCAAGCCTGCCTCAAGTAACACCACACATATTTTAGCCCGGTTTCTTTGAAGCAGAGAGACTGTGAAAGCCTGCCTTGACGTTGAGACTCTGCTTAGCTTTATGAAGCATGTTGTGTAGTACCTCAGGCTTACCACAATAATACAGTGACTTGATCTGAACTCTACGCAGGCTCTTTTTATTTCTCTGAAGACATTCCTTTTCTGATCATAGCTCATGTAAAAATTTTTATAAATATTTTCTGGTTAACACTTTTTATTGATTTACACAACTGAAAAAGAAAAGAAAAACATATTCACAGAATCAACATTTAACCCCCATTATTCCCATTCCCCCTCCCAATCTCCAACCCCACCCTGACCCTCAACAAATACCCCTGTGGTCACACTTGAGGATACATACACAAAAAAAAAGAAAGAAAGTAAAGAAGGCCAAATAGCTGACCCATTTTTTATTAAATTAATATAAATTGCCTAGTCTTCTACATGACATTTTCTTGAATGCCGCCACCCTCCCCACCTCTGTGTACCACTCTTGAAATGAAGGCACTCCAGCAGACCCAATATTTTATGTATTTATCCCCTATATTAATGACCGCCACATTGCCTAAAATACAGATTCTGGGGCAAAATTTAATTTGAGTGCCCAATACATGGGTTGTGTTCCCATCTTCTGATTGGCTTTGCCAGAGGTGGGTGTGTCTTTAAGACCAAGTGTAGCGCTTACTCCCTGTCCAATAATTTATATAGAGGTTATAATGCAAATCGGTGGACCAGCGTCAAAGAAGAATAGATTCGCTGCTGAGAAAGATGCCACAACAACAGTAAACAGACTAAAAGAACATTTGTTTGAACACAACATGTGTTTATAATATAACACTCAGGTAAGTTGCATCACTTACTATGAAACAATGAAACAGAAAAAAAAATATTTCACAAATTAAATTGTTGTTGCTCAATCTTGTTATCACTCTTTTGTTTTATTAGATCTCATGAACCTTTTCCCTTGGTTTTCAACAAGGTAAGTTCTCTTTGTTCATTCACTTTAACTCAGTGTTCGGTTCACTCTAATGAAGTTGAAAATGTACACTTATATCACCTTTGTTAACTTTTTTTTCTTTCTTTAAATCATTGTGTTCAAGTATCAAAAAAACAATTAACATAAACCCAATTAATATATCCCAGTGGTCAACACAATAGAAAATCAACACTGAAAATAAAATTTCAAAACCCTCAATTTTTCAGTCCTTGAATATTCTTTGAATAGTCCACAGATAGATTTAAATGTCTTTTATCGGTTGATGAGGGGGGAAAAAAATATCTCCATCAAGAAAAAAAAAAAGAAGAGGAATGTTATTCGATATCCTACCATTTGCAGAGTTCAGAAAATCCAAGAACAGACTCAAGAGGGCTCGCCAGTCAAAACCCTCCACAGAATCACTGGAAGGCTGGGTCAGATCCAGAATATAAGCACCAGAACATCATCAGTCAGAGGACATCAATCGAACTTGGAAAAGGACAAAACGAAAAAAAACCTGACCAAGGAGATTGCTAACTTCACAGAAAATTCCAGAGATGAGTAGGTATAGCATGTCCCCTCTTTACCATAAATACATAGATAGAATTCATCTAGCAGGTAATTTCTATCTTTCTGTTCCCCGGAACGTCAAGGAATAATGCGCTTATCAAGCATCCATGCACAAGAGAGAGAGAGCTGCCTCTAACTTCATGCATAACCCTTGTCCAGGAAATTAATTTTTATGCTGCGCCACATTCTGCGCTCGCATTGGCCCGTCTCAAGTTCAAAACTCATCAGTATTGGTCAAATTAATACCCAAGTGAAAATATAAGTTTTCATAAAAGCAGTATTTCCTTTCATAAATTGACCTCTTTTAAATAGTTTTCAATAGTTTTCACATTGTTACATTATTATTTTAGTAACAATCTTTTTTCTCTGTTACTCCCTGGTAACCTTGGTTACACAAGCATATACAATCTAGAGGGGGTCCAATAGAATCAATGTAAATCTTAAATTGCATAGGGCCACCCTTGCATCTCTAGATGTAGACTTGATGTTTTTTTAGAATCCTAGCCCACACTCTCTCCTCCAATACCAAGTTTAGATCTTTCTCCCATAATGTCTTGAGAGAAGCCGAAGCTCCGTCCCCCAGACTCTGAATTAGCAGGGCGTAACACAGATCAAGTTCATGGGCAAGGAAGAGGAGAGAAACCGGCTTGACATACAAACTAAAGGTTTAATGTAAAACTCAAAATACAAACACATAAGACAACGGACATGTCCGTGAACGATCTCTCTCTCTCTTGCATCGCCGTCCGCGAGTGGCCTTTATCCCTCTTGACGGCTTAATTAGCCTAATATGGGACCGGGTGTGCATAATCACGCCCCGGTCCCGCCCTCCACCATGCCACATTCCTCCCCCGTTCTTTCAGGCTGGGGACCCCCGGCCTGACGTACATCCCCTGGGGGGGGGGGGGTGGCGCCTCCCGCGTGGTCTGCCGGCTGGTCATCCCCATCAACCTGGACGAGGGAGGGGGCAATGGGAGGGAAACAACAACAAACAACAATTAAAAATGGGGGGGAGGGTTCCTACACTGGGCAGTACCTCCCCTCCTACAAACACCATAATTTAAAAAAGAGGGAAAAGGCCAACGCAGAGCGGCAGCGAGAGAGAGAGGAGAGAGAGATTAATAAAAATAAAAAAAAAAAACTTTCTCGCCGGTTCTCTGATACGCCGTAGCTCGTTCCTCAGCCACTTCTCCACCCTCTACCGAACAGCAGCCGCACCTCTCCGGACAGTCTTCCAGCCCCTGGCAGACAGAACACCCCGCCGCGTTCCCGGGGAGTCGAAGGGGCCTCCCCCCGCCCCTGGCAGCGGTTCTCCCGCTCCAGGTGGTCGGTCGCGATCCCCTCCCCGCTCGCAGACGGCGGTCTTCCCTCGACCCCTCCACGTTTCAGCAGCTGGTAGGGGCATCTGCCGTCCCTGTCAGCGGCCCTGACTAAACTCCCTCCACCGTGCCACACAGGGAATAATACACTGATGCCTCATGACCTTTTCAATAAGCAGTAATCACCACTCCCAGAGTATCTGCCACTTTAGAATGGTGTACAGACTGACTCTAGGGCTCGAATATGGCTCTCCAAAGGCCCAGAGGCCCATGGAGAGGTACCATGAGGGAAGAGCCATGGCGTAGAGGGATTCAACCTCCTTGTGCTTCTCAGGAACCTGATGATCAAGTCACGCTTCCCTAAATACTTACCGTCTACTGCATCATGGTGCTGCAATATAGTGGTGGAGGGGGACAGCCGCCCCCCCCCCCCACCACCCCCCAGCCTCTCCTGCAGGAAGGAAAGCACTGATCCGACTGCACATCTCTAGGGGTCTTAGCTTCGGGAAGAACACCACTTAGTGAACACATGCCACTTCAGGGTATACAGCTGCCTTGTGGAAGAAGCCCTGGTCTGAGTAATCATGTTTACCACCCTGGGCGGTAAACCACTTAAGTCTTCCACATCCCTTCCAGGGACCAGACGTGGAGGTTCCAGAGGTCTGGGCGAAGGGTGCCAAATGGTGCCCCATCCCTGAGAAAGAAGGTCCTTCCTCGGGGGAATTTGCCAGGGAGGGGCTGTCACAAGGAGCGTGAGGTCCAAGAACCAAGTCTGGCTGGGTCAATACGGTGCCACGAGGATGACTGTTCCTCATCCTCCCTGACCTTGCACAGGGTCTGTGTAAGTAGGCTCACTGGGGGGAACGCATATTTGCACAACCCCTGGGGCCAGCAGTATGTCCTCCCGTCAGGCCATACCAGAGTGGGCAGTGGGAGGATTCCCAGGGAGTGAACAGGTCTACCTGTGCTTTGCTGAATTGACTACAAATCACCACCTAGGGGTGGAGTCTCCACTCTCCCCTGAGCATTGCCTGCCATGACAGCACATCTGCTGATATAAGTGGCCCGCAGTGACCTCAGCCACTGCTCACTCTAGGGGAGGAGATGGCAGGCGAGATGCGACTTGAGATGAGTGCGTACACCTCCTTGGCAATATGTATATGCTACTGTTGATGTGTTGTCGGACAGGACCAAAACTTTCTTTCCCTGGATCAATGGCAATAGCCTCCGCAGGGAGAGTAGTACAGCCAGAAACTCTAGGCAGTTGATGTGCCAACCCAGTCACGGCCCTGACCAGGAACCAGCCCAGTTTGTAGGCATCTGTGGTGACCAAGACATGTCTGGACAATTGCTGTAGGGGAAATCCTGCCCATAGAAAGCAAGGTCTGACCAAGGGCTGCATAAGTGGCAGCAAAGTGTCGTGATTGCTACTTGATGTGTGCCGTGGCACCATGCCCATCTCGGAACTCGAGTCTGAAGCCAGTGATGAAGCGGTCTCATCTGCATCAACCCAAGCGGCGTGACTGCAGGAACACATATGCCCCAGGAGCCTCTGAAAGTGTTTCAGTGGAACAGCTGTCCTCATCCTGAATGACTTCAGGCAGTTCAGCACTGACTTTGCGGACTCGCTTGTGAGGCGCGCTATCATTGAGAAAAGAGATGCTCTGAATCGGGGATAGTTTGCTATTTTCCCAGTTGACCCAAAGCCCTAGATGGCTGAGGTCCCAGAGCACCAAATCCCTGTGCATCCACAGCAACTCTCGAGATTGTGCTATAATCAGCCAGTCATCGAGGTAGTTGAGTATGCGAATACCCACTTCCCTTAACGGGGCAAGAGCTGCCTCTGCGTACAAATGTGTTTCTGCATCAGCATATTGAATGGCAGTCTGTGTAAGGGCCGGTTCAGAACTTTCAAAGCAAGATTGGCCGCAACCCACCGCCTTTCTTTGACACGATGAAGTAAGGGCTGTAGAACCATTTCCTCATCTCGATTGGAGGGACAGGCTCTATCGTGCCCTTTTGAAGAAGGTTCGTGATCTCTGCACTTTGGGTGGCAGCGTTCTTGCCCTGCACTGAAGTGAAGTGGATGCCGCTGAACTGGGGTGGGCACCTGGCTAACTGAATCGCGTAGCTGAGTCAGATGGTCCTGGCAAGCCACCGCGACTGGTTGGAAAATGTTAGCCACGCATCCAAGCTCCAGGCAAGGGGCACTAAGGGGACGATCTTGTCTGATGTACCTGGGGGTGGGACCTCGCGGCAAGGGGGAGCAGAAAACGGCGCGTTGCTTTGACCTGAGGCAGCTGTGCTGAAGGAGAGCTCAAAGTACTTACCTTGCTCTGTGAAACCAGCATAGGGCAGGTTAGAGACAGAGGAGGAGGGCCTCTTGGGGGGGTGCGGGTGCTCAGAGTCTGGTGGCTGTGACAACAGTGGCTGTGGACACCAATTACATGAGGAAACTGCTCTTTTTTCAACAATCTGGGTACCGCAGCCCGTTCGGGGTGCAGCAAACAAAAAGGAAAAGTAAACAAAAGACTTACCTCATGGCCCTCCAACGGGGGATGGAGTGGTCTGGACACCAGCTCCGTATCAGACGTCGTGCTTCCTGGGCTGCCCATCTCAGGGGCGCTTAGGAGCCTTCCGGGTCCTTGTGCTGGCCCAGGAGAGGGGGGGCATCAGCTTCCTGCAGGGGGCTCTACACTGGGCCTAAGAACTGGACTCGGACTGAGGCTGTGCTGCTCAAGGGAGGCTGGAGCGTCCGATATTGCCAGTGTGCTCTCCGATGCAGCAATCAAAGACTCATCCAGCTCGTGGACCCCAAAAGAGACGCCAAGCTGGCTGCGAGGCAGGCTGGTCTCATTTCGGGACCAGACGGGGGCAAACGAGTGAGCTGGGGAATGGGAGGTCTGCGTGTAATTACCCGGCGAAACCGCATTCAACTACCCAAATCGCCTCCAGCACCAACTAGGCTGGCCTCATACCCGTGAGTAGACGGCGCAGCGCGGCGGTGGCTGGAGTGGCTTTCCCCCGTTTGAAGAAAGAAAGCTGTGACAGCAATGTTGCCATGGTAATATTCTCGCAATGAGAACATAAACCATCCACAAACACTGCCTCAGTGTGATTGCTGCCCAGACACGCGAGGCAGCGCCCATGGCTGTCGGAAGCAGAGAAAAAACAACCGCATCCAGGAATCACACAAAGATGGAAAGGCATCTTAAAAAAGACGTTCAACGTCAATGTGTGTGTTCTAATAGAGAAAATATACTCTTTGTTTTGTTTTGTTTTTGCAGGAATATAAACACTCTGTCGATGCCCCCCAGGGGTAAAATCTGCACTCGTCGTGCAGAAGGAGAGTAAGCAACTGGAAATGCACCATATATCCAACAGCATATGCTTCTTAAGAGGTGAATGGAACAGCAGTAGTATTGAACTCGCTGATAGTACAACCACTCGGCTCCGAAGAAAAAATCTGAATAGAGTGGGCATTCCAGCTCCTTTTATACCCGTATGTCCAGGGGAGTGGCACGCAAATTCCACTCGCCAATTCTCATTGCCATTTTCCCAAAGAATGGGAGGTGTTGAGGGCTCTCAAGAGTGACTCCAGGAGTCACTACATCGACACAACGTTGAGTGAGTGACAGAAGGGAATTTATTTATCAAAATATACCAGAGTCACATTATCTATGAATACAGACAAACGTTATTGTTATTTTATTGCTATAACATTCGTTGTCTAAAACATTCTCTACATAAAGAAGCAAGCATTTACATACTGAATATGACATTATTTTATGAATATTATATGTGTAAGTAACAAAACATGAAAATCCCTGATTACAAATCATTACACATATTTTAAGGTACTTCAGGCTCTAATCATTAATTTGTCAGTTATAACAGTAATCACAGGTCATAGAGTCATTTTCAGAATTATCTAGCAATGCTAAGTATTGTGTACATTGTGGGTTTAAATACATTCTGTACATTTTAGAGGGTTGACTCAGCAAAGTAGTCATTGTGTAGGTCTTCACAATGCAAATGAATGGTGGTCAAAACTCTTAAGGTCCAAATATCACAAAGGCATCATAAAAGTAATCTCCAGTGGTTACATTCATTTCTTTGAGTTTCAAATCATGATCACCATGGAGACAGTTATCAAGATATTTTGGAATGTTCACACCTAAAACCAATTGGATCACATAGGAAGACATTAATTAAACCACTGTCATATGGATTACTTTTATGCTGACTTCATGAGATATTTGGACCTTATGAGTTCTGGCCACCATTCAATTGCATTGTATCTTCAGAGCTGAAATATTTTTCTAAAGATCTCAATTTGTGATTTGCAGAAGAAAGTCAAACACATCTGGGATGGCGTGAGGGTGAGTAAATGATACAAGAATTTAAATTTTTGGGTGAACTATCCCTTTAATAAAGGATCTGGTGAGAAAAATGGAAGGTCTGTTTATGAAATTTGTATTTGGCTTTTTGGAAAGGGCTGAAAGGAGATATTATTTTCAAGTTGAGTGATTTGTAAACACAAATCATACAGTTAATGGCAGAACTGTATTCTACTTGCTGTCTTGGCTTCTGTGCTGTTACAAATAGCAATTACCCACACATTGTTATGAGGAATATTTCAGCAATCTTTATTCTTTATAGTGGTAAATGTCATAGAGGTGATTCACAGATTAACACAGAGATTGTGTACAGTACACAATGATACATCTCAAAATAGTTCAGTTGAAATTAGTTTCTATGGCATAAAGGACACAATATAAGAGTGAAAGAATATTCCCTCTCATGCTTCACCTCTCTCCTTCACACCTCCTTAATTAGCACAAAGGGATCTCCATGAAAGCTTCTGCTTCAAATTAATCAAGACATTTGAATCAAATATATTTCAGTCTTCTGAAGTCTCTAAACTTTTTTCAGTTTCTTTTTCTTTAAATCTACCTTACTAATGAATGAGCATCAAAAAGAGGAATAAAGGTTGCAGAGAGAAGAAGGGGGGAGAGTGTGACTCTTGTTGTGATTTTTTTGGTTTACCATTATATAAGAAATCAGCTTTAGTACAAATGTGTCACTCTTTATAGTGCAAATGATTTGTGACATTTGTGCCTAGGCTCAGATAAAAGCAGGAACTAAAATCGGCTCAAGGAATGAAAATCGAAAACGATTTAAGCAGAATATAACCAAAAACTGGAACAAAGTGATTTTCAATTGTTCTGGAGAAAAAACATAATTTTTAAATGCTGATAACTGGTTATAACCTGATAATTTTGTTCTGATAATTTTGTTCTGATCATTTTTTTTCCTGAAACTAAAGGCCAAATGGTTTATCACAGTACATTTTTGGAACTACACCACTTCATGTTGCTTTAAAAAATGAAAAATGTGCTTTGATCCTGAAGGAATCTGCTGCACCACACATTTCTTTGCCTAATTTTGAAACAGGTTGAAGCAGAGGCAGGACCCAAACTCAGAGTTAAAAACAAAATTATTTATTTATACAAAACCAAAAAAAAAAAAAAAAAAAAAAAAAAACTACACCGTAGTGGAAAAAACACAGTCCAGGGCAACAAACTAGATGACAGGCTGGGGGCAGATGAACTGTGTCCAGGACCAACCGGAATAACAGACAGGACCGACATGAAAGAAGCACAAGATGAACTGGCACTGGACAGCACACATGAGGAGACTAAAATCAGGAAGGAAATCAAACAGGTTAATGGGCAGGGCAGGTGTAACAAATTAACTAATAATAGGCAAACAAGGAGGTGGGGTATGACGCAAGACTGAGAGACACGCGGCAACACAGAAACAAAACCACATGCTCTCACAAGACACAAACACCCGAATGGCATGAATGCACATCGCCAAGACAATAAGGCAATATACGCTCATACCAGAAAATGCGTAGTGACACCAAGCAAAGCAATGCCACACATTCTTACACTAGACAAAGCCTGAGCATACATCGCAAGGCAAATGCCAAGGAATGCACACAACAGGCGACAAAATGGGTCGGGACACCTGTGCGAGAGTTCGGCCACACACAAACCCGACACGTCAGACCGAAGTGACCAAACCTAAGCACAACATGAAGACAGTTTGCGACATTGGTGCACAACGCAAAGCAAGCCTGTGGACCCACAGATAGCAGATGCCATCCGTCACATGGCCGGTCACCAAGAAACCAAGAAGGCTTCAAAGCGTTCCCTGAGACGGGCAGTCCAGGAAGTTGGAGATCCGCTGCACAGGAGCTGGTAAGAGAACCACTCCTTCCCCCTTGGAGGTCCGTTGACATAAATTATTGAAGTGAGTGCATACCACCAAGATGACATGAGCACAATGCACTCACACCAATAACAGACACAACATGGAGCATAAGTGTCAGAATCCTGACACCAACTGAATCCAACCCAGACAGGGAAGTCATGATCAACACACCATGCTCCAAACACGAAACATAAGGCCATCCGAGGAGTGCACGGCAGTGAAATAACAACCGAAACACAAAACAAGACCAGAGTGACAGGGCCATGACAAATTTGTCATTGTGGATGTCGAATTCTGTGAATGAAGACCTTTTTCACAACTATATAATTACTACATATAGATGTACAGCTAATCCAGATACAAAGAAAACATAAGAGGTAAAAAGTAGGCTACATTTCTCAGTGATTTCCAAGTCTTCAGTACATTTTTGTTAAATATGATACATTAATACAGATTTGATGCTGCCTGGTTTTGACTGAGAAGCAGATCTGTAAATAAAACTATACTTAACTGTTAATTAACTGCTTGTTATGATGTCGATCAAGCCACCACACTGGACAAAAAGTTTATAGCTTATTTTTGCTTATTTGGTGAGGCAAGTGGCTTATTTTAGGCTTGTTTTTCCAGACCAGGTCACATATTTCTCTTGTGAGATCTGTAAACATTGCAATTGGTATTTCACCCACCCCCCCATACTTCATTTCAATCTATTAATCCACTCCAGCGGCTCCCCGACTCAGTCCTCCTACCTGCGGGTATGAGGCGGGGTCGGTTAGCACCGGCCATGCCCCGCTCCGTACCTTTCTTCCCGGAAGTGCATGATGAGTTCACGCGATTGCGGCGGGCACCTTTTACTGCCCGGACCTGGTTTGCACCCCAGTAGGCTAGCCCCAGTGTCGAGCCACCCATAGATAGCAGATGCCATCCGTCACATGGCCGGTCACCAAGAAACCAAGAAGGCTTCAAAGCGTTCCCCGAGACGGGCAGTCCAGGAAGTAGGAGATCCGCTGCACAGGAGCTGGTACACTCCTTCCCCCTTGGAGGTCCGGGTGGAAGTTCTTTATTTTCATTTTCATATTTCACCGCATGCCCAAGGGCCGCGGTACCCACATTCTAAGAAAAGAGTAGTTTTCTCATTTCCTGGGCCTCACAGTTGGTCTCCCCGACTGTCATTATTATGACCACCAGGCACCGTTTCTCTCTCTGGCAGGTATGGCGTCTCGGAGGCAGACATCCCGCCCCTGTGTGCCCAGCTGTGGCAAAATCTGAGGAAGAAAATCTTCCTCCCCCGTCCCAGGCTGTTCCGGGAGCGGTCACAAGGAGCCAGGTAAGTGCTTTGATGTCTCTAGACTCTCTAGATGTCTCTAGCACAGCCATAAGTGGCACCTAAGGCTCCGCCCTGTCACAAGGTCCTGGCAGCTGGTATGTCCAACACGATTTTTAGGGGCATGGCTCGTGCTCCCCAACTCCCCGTGATGGCAGATCAGGACTGTCCAACTCGGCTACGTGATTCAGTTCACTAGGTGCCTACCCAGGTCCAGTGGTGTCCGCTTCACTATGGTGAGAGGCAAGAACGCTGTTGCTCTCTGTGCGGAGATCGCCTCCCTCCTACAGAAGGATGTGATAGAGCCTGTTCCTCCAGCCGAGATGAAGAAGGGGTGTTACAGCCCCTACTACATTGCACCCAAAAAAAAAAGCCGGCTAGTTGCGGCCAATCAAGATGCTGACGCAGAGATGCATCTTAGTGAGTGCCCGGCGTCAAGGTTGGTTTGTGGCGGTAGACCTGAAGGATGCGTACTTCCATACCAGTACAATGTCCTCCCCCTCTGTTTGTCCGTCACCTCGCGCCTTCACTATCCGCTCTTGTACTCTCTGACCAAGGCTCCCCTCGGCACAGATGCCCTGGTGCACAGCTGGCCCCTGGGGCTATGCAAGTGTGCATTTTCCCCCAGTAAGCCTACTTGCACAGACGTTGTGCAATGTCAGGGAGGACAAGGAGCAGATCCTTCTAGTGGCCCCTTAATAGCCCCCCGGACTTGTTTCTCAGACCTCACGCTCCTCGCGACAGCCCAACCTGGCGAATTCCCCTGAGGAAGGACCTTCTTTCTCAGGGACGGGGCACCATCTGGCGACCGGACCTCTGGAATCTCCATATCTGGCCTTTGGAATGGACGCGGAAGACTTAAGTGGCCTACCACCCACGGTGGAAGACATGGTCACTCAGGCCAGGGCCCCCTTAACGAGGTGCCTGTTTACCAGAAGTGGCGCCTGTTCTCTAAGTGGTGTTCTTCCCGATGCGAAGACTCCCAGAGGTGTGTAGTCAGATCAGTGCTTTCCTTTCTGCAGGAGAGGTTGGAGGGACAACTAACAAGTGCACCACATGTGCTGGTTGTCTCCTTAGGTAACCCTGTGTGATGTATACTCTGCAAAATGTTTTCCCCGCTGGTAAAAGCATCTTCCTTGGGCAGAGGGCCCTCTGTCCTATGTCACCGTGTTTGTAGTAACTCCTCCCCTCCTTGGGTAGGACCTACCCCTGTGCCGATCTGTACAATGTGCTTCCGCTCTGACCCAGTAAGACCATGTGTTGTGGTTACTAATGTGACCTCTGTTCCCTGTTGGAGGGAACAAGACGTTATGTCACTCTTGCCACAACACTGAACCAACCGCTGAAATGGCCAGGTCTTTGGCTTTGCTCCTCAGTGCGAAACCTGAGTGTGTGTTTGCAAGCGGCACTCCTTTTATACCCATATGTCCGGGGGAGTGGCATGCAAATTCTGCACAACAATACTTATTGGCCTTTTCTCAAAGATCAGAGATGTCTGGGCTTCCAAGGGTGACTCCTAGTGTCAACTCATCGACACAACGTCTTTTTCCCTCCTTCAGGGAATGGAGGTTACATCAGTAACCATGACGTTTTCTTCTGCAATTAATCCAGGATGAACTTCAAAGACATAAGTCATTAATCTTACAGTTAAAAACTAAATCTTTGTTTAAACATTGGCCCTTAACTCTTACATATTTTACTAATTTTAATCAATGACTTGCACAGCACATAAAAAAACTAATTTTCTTTTTATACCCAATTTACAATCATATTTAATCAAACTACACAATGATCACTCCAAGACTTCATAGATATTGTAGTTTCATTTTCTGTTAATGCATGATTTTCTGTAAAGCTGCTTTAAAATGATGATTGTTGTGAAAAGCACTATATGAATAAAAATGACTTGACTTGACTTTAGAGCAGAATACTGCCATTTTTTAAGAGAACTTTATTAACCATTCTTTAATTTTGTTCTAACAAGTAACCTTTTGGAAAGGAGGCTGAGAGAATGTGGGAGAAAGAACAGAGGGTGCTTGACATCAACAGATTTATGAAGAAAGATTCACACTCACAAGACATTGAGGAAAGTGGTACCATTTGTCAGATGAAAGGTTTTTCTTATCTCGTTCCTCACTGCAGGTATGATCTATGCTTTGGAGATGTGGAATAGATGTGAGTTGGGTGCAGGGGATTCCCGCCTCATTTTATGAAGGTGATAAAAAAAAATAAGTAAAAGAGGACTGGCTGGGTATATCACTAAATTTTTTATTTAAATTTTGAATTATGCCAGTCATTTTAGCAAATGGGTCAGACAGTTTAATCCAATGTGAGATATGTTGTCTTCCTTTTTTTTAGTATTAAGACAATACATCAATATTAGTATTAAGAATTTTTGTGAGCTGTTTTGCAAGGGCTTGACGTGTGAAGTTATGGTGCTAAAAGCACGTGTCGGCAGTTACAGCTAACAGGAAGGTATCGGATATGATCGTCTAAAATTCCAATCGGTTTATTTGCAAAATAGCTTTCAGGGGGGGTCCCCGGTTCTTTCCAGAGGTTCTTTCCTTCTACAATTCCCCTCCTTTAATTCGCACTGTTTTTAGCAACTGACAAATCGTTAAATTGCTGTTTGATTTCACGCTAACTAATGTTAAAACATTAATAACTAGATTTTTATACTTAAGTGCAATAAGTAATCCAAAAGTAATCAGATTAGATTACCAAAAATATATCTAAAAGATTGTATTATTGATTTTAATTTTAGTTTTTAGCAATTTGTATTTAGCACTGATTGTGCTGTATGTAAAGACTATGTACCACTCTTTAAATGCTGTGCAACCTTTAAGTAGAAGGTAAATATATGTGGCATAAATTCAAAATGTTGAAATGGGTCCTTTTTATAAAAAAAAAAGAAATACAAATTAGAAATTTGGTCAATTTTATTTTTGACTTTTGTGTTTTCTATTGTTTTTGATCAAACAAAGTCTGAGCTTTTAATTTATGTCAGTGTTATGATAAAATTAAAACTATAAATGTTTTTTGTTTCTGATTTATTTTTTTAATGCAGTGTGTCACTTGCTTCAGCTGCATGAGCTCTGCATACTTTGTCTCTCCAATCAGCACTCCTATATCTGCATAAATCTCAAAATGTGATTCTAGGTCAATGCGACTCAAAATGATGGAGCACGTCACACATATATGGAAGTAGATCTTTACCATCACCAAAATCAAATGTTGATATATTTCCTAACAACTTTAATGGCATTGTGTCGGCGGGGGGTTGGTCCAGTGTTCATCCAGAGAAGAAAGCGGTAAGGAGAGAGAAAGCGGTAAGGGTTAGGGTTGCACCGGTTTCACGGTATACCATGGTGTGAAAATTGACGGTTATCATACCATGTACATTTGCTTATCTACGGTATTGAGAAAAAAATGCAACCGGATGGAGAATCTCACATGCGCTTGCACATCTCCTTTCCTCCTTGTCTGCCTGTCAGACTCATCAACTTGCGTCACACACACACACACAAATGCAGTGGAGAAAATGTCAGAGAGAAGCGAGGCAAAGGGGTCTGACATGATTGGGTCACGGACACCAAGGAAAGAGCAATGCCATGGTTCTCCCATTGAACATATTTTGGTGGCCGCCCAAGTAATGACTATTTAGGACTGCCGAGGCTGATTTAATGATAATTTTGCAAACAGCTAAAGCAGACATGGGCAATTGGATCAGGCCCTCCACATGGTTTAATGTAGCCCGCGGCTCATTTATCGTAAAAGCCAAATGCTCATGGTTGCCAGATAAGAGACGCAACGCCCCCAGTTTGAGATTTATACTTGCGCAAATTGGAAATATTCCACCTAATGTTACACTTATTTTGTGCATAATCTGGCAACCATGCATGCGAGTGCACTATTTCTATCTGTCTTTCCCCTTTGAACAATCTTAACGATCTGCAGTGCAATATTCTGCTCAAGGAAAAGTGTTATACAGCTACTCTGTGTCCATTCTTGAGGCTGCTTGTAATGTTTGGTGCTACTAATTTTGCAGTTAAACCTTCTCAGTGATTAAATTAAATATAAAAGTAGATCTTGACATCATTGACACACGGAGGAGTAATCATTGACATGTGAGCAAAAGCAAGCCAGATACAAATATGTATACGTATTTATTATTTGTTCTATTTAGAAATGTTGAAGTCCCTTTGCGCCTGTATGTTAATCTAACTCTTGCACTATTAATTTATCATAGTCATGCAGCCTGTGATATTCAGTTGTGTGCTGAAAGTCAAACGTTGACATCAACAACAAAATAATGTCACTTGATGCATGTCCTTGTACTGGAAAACCATTAACAAAACTATGCAACATAAAAGGAAATGCAATCCAAGATACATTAAATACAGGTTGTTTAATCTATGGCAGGTCGCCACTTGATGTCCAATGTAAAATCTGCATCCTGAAGCAAAAACAGTTGAGAACCAGTGAGATAAAGGTACAGACAGGATATAATGTCGTGCATCTACAGTATATGTTAACTGTTAATAATCATAGGATATTACTTCAAAAGCTCACACAGCTGATGTTATTTTTCAGTAAGTAGTTAATTTAAAGTTAAATATAAAGTTATATAACATGTTATAGTTACATGCTATTTTTTATCATGTTTAGAGTTCGATTTATTGTTATAATTCTGTTAGACTTTTTATTTTTCTATTTATTTTATTTTCAAAAGGGAGAATTTTTTTTACACATACTTCAATAAAATAAATGGTTTCAAGTGTCAATTATAATAAAGTGTTTGCTCAAAAATAAATAAATAAATAAAATATTTCCCTTCTGTTTTTACTGATAATAGTAATTGTGTAATACCATGATTCCGTTATTTTCCGAGACGGTTATCCTACCGTGAAAATCAAGATTCTGATGGAGGGAACGAGACGTTGTGTCAAAGAAGTGACACTAGGGGTCTCTCATGAGCGCTGAATATGTCTCTGGTCTATGAAAAAAGGTCAATGAGAAGTTGACAGACAGTATTTGCATACCCCGCCCCGGACATACGGGTATAAAGTCGGGGAAATACGTCGAGTTCATTCAGGATTTTTCTGAGGAGCCAGAAATGGTCTGGCCACAACAGTGGCTCGGCTCAGCGACGTGGCCGGGAGGACACAACATCTCGTTCCCTCCATCAGGTACGTGTACTGCTGACACAGGAGCGGGCAGGAAATTTGACATGCACAAGCGACCAACTGCGTCAGACTGCACGTGCAACCTTTGAGTAACACATTAAGATGTTGCTTACTCAAAATAACTACTTCAGAAAAAGTCAACCATTTCCTGTTCATTTCATACACATTTGGCATTTTATTACATCTCAATTATTCTATAAACAAACTAATCTCTATTATGATTGTATGAGTCAATGTAGGCCACTTTGAACATTTTTCATAACAGAAGTATTCACACCACTTTTATTCAGGCCTTTAGGCCAAATGCTATCCTTTCACCTATTGGAATTTATATATTTTTTTTTTATTTAATGACCTTAAACAAACCTGAAAATGAGATATTCAGGGATTTTTATTAGCTACATAAATTTGTAACATTTAAAAAAATAATAAAAATGTGATCAAATTGCCTCAAAATCAACCTATAGTCACCACACGCAAAGATCTCATGGAAGAGGAAAATATGCCAATGTATAGTGACAAACAGGTGTTTAGGAAAGTACTGTGGTCATTTTTGTTGCTATTTTTTGGGAGGAAATAAAATCAATGGAGCCTTTTACCCCGTGGAGCCATTAGCCCCGTTGTACCCTATCGCCCAGTCTTCTTGACTGGTTATAATAATGCTGATTTTGTGGGAGTAAAGCTTGTGCAGTTATGGACTGTTGAGTGAATCGCATGAAGTCTGTTGGCTCTGTGCTCAACACAATGTGGTTGCTTTGCACTTCATGTACTTGACTTTATTGATTTTTCCTTATGCTGGCAAAAAGAGCAGTAATTATGAACCTGCAACAGCTCATTGATTTGACTCGCCATTGGAGATTTCATACTGACAAATCATTAGCTCCTTTTTTCATGGTTCCACCAGTTAGCCAGAGTTTGTGTTTTTAATTTGCTTAACTAAACTCATATTTAAAATGAAGACAATAAGGGTAGGATTTGTTAGGGGAGACCATCTCCAGTAATTTGCCTTATGCTGCAAATAGTAAATAATGATATTTGCTTTTGAAATGAAATTACAGCAATAGAAAAGATGCAATGAGGAAAAACAAATGACAGCAAAATACGAGGCTGAACCTTTAATGCAAACAGATTTTTTCATTACAAAGAGGTGTCAGTGAGAGGGAAACACAAAGAGAGAGAAAGTTGCCACCACTTCAATGGAAACAAACATTGCTTTGGGCCTCTTTGTAAACAGTACACAGCTGCTATTTCGAGTGATGGGAGCTCCACCTTGTCACAACAATTCCTTAAAAGAGGAACAGTTTAATGTCAACAATATTTTCTCCAGATGCCTGTTCATGAAAACCCTGCAGATCCACCAGGGAAAAACTTCCTCTCACACAACCGAGTTGGTGCAGAGTCCAGATTTTGCAAAGAGCGCATCATATTACATCAACTGTAGAAGATACGCTATAGCAGCACTCAACTACCCTTGGAATAAATCCATTTGCTTAATCGATAGCTAGATACATAGATATACTCAATATATCCTCGAGGGGAAGTGCAGTCAAAGCAAAGGCATTTCAGGAGTTTGATGGAGCATGGAGCACATATAGCATACAATTTGCTTTTGTTCTACATTTGCATTACATTTATGTTATTAAATGAGGCTTGCACTTTTATTTGAATCATAAAACCAACAATAAAGTGCACAATTCACTCACTGGCTGACAGTGGGATTTCTATTAGGTGTAAAAATGCAATCAGGAAGATGGTCATTTTATTAAGAGGCCTCACCTTGATTCCAATTTACAGTGATCATAAATTATATCCTCTTGTATAACTCTCCTACTGACAGCTTCACACAGACACAAAATCCCAATTAAGGTTTCCATGAGTGGAGTGTCAGTCTCTAATTGGATTAGATTACAAACTTGATTGGGACCAATTAGCATGCCATGGCTTCACCTTTTGAAAAAGGAAAAAGTTATGTATCCTAATGGAGACATTTGCCAAGGTGTATATTAAGAGTTTTAATGCAGTTACTGAGTCAGATGGCCTGGCCCCAGGCTCTGCGAGTTAAGTAGTCTTATAAATAGGCTGGCTTTTAACACACGTGACAGGAACAGAACATGAATTTGGCGCTTGAGCATTTCCTTCAGCAATCAGGATTCTGTGGGGGAGCTGACACTTCACATTTAGATTGCATAGAAGTAAATCCTCACGTAACATATGTAACCTACAGTAAGCTTGACTAATGCTCACCTTAGCTCTGTCCTTGCTGATTTCAATGGAAAATCTCCATAAGAGTAATTCGCTTGAAGTATATGTAGTCTGCATTACACTAATTGTACAGAGATGATGAAGAGCCTGGTGCTTTACATGACTGATTTTCAGCCATTTTAATACCTTTTCTTATTTTCTCCATCTTAAATGAATGTCCATCATCGCCCACTAGAAATACAGTACCAAAGCAGAAATGGCATCTAAGCATGCAAATGTGCTCAGTATAGCAGAGGAAATTAAGTGAGAATGTAAGGTTAAGTATTTCTGTTTTCTCAGGCACCGTAATTTCCTTTCAACTATAAAGTTCAAATCACTGTCACAAAGCAAATTGAATGATGGGCTTTTTAAAGTGCCTTGGCAGCTCATATATAAACTATGCCATTAATTAATTACCTCATTCTGCTTGCCTTTTCTCCACTCTTTCACAAAGTATGAGGAGTGTTCATAAATTAAAACAGAGCAGCGGAGAAGTTTACCGAAAATCTCAGACATTTAATTGGACTTCATGTGTGTCTTTGTTTATGCCTCTCTCTACCAGTAAAATGACATGTGAAATTAAAGTGAAATTCTTTGATCAGTGATCAGATTTGAATATTTAAAAACCATCTGCAGAATCATGCTTTGATCTGCTGGCTGATTAATGAGGTTTGTTATAGAAAATTCACTAAATGACAGAAGTAACGCCTGCCCACTGTACTTGCAAGTTGTTTCACCAAGCAAGGGGAAAATAACAAATATTCTAAAGAAAAGTCTAAACTGTTTATTGGAATTATTTTTCTCTTTCTCCTCCTCTTTTTGGAGATTGAGACTTTTTTTGCAAATGCAATTTTCTTCTTCCAAATGGTATTATGTGGAGATACCATGTCAACACATTCCAAAAGCTGACATCCTAATCTTTTATTATTATTATTATTATTATTATTATTATTATTTGGCTCTATATGGCAAAAGAGAATATGGCTCTGATTAGGAATCATAGAACACTGACATGGTTAATAACAATGAAAACTTTTACACTATAAAATGTTGTAATGAGTATAAACATTAAAATTAATGGTATATTATCATAAAATGAAAACATTTAAATGTGCAGAGGCTACATGGTGCATTCTTTTAAATGTCTCAATTTGTGTTCTGCAGAAGAACGAAGGTCATACACATGCGGGATGGAATGAAGGTAAGTAAATGATTCATTTTTGGGTGAACTATTAACGTTAAGACATAAAACGTTAATGTTTTCAACTTCCAGATTTTCACAAAATAAGTTAAATGGAAGAATACATAAATTCAAATTGGTTTATGTTGCTACAATATTTCAATATGAATTACAGATCAGCCAATATTGGATTTTTTGCTGACAATAAGGGGTTAACTGATTATATACAAAAAAATAAAAATAAATCAATCTTTCTTTCCTGTGATTGGTCAGCCCAGAAATGGGAAATACAAGAATCCAAATTGAATGAAATTCCATATGAAGTTGATTGTGTCAAAATATTCATCAGCTTCATTCATTATAATGGGAGTGATCTATAGTCACTTTTAGAGCTCTACCTATGTTAATTAGTTTTGTTCACATACCAGAGTTAAGATGTGTGCTACTGTGTTAAGTTCAGGACATATCCAGCCGCCTCGATTCACTGCAGCGGTTCATCAGCGGATGATGTAAACATTATCAAACAAATGAGCAGTAATTCAACAGTAGATCATCAGAGACCACTTATCATAAATGTCCGATACTAATGCAACAGTGCTGCATCTTTACTTTGAAGCACACAGTGCATGCAGACTATGTATTCATAACCTTTTGCAGTTTAATAATCACATTAGGCCATTTTTCAATTCCTGACTTTCCGTCCCCAAATTTAAAGTTGAAGTATGTAATTTCTGCTACACTAGCGCCATCAAAAGGAATTGCAAAAATAAACTATATTTCAAAATACTCTTTGTTCTGAATACTCCCCCATCTGCAGTTGGTCAAACAAAGAGATAGTCTCACCCCCATCTCATGCCATTGGTTGAGCAACATTGTTGAGTCGGGTCTAAGTGGGTCCCTCTAAACAAACACAGGAATTTTCAAAGCACCAGAGAGACAGTTTTTGGTGAAAATTAACCCATTAATGGCTTACTTATAGTTGTCTCTGCATATTAAGCTGGAAAACTGAATTTAAAATATTTTAAGACTTTTAAAGGACCCATGGGAACAATGTTACATGTGTTTAATTTAACACTTGCCTATCATGGAGGTATATTATTGTGTCTCCTGACAATCTATCCGACACTCTACAAGGTGACCCATCCCTCCCCACTATCACACAAATGTCTGTCACCAGCCAAATAAGGCAAGTGCAGTTAAATACTCTGTAGAGAGTTAATCCATTGTTAACCAGGCATGGAAAGTAGGGAAACTACTCTTCATAATGTGTGTGTGTTTCCTCCCTAAAACGGTATATCTTCTTAAACCTGTGAAGGAGAAGGTTTAAATTGATCAGCATTAAGCTGAAAGTGTCTTTGTTGTAAGGGCTGGACCATGCTGTGTTCACAGAATTCAAAATTAGCTTGGATTGTTGAGTGCACCAGCACACTAAAGGCTTACATAAATGAGGAATTATTGGCTGTAATTGAACACAAAGCAGTCACTGTACCTGTACCTGTAGCTTTTCTCTTTAGGGTGATTAAATCATGTTGTATTGTACAGCAGCCTGAAAGAAGCATTTTTCATATGTGGTTCTAGTTCAATATTTACATTAAGTGATATTTACTCAAAGCAAGTTCAAACATCCCCACGTTTACATTCATTTGCATGAAAATAAAGAGGGATACCTGTGTCCAGTTGATAAAGTAATGCTTAAGCAGGTTTGCTCCACAATAATGTACTCGGCCTGTAAAATGCTTATTAAATTAGAGGAGCCCTCATTTTTACAATACAATGCTATCATCATCTAATACAAATTCAAAAGATAGACGGCTCCGAAAACAAATATAAGACATAGTTTGCAGGTGTTTTCTTGTGACATGAATGTTTCATTAAGTGCTAAATGTAGAAAAGCCATTCCAGATTCTTTTATAGCTGCAGGCAGCAACAAACCAAAACTGAATCCTAATGAGTGCTCAATTACAGTAGGGAATTTGCTGCAGTCTGACTATAATGTCATGTTTAAGGATGAAATTAGAGGAGTGTTGCCAGAAGAGTCATCTTGAAAAATAAAAGATTTACAGTGGATGATCCTTAAATGTTTGTACAGTACAAGAACAGGGAGTGGACTACCACTAACTACAGTAATCCATACTTACATAAAAAATAAGCATTTGATACTTGTACTTATTACAAAACTTCTGATTCACATTTGCTGGTATCGAGATAGGGTTAGGTTCATGGTTAGTTGTAGGGGTAAAGTCTACAATGTAACTGAAGATGTAATTACATGCAGGAACTTGAAATGTAGGTACCATGTAAATATAGCAGCACATATGATTACAAAATGCATTGTAAAAAATGTGTAATCTTTTAATGTAACTCCTTAAAGACACCAAATACAATGCATTACAAAATGCATTGTAACAAATGTGTAATCTTTTAACGTAACTCCTTAAAGACACCAAATACAAGGTGGTTCAAAACATTCTTCATCAAATCATACCACACAGTTCCCATTTATTACAAATTTCCACCATTATCATGATCATGGTGATGAGCAACCATAAAGTCAGTCTGAGAGGTTGGAGAAGTGTGAAATTTCCATTTTAGCACCAGCCTGGGCAGGTTGAGAATAGAGGGTGAGTAACTCAGGTTGTTGCAGGTCATTGATGACGAATCTCCTGTAAGATGTTGTCTGCCTCTGACAGGTGATATAGTGGGTCATGAATTGCCTGTCTTAACATTTCAAGCACTGCACTGACCGATGTTCCAGATGCTGTTGAGGAAGCACTATGAGGAAGAGCCACCTGCTCATGAGCAAGGTGATCAATGAACAGGGAGCTTTCAGTCGGCTCCATACGAGACTTTTATTGATGTTTCAGGACTGAGGCCTGAATCAATGGCAGCTGTTTGAGTCTGACTGAGCTAACTCTGCTAAACGTCAACGCTGAAGGTGAAATTAATTGATTGCAGGGATGACAAATATTGGAGATGGGAGTCAATCTCTGTTTATTTATGCACTGTTGAGTAATGAAAGCAGAAGGAGGGGTGTGTCTGGGACAAGAGGAGCTCAAGGTCTCTCTTTCACTAACTTATCACCATGTCTTTGGTTCCGCTGTGGTAGTTTGATTCAATTAATGCCTTTGAAAGAGGTTGAATGGCACGAAGTTTATATGTGCTTGCACCACTGAGAATATGCCCATGATGGCATAGGCTCCTATTAAAACAAAGACAGATGGCGATGACAATGCATTCACCTCTGTCAGAGCTGTATTATGAGCAGAATGATAGTAATTAGTGTGTTGCAAGGAGCAAAAAAAATATGTTCTGCTGGAGTGGAATGATGAATCTTTCTTTCCAACATTTCAGAGAGATGCTACATTTAGAAAGAAGCTCATTTCAGATAGTCAAGGTGTTTGAAGAACCAGGGTTATTATATTTATTTTGTAATTTATAATAAATTTGAAATTTTGTATTGTTTATTATTTTTGAAATTTTTTTTTAGTTTTAGTTTATTTTCTTTTAATGTTTCAGTTTAGTTTTTTTTTTTTTTTTGCTTTTTTGATTTGGTTAAAAAATTTTAGGGCTTTAATATTTTCAGTTTTAAAGGTGGGCCAAAATATTACTGATTATTCTTTGACTTCAAATATATATTAATACAATTGTTAAAATGCATAATTCTGATTTCTGAAAGTGTGAATGAACTGTTTGAATCCACCACTTTTATGTTATTAAGGAAAAAATTTTGGGTGAAAATTTGGCCCACCCAAAAGTAATTTTCTCGCTACGCCCTTGGTGATCTCATTTGACTTGCATGCGAAAATATTTAAAACACAGCAATGAACAGGATATGATGTCATGTTAAATTTAAGGTAATTTAACTCTAGTCATACATTGGACGTGGCCCATTTAAGAATGGAGTTTTGCGACACCTGCTTTCCGGCACGGCATGTGTGCCGGTTAGAAATGTGAGAACATGTATTGCGCAAGAGAGCTCGCAGTTTTTTTCATTGGTTCATAATTCTTTGGGTAAATAAAAAATTTCACACACAATGTTGTTAAATTGCATTAAATATCTGTTCACAAGAGTCATATGTTTAAACTGAGTGTTTGTTATGGATAATTTTTTAAGGATGCGTATGGATTACATGTGTGGAGTTTGACCACATTTTGCATACGTGTTAGGACTGGGTATGTAAATTTAGTATTTAGTCTAATTTATTCCAAAGTGCTTTCCAGTTTAGTGAATAAGTGTAATACGTGTTATATGTGAAAACATGTGCAATGAGAATTCTAGTGTTTTAAAGTGTCACACATGTCCTTAAAGCTTGCTTAAAAATGCATAAAATGCTTTGAGTGATTTAGCAAGTATTTAATTGCATAAAATCCTGTGAATAATGTAAACATGTATTAAGTATGTGATGAGGCATGTGGGTAGGCTAATGCCCTGTTTGTGTATTCATTATATATATATATATATATATATATATATATATATATATATATATATATATATATATATATATATATCACACACAATATGGCCCCATTGACCACTTTTTTTATACAGAAAACAGTCATCAGTATAAAACCCAAAAATATATTTTTGTATCCTTGTTGTTTCTTTGCAATCAACCGGCTACATATAAATACAAATAGCAAATAATTTATATTTAAAACCGTCTACTCACTTTTCTGCAACAATAATAAAAATAAAAAACCTGCAGCTTTAAAATATGTTTTCTTTGTTTGAAGCCAAGAGGTCAGTGATGTCTCTATCTATATTTATCACGTCTTCTCGTCATGCAAATGTGAGCGAAACACAACATTTCATTGCACGAGCTGGTCTCCAGGTTTAGAATAGGAGTGAATGGAGCACAAAGTGTAGTGTGACTGTGGCTTCAGTGTTACTTTGTTACTGCTATCTACCCTAAAAAAAGTTTTGATTGTTTTATAACATCCTAAATGGTTTATATATATATATATATATATATATATATATCACAAGAGTATCTCACAAAAGTGAGTACACCCCTCACATTTTTCTAAATATTTGATTATATCTTTTCATGTGACAACACTGAACAAATGACACTTTGCTACAATGTAAAGAAGTGAGTGTACAGCTTGTATAACAGTGTAAATTTGCTGTCCCCTCAAAATAACTCAACACACAGCAATTAATGTCTAAACCTCTGGCAACAAATGTGAGAACACCCCTAAGTGAAAATGTCCAAATTGGGCCAAAAGTGCCAATATTTTGTGTGGCCACCATTATTTTCCAGCACTGATTTAATACTCTTGGGCATGGAGTTTACCAGGTTTCCACTGGAGTCCTCTTCCATTCCTCCTTGATGATATCACAGAGCTGGTGGATGTTAGAGACCTTGTGCTTCTCCACCTTCCATTTGAGGATGCCCCATAGATGCTCAATAGGGTTTAGGTCTGGAGACATGCTTGCCGGTCCATCACCTTCACCCTCAGCTTCTTTAGCAAGGCATTGGTGTGTTTGGGGTCGTTATCATGGTGGAATACTGCCCTGCGTCCCAGTCTCCGAAGGGAGGGGATCATGCTCTACTTCAGTATGTCACAGTGCATGTTGACATTCATGGTTCCCTCAATTAACTGTAGCTCCCCAGTGCCGGCAGCACTCATGCAGCCCCAGACCATGACACTCCCACCACCATGCTTGACCGTAGGCAAGACACACTTGTTTTTGTACTCCTCACCTGGTTGCCGCCACACACGCTTGACACCATCTGAACCAAATAAGTTTATCTTGGTCTCATCAGACCACAGGACATGGTTCCAGTGATCTGCTTGTCTGCTTGTCTGCTTGTCTTCAGAAAACTGTTTGCAGGCTTTCTTGTGCATCATCTTTAGAAGAGGCTTCCTTCTGGGACAGTCATGCAGACCAATTTGATGCAGTGTGCAGTGTATGATCTGAGCACTAACATGCTGACCTCCCCATCCCTTCAACCTCTGCGGCAATGCTGGCAGCACTCATATGTCTATTTCCCAAAGACAACCTCTGGATATGATGCTGAGCACGTGAGCTCAACTTATTTGGTCGACCATGGCGAGGCCTGTTCTTAGTGGAACCTGTCCTGTTAAACCGCTGTATGGTGTTGGCCACCGTGCTGCAGCTCAGTGTCAGGGTCTTGGAAATCTTCTTATAGCCTAGGCCATCTTTATGTAGATCCTCAGAGAGTTCTTTACCATGATGTGCAATGTTGAACTTCCAGTGTCCAGTTTGAGGGAGTGTGGGAGCGATGACACCAAATTTAACACACCTGCTCCCCATTCATACCTGAGACCTTGTAACACTAACGAGTTACATGACACCAGGGAGGGAAAATGGCTAATTGGGCCCAATTTGGACATTTTCACTTAGGGGTGTATTCACTTTTTGTTTGAGGCTACTTGTCATGGTTAATACAATATCACTACAGTAAATCCATGGTAAGTTTAATATCTAAAGGTGGCGAGGCATTCCAGCACCGACTGTGCACGCTCGTTGGTGAGACGTGCTGACATTGAGATTGAGTCTATCTCCATCCCAAGAAAAGAGATGCTCTGAACCAGGGTGAGCTTGCTCTTTACCCAGTTGACCTGAAGCCCCAAACAGCTGAGGTGCCTGAGCACCTGGTCTCTGTGAATGCATAGTAACTCTCGGGAGTTTGTGCAAATCTTGGTTGAAAACTCACAAGTCCAAGATCGGTCGTAAGTCGCCACCTTTCTTGGGTACGATGAAGTAAGGGCTGTAGAAACCCTTCTTCATCTCATTTGGAGGGACAGGCTCTATCGTGTCTTTGAGTAAGAGAGTAGCGATTTCCGCATGCAGGGATTTGGCATGCTCACCATGTACTGCGGAAAAGCGGACGCCCGCGAAGGGGGGTGAAGGCCTGGCAAACTGAATTGTGTAACAGTCGGATGGTCCGGGCCAGCCAGCGAGATGGGTTGGGAGGTGAAAGCCACGCATCCAAACTCCGTGCTAGGGGCACCAAGGGGACGATTATTTTTGATGCACCCGGCGTTGCTTCGCAGCGGGGCGGAGCAGGTAATAAGGTGTCGGGAGGCGAAGACGCGTCCCAAGGCTCTGGTGCTGAGAAAAGACTCGAAGCAGTTACCTTGCTCCGCACACCCAGCAGGGGGCGGGTTAGTGAATGAGGAGGAGGTCCAGTGAAGGCGTCCTCTAGACTCATCAGGACCGGCCAGCCTGGGAACAGTCGTGGGGCTGAAGGTGGGGAGTCCGTGTCCAGCATGCTGGGACTGTTGAGATCTGGCAGCAGAGTGCCGTGAGAACAGCATTTGCGGGCCAGGTGACCCAGAGACAAAGGAAATAGCTCTTTTACTGATAATGTGGGCAAATTAAATAAATTCAACAAAAGATTTTCCTCCCGGCCCTCCACCAGGGGACGGAGTGGTCTACTTACCAGCTCCAGAGAAAACGTCTTGGTCCTTGGGTCGAACATCTCAGGAGCACCTGGGAGCCTTGTGGGTCCTCAAGGGGGTCCGTGAGACAGGGGGTCGTCTGCTTCCTGCGGTGTGCTCGATGCTGGGGCTGAGAGCTGGGCCCGGGTTGAGGCAGAGCAGGGTGTTTCATTGCCGCATGTGGATGTCATCGGCGGGCAGATGGGGCATTGCCCATGGCGGAAGGCTTGTGGCAGGGCAGGATGTGCGAGATGGCCTCCTTGTGCTTCTTCACCGCGGAGAACTGCTGGGCAAAGTCCTCGACGGTGTCGCCGAAGAGGCCGAACTGGGAGACGGGGCGTTGAGAAAGTGAGCTTTGTCTGCCTCACGCATCTTGACCAAGTTCAGCCACAGATGATGTTCCTGGACCACGAGCATGGTCATCGCCTGCCCGAGTGACTGCACTGTGATCTTCATGGCTCTGAGGGCGAGGTCGATCGCTGAGCGCAGTTCATGCAACACATCGGGATCAGGGCTACCCCCGTGGAGATCTTAAATCGCTTTGGCCTGGTGGACTTGCAGGAGGGCCATGGCATGCGGGGTGGAAGCGGCATATTCGGCATCACTCTAGGCTTTGGCGGTGAATGACGATATTGTCCTACAGCCCTTAGAGGGGAGTACAGGGCAACCCCACCAGGTGGTAGGGTTTCCGGGGCATAGGTGGAGCACAACAGGACTTTCCACCTGGGGAATCACTGTATATCCATTGTCCGCTCCGCCGTTGAGGGTAGTAAGAGTGTATGAGCGAGTGGCTTTGTGACGAGTAGAGAGGGGTGCTCTCTGCGAAGACATCAGCTCATCACGCACCTCCGGGAAAAACGTGACTGTGGGGTGGGGTGGGGGGTTGAGGCTGTGAGCAGAGCGCAGACCCCAGGAACCAGTCATCCAACCACGATGGCTGTGGGGAGGATGGAGGATTCCAGTCCAGCCCCACGCTGGTGGCAGCCTGGGAAACCATGTCAGTCATTTGCGCATCAGCCTCAGCCTGGGTGTGCTGGCCCGAAGGCGGCAGCCCACGGGAGTCATCAGCGTCAGTCGCTGCGCTCTCCGATGCAGCTGTGAGCTCATCCTCCTTGAGCTCTAGAGGATAGGCAGGCTGGCCGTGAGGCCTCCAGCACATCGTCTCCAGCGCCAGTAGCATCGTCCTCAATCCCGTGGGAAGAAGGAGCAATGCGGAGGGCGGCTGGAGTGGCATGCTTTCTGTTGAAAGCGAGCCGCGACCGCAACATTGCCACGGTCATGCCCTCGCATTGAGAGCATGAACCATCCACAAACGCTGCCTCGGTGTGATCGCTGCCCAGACACACAAGACAACGCCTGTGGCCGTTTGAAGCGGAGAGCACTCTACCGCATCCAGGAACTACACCGGGGCGGAATGGCATCTTTATTATGACACGTCCTGAAAAGGACGTTCAACGCCACTGTGTAAAAGCTCTTTTAGAGGAAAATACTCTTTTATAGAGAAAATCACTCTTTTAAATAAACTCTTTTAAGCTTTCTGCGCTGTCGAAGCGCCAAGGGGCAAGCAGCACTGCAGTGCAGAGAAGGAGAAAAGCCACTGAAATGCGCTTTAGATCAAACAGCAGGCAGAGCGTCAGAGGAACAGATGCAGGAACAGGTGTGTGACTCACAGCTGACTGCATACATGACCGTCGGCTCTGAAGAAAATTTCTGAATGAACTCGATGTATTTCACTGCTTTTACACCCATATGTCCGGGGATGGGGTATGCAAATGCTGTCTGCCAACTTCTCATTGGCCTTTTTTCATAGATCAGAGGCATATTCGGCTATCAAGGGAGACCCCTAGCGACAGATGGGGAACCATGGTTTTGCTACAGCATTACTGTATTATCCAAATTGTAACTTGGTTACAATAATAGTAACCATATAATGGTTAATGTTTGGGTATTAAATGTTGCTTATACTTACACATTTTTAAAAGGTAAACAAAGCAGCCTAATATTTTTTTGCTTAGTCCTATAAATATATAAAAAATGTAAGTAATAATTTAAGTTAATAATTTAATCCAAAGAATTCGGAAATATTCAATTTATTAGAGGTATCGGTATTGGTATCGATATCGGCGATACTGGCCTAAAAGTACTTGGTATTGGATTGGAAAGAAAATAAGTGGTATCACCCATCCCTAGGAAGTGTAAATGTGAGGTCCTAAAAATTCTTTAGAAGTAGCCACCTGCTTTTACCCATAATGCTCTTCTTTTGCTTTACCCATAATGCTTTTTTCCTCCCCTCCCCATGTCTTGTTGATTCTGTCCCATAGGAAGACCAATCTTCTGACATGTCCCATCTAGTCATTGTGCCTCTTAAAGTATTTATCCTCTCCACTAATCGAAATGACTCTCTGTTAAATAAACCATGAAAAAAGCTTTCCCACTGACGGTGCACAGAGGCGTAAGGATGTAATGCTGGAACGTTAATCAACAGATTGGATATCTGCATGCAACTGACATTTTCTCTTCCTTTGTAAGTCTTGATGAGAGAACCAAAGACCAATAAAAGGATAACGCTCTTATTATTTGGTCAAAATCGGTCCACCAACTGAAGAAATCAGATGTTTGTTTGCTGTGGTTTATAGGAACTGAAAGTTGTGTTTGGCGAGAAGCACGAGAGAGAGAGTTGTCAACAGACATCAGTGAAAGTGACTGGTCTGTTCTATCAGCAATGTAGCAGAATGCTAAGTGGCCAACCAAAATGGGAGAGCAGAGAATGAAGGCAGTGTCTCAGCCTTTAGAGAGTGGGCATGGATAACAAGGGCAGGCAGCGGGTTCTTTTACTCTGGCTTGCCTGTTTTATGCGCCTGTGCAGACATGCTATTCCATATCATATCAAGCTAAAGATCACACAAGATCACAAGACAACAGGCCAGGCAGAAGCAGGGACATTACTGACTGTGATTATGCTTATTCGACTGTAAACATCCCACAATTTCACATTATAAACTATACACTGTATAATAGGCTTACTTTATTACAATCAATTATTTAAAGTAATAGTTTGCCCAAAAGTAAACATTCTATCATTATTTCCTTATCCTAATGTTGCTCCAAACCCATATGACTTTTCTTTTTCTGTAGAACTCAAAATGTTTATTACAATTAAATAAATAAATAAATAAAAGTCTTCACAGGATTTAAATGCCATGATGAAATTGAATAGTGACTCCAGTCTGTCCAGCTCAAAAGAGACATAATAAAACAAAAACTCCATAAACACACAGTAAAAAGGTCTTCTGAAGCAATAAAATCACGTTCTGCTTTGAACATATTTAAATAGTTGAAGTTGTTATGCACTCTAAATACAAATCATAATAACGCTCTCAAAAATACAGTCAAACCAGTGATTAGGCTGGACTCACATCCGGTGCAATCTGCATTCACACTGCTGTTTACCAGCAGAGAGGGACTAAAGCAGTTGTCATAATGAATCAGCATAACAACAGCACAATATCTTTATTTCTATATATATTTTGTAACAAATTTAACCAAATCACAAAAAAAAAGATAATCATCAAATAAAAGTACAAAGCTGTTACCGTCAGAGCTAACTGTTTTGATGCAACAATGTGGCAATGTTTTCTGATGTCAATTCAAAGAATATATAAACTATTCAGTCTACTAGAGCCTTCTCCAATTCCATCCGTCACTCATTCTCACCACTTCCGGGGCTGGGAAAGTGGAAGTCCTAGGTTTTTAGAACCTTCTATGCTTCTATGACAAACTCAGAATACCATGCTTCATTGCAATGTAAACAATATGGCGACATGCATACCCAGCTATCGCGTTCGCGATTGCATCTTTATATTGCAATCATTATGAACATCTAAAAAACCCATTGTATGTTTTATATGTATAATTTGACTCAATTGCTGGGCTTCCATCCAAAATGTTTAACATTTTTTAAGCTCATTTCTAAACATTTGACTTAAGAAAATAAAAATTGTTGCATGTTTCCATCCACTATGCAATGCACATTATCATGATGGAGCTGCCTCGTCATGATGGAGCAGCTGAAATACCAAGCTATCACAATTACCTCTCCCTGGTTTGGGGACAGTTTTAGTTGCAAGATTGGAGCAATATCTAATTTTATAGCCTAATAAAATATATCCACAAGACACCACAGAATAAGTGTAATATGTGATTTAATGGGGGCTGAAATTGCTGCGATGACCACACACTGCCAGTGTCCGCATACCTGGGAGCGCCCGCTCTCAAAAATGTTCTGGCAGATTGTGAGGACCCAATTTATCAACCAGCTGTGGGTTAAACACTACTGAATGACAAGCACTATTTTCAAATAATTTTGTGTCAAGGTCGGACCTTTCGGTGGACTAGTCACATCAAGCTATCACACACTCATAACACATGCAAGAATGGTCAAAACATGTCATCGTTTTGCGAATAAACCATTTCATCACCTTAATGCGCATTTTTACTAATGCAAAACTCTCGAAAATCCATCTCTTCCTAGCACATAAAATTTTATGCAATTTAAACATTTTATTCGCATATCAAGCGTTTCCATTCATGATTCCTTATGCGCAATTTCAAAATGTGCATAAAAATATTTGGATGGAAACCCACCTGCTGTAGTGGAACCGTAAGTACAGAGAAACCCATGTACAAATGGGTTAATAAATCAAATTCATTGTCTACGACAATAACAAATCCCATTGGTTCTCATTGCGTCTTGTGACCAAACATGTAACATGACGTCATGTTTAGGTGTTATGATAATACTAAAAATGGCTTGTCCTCTCTAGGCCTCGTCAGCATCTCGTAATAATTCGTATGAGATGGCAAAACCGTGAGATATACTAGGCATGTCCTAAAATGTATGACTTTTATTCCTGTACAGACAATTAATCATCAAACAGAATTTCAAATTTTAGATGTCCTTCTATCCAACACAAAAGATTTGGTTACTCATTCCTTAATACTTTTGGCCAAAAAATTAAAACGTGTAATACGCTTCCCTCGTATCGTTCTAAACCCTGATGCTTTCATTCTTCCATGGAACACAAAAGTTATTTTCCATTTAAAATCATGGTTAAGTTTAGGATTGGGATAAGGGGTTAGACTTCATGGTTAGGATTAGGTTTGGGTTAGGGGTTGAATTTAGGGAAAAAAAAAAAAAAATTATTATTGGAATGAAATGTGTATGTTGTTGTATGAGCCAACATAGTTATTCATTACAAGATCTGTTGATCTGTATATTTTCAGGTACTAGTATTTCCGAAAGTAAAGGCACACAAATGGCAGAGGAAGTAGTACAGAATGTACAGTGCTGACTTTTTGATTGAGGATATTACAACAATAAGCAAATGTGCCTTTTGTGATCATCATACACATGAGCACTATCCAGCTCTATTAAGCCCTTACACAAACTTGCAAATCATCAAAGGGTGAGGAGAAATGTCATTATCCCTGATCAATTCATTAATAAGAAATAAAATCTGCAAGTTTACCATAAACCTTGTTTCTTTGAAATGTAACAGTAAAATTCTTGCTGACGAGTCTTCAGTCTTATGATAAGACTGACAAGAGGTAATTATTTATGACTAGCCAACTGTGGCTCAGCATTGGTTAATGTAATTGGTCGTCATTTCACACTTAATGATGAAAAGCACGTTTAATTCATCCTCACAATGTATAGAGCAATGGAGGACGTCAGCTGTGATTTGAGCGTAGAGTTATGCGCCACACCATAAGAGAAACAACAGACCACAGCCACAAAAAAAGAACAGTCTCTCATGTGTAGACATATCCAAACTCAAAACTTCTCTCCAGGGAATGATGTCTATGCCTGTGGAGGACTCACAGATTCAACCAATGTATGCTCTTTTGACACGTCAAAGACACAATTACTAGATATGATGCCTGGACCTGCCTCCAGATGCACCATCTATCCAGATTTAAAAATAGTAAAAATAGTGAAAGTAGCTATTCGTCCATTGATTTCCTTTCTTTGTCTCCACGTGGCTTTGGTTCTGTATTATTTTATGAGCACATCAAATGGACACAGATCATGCCTCCTATCTGATCTGAACTGGCTGATTTAACATGATTGATAAATGGGAGTTGTCTTCAAAAGAACACAGCAGCAATAATAAGATTACACTTCAAGAACAACCTTCTGTCTTTATATTGCTTCTGCCTCCCCTGAGTTCACTAAAAGAAGTGTCTACATCAAGCAACTTTCCTCTTTGATTTATGTGTCATAATCACTACCAATGCAGAGTAGCATTCTCATTTTTTATAAAAGTAGCAGACATGTTTTACCTTCTCCAACCTCTTAGCAATGTTGATAAATTAAGGAGAGGATGAGCAAAATCACAAAAAGAGAGATGGGACGTTTTGATCATTTTTATGTCAACGTGCTCGTGGATAAAGACACATTTATGCTGCCAAGTGTCCCAGGCAATCCCAGCTACATTGCGTCCTCCTTTGCTACATTTTAAATCACTATTCCTTTATTCTTCTCTACCATAATAGCTCTGCTATAAAGAGCAGCAGAGGAGAGGAAATCAATAAAATCATGCATTTAATAAGGGGAGCAGGATTAAAAATGTTTCCTGAAAAGCCGTCAGCAGAAAATCGAGGTGAGATTTAAGTCTTTTGACAGGTACATTGGGGACTTTCTCTCCCATCCCTGCCAGAGTGGATGGGCGGGGGGCTGGGACTTGTTTATGGCAGGTTGGGATTTAGAAAGTTGGATATACACCGCCATTTCTCAAGGCCTCAAAAGCCCAGTAGCCTAATTAAACAGTAACAGGCGAGACAAGGGTATCTCTTGCACTCACCTCCTGGCTTTGCTCCCTCCAATTCAAGCAGTTTAATTTTTCTAGAAAGGGGGCAACCCTCTCGGAGCACTGGGCATGCTTCCAGCTCTGTACTGGGATGTAGCAATGGAGCAGAGCTGAGTATAGGAAAGAGGAGAAGGGTGGATAGGTTGGTCACATGAAAGGCCAGGTCAAACCCTCCACACCATAGCTGACAGCCAGAATAAGACCTTCCAGCTCCATGAGACTGAGGGACAGAAAGAGAGTGGGGGTGGTAATATTGTCAAGACAGAGGCATTGTGACTCACATTGTGATTCCAGTACAGTGTCTGTGTTGTGGTCTGCTGCCACAGTATTAGAAGGGCAGAGATCTTGTGTCCAAGGGCTCCCGTGAAATCTCTGTTAGAATGGCAAGGCCTGATGTTGTTGACCTAGCCATGGGGTGCATGTGTCACAGCCAAGGCCATCAAGGCAGTTCCCGTCATCGCATTTGCACTTCAAAAAACATTTGGCTAGCACAGCCTTGGAGCAAGGGAGTCTCAGAGGTGCTTGTGATAGTGGATTCACCAGCTTACAGGAAACCTCCTGAATTAAACAGAACGAATGGCAGCTGTTGGATGCATCCATCTTCATCTTAAAAAGACCCTGCACTTCTAATCTTCCTCATAATACCCATATATCCATTCAGTTACTGTCTCACAATAAAAAGGAATTTCATTACTGATCAAAGAATTACTTTAAATAAGATTCACATGGTATTGGTGCGAAGTGGGATTTTGGTCCCAAATTAAAACATAAAAAGCTCTAGCAGTACTGTAAACACCTTCATGTAGTCATTCTATGATTATGGAGTCATTCTATGACGCTTACTAGAACTAGATGACTATAGACGCTATTGATGCAGGATTTAATAATATATTTTAAAATCATATTTATTTGTATTACTGATTACTTGTGTCATATACAGTATGTAATTCTTTTACATAATACATAATTTATTCAATATATGCATGCCATGAATATTGTTTTTGTTAAAGCAATGATGAAAAGATGCTCTGCTGTTGGGGCAGGGTGGTTGGCGATGTATTTAATCGGATGATGCAATAATATTTTGAATAAAAATATTCTGAAAAAATGATCACCCATCCCTAGCACTAACCCCATATCAGTTCATAATTTTCATTTTTAAAATATCAACTTCTTGTCAGATTATCAAAGAATCCGTTAAATAGTTGAAAGTGCCTGTGATGTTGAAATTGTGCTCAAGGTATAGAAACGTCATGGTTACTGTTGTAACCTCCATTCCCTGATGGAGGGAACGAGATGTTGTGTCAATTGTAGTGACACAAGGGGTCTTTCTTGAGAGCCCCACGTACCTCTGAATTTGAGAAAAGACCAATGACAAATTGGCAGACAGAATTTGCATATCCCACCCCCGGACATACGGGTATAAAAGGAAGCAGACATGCGTCTGTCTGTCAGGTTTTTGCACTGAGGAGCCAAGAGTAAAGCTTGGCCGTTTACAGTGGTAGGTCTAGTGTCGTGGCAAGGGGGACACAACATCTCGTTCCCTCTATCAGGAAACGGAGGTTACAACAGTAACCATGACGTTCCCCCTCTGTCACTCACTCGATGTTGTGTTGATTGTAATGACAAGGGGTCCCGTTTAAAAACTGCATGCACTAAACCATGTTACGTGAGCTGCTGACACAGGTGCAAGCAAGCTGCTGTGTGTTAGAAGCAACTGTATCGGCTGCACGTAACCCTCCCCAATGCCCCAAAACAGTGTCATATACAGTTCTTAGTTTCCCAGCACCCCTGAGGGGGGAACAAGCAACATGACTATCATGGGAGCAAGCCGGCCAACCGCGGCATTTTCTCTCTCTGTTTCTCGTATAGAGCATAAAGCGGGGCTATCTTAACGCTATAAAACGCATTGGGGAAGGCGTTCTTTTCCGTTCCTATTCTTTCAGGGGAAAAGACTCTGCAGAGACCACATCCTGCCCAGGCTGGGGGGAGGTAACATGTGGCCAATAAGTCACATGGGTTGTCAAGCCACACGTGGAAGTAGCGTGGTGGTAGGTCCTACCTAGTAAGGGAGGAGCTCTACAAACACAGCAACTGGGACAGAGAGACTGCCCAAGGTTCCGCCAACAGGGAGACTGTACCGCAAAAAATACATCACAGGGGGCCCGAGAGGACCACTGAGAGATCCCAGGATGGGAACAGGCTTGGCCGGGGAGGATTCAGTCTCCGGGCGCCTCTAAGGAACCTGATAATCAGGTCATGCTTACCCAAGGACTTACCGTCCACTGCGTCATGGTGGGCTGAAATAACGGCTACATACACCTTCAAGGTGGAGGGGAACAGCCTCCCCTCCAACCTCTCTTGCAGGAATGAAAGCACTAACTGAACTACACATCTCTGTGGGTCTTCAGACCGGGAAGAACACCAATTTGCGAACAAGCGCCACTTTAGTGTGTAAAGCTGCCTAGTAAAGGGAGCTTGTTTGATCGTGTCTACAACCACCGGTGGTAGGTCAATCAGATCTTCCAAATCCTGTCCAAGGCCCAGACGTGGAGGTTCCAGAGGTCTGGGCATGGATGCCAGAGGATGCCCCGTCCCTGGGAAAGAAGGTCCTTCCTAAGGGGAATTTGCCAGGGAGGTGCTGTCGCGAGGAGTGTGAGATCTGAGAACCTAGTCCAAGTGGGCCAGTAAGGGGCCACTAAGGTGACTTGTTCCCTGTCCTCCCTGACCTTGCACAACACCAGTGCAAGAAGGCTCACTGGGGGAAATGCGTACTTGGGCAACCCCCGGGGCCAGCTGATTGCCAGCACTTCTGTCCCCAGAGGGGCCTCCATTAGGGAGTACCAGAGCGGGCAGTGGTAATTACCTTGGGATGCAAAGAGGTCTACCTGTGCCATGCGGAACTGGTCCCAAATCAGCTGGACCACCTGGGGGTGGAGCCTCCACTCTCCGCTGAGCGAGACCTGTCGTGACAGCGCGTCCACTGCTGTATTGAGGTTGCCCAGGATATGGGTGGTGAGCAGTGACCTGACTGCAAAGGAGGAGATGACAGGCGAGTTGTGTCATATGTCGAGAGTGCACGCCGCCTTGGCGATTTATGTACACTACCGTTGCGGTGCTGTCTGAATGGATCAAGACATGCTTGCCCTGAATCAGCAGGAGAAACCTCTGCAGGGCAAGTAATACAGCCAGCAACTTTAGGCTGTTGATGTGCCAATGCAGCGGGAGCCCTCTCCAGGAGCCAGCGGCTGCGCGCCCATTGCACACGGCGCACCAACTTAGTTGAGAGGCGTCTGTGGTGACCACGACCTGTCTGGACACCTGCTGTAGGGGGACTCCTGTCCGCAGGAAGGGGTGATTAACACACGGTTTATGCCATGGTGCCATGCTCATCTCGGGACTCGAGTCTGAAGCCAGTGCTGAAGTGGTCTCACATGCATCAACCCAAGTGGCACGAGGATGCCATATGCCCCAGGAGCCTCGGGAACTGTTTTAGAGGAACCACTGTGCCAGGCTCAAAGAGAGCGAGGCAATTTAGCACCAAGTGCGCACGCTCGTTCATGAGGCGTGCTGTCAATTAGACTGAGTCTAACTCTTAGACGGCACCTGGTCCCTGTGAGCAGATAGTAACTCTCCAGAGTGAGCTAGAATGAGGCAGTCGTCGAAGTAATTAAGTACGCGGATGCCCACTTCCCGTAGCGGGGCAAGGGCTGCCTCTGCGACCTTGGTGAAGATGCGAGAGGACAGGAACAGGCCGAAGGGGAGGACCTTGTACTGATAAGCTTGGCCATCGAACACAAACCGTAGGAAGAGTCGGTGCAGAGGCAAAATGGAGACGTGGAAGTACATGTGCTTCAGGTCTACCGCTTCAAAACAATCTTGATGCCGAACGCAGGTTACAATCTGTTGCTGTGTGAGCATTTTGAATGGGAGTTTGTGTAAAGCCTGGTTGAGAACTTCCAAGTCCAAGATTGGCCGCAACCCACTGCCTTTTTTGGGTACGATGAAGTGTAAGGGCTGTAGAAACCCTTCTTCATCTCGGCTGTAGGGACAGGCTCTATCGCATCCTTGAGTAGCAGAGTTGTAATCTCTGCACATAGTGTGCTGGCATTTTCGCAGTGCATTGAGGTGGAGCGAATACTGCTGAAATGAGGCTGGAGCCTGGCGAATTGAATCGTGTAGCCGAGTCGGATGGTCCTGGCCCACCAGCGTGATGGGTTGGGCAGCGAAAGCCATGCATCCAAGCTCCGTGCGAGGAGCACTAGGGGGACAATCGTTTTTCAGGTACCGGGTGGGGCTTCACAGTGGGGTGGAGCAGGTAAAAATTTGCACAACCGCTCGGCTCCGAAGAAAAAATCTGACTGACAGACGCATGTCCGCTTCCCTTTATACCTGAATGTCCGGGGGTGGGACATGCAAATTCTGTCTACCAATGTCTCATTGGCCTTTTCTCAAATACAGAGGTATGCGAGGCTCTCAAGAATGACCCCTTGTGTCACTACAATTGACACAACGTCGAGTGAGTGACAGAAGGGGAACCTTCTTTTGCCCTATTGCATATCAAGCACAAATGTATTGTAAATATTTTAGTAAAATTCAGGATTCCAAACCTTTCAAACTGTGTAGGTTAGGGTACAGTGTAGACCACATTAGCTACTCTCGATGTTCAAATCTTCCAAGAACATCTTAACGCCTTTAAATAAATGATGCAGAATTTTAGTGAGCCTTCAGTGACTTTTTTATTAAATAAATATAAATGCATTAGCAGGAGTGTGGAGGAAAGATGACCTCATAAATAAGCAGAGTAGTGTCACTAACATCCACATTTGTACCACATTTGTAGTGAATTGAGTGTAAGAAAAGTGAATTATAAATAAAATGCATTATTATAATTATTATTATTATTTGTTCTGGACTTGCTCTCCTCCTCATCTAGACTATTAATATTTTCTATAATGGATTTCTGACATTGCTAAATACTCCATGGTGGAATTAATCTTAAAATAGTTTACAAACCCATGTGTTTTACAGAACAGAATGAAAATATAGTTATCAGATGTATATGGATATGGAAAGACAAGCTAAGCTCCATTTTAAATAGATGGGCATATATATTCAGTCACACTCCAATCTGTCAGAGTTTGAGGAATCGGTGGTTGAGCTGTTCATGTCATCCAGCTAAATTAAGCTTGTAAATTGAGGTTTGACAACACTAAGTGATCGTAGCCTTGTCTGAAGCAGAGACAGATTTTAGAAATGAAACTCTTGAAACCTTTGCTCACAGTGACCTTGACTCAGGGTCAGCAGCAAAATCTTGGTGCGCCTCAATAAAATGTCCCCTATCAATTATTTAACCTGCCAATTGTTTCACCCGACAAGCATGTCCTCCCCAGAAAAGTAAATTATCAGCCGGCACAGTCACCGGGGAAAGCCTGTCTGGCTGTTGTCAGCTCAGACTGAGAGAGATTTGAGTTGTTTGCTGTTGGCTTGCTAAAGCTTTCTTTTCTCTCAGGTGTGATGAGTGTTTTTTTTTTTTTTTTTGCTCCTATCTGCTGGCTTTTGGGGACTTTTCTCAAGCAAAAACAATGCCCTGGGCACAGAAGGCCTCCTAGTGAGATGCCTAAAATAGTTAAGCTACAACATTCTAAAAACAAACAAACAAAAAAACAAGTATTAAAAACAAAAGGCTAATAAGTGGCAGACAAAGTTCACATTGAAATGATATGCAATTGTGGCACAAAAAAATCACTAATGACTCCATGATCACACGGTGTTCGATAAAGCACAGAGTGATAAAGGCATCTCCTTTGTGTAAATCTTTTTGAGTTTATTGTCCATTTCAGCTGCAACACGACATGCATCGGGCGTCAGAACATTCTGACATTTTCATTTCTGCAGCATAGTAGTCCTACCCACAGTAAAATCTCATTGGTCCAAAATCCTGCTCTACATAACTAGATTATATACATCAAATATGTTCTAATTGGTACTGAGCTGTGTTACAAAGCATATCGTTTTTAGTGTGGACAGACAAATTAGAGGCTGGTCAGACCAAAAGCATTCTTGCTATAAACAAAGCTAGACAAATTGAACAAATGCACAATAAATGGAACGGAATGCAGAAGTATTTATGCATCTAATTTTAAAAAGCTTTCTGAAAACTGCAGTGCATGTGACACTGAAAAACAATGAGATGCAGTGTGATGGTCAAAGACGTACATCTAGCAAATTTTTTCACTGAAAAACAACTAAAACAAAAAGGAAGTACACAAAAATGACTTCCGTGTTACTAACCCTTTACTTTTCCATGGAATCTTTGCACGTTGAACCTGATTAGGACGCTGTGTGGCACAGATGCAACTGCAATGATAATTTTAGCCTTGGTGACTTAAACTGAAAATTGAGGAACCATGGATTATGAGTTCAGAGATCTGCTGCATGATATCTACAAATGAGCTTCCCCACACTCTCCTTTCTGAGATCATGTTGGTTATGTTCCAGTTGAGACAGTAAGGACTGAGAGGGTTGTGCTGGATTTAAAAGCTCATTGCCACAGAGATGTAGCTGCTCAGTGATCTGTGACCGCCCTGCAGGCAGGAGAGTGTGAGTTACCACAAGGGTGGCTTACTGTGTCTCCTGTAAAGCTCTTTATTATAGAAGCATACAGCCCAGTGAATAGCCTTCATACAAACACAACAGGCCCTGCAATGCACTGGTCTTTATTTGCAACCAGAGCCTGTGATATTGCAAACAGCAACTGCATGCATTTACATGAACCTTTTGTTAAACATCTGCAATTATATTTAACTGCAGACGTGCCATTGTGCATACATATGCAAAGATGCACACAGCATCAGACCAATTCCAAACAGAAATGCAATCCAAACAGAAAATCACCATAGCAATGACCTTAATGTACTTCCCTTTTCAGCACTCACTGACGTGTGCTCTTTACTATCGTGTGGTGATCTGTCCATCTCCCCTACCAGAAAACAGATGCTCTGTTGTTTGTTGGGAAAACAGCAGTTTTCTGGTGCCGGTGCTGGTTTCCAGTCACATCATATCACACATTATGGGCTTTGGTTTACAAAAACATTTGAACAGCCACCAGCAACTCCCTGCTCATGTCATCTGCGCATCACAAATCGTAACTTCTGACGCGAACCGCTGCACAGAAGCCAAGAGCCGAGGGGCTCAGGCCAGGCCACCATTAGATTTAAAAGTAATGTGAAACAGGGTGCAAAGGGGGGAAGAATTTGCCTTCAAGCTTAACATAGACAGGGGTTCAATGGTATGGAAAAAGAAGAGAAGGAGGGAGTGAGAGAAAGACAGAGAGAAAGAGATGAAAAAGAGGAATCAGAGGCATGGCCAGCTTCTCCACCATTTCTTTTCAAAAGGTCAGGATTCTTGTGGATAGAACCGTGGGTGAGTGGAGTGTTGCAGATGCACTGAACAGCAGGGTATTTTCCGCTGCCATGACCAGCTAAGGAGGACTCCTTTAAAACACATCTGCCAGTAAACATTTTGGCCAAACTCCGGGTCATCTCCCCTGTCTGAGTGCAGACCAGCCAAGCATGAATGTCTACCTGCACAAGGCCATGCACCGCCTGTCACTCACTCCTCCCCCACACGCTGCTCTTCTTCACTAATCGGTTGGCTGATGTGCAGTCTTTAACTCCTGTCCATCGCTCTCTTTGCAGGTCCAACTGTTTATTCTGACAGCATAGAGGGTTTTCTGCTTGTCATTCGGAAATGGTTTGATATGGTGAAGGTCTTGAGCGCAATATATCTTTACATAACAGGAGCATATTTTAATAAAGCAATATTACAAGAAAGAGTGCTGTTCTATACTCTGAATATAATGATCAGTAGGTAATAACAGGTATGCTGATATTCAAAACAGCAGCCCAATTGCAAGTGTGATATTGCTTTTATGCAACAGTTTTATCCACCTTTTTCTTTAACGTGGAAGGGCTCTATGTTTCATATTAATGGAAGCCTGTTTTTGATTTCCAGTGTCTAGTGTTCCCTATCACTCACTCAACATTGTGTTGATGTAGTGATACTAGGGGTCACTCTTGAGAGCCCAGAAACACCTCTGATCTTTGATAAAAGGCCAATGGAAATTGGCGAGTGGTATTTACATGCCCCTCCCCCAGACATTCGGGTATAAATGGAGGGGACGTGCATTCCGCTCATTAGATTTTCTCTTCGGAGCCGAACGGTCAATGGTTCAAGCTGTGCAAGCGATTTCCATCCCTCACCTCTACTGGATCTTTACAGTACATTACAGTGGCTTTCTCCCCTCTCTGCACTGGTGCACTGCAGAGATCGCCCCGGGTGCTTCACCAGATCTAAAATAGAGTATATTCCAAAAGAGCAGTTTCCCTCACAAAAGAGAATATGTTCCTAAAAGAGTGGCACACATCGGAACATATTTTTTAACACGCGTCTTTTTAAAAATTCCCTTCCGGTTGTGTGTTATTACTTGTTGTGGTCGATATGTCTCACCTTCTGATTTCTACGATCGCTGTCTTTCGTGCCTTGGCGCTGCCCATGCTGAGACATCTTTCGCGGATGCATCATGTCCTCATTGCGAGGCAATGACCATGGCAATGTTGCGGTCACGGCTCGCTCTCTTAAGAAAGCAAGCCACCCCAGCATCTCCCTCCCTTGGTCCTCCTACATACAGGTATGAGGCCTGCGCATCGTGCACTGGGGCAATTCAGAGACCTCAATGGGACCACCTCTGCCGGTGGTCCCATTAAAAAATTTAAAAATTAAATCTCCGCAGACCTCCAATTCCCTGACACACTCGTTTGCCCCGGCTAGACATTTGGATAAGTGCGCCGGCATACTCCAGAGCGAGTTCGACCTCTTATTCCGTGCCCGTGAAGGTGATAAGCTGTTGAGAGCGCGGGCCTGTTCTGTCGAATGCGGAAACCTCCACTGGGCTGCCCCCCTCGGGTGTGGTCGCCCAGTTACAGGCAGACGTGGAGATGTCGGACATGCTTTCCCAGGCCACCGTGAGCATTGGGCTAGAGTGGAACCCTCCACTATCCCTTGAACCCTTGTGGCTGGATGATTGGTATGTGGGCTCATGGCCTCCACTCACAGCCACGCCCTGCCCCAGTGCCCTTCTTCCTGGAAGTGCACGAGTAGTTGACGAGATCATGGGAGGCACCTTTCTCTGGCCGGTTCCGATCTCTCTGCTCCCCCGCTCTCATTTCCCTCGATGGCGGGGCGGCCAGGGGCTACTCGGCAATGCCGCCAGTGGATAAGTCACTGTGCCCGTGTAGCGCCACCACCTGGAAGCTCCCATCCAAGGCCTGTAGGCTCGCGTCTTCCATGACGGCTATAGCTTACGGTGCCACAGGACAAGCCGCCTCCACCCTGCCCACCATGGCTCTCCTGCAGGTCCACCATACCAAGGCACTGAAATAACTGCACAAGGGTAGTTCCGCCCCGGGATTTACGCAGGAGCTGAACCTGGTCGAGATGCGCGAGTCCAACAAGTCACGGTTCCTGAATGCCCCCATCTCCTAGGCCAGCCTATTCGGCAACACCGTCGAGGAATTCGCCCAGCAGTTCTCGGCAGTGAAGCAGCAGACAGAGGCCATACAACATATCCCGCCCCGGCGCAGCTCAAGATACCACATCCCATCTGCTCATCGCCATGGGCGTCCCCCTGCAGCGGCTGCACCGCCTCCACCCTGGCCCACCCCTGCGGCCCCGCCCAGGCATCGAGCCCCCCACAGGAAGTGGATGCCACCCGTCTTGTGGCAGGCTGCTATGACAAAGACCTCAAAGCACCCCATAGATGGGCAACCCAGGGACGCTAGATGCCACTGCCCCAGAGCTGGTAAGCAGACCATTCTGTCCCCGGTGGTGGGCCGGTAGGTGAACCTTTTGTTCCCTTTTCCTTTTATTTCGCCGCACGCTCCAGTAGCTGCGGTACCCAAATTTTCAACAAAAGAGCAGTTTCCTCAGTCCCTGGGTCACAAAACTGGTGTGTTCGGATGTCAACATGACCACCAGCCTTTCTCCCTCTCTCTTCAGGTTCAACGCCCCTGCGGCAACTCCCCCGCCCCGGCACATCAAGCTGTGGCACAGTACTCAAACCCGGACGGCTTCAACGGACTATGGGGATGAATCACCCCCCCATCGATTGATCTGCCGGTGAGCACCCAGAGTAAAAAATCAGGTAATTGCTTTGATGTCTCTTGACTCCACCACTGGGCTCAAACCCTGTCAATGTAGTCTCCCTGGCTCCGCCCCACTGCTCCGCCCCCCCGGTATGTCCAACAAAATCATTCCCCTGGTCCCCCTCACCCAGAGTCTGGATGCGTGGCTCACACTTTCCAACCCGTCGCGATGGCTGACCCGGAGCGTCCGACTGATGATTCAATTTGCCAGGTGCCTGCCCAGGTTTTCCAGCATCCACTTCACCACAGTGAAGGTGGAGAAAGCTGCCACCTTGCTTGAGGAAATTGCCACCCTTCTACAGAAGCACTCGATGGAGCCTGTCCCTCCAGCCGAAATGAAGAAGAGGTTCTACAGCCCCTACTTCATTGCACCGAAAAAAACGCAGTAGATTGCGGACAATCTTGGACCTGCGTGTTCTGAACCGTGCCTTACACAGACTCCCATTAAAGATGACATTAAGACATATTCTAACGAGCATCCGGCATGAATATTGGTTCACATCGGTAGACCTGAAGGATGCGTACTTCCCCTGGACGTGCTCGCACTGCGGAGGTTCCGGACGTTGATCCAGGACAAGCACGTGTTGGTTCGTGACAACACGGTGATGGTTGCTTACATCAACCGCAAAGGCAGGTTACGCTCCCCTCGTCTGTCACAACTCGCTTGCCATCTCCTCCTCTGGAGTCAGCAGCACCTCAAATTGCTGCGAGCCACTCACATCCCGGGCAATTTCAACACCACGGCGGACGCACTGTAATGTCAGGTCACCCGCAAGGGAGAATGGAGACTCCACCCTCAGGTGGTCCAGCTAATTTGGAGTCAATACAGGCAGGCACAGGTAGACCTGTTCGCCTCCCCAGAATCCTCCTATTGCCCGCTCTGGTACACCCTTACCGAGGCCCCCCTTGGCATAGATGAGCTGGCACACAGCTGGCTACCTGGACTACGCAAGTATGCATTTACCCCAGTGAGCCTACTGTCACAGACACTGTGCAAGGTCAAGCAGGACGAGGAGCAGGTCAACTTAGATGTCCCCTACTGGCCCACACAGACTTGGTTCTCTGACCTCATGCTCCTTGCGTCAGCCCCTCCCTGGCAAATTCCCCTGAGGACGAACCCGTGACCAGACCTCTGGAAACTCCATGTCTGGCCCCTGGACGGGACGCGGAAGACTTCATCAGCCTACCACCTGCACTCACCTCCATCAAGAGGGTTGGGGACCTGCAATTGTTCTCTGTCAGCGAAACATGCCTGGACTTTGGTCCAGGCTACTCTCACGTGATCCTGAGACCCCAACCAGGCTATGTGCCCAAGGTTCCCACAACCCCTTTCCGGGACAAAGTGGTGAACCTGCCACCCTTGGCATTGCTGTGTCCGGTGTGCACTTTGCACATCTAATTGGAACGCACTCAGATCTTTAGGATCTCTGAGCAGCTCTTTGTTTGCTTTGATGGACAGCGGAAAGGAACTGTCTCCAAGCAGAGGTTCACCCACTGGATCATTGATGCCATAGCCGTCGCCTACCAGGCTTGACACATGCTCATTCCACCAGGAGCGTGCTCCACGTGTTGGTTCCCTATAGGCAACCCCTTGCATTGTATTTTCTGCTGAAAAACGTTTCCCAATTGGCAAATTGCATCTTCCTTGGGCAGAGACCCCTCCCCAGCATTGGGTAGGACCTACCATGGGACTTATCCACATGACATACTTCCGATTAGACTCTGCAAGACCATGTGACATATTTCCACTTAATCCCTCCCTCTCTCTCTGGGTGGGGTGTGGTCTCCGCGGTGTCTTCCCCTTGGGAGTGATACCCCCCCTGATGTGTACACTGGTGTCTCAGTTGGTTAGCGAATTCTCTCTTTTTCTGTGGAGTAAAAAAAAAAAAGATGGAAAAGAGGCATGATAAAGACAAGCCTGTCCTCATTCTTTTGAGTACTCAACTTGTCCCCAAAGAGATGTTCGACTCTCACACTTGTGTCAGGGGATGTTACGGGCCAGCCCGGTGCGCTGGCTAAGCGGCATTCGGCAGTCTGCCTGTCTCACACCACCATTCCATTTAACCCAGCTCAGCCAGTTGTGGCATTTTTGTAGGGGACCCCTAGTGTCACTACATCGACACAACGTTGAGTGACTGACAGATAGGGAATGTCCTGGTTACTTTCGTAACCTCTGTTCCCTGATGAAGGGAACGAGACATTGTGTCCCTCCTGCCACAATGCTGAACTACCTCTGAAATTGACCTTATTCTCGGCTCCTCAGCACAAAATCTAATTGGTGGTATGCACATCCACTCCTTTTATACCAGTACGTCCAGGGGAGGGGCATGCAAATACCACTCGCCAATTCCCATTGGCCTTTCATCAAAGATTAGAGGTGTTTCTGGGTCACTAAATTGCACAACGTCTCATTCTCTCCATCAAGGAATGGAGGTTACAAAAGTAGCCAGGACGTTTTCACCTGCATTGGTGCATGTTTTTAGAGCATAATGTGATTTTTAGCTTATAAATCTGTATATATTTCCAATAAAAAATGATAATAATTTGTGCCTAAATAGTGCAGATACTTGACAGAGTCGAGACTTGTGACAGTGTCTTATTACTCAGATAAGGCACTGTTACAAAACTATTTAGCCAAAAATTATTATTATTTTTTATTAAATTTTTTTGGGGTTGCTGTGACAGCAGAAGTTGAAGGCTGAACTGCCTGAACTAATTTTTTCTCCAAATTAACATTGAAATGGTTGTTGTTCTCCATCATGATCACTTGTTTCGGACATTTTACATTGATTCTCAAGGAGACTGGAACCAGAAAACAGTCCAGTGAATATTAGAATGATCATGACAGTGTCCAGAAGTTGGATAAACATGAACTCAATATTGAGTAACTTTACATTTAATAAGCAATATGGAAATGTATTTGTTTTTCCTCTGCTATCAAAAAATAGTTCTGAAGCTAAAGCTGGATCAACCATTGCGTGTCGCCAAGCAACACACAGACAGACAGCCTTCAAAGGAATGTTACTAATCACAGCACTATAGTCTTGTTATATTTATAAGTTATATTTTTTAATATAAGTTATATTTTGAAAAAAATAAAATAAAAGTAAAATTAAGAAAGTGACAGAGATAATGTTACTAATCTACTAATCTACTCTCTCTACAGTACTGAGATGCTCTCTACAATACTGTAGAGAGCATCCCAGTACTGTAGAGAGCATCCTGACTGGCTGCATCACCGCCTGGTACGGCAATAGCACCACCCACAACTGCAAAGAACTGCAAAGGGTGGTGTGAACTGCCAGAAACATCATCGGAGGTGAGCTTCCCTCCCTCCAGGACAAATATAACAGGCAGTGTGTGAAAAAAGCTTGAAGGATCATCAGAGACTCCAGCCACCTGAGTCATGGGCTGCTCTCACTGCTTCCATCAGGCAGGCGTTATCGCAGCATCAGGACCCGCACCAGCCGACTACATGTCAGCTTCTTCCCCCAAGCAATAAGACTTTTAATAAGACATGATCTCTCACGATCAACAATCAGCACTGCACTTTATTAATCTTATTATCTCACACTGGACTGTCAAATATATTCTCCCCAATTCAACTAGTGTATATATATTTTTATATACCCTTATCTAGTGTATGTGTATTCTATATTGTGTGTATTGTTTACTGTACATTGTATATTAGTACTATGCTGTGTAATTATGTGTACATTTGTTATGTACATTGTGTTGTGTAAATGATGTTGTTTATTGTAAATTGGTATATGTCTCATCACTGTCATGACTGCTATGTTGCTCGGAACTGCACACAAGACTTTCACCTACTGTTGCACTCGTGTACACAGTAGTGTGACAATAAAGTGATTTGATTTGATTTTTTTTAGATAGACATACATAGAAGGAAAAAGCACTGCTTACTGCTGACTGCCTCTTTAGCATAGCCATAAAGTTTGAGAGAGCTAAATGGCCTATCGGCAGTGCATTTTGGAAAACACCAGTAGCTTTTAAACATTCCAGTGTGGCACTGATGATAGAAGTTGGCGTGTTCTAGTACAGCAACTAACACACAAATTGAGACCAAAAGCTTCAGATTCAATCAAAATGGGAAAGAGCCAAAAAGCAGACTCTCTTCTCAGCCGGTCGTGATAAAGAGGTTGTTCTTACAGACTGTGTCTTATTGAGATGCACAGGACAGATGTGTGCTTGGTGATGAGTACCCCAGCCAAAGATACTACAACACCCATGGGACCAACAGAAACATCTGGAAGAATCGTCAATGGAATTGATGCCTAAGCCAAAGTGATAAAAAAATACATTTGCAGCGCCACCATGTAAACAACATACAAAGTGACCAGAATTCATGTGTTTGTGTACATTTATGTTCATTGTTACACCTGTTCATCTATCATATCAAAATTTTGCAAATTGTAGACTAAGGCTACAGTCAAATAATCAGTGTTTGGGATTCTAGATTCTAGATTCTATTCTTTTCTATTCTATGATGCCTATACTGTATATATTTATATACAAGTAAATATAAAAAATTGGGACCTCATAAAACCAGAAAGTCTTATCACTATCGATAAGAAGTTATTCAATAAATTAGTTTAATCAGGGCGTGAATTCATTCATCAAATTTAAATTAATCAACAATGACTTGAAGTGCTTTTGAGCACTTGGGTCGAAAATTTAACATAATGGAACCCTCAAAACACACAAAACAAGATCAATTGCACTAGATGATATGACAGACAACTAGTTGTGCACTGCAGTTTACACAGCAACACCAAACTCACTCGTAAAAATGTTAAGAAAATGAATAATCATTCATAGCCAAGTTGTGTGGGAATCAAACCGCATTTAGCTAGACTGATCTCACAGAGAAATCAGAAACAGCAGGTAGATTTTTCTTTAGCTAAAATCAGTCTGTACTTACCAAAATGTATGTGAAACACTGCCCCCAGTGCCCAAAGCAGTAAGTGTTGTTGGCCATTTGTGCACGTGTGAGTAGTGATGGAAAAATATAAAGCACTTTGAATACCTCTAAGGTTAAAAAGGCGCCATATAAGTGCAGGCTATTTGCAATTACCATTTACCATATGTATAAATTCTTATGTAAGTTTTTGTGATTGCTATTTTACAATTATTTTAAACATCAAGCAATATATATATATATTATTCTAAATCAACACTGTTTTGTATTAAAAAAAAAAACAATTTCCCCAATATATTTATGCTTTGACAGATGCAATAACTATTTGTTAAAGAAACATTATTGTAAGAAGTTTAACTCTGTCAGTATGAGACTAGAAGTCACACATCAAGTGCTTAAAAGAACATGACAAATGTGTTATATAAATATTTTGAAACTGTTTTGAAACAGTATGACATAACAAAGCATCGTTGGCTGAAATTATGTGACTTGGCCAGTTTGATACACGCTCTAAAGCATTGGTTCGAAACAAATGTTCGTAAAGGTTTTGAAGCTTTATGAAGCAGTGTTTCAAAAGCAACCATCACTACTTGTGAGCAGTCACACCACAAGAGAAGGTAAAGAGGCTGGAGCCAATGCAAAAATGTATGTTAGTAGATATGTGGCCGATCCTAGGGTACCAAGGAAAAGCATGATCTTTTAGTCACAAACAAATGGAGGGTAACTCTTTAAATATTGCAAATGAGCTGCTAAGTGTTGTGGTGTTGTAGCTAAACAGGCTAGAGTGGTACTGTTGATCCAGATAGAACTGAATGAAGAGTCATCCATTAAACATAAACATCCCCTACAGCCACAAAAATGCTTAAATACATGGTAGGTCTTGGTAACTGGCTCTGAAAGGAGCAGGGCAGAAGGGGGAGGGGGGGGCACAGGTTTACTCAGACTCTTTTAATGTGCTGTGGCTCTACTTAAACATTGTTTAGAGCTCAATGCATCTAGATTAGTGCCACAGGGGAAAGCCTGAGGCTATCCATAAAATGAGCTTTAGAAAATGTCATATTTTCATTTTTCATTATAGGGCCATTTTAGAGAAAGAGAAAAAAGGAGCATCTCATAGGAGGATGTGGAAACGATTTGCTTCCAGTGTTGAGGGGAAAAAATACATTTGTGTTCTACTGTATCTTTCTTTGTTTGGTTGTTTAACAGGCCCTAATCATACAACCAACCAAATTATAGACCCCGATTGTTGATAAATGTAATGATAAAAAAATACTTGAATTCATAGATTTAAAGAATGATTTAATAGCACTCATCTACAATTATTTCCAGCAGTTTTGATATATAGCACTGAATAATGTGGTATGCATTACTGCCCATCTTTCCAAAATGTACAAAAATTTAAATAAATCAGCTCTGTCCTCACTCAAGCCCAACCAGCCATCCTGGGTCCTCTTCATTATGTGTTATTAAATGTTTTAAAGTGTGCATAATTGATTCCCCCTATAATTCCTCATTGATTTATGGCAGTCTCAACTTCTGAAGGTAGTTAAAAAATTCATAATAACTGTAGGTGCCTCTTCGCAATCCATTAGCTGCTCCTGGCCCCCCAGTCCTTCCATTGATTGACCTTGTGCAGTGATTCTTGTAGAGTGCATCTATCACTGTTACTTTCCTGCTACCCTTCAACAGTGTGGGAAGAGTTGTGTTTCAGCATTTTTCCTTGATAGCTCCACTTTGATTTTTCTCTCTCAACCTTTTCCTCTGTCTCTCTCTTTTCCTGACTGTATGTCTTTCTGTATCCCCCATGTTCCTCTCCGTTTGCCTGTTCTCTTTTACTCTCTGTTTCTCTCTAAATTGAAGCCCTTACTCAGATGATGAATAAATAAAGCATGTTCCATAAACAGCTTTCCACTATTATTTAAGCTTCCAGGGCCTCTTGCTCTGACAGCTTCCACTGCCTGCCATCAAATTCAAGTGTGTAAATTTTCTAAAAGGCTCTGAATGTTTAATGATGATTTCAGGGAATGATGGACTAATAGCTGAATAGTGAAGCTATTAGTTTTAATATTTATATTGAGTGCTTTGAATGATTAATGTGACAGGATGTAGAAACAGAGCTGCGGGACACGTGTGCTTCACAACCAAAATGCCACTTGCTGGAAAATATTTGTTTTCTTGGTTGCAAGGACCAAAAAGTGGAGAGGGTGATGAAAGCGGAGGAGTGGGAAAGACTGATCAATTGGTACTTTCAGTTTTAATATCACACAGCTGTAAAACTGAGCCAGCATGCGAAGAGTGCTGAATTCCTTAAAATAAAATTGGAAGCAGATCACACACACTTTATATTGAAATGTTATGTGTCACCTGCAAACATATTTTGAAATTTTATTGACGTGTTTTATCATTCAACATTTAACAACCTATATCAAAAATGATGTGACAGTTACATCTCTAAATTCTGATCTGATGAGCAGCGTTTGAAACCCATGTAAAAACTATAAACACACATTATATATTAAAATGGAAAGTTGCTATTCTGATTACCAACCACATACAACCTACAGTAAGGAAAATGGATAATTAACAAAATTATTTAAAAATAATATTTTATTCTGATAATTATCAATATTAAATATTAAATGTAACCATTAATTGGTGTCTTTAATCATTCTGATTTAAAAAGCAATAAGCCATTCAAGTCAATGTCTTGCAGTGATTTTACCACACATAAACACACCTTACCAGAAAGAAAATCAGTGCAACGTGTGGCCTCTTGGGGCTTTTGTTTTTTTAAGGTATAAACAAATGATACAGCATAGCATCATATTGCATGGCAAGGCAACTTTATTTTTAAAGCACATTTCATACACAATGGCAATTCAAAGTGCTTTACATACAAATGATAAAGAGAATACAAGATGAATAAAAAATATTTAAAACCCATTAAAAACAAGAAAAAATAATAAAAAGTAATCAAATAAATAAAATAAAATATTAAAATGAATATAAAATTGGAAAAGGAAAAGAATACAGAAATTAATTGATACTGTTCAATCTGTAAGTGCAGCACAGTGCTCAATCAAAGCTAAACAGATGTATTTTCAGTATGGATTTGAATGTGGCAACTGTTGGAGCACATCTGACCTCTTCTGGAAGCTGGTTCCAGCTGCAGGTGGCATGATAGCTAAATGCTGTATCACCTTGTTCCCTTTACAAAAAGCTGCGTGCGTGCATTGTGACCTACTTTCGGTCAGGATGCTTCGCGCTCGCCTTGCTTATTTCCAAGACCCGGCACCCACACTTAATTCGTGGGGCTCTCATATGGTTCTGGCTGAGGAGCGTGAGACGGGTTCGTCCCTTTCCGTCTGGTCCTTCACGTGATCTTGAAGTGCGCTCCGGCGCCTCTTCAGTTTGCGGGGAGGACCTTGTTTCTCTTGGGTCTGCAGATTCCGAGTTACCCACATCAGAGCACTCAAAGCATGATTCCAAATCCTTTGAAGAGTTACTCAATGTGGTTACTCGTGCAGTGGCCAGACTTCAATTAGACTGGCCACGCGACCAAGAAACCCCCAAACACTCCAAATTAGAGGACAGATTTCTGTCTGGTGGCCAAGTGAAGGGAACGCCTCATCAGTCCCTTCCCTTCTTTGATGATCTCCACGATGAGCTTGCTCGTTCGTGGAGAAAGCCTTATACCTTGTGTGTTCACGTGCCCTCGACGTCGTTATATTCGACTATCATGGGTGCTGAGGCGCGAGGGTATTCAATGATTCCACCGGTCGAAGAGACACTAGCGGGTTCTCTCTCGCCGGGTTCGGCATCATCATTAAAAAAACCTGCTCTACCCTCTAAGCCATGTAGAACCACCTCCATGCTAGTGGGGAGGGCTTATCAAGCAGCAGGTCAGGCTGGTGCAGTGCTGCACACCATGGCTGTGTTACAGGCTTAACAGGCTGACCTGCTAAAAGACCTGAGTGCGGGTGAAACGCTCAACGAAGAAGCCTTTTTAGAACTTCGTCGGGCTACAGATTTGTCTCTCCGTGCGACCAAGCAGTCAGCCCGTGCCATTGGCCGGTCTATGTCCACTATGGTTAGTACGGAGAGGCATTTATGGCTTAACCTTTCGGGCATCAGAGATAAAGACAGAATTTTCTTACTTGATGCCCCGGTTTCGCCTTCCGGTCTCTTCGGAGATGCCATGAATATGGTCATCTCCAGATTCCAGGAGGCAAAAAGCCACGAGCAAATGCATCCACATTTCTTAATTATTTAGACGACTGGCTGATATTAGCACAGTCTCAAGAACTAGCAGTTCAGCACAGAGATATCGTCTTAGCTCATCTGGTTTCTCTGGGTCTGAGACTCAACGCCGAGAAGAGTGTTCTCTCTCCGACCCAGGAAATTACCTATCTAGGGGTTATATGGAACTCGATCACGATGCGGGCACAATTGTCTCCCGCTCCTATCATGTCCATACAAAACTCCCTGAGCAATCTCAGGATAGGTCAAAGTTGCACTGTTTTCCAGTATCAACAAATACTAGGTCACATGGCGTCTGTGTCCACAGTGATTCCTTTGGGCCTTCTCCATATGAGACCATTTCAGCTGTGGCTAAAAACCAGGGGATTTCATCCAAGGGCCAGTCCCTAAGGCAAATAAGGGTTACGCGCCGAGCGCTTCGTTCCCTTTCTGTGGTTCAGACCATGGTTTCTTACCTTGGGTCCCACTCTGGGTGCGTCATGGCATCACAAGATGCTAAAGATAGACGCCTCTCTGATGGGTTGGGGTGTGGTCTTAAGTGGTCGTCCAGCCCAAGGAGAATGGGAGGGTCATTAGCTCGATTGGCACATCAACTGCCTCGAGCTGATGGCGGTATTTCTGGCCCTGAAATACATCCTCCGACATCTGGGAGGCTGCCATGTCCTTGTGCGGGTGGACAACACAGCAGCGGTCTCCTACATAAATCATCAAGGAGATCTAAGCACTCGCCACCTGAATTTGCTGGCACGTCGGATCCTCCTTTGGGCTCAGGGCAAGCTCCTGTCACTCTGGGCGATTTATATCCCTGGACGCCTAAATGTGGGAGCAGATTTTCTGTCCAGACAAAACATACCGATGGGCGAGTGGAAACTCCACCCCGACGTAGTACAACAAATTTGGGAGAGATTTTACAGAGCAGAAGTGGACCTCTTCGCCTCTCAAGAGACTGCGCAATGTCCCCTCTACTTCTCTCTGTATGCATTTCCCCCGGTTTCTCTGCTCCCAGGAGTCTTGGCCAGAGTTCGCCAGCAAGGGTCTTGCCTCTTATTGATAGCGCCTTACTGGCCGAACAGGATTTGGTTCTCAGAGCTGATATCTCTCCTCGATGGCTTGCCTTGGGCGATTCCGGACAGGAGGGACCTTCTGTCTCAGGAACAGGGGACAATATTTCAACCCCGGCCCGAATTGTGGAAACTTCATGTTTGGCCCCTGAAGGGTACCAACTGAGGGACACAGGGCTGTCGCCTGAGGTTATCGAGACCATTCTTAGTGCTAGGGCACCCTGTACCAGAAGAATCTACGCCAATAAATGGGGTGTCTTTGAAAAGTGGTGCAGTTCACATGGTGCAGACCCAGTTAACTTCCAAAGTTGTTTCAGTTCTGGACTTTCTGCAGGAAAAACTGTCAGCAGGCATTTGCCCCGCTACTCTCAGGGTTTATGTGGCCGCCATTTCGGCTTGCCACGCCTTGATCAACGGGGTGCCTTTGGGGAAACATCCTCTACTCGCTCGCTTCATTCGTGGAGCCATGCGACCGAGGCCCCCTGTTAGGACCAGAACTCCTTCATGGGACTTAGCAATAGTCCTGGAGGGTCTGGTTGAGACCCCCTTTGAACCTCTAGAGTCAGCGTCTGACAGACTTCTGACTCTCAAGATGGTCTTTCTTATGGCGATTACCTCTCTTAAGAGGACTGGGGATCTACAGGCTCTGTCTGTTTTGCCGGCCTGTTTAGAATTTGCCCCAGGTATGGCCAAAGCTATTCTGCATCCACATCCTGACTACCTCCCTAAGGTGCCTTTTTCGACATTACATCCTGTCACTCTGGAAACCTTCTGCTCCCCGCCGTTTTTAACGCTGGAGCAAGAAAGACTTCACGGACTCTGCCCAGTCCGTGTCCTTCAGACTTATGTCCACCGCACTAGCCAGTGGTGTAAATCAGGGCAATTATTTGTCTGCTATGGGGGCCGCAACAGGGGGGCGGCCGCTACCAAACAGACTATGTCACATTGGGTGAGGAATGCTATTGCCCTGTCCTATGAGGCGCGCGGTCAAGCTTCACCAGTAGGTGTCAGGGCTCACTCCACCAGAGGGGTCGCCTCTTCTAAAGCCTTGGCTAGAGGGGTCCCTCTGCAGCAAGTTTGTGATGCAGCAGGCTGGTCCTCTCCTCACACATTCATCAGATTTTATAGTTTAGATGTTCACGCTACTCCGGGCTCTTACGTCCTTGAGTCAACATCTCAATCTCATGTCTCTACAAGTTTGTGATGCAGCAGGCTGGTCCTCTCCGCACACATTCTTCAGGCTCTATGGTTTGGATGTTCATGCTACTCCGGGCTCTTACGCCCCTGAGTCGACATCTGAAGCTCATCTATAAGCGAGTCTGTGATGCGGCAGGCTGGTCCTCTCCACACACATTCATCAATTTTGTGGTTTAGATGTTCTTGCTACTCCCGGTTTTATGCCCTTGAGTCGACATCTCAAGCTCATGTCTGAGACCTCTCGCATTCTTGTGAGCACACTTCACAACCGTGGGGGTCTGGACAGCCCCAGTGCGGCAGCGTGGGTATTTCGTTCCCATAGCGCTTTTAGCAAGCATAGTGAAGCTTTTTTTAAAGGGAACGTCTCGGGTTACATGTGTAACCCTTGTTCCCTGGAAAAAGCGGAATGAGATGCTCCGCTTCTTTGCCGCACTGGAACATCCTAGGACTGCTCCTCAGAAAAAAGTATCTGACGAACACGCTGGTGACTCCTATTTATAGCCTGGTCACAGGTGCATCAAATGATCTCACCAATCGAGGCTATAAATTTCCGGTCAATGTTTTATTGACGTGTTACACATATATTCACATCTGCTCACAATGCAAGATTGTTCCCATAGCGCTTTTAGCAAGTGCAGCATCTCGTTCCGCTTTTTCAGGGAACAAGGGTTACACATGTAACCTGAGATATTTTCAGTTAGCCCTTGATATTTCTAATTGACTCGATCCTAATGATCAGAGAAGTCTGATAGGTTTACAGTTTATCAATTAATCATTTCTGCAATAAATGTATGTCTTTGCCATTAAGTGATTTATTTACTAGTAATACTAATTTAAAATAAATTCTAAATGTAATTGTAAGCCAGTGTTAAGACCTGTGAACTGAAGTAATATGCTCAAAAACATATTGTATACACACAACTGTTAATATAAATCTGCTAAACTGTGAACTCATCATGAGTGTGCCAAAATGAAGCTCATCCCAATTGGAAAAAAGGCCAAAAGGTCAAATCTCAAACTGTCACTCTGTGTTAAATGACATCTATCCATGCTCAGTGACCTTACCACTAAAACTCTCACCCCATTTAATATAATCCCACTAACACAAATCAGCACATCTGCAGCTCAACATGGGCAGCAATACCAACAAGAGCAATGTTTTTTATCAAAGCTTTTTGAATCTATTTTTAGAACAGATACTAAGGAAAAAAGAATGTTGACAAAGGGTAAAAAAAGCAATGAAGGAATACAATACTCAACATGATGACACGGAGCAACTTCCATTATTCAGATCCAGCCCTGGTGCAGTTTGTCCGTCACTGCTTCTGGCATGTTAAAGAGCTGGCACAAAGTGCTTTAAGGGCTCAATTTTCTTCTGCTCAGCAGAGTGCTGGATTTAAAGGCCAGTTGATTCTTGTGGGTATCAGACAGTGCGTTCCTAAGGGGCTACAGCTCTTTCATGCACATTTAGTGCACTTGACTCAGCGCACAGAAGCTCTCAGATGGAAAAGCCATGTTTAGAGGATGCTGGTCAGACATTAAAACATTGCTTTCCCATTGTTTTTGGCTACTCTTAAATGCCATCTTACTTTCCTGAGTCTGGTGAGCCTACGTCAAGCCATGACTGCGCGTTGTTAAGGACACATCACGTGAAAAGTAGTCCACTCCTCCTTTTCTTCCACCTGAAAAGGGAGGGAGTGTTTTTGGGTAAACAGTGCTGCTGGTCAGGCTGTCATGTGCAGTCTTGCCATGGCTGAGCAATTGAGCAAGTGATGGAGGGAGACAGAGGAGGTTAGATGGATTGAGTCTTGTGTACAGTGGGATGGTCCAGACAGCCAAATGCTCAGTGCACTCTGCCTTTGGAATATTGTGAGGTACATCTTAACAGATATATGTGATACAATTTTTGGTCAGAGTTGAAAAGTGAAGGGGGCAGTGCTACATGAGGTATCTTTGAGCTAAAGTTTTGAGCGCGATCTTCATGTACAACTATACGCCACAACAGATACTGCACTTGAACAAAATGCTAGTGGTTTTCAAATTGTTTTGCTCCAGCACCCAGATTTTACATCAAGTATAGTCCAAACATAGTACCATATATTTTATATCAATGTTCTTTTTTTCTTCTTCTTTTTGGAAATGTATTAATTTGATGGTAAGACAATAATTTACAGCACAAAGCACATTGTGATCAGCTCAAAACCACTTTTTTTTCATCATTACAAGTGAACCTAAATTCAATATATTCGGTAATTAAATTTTCTTTACTTGTGGAGTTTTGTTCAAGATTTCCGAAGATGAGGCCATGTCACACAACCTATCCAGCCTAATTTGGCTAGATTCTATGAAGTAACAGATGAATTTGCACCAAAATATTTTATGGTTTGATTGGTTGTTCAGCCTTTGATGCTATTGTCTCCACTTTTGCCTCCCTTTTTATTTTAAGTTGATAAGCCTATTTACTCTGCTATTCTAAACTTGCATAACGGTATGGTTAGTTTAATTTAGCATATGTTTTTTACTACTGACCACTACCCTATCAGAGCAGACATAAGACTCCTTTTTGAACACATCAGCTTTAACACACGAGGGGACCGGGTTTTGGATCATTGTTATTCTCCTTTCCGGGATGGCTACAAATCCCTCCCCCGCCCACCATTTGGCAAATCTGACCACTCTTCCGTTCTGCTTCTGCCCGCTTACAGGCAGAAACTGAAACGGGAATCACCCGCCCTCAGAATGATCCAGTGCTGGTCGGACCAATCAGACTCTGCGCTACAGGACTGTTTTGATCACGCGGACTGGGAGATGTTCCGGTCTGCCTCCGATGACCCTCAACACTGGAGCCCCGCAGGGCTGTGTTCTCAGCCCACTCCTGTATTCCCTTTACACACATGACTGTGTGGCGACACATAGCTCCAATGCCATCATTAAGTTTGCTGACGATACGACGGTTGTAGGTCTGATCACTGACAATGATGAAACGGCCTACAGAGAGGAGGTGCACACTCTGACGCGCTGGTGTCAGGAGCACAAACTCTCCTTCAACGTCAGTAAAACCAAGGAGCTTGTGGTGGACTTCAGGAAGAAAGACAGAGAACACAGCCCCATCACCATTAATGGAGCACCGGTGGAGAGAGTCAGCAGTTTCAAGTTCCTCGGTGTCCACATTACTGAGGAACTCACATGGTCCGTCCACACTGAGGCCGTTGTGAAGAAGGCTCACCAGCGCCTCTTCTTCCTGAGACGGCTGAGGAAGTTTGGAATGAACCAACACATCCTCACACAGTTCTACACTAGTACTGTTGAGAGCATCTTGACTGGCTGCATCACCGCCTGGTACGGCAATAGCACCGCCCACAACCGCAAAGACCTGCAAAGGGTGGTGCGAACGGCCAGAAACATCATCGGAGGTGAGCTTCCCTCCCTCCAGGATATATATAACAGACGGTGTGTGAAGAAAGCTCGGAGGATTATCAAAGACTCCAGCCACCCGAGTCATGGGCTGCTCTCACTGCTTCCATCAGGCAGGCGGTATCGCAGCATCAGGACCCGCACCAGCCGACTACATGACAGCTTCTTCCCACAAGCAATAAGACTTTTGAACACATGATCTCTCACGATCAACAATCAGCACTGCACTTTATTAATCCTCATTCTGTCAATATATTCTCGCTCCCAATTCAGTCAGTGTATATATATATATATTTATACCCTTCTCTAGTGTGTGTATTCTACATTGTGTGTATTGTGTACATTTGTTATGTAAATTGTTGTGTAGGTATGTGTACATTTGTTATGTAAATTGTTGTGTAAGTTTATGTAAATTGTTTTGTGTAATATGTTGTTTATTGTAAAGTGGTTTATGTCTCGTCACTGTCATTACTGCTATGTTGCTCGGAACTGCACACAAGAATTTCACCTGCTGTTGCACTCGTGTACACAGTAGTGTGACAATAAAGTGATTTGATTTGATTTGATTTGATTTTGATTGATTTGAGTGGTTTATATCTATATTATGAAAAATACACATGTATTCACCCCAATCATAGGGAATGTCACCATTGGATGTTTAAACCCTCATTGCTGTCCACAGGCAAAGAACAATGGCATTACACTAAATACTCCATCAGATTAAGGTCTTTTAGACACAGTGTGTTCTTCAGCCACACTTCACTCTCTCTACCTCTCTTGGAATACATGAGAGGCTGTTAACTCCACCTGAACAGAACATTAACAAGCAGCATTAGGATGAGATTCAGGGGCTTCTGGTTGTACATGTCCAGGAATGATGATGGAGCCCATTAGTAGGAGGAATGAAGGCATCGCACAGGACGACTGGCAATGTTGCGCTTGCCTTTTCCTGATGCCTGTCTCCCCTCTTTTATTCTTTACTTCTCATCCACTCTCTTCATGGCCTAATTGCTATGAAGGGCAAGCGGTCCACACATACACACCCGCGGTTCGGCCTTGCAGAATCTATCTAATCTTTTCCTTGCATGGGGTGGAATTTAAAGAGATGTATTATAATTTTATCACCTCCTGCCCACTAGAAAGACACCATGTATGATTCTTGCCCTGAATGTGGGATGAAGTCTAATTACATATTCCACAGTGGTCCGGAGGGGCCATCGACCTGCAGAGACAATTCTGACACCATCAAAGAGCATATCCTGTTCTTTGACTTTTTAAGTGGAATGAAGCGGCAAGCATGGCATGGCTAATGTATGCAGAAAAAAACATGTTTGGAAATCAAGCTTCAGATGCTGGATTTTTTACAGGGTAAATCCAATTTGAAAGGATTTATGTCATGGAATGTATCAGCAAAATTGTTGTGTTGCATTTTGCTCTTGGTTGGAGAAGAAATAACACTTATTCTAAGACAAAAATGTAATGTAAACCCTTCGTAATGCTATGGGACGATTATACTTAGACAAGAACCAGTGTTCCCAGCAGTTGAATGGTGAGCTGGTTGGAATTTATGTTTACCAATAAAATTAGATTTTTAATGTACTCTTATTAATTGTAAATGTAATACATTTTTTATCTGTAACTGCAATCAGTACATACAGTAAGTGGTGCCTCCACTAGGGAAATTACTATAAGTTAGCTCAAGTTTATTCTTACACTAGAACTAAACTTATAATTATTTAAAAAATGTTTACAAAGAAAAACAAAGAAAACTATCCCACTAAAGTTTCACCCATTCTTTCCCTTTTCTCAAAATCTCTGTTTGGAATAAATAAATAAATAAATAAGAATAATAAAAATGTAATGTAGTACATTGTACCCCATTTTATTAAAATAAAATACAGTAGACAGTATACCGTAGACTTTCATCACTTTTGATTATTTTATTTTTTTCAATTCAGTTTGTTTTTTGTTTTTTTTGTTTTTTCAATTCACCCTTGTTGGCTACAATCAGATATATAAGTTGTAACATTTTCACATGGAAAGATGAAAAAAACATTTTACAGTTAAACAATCTGAAGAACCTGAATTAGTGTTGATGGATATTAACACACTCTCAAAACATAAAAACTTGAGAATATGAACCCATCATAAACATGACACAGAGGAGAGTTCCACCTTGAAATCACCTATGAATAGTCTTTGCAATTCAGTCTTAAACACACAAAATAAACAAGCATTTGTTACTGTACATAACACATGATGGATTTGTTGCGTATTACTCAGTACATTTAATGTGATGTGATTTCAAAACAAATTTCCGGATTCAGGATTTTTCTGAGGAGCCGGAAATGGTCCGGCCACAACAGTGGCTCGGCTCAGCGACGTGGCCGGGAGGACACAACGTCTCGTTCCCTCCATCAGGGAATGCGACGCTTGCCAACCTAGGAACCTGCCACAGCCTGGGTGTGATAGGCCAATGAAATGGCATCCACCACCCAGTGGGAGAGCCTCTGTTTGGAGACAGCGTTCCCTTTCTGCTGTCCACCGAAGCAGACAAAGAGCTGCTCAGAACGTCTAAAGTTCTGCGTGCTGTCCAAGTAGGTACGCAAAGCACGTACCGGACACAGCAACGAAGGGGCTGGGTCTGCCTCCTCCTAGGGCAGCTCTTGCAGGTTCACTACCTGGTCTCTGAAGGGCATGGTAGGAACCTTGGGCACATAGCGTGGTTGCGGACTTAGGATGACGTGTGTCTGCCGAACCGAACTCCAGGCAAGTGTTGCTGACAGAAAACGCTTGCAGGTCCCCGACCCTCTTGATGGAAGCGAGCACGATCAGCAGGACCATCTTTAGAGAGAGGGTCATGAGTCCAACTGATTCTAGTGGCTCGAAGGGGTGTCTCTGAAGACCCGAGAGGACCACTGAGAGATCACAGGAGGGGAACAGGCTGCTACATACACCTTCATACATACAGGTAGCAGCTACATACACCTTCAATGTGGACGGGGACCGACTCCACTGCAACCTCTCCTGCAGAAATGAGAGCACTGACCTGACTGCGCACCTTTGTGGGTCTTTGCCCTGAAAAGAACACCAATTCACGAACAAGTGCTACTTTAGGGTGTAAAGTTGCCTGGTAGAAGGGGCTCTGGATTGGTTGATCATGTCTACGACAGCAGGTGGTAGATCAGCTAGATCTTCCACGTCCCATCCAGGGGCCAGACGTGGAGGTTCCAGAGGCAACCTGTCCAAGAAGGCTCACTGGGGGAAATGTGTACTTGCATAGCCCCGAGGGCCAGCAGTGTGCCAGTGTGTCTGCCCCGAGGGGAGCCTATGTTCGGGCATACCAGAGCAGGCAGTGGGAGGTGTTCTGGGAGGCGAACAGGTCTACCTGAGCCTTGCCGAACTGTTCCCAAATCAGCTGGACCAACTGGTGGTGAAGCCTCCAACTTGAGTCGCTGCTAGCTCCAAAGGTAGAGACGACGGGCGAGTTGATTTATGTACGCCACCGTCGTGGTGCTGTCTGATCTGATCAAGACTGTGCTTGCCCTGAACTAGCGGGAGAAATCTCCACAGGGCAAAGAATACAGCCAACAACTCTAGGCAGTTGATGTGCCAGCGGAGCGGGGCCCCCTTCCAACGGCCCACAGCTGCGTGGCTGTTGCACACAATTTGGAGGCATCGGTCGTGACCAAGACACGTCCGGACACCTGCTACAAGGGGACTCCTGCCCGCAAAAAGCAGAGGTCTGTCCAGGGTTTGAATGTTTGGCAGCAAGCGGGGGTGACCATCACACGGTGCGTGCTGCGGCACCATGCTCGTCTTGGGACTGGAGTCTGGAGCCAGTGCTGAAGTGGTCTCTTATGCATCAACCCCAGTGGCACGACCACCGCGGAAGACGCCATATGCCCCAGGAGCCTCTTGAAAGGTTTTAAGGGGACCGCAATGCCTGGCCTGAAGGTGGCGAAGCACTCCAGCAATAACTGCTGGACTGAACGTGAACCGTAGAAAGGGTCGATGGCGAGGCAATATTGAGGTGTAGAAGTAGGCGTCCTTCAGGTCGCTGCGAACCAATCTAGATGCCGAACGCAAGTTAAAATGTGTTTTTGCATGAGCATTTTGAACGGGAGTTTGTGCAAATCCCGGTTGAAAACTAGTAAGTCCAAGATCGGTCGTAAGCCGCCGCCTTTCTTGGGTATGATGAAGTAAGGGCTGTAGAGACCCTTCTTCATCTCGGTTGGCGGGACAGGCTCTATCGCGTCTTTGAGAAAGAGGGTCGCGATTTCCGAGCGCAGGGAATTGGCATGTTCGACATGTACTGTGGTTAAGCAGATGCCCCTGAATGGGGGGGATCCTTGCATAACCGAGTTGGATGGACCTGGCCAGCCAGCGTGACGTGTTGGGAAGTGAAAGCTACGCATCCAGGCTCTGTGCTAGGGGCACTAACGGGACGATTATTTTTGACATACCCAGTGGGGCTTCGCAGAGGGGCGGAGCAGGTAGTACGGTGTCGGGAGGAAAAAGTGCATCCTGAGGCTCTGGAGCTGAGAAAAGACTCAAAGCAGTTACCTTGCTCCATACACCCGGCAGGGTGAACCATTGTGGGGCTGAAGGTGGATAGTCCGTGTCCAGCACGCGGGGACTGTTGAAGTGTGGCGGCAGAGTGCCGTGAGAATGGCATTTGCAGGCCAGGTGACCCAGAGACAAAGGAAATAGCTCTTTTATTGAGAATGTGTGTAATCGCAGCCCCAAGGGAGTGCGGCAAATTAAATAACTTCAAAAAATGATTCTCCTCCCGGCCCTCCACCGGGGGATAGAGTTGTCTTACCATCTCCGGAGCGAACATCGTTGTCCCTGGGTCAATCATCTTAGGAGCGCCTGGGAGCCTTCCGGGTCCTCGAGGGGGTCCGTGAGCTTCCTGCGGGGCGCTCGACGCTGGGGTTGAGAGCTGGGCCCGGGTTGAGGCAGAGCTGCGCATTGTTTAGACGCAGGGGGACGCCCTCGGTGAGCAGATGGGGCATGGCACGTAGCGGCAGGTTTGTGGCGGGGCAGGATGTGTGAGATGGCCTCCGTCTTCTTTTTCACCACGGAGAACTGCTGGGTGAAGACCTCGCCAAAGATGCTGAACTGGGAGACAGGGGCATCGAGGAAGTGTGTCTTGTCCTTCTCTCGCATCTCGACCAAGTTCAGCCACAGATGATGTTCCTGAACCACAAGTGTGGCCATCACCTGCCCGAGTGACTGCGCTGTGGCCTTCGTGGCCCTGAGGGTGAGGTTGGTCGCCAAGCGCAGTTCCTGCAGCACATTGGGATCAGGACTACCCTCGTGCAGATCTTTGAGTGCCTTGGCCTGGTGGACTTGCAGGATGGCCATGGAATACAGGGTGGACGCGACCTGTCCATTGCTGACATCATGCTACAGGCCTTGGAGGGGAGCACAGAGTGACCCCACCAGGTGGCGGCATTCTCGGGGCATAGGTGCCCTGTCCATCTGGGAAATCGCCGTGTACCCGTGGGCCGCTCCGCTGTCGAGAGTAGTGAGAGCGGATGAGTGAGGGGCTTTTTGAGTGGAGAAGGGTGCTCTTCATGCAGTCGCAGCTCATCATGCACCTCCGGGAAGAAAGGGACCGGGGGGGGGGCGTGGCTGTGAGCGACACGCAGACCCAAGGAACCAATCATCCAGCCGCGACGGTTGTGGGGAGGACAGAAGTTTCCGGTCCAAGCCCACGCTGGAGGCAGCCCGGGCAAGCATGTCGTACATCTGGGCATCAGCCTCAACCTGGGCGTGCTGGCCCGAAGATGGCAGCCCAGACGAGTCATCCGCATCAGATGCCAGACCGCTCTCCGATGCAGCGGTGAGCTCATCCAGCTCGGAGGGTTCAAGAGGATAGGCAGGCTGGCTGTGAGGCGAGCCGCTGTTGCCTCGAGCCCGGACGAACGTCAACGAGTGGGGGTGGGCGGTTCGCGAGAATGAGAATGAGCGCCCGCTGCCATCCCCAAATCGCCTCCATCGACGGCCGCATCGTCCTCAATCCCGTGGGAAGAAGGAGCGATGTGGGGGGCAGCTGGAGTGGCGTTCCTTCGGTTGAATGTTGCCATGGTCATGTTCTCGCAGTGAGAACATGAATCATCCACAAACGCTGCCTCGGTGTGATCACAGCCCAAACACTTGAGACAGCGCCTTTGGCCGTCTGAAGCGGAGAGCACTCTACCGCATCCAGAAACTACACAGGGGCGAAAGGGCATCTTTAAAAATACGCATCCTGAAAAAGAACGTTCAACACCGCAGTGTATTGCTCTTTCAGAGGAAAATACTCTTTTAGAGAAAATCACTTTATTACAACTCTTTTAGTTGCACTGTTGAAACACCCAGTGGCAAACTGCACTGCTGTGCAGAGAAGGAGAAAACCGTTGAAGTGCGCCGTAGATCCAACAGCAGAGGTAAGAGGAACAGGTGTGTGTGACTCGCAGCTCGCTGCATACACGACCATCAGCTCCGAAGAAAATTTCTAAATGAAACAGACACATTTCCCCACCTTTATACCCGTATGTCCAGGGGCAGGACATGCAAATTCTGTCTGCCAACTTCTCATTGTCCTTTTTTCAGGAGGAAAAGAGCGACCCCTAGTGTCACTTCTTCGACACAACGTCAAAGTGTGCAACAGACGGGGAACTAAAGTTAACTAAACTTTCTCACACAAAACAAAATACACAACAAATACACATTACTCACAGGACACTTCTCTCACATTTATACATGACCCTATACAGAAAATATATTAGTCTCCAAAATGGTGAAACTTGAGCGGAGAATGAGAGATGTGCGCTATCTCGCAATCTGTGCGGGGATTTCCAACCTCTTCCTCATGCAGCAAGAAACTTATTGGCATGAGCCAAGCAGACTAATGACTGGTTGGCCAGCGAAACAACATCTTAGCTCAAGAACACCTTGCATTGGCTATGAACAAAAATAAACAGGAAAAATAAAACAATAAAATTATTGTACAGGCAGTTTACATTGTTCATATAAAACTTAAACAAAAATAAATACATACATTTTGAAACTTTTTTACCATAAAGTTTTAACCACATTGTTGCAATTTATACTCAAATAAATTGTACATTGTAAGGGGTCCTTACATAAAGTTTTATGTGGCATTGTTTGAGTCCAACACAAAAAGGTTCCATGAGTTCACATGTTCACGTAATCTTTTAAATGAAGAGAAGGTAAACATTTAAGGCTCGCAGTCCATAATGGAGGGCATGAGACTCGACCGAGCATGAGGAACCTCCCAAAAAACAGCTGATGATGGCAATTGTTACCATGGATGATGATCGGGACAGTGAGCGCTTCGAAAGGTAGAGCCCATGATACAAATAAACATGATTTAGCTTACACAGTCTTTGAATGGGAGAGCCCTGTATGAAGATATATTTGGTGCAAATCAAATGAGCACCTGTGACAGTGTTATTTGTAGTTGTAGAGATTAGCCACACATGTGTATCAGTAAATTTTAAGTCACAGAGAAATTTATTTTGAGACTTGCAAGCTTGTAGATTTTGTCTCCCACAAACACAACACAAAAGTTACACCTTCTCAAATTCTTCATTGCAGGTGCACAAATCGTTTTCTACGAATCACAAATTAAGAAATTCATACGCTCAAATTTTTGCTACAGTTGTTGCAGTGAATATGGTGCAAAACACATTCACACACCCGCATCAAAAAATCACGGACAAATTTTGCTCATCCACAAATGAGTATGTGAATTCATCCAATGAGAGTTGCACACTTGTAGAATATTTTCTCACAAATATTTTTTTTTTCTTTGATATTTTTCTCGCACAAACACAAGTACAAAACTACAACTTCTTGAATCTGCTGCTACGAGTCTCAAATACTGTTTTTCGTGTGCTCTCCCTTTTGCACCACATGTCTGTGTAAAATATGGAGCAAAAGTGATTTGTGCATCTGTAGAGGCAGCAGGCGGGCACTGTTCAGATATCTGAGAATTTAGGCCAATCAGAAGAGCTAGTTTGGGCGCATCTCCATTGGCGGAACATGATGCCCGAACAGGAAAAAAAAAAAAAAAAACTTCCATGAGCATCTTCCCAACACAATGGCAAACACCAATAAAGTTTTTTTCTTTCTTTTTCTGAAATCACTCACCGTTATACATTTGTTTATAGTTTATATATGCATGCTGGTCAATGCGTTCAAGCCAGCCGATAAAATCCAACAGAAAGATGTTTTTTCTGACTCCTGTTGAGTGCAGAAGATAGCCAGTTTTACTATATTGACGAAAACGTGTTTATTAAGTATTTGTCATGTGCTGGTGTTTATTAATAAGTTTGATTTAGCCTATGTGAAATCTGACTGGTTAAGACTCTTAGATAGGGCAGGTAAATATTTTATAACCAAAGTTGAATTAATTAACTGACATTACTTTTACATATTACATATAATAAACAGTGATGGAGGTAACACGTTACTTAGTAACGCGTTACTCTAATCTGACCACTTTTTTCAGTAACGAGTAATCTAACGCGTTACTATTTCCAAACCAGTAATCAGATTAAAGTTACTTATCCAAGTCACTGTGCGTTACTATTTTTGTCATTTTCCTTAGGAAAAATATATATTTTTGCTTTCTTCTTGCGTCTCGGGGAGTGAAGTCACGTATGCGACAAGTCACGTTTTCAGCATGAGGACAGATCATGTGCACCACGCATCGACACAAATGTAAACAACAATGGAGGGAGGAGAGAGATGCGCGTTTTCTAGTTGGAAATACAGTCACTATTTTGAGTTTGTGTCAGCTAAAGATGGAAATATTAAGGTTCGTTGTACACTCTGTGCTGGTGGCGAGAAAGTGCTATCTAGTTACAAAAATACTACGTCAAATTTGAAGAAACATTTGGAGTCGCAGCACTGCACAGTCAAACTTACAGAGCAAGTCCCACCAGGTGGTGCGAAGCAGAGAGCAGGAGGTCCCCCACCACCCAAACAGCAAAAGCTGGACTTTGGTGCAAAACCAGTAAGTGGGGGAGAGTTGAAGAAGTTAGTCGGGCAGTATGTTGTAGAGGAAATGCTGCCCTTAAACACGGTTGACTCGCCCTCGTTTCGTGCCATAATAAACAAGATCCCTACTACTGTCAATGCCGAGCTGCCTCACAGAACAGCTTTTTCTTCTTACATGGAGAAGGAGTATGCAGTGATGGAGAGAAATCTGAAGGCCGCGCTGAATGAGGTCGACTTTGTGTCAACTACTGCGGATATTTGGACTGCTAACAACAGAAGTTATATGGGAGTAACGCTCCACTGGATCAGTAGATCCACATTGGAGCGCAACAAGGCTGCATTGGCATGTAGGAGAATTCGCGGTAGACACACGTATGATGTTATTGGTGCAGAAATCGAAAACATTCACTCTTCATACGGACTACTCAACAAAGTAGTTGCAACAGTGACTGATAATGGATCCAAATTTGTCAAGGTGTTTAAAGTTTATCAGCCTGTCACAGAGTCCAATGATGAGATGGAGGAGGGAGAGCCCACCCCCACAGATGATGATGATGATGTCACTTTTTTAGATCTGTCAGAAATCCTCTCAGCTGAGGATGAAAGTGATGGCCAGCTGTCTCTTCCCCCGCACCACAGGTGTGCTTCACACACCATCAACCTCATTTCCACAAATGATGTGGAGAAATATTTAACTTCCAATGCAGAGACCAAGGCTGTGTATAGGAGCAGCACAGCAAAATGCACAGCTCTTTGGACCAAATCAAGTAGATCTACCCTTGCATCAGAAACAGTGGAGGAAGTCAGCAAAAGAAAGCTCCTGGTACCAACATCCACAAGGTGGAATTCCTTTTTTGATGCTGTAAAGAGAATTGCAGAAATCCCCATGAGTTAGCTGAATACTTTGTGCACCAAGCTGGGAGTTAAGTGCTTCAAAGACAAAGAGTACCAGTTCCTGCATGAGTACTGCACCGCCACGAAGCCTCTGACTGCAGCACTGGACATTTTACAAGGCGACTGTCATTATGGGACTTTACTACCCACACTTGAAGTTCTGATGCAGAAGACCCTGGCTGTGAAAGATGCCCTCTCCAGGATGACTGAAGGCCTTCCAGATTCCATAGTGCAGGTATGTTCCATCTTTTAAGCTAGTTAAAATTTCTTGCATCACACTATTCATGAACATGGAACAGAATATTCATTATCATTGCAAAAGAAGATTAAAGATTAAAACAAATACAAATTTCAGTAAGTAACCTATAACAAAATTAAATCCATAATATTGATCCCACATTAAGCATGGTTTGCAAGTAATTCAATTACATAATAAATAGTAGGCCTTAAAGTAGGCCCTAAAGTAAGCATAAACATATCAAATTATATTTTTCAGGCTATCCAGACTCGTTTTGCCAGTGTGCTAGACGACAAAGATGCCCTTCTCGCAGCTGTCAGTTGTGCAAAATTCAAACTCCGATGGCTGAGAGATGCAGGTAGGAGGGAGAGAGTAAAAGAGCTTCTGACAGCAGAGTGCCGCCGCACAATTGCTCATGGAGCACAGAGCCCTGCCAGTGTGCCCACCACATCTGACAGCCAAGGTGAGATGGACTTTTTCACTTTTGAGGCAGAGCCAAAGGAGACCTATTCTGCAGAAAATTAAGTCATGGACTACCTGAGGTCAGCCTATGACCTTCAGATTCTGCATCAGTTTTCAAACATAAAGAACGTTTTCTTGAAATATAACACTCCAACCCCATCAAGTGCTCCTGTGGAGCGGCTTTTCAGTCTGGGTGGTTTGGTGCTCACACCTAGAAGAAATAGACTTTCTGACAAGAGGTTTGAGAAGCTTCTGTTAATGAGGTACAACCACTGGTTTACTTGCCCCACTCCACTGTTTCACTCATAACATGTGATTACAACATAAGATTAGGCCAAAGTAACAAAAGTAGACATGATATCAGCCTACATGTGGTGTTATACACTTGTTTTGTAAAAACCACTCCTTGCTGCTCTAATGCTGTGAACAACAGGTTCAATGTTCATAAAACATGCTAAAAAGAATGTAATAGTTACATTTATAAACAATGTCGATTATAAATAGTAAGTTTTGCCATAACAGTGTTAACAGTTAAATATGTCAGGTCAAGAAAGACTGTCTTTATTTTATTTTTTATAAAAAACAAGTATTTATGTTAAGTGAAGTCAAGAAAGATTGTCTTTATTTAATATTTTACAAAAACAAATATTTATTTTAAGTGAAGTCAAGAAAGACTCTTTATTTTATTTTTTATAAACATTTATTTTTTCAGGAAATAGTTTTTAAGTTCAACTTAAAATGCCAAGAGATACATTGTTGATGTTACTGTTAAAAATGCACTTCCAATAAAGTGAGTGTTGGCAAAACAGGTTGTCATTTTTATGTTGAGGCGGCGGGGGTTTTGTCGGCAGCTGCTGAATGTAACTAATAAAGTAACTTGTAATCTAACTTAGTTACTTTTAAAATCAAGTAATCTGTAAAGTAACTAAGTTACTTTTAAAACCAAGTAATCTGTAAAGTAACTAAATTACTTTTTCAAAGTAACCGTGACAACACTGATAATAAATGTGTAAAAATCAATTTAATCATGTTAAAAATTCATGTTTTCTTTTTTAAATACTCTGATGGCAATGATGTAAAAAACAACAACAATCCTTTTAGTTACAAATGACTGTTTGATCCATGAGAAAGTCAAGTTCAATGAAAGAATATCCATAATATCTCAGCCATAATACATAACACCATAGCTTAAAGCTATGCAGCTCCTGTGTAAGTGTATGAACCACTGATCAGTAGTGCATGGAATGTGATGCAAGGGGCGCCAAATTGGTCACGGCAGGTCTGATGATGTTTAAAAGAAAATATTGACCTGGCTAAAATAATTTCGTCAAACAGGCTCTTGCACCCTGTAAAATACCCTAATTTGGAATGTACCTCATTTGAGTTAAAAAAGACAAAAAAAAATATATAAATTAAAGTTTACACTGCAATCCTGGGAGGGGTGCCAAAGTTGCAGTTACTTTGAAGTTATGTTGTTGTTTTTGTGATTATTTCAGTATGAATAGTTGAAAATGGGTTTGATGCAATATCTATATATATATAGCTATATTATTTATTTAATTTTTTTTGACAAACACACAAAGTGTCAGACAGCTGTCCGTAAATCTCTCTCTATCGCACTGCCATCTTCGGTTGACCTTTATCCTTCTCGAGGGTTAATTAGTGTGTAGCATCACGACCCGGCCCCGCCCTATGCCCTGCCACATTCCTCCCTCGTTCTCTCAGGCCGGGGAGCCCCCGGCATGACGTACACCCCTCCCACCATTTCCCTGGGGAGGGACGCCGTAATGCCGTTCGTGCCAAATTAACAAAACATTTTTAAAAAGAGAGGGAAAGGCCAACATGAAGCGGCAGTGGGAGAGAGAGAGTACTCCGATACGCTGTAGCTTGGTCCTTGGCCACGGATCGGAGGCAGTCTTCCTGTGCTCCCGGGAAATATAAGGGAATGAGAGGGTGAAAAATATTGATATATTTTGCATGTTAGGCCAGCAGAGAAGGCTTTGCTGGCCCTGAAAATTTGCCACTGCCTCTACGGGAAGGAAGGGAATGGAACCGGTAATGCCTGTGTCTGTCTGCCCCAGGTAAAAATAGACCCACTCTGCTCTTGGCAGGTGGACCTGCCTTGCCCTGAACTTCACCTTAAGCTACCTCCAGACACAAGTCATTCGAATGGGAGGTTTCATTCTGCAAAACTAATGGGCTGAATCCTAAAGCAAGGCACTGCACAGTGTTCGACAGTAGAGCCTTTTCTTCCTGCATGAAAATGATCGATCCTGGATTTCTAAAAAGAGCTCACTCAGCACAGCGAACGGGCTGAATCCTCTAGCACAGGCGCGCAGCCCTTCAACAGGAGAGCTCCTGTTTAACATAAATTGTAGTGGTAAATGGTAGTGATTCATTAGTGTAAGTGGCATAATCTGAGACGATTAATCAGAAAAGCACATCACAGTTACAGTGCTTAGTCACACAGCCCTAAAGACATGCCACAGTTGTGGCACCTGGACAGCAGTAGCAGGAGCACCTTGGTTGCAGTGTTGCCAGGCTTTAACGCACTGCCTTTTTTTGCAGTGAGGTAGTATGTGTGTATTGGAGAAGGGGACTTGCACATGCAAAGTTGGGGCTCATTACGGCTGCATTGAAGCATAGACGAAAGCACTAAAGCATGTTAAAATATTGTAGTGGCAGTGGATAAGTACAGGAACCATTCATGAATGAGGCAGAAGAAACCCGAAGCATGGTCATATCACATCAGTCATCAGCTAATATTGTGACTAGAAGGGGCTCAAGGTTTGGCATGTACCTGCATTCTGCTGATATCACAGCCGAGCCCGGCACTTTGATAGCAGGTGACATCCATTATCAGAAACATTGGCATGAGTGCTACCACAATTTGCTGCTTCCTAGAGCAACTGTGTTTGAGTATAATATGACATTTACAGATAAAGTAAAGTGTAAATTATTAATTTGCATAATGACTGCTGTCCTGTTCAACTGTTCTGAGACAACGGTGTTCTTTCACTTCTTTGACATAATGTAACGTGAAAGACAAGGTACATCTGATTTTCAGAAATATTTGAGTAGTAATTGTATGAAAAGACTCCAAATAGGGACCAAAATAGTGTCAATTCACTCATTTCTGTGCTAATTTACTTTATAAGATTATATAACATTAAAAGTGATGTGACATCAAAGGCATATAGCGCAGGTGATTTTGGTAGCTTGAACAATCACTGCATGGTCGCATGGAAATTGGCATATTGAGTTTATTCATACCGGACCAAATACAGCAATTATTTGCGTGATTATGTTGGTTGCATTTGAATGCACTATAAAAAGAAACCCCCAAAAAGGACACCCACCTCTGATGAATCTTGTATGTCTCTAGGAAAGTGTTGGGAAATAAAAGTAATGAAGTAACTAACTTTACTTTCATATAGTTAATAAGATGTTGCCCCTACATAGCCTCAATGATATTACATACATACATATGTCATTATGCACAGTTAGCAAATCATTATCACAAAATAAACCCCGACAAGATGATCATAGACCCTGACTCAGAGTGGAGGGCTCTTTTATCACCCTTAAGGGGTTTATTTTGTGAAAATGCTGGGCTGGCTGTACATTATCCCACTGATTACACTTACTAATTAAAAAATAAATGGAAATGAAATATTGATTTGCTTTGAAATTATGTTATTTTGTGAGTAGAAAAAGACCACAAAATCTTAGGAAACAGCTGAATTACACCTTCGGTGGGTGTCGGAGTTCTCATTAACCTTTTGTTTATTTAGCAAAAATTACCATCTGACTGCTCGTTTAGATGCTTATTACAAGACAAGTTGCAAAAAAATAACTAAATAAGGTACATTAAATACTGATTTGAGACTAAATTATTTTATTAGCCTACTTGTAGAGATTGCAGAGTGATAAGAGAAGTAGAAAGAGCACTCGCAATGCGTTCTGAAATCACTTTATCTCCCTGTATGTGCAGTTATGATCATGAAATATCAGACCACTGGATGGCTCATGTTACCGATAAGAATTGAGGATTTCAGAGAGTCATGCAATAATATTTGTTCATAGTTACTGCTTTTATTAACTTGTAACTTGACTGTAACTACTTTACATTATGATTAGCTTGTTGCTTTGGACAGTTACTGTACATTTTCATAATAGCTTCCAAGCAATGCTCTAGGATGCCTTTTCTATGTGTATGTATTTTCTATTAAGACTGATCATTTTTAAAGCAAAGTTTATAAATAAAGACATATTAAAGAAAACCCCTGTCTTAAATGTGCCTATCAACACTTAATCAGTCACACAGGAGCAGTATTCTGTGGAAGTGCTAGCACTTCATCAACTATGAAATAGAGTAATTATATATTTCCAATCACACTAATATAGCATATTAGTGCCTTATGAAAAACCCTACATATTAAAACCCACATATGCAAACCCATAAGTCAAGTCAAGTCAATTTTATTTGTATAGCGCCTTTCACAACACACATCGTTTCAAAGCAGCTTTACAGAAGTTCAGCATTAACAGACGATAAAAATGTAATGTCTATAAAGTCGATAAATCATCATCATTGTGCAGGGCTCCAAACTGCGACTAAAAAATGGTCGCATTTGCGACCAAATAAATTTATTTGCGAGTGTAATTTCTGTCAAGGTCGCCATTGGCGACAGTAAAAATTTACTCCCTTTGATTTTAAAATTTGCATTACATTTCCCGAAATACATTACAAAAGTTTATATCAAAGAAATAGCGGGGAATACGGAGTTCATTGCAGGAACTAACCATTTCAAAAAAGAGACTGTGAGAAAACACGGTGACAGTAACAAGCATAAAAAATGCACGTGATCACATAATTGCGAAGAATGCTTCACAGACTACACTGTTGGCACGTGCAGTTTTTCTTGCATGCGAGCTGCGGGACGAAAAGGAATGGAAGGAGTTAAAAATGAAAATATTTGGCGCCTGTTTTTCCCCCTATAGGAGCCAGTGGCTCCTTAATTGATTTTTTGTTTGGAGCCCTGTTGTGGAATTAGATAAGATATGATTCTTTATCGTGTTTAAAAATAATTAAATAATAATTGTATTAATAACCCCAGTGAGCAAGCCGAAGGCGACTGTGGCAAGGAACACAAAACTCCAAAAGATGATGGTTAATGGAGAAAAATAACCTTGGGAGAAACCAGACTCACTGTGGGGGGCCAGTTCCCCTCTGGCTAACATCATGAATAATGTAAATAAGAATTATTTATAGTTAAAAAACATGATTTAAAAAATTATTAAACTTATTAAGTGTTAAGGGTCAGTATTTAGACAGTGATTGTGTTTGAACTGCAATATTAGTGACCAGTGTCTTTGAAGTCCATCCTTGATTAAATTCCAGAAGTTCACTTAGATGCAATTGTCCTTGTTTGGCTGATGAAGGCTTTTGTTGGCAATAGTTAGTCTATGTATCCCATTTCAAGATCGTAGTCCATGGTGATGGGGCATCTGAAGTCTCCGTGAGAGGCTGGATACAAACTGGAGCTGACGAACGCTATTTACCTCGGGACTGGCGTCCCGAGATAACAGCAGAAAAGCAGATGGGAAATAATTAGCATAGCTGATGTTCATAATATTAATGCATTATAACTGATTCAGCAGTAGTATAAAAAGTAAGCATTATGTGAATGCTTGGTTAAAGAGATGCGTCTTTAATCTAGTTTTAAACTGGGACAGCGAGTCTGAGCCTCGAACAATATCAGGAAGGCTATTCCAGAGTTTAGGAGCTAAATGTGAGAACGCCCTCCCTCCATTAGTGGACTTAGATATCCTAGGTATGACCAGAAGCCTCGAATTTAGTGATCTTAAAGAGCGCGATGGATTGTATGGCGATAGAAGATCCGTTAAATACACAGGAGCTAAACCATTTAGGGCTTTATAGGTCAGTAGTAATACTTTGTAATTGATACGGAACTTAATAGGTAGCCAGTGTAGAGATGATAAAATCGGTGTTATATGATCATATTTTCTTGACCTAGTAAGAACTCTAGCGGCTGCATTTTGGACTAACTGTAGCTTGTTTATTGAGGATGCAGGGCAACCAGCTAATAAAGCATTACAGTAATCTAGTCTCGAGGTCATGAATGCATGAACTAACTTTTCTGCATCAGAAACAGATAGCATGTTACGTAGCTTAGCAATGTTTCTAAGGTGGAAAAAGGCTGTTCTCGTAACAGATGAAATATGATTTTCGAAAGTCAAGTTGCGGTCTAGTATAACACCCAGGTCTTTTACTGTAGTGGATAATGTAACAGGACATCCTTCTAAATTAAAGTTGTATTGTAAGGGATTTTGTGGGTAGTTTTTTGGACCAATAAGTAATACCTCCATTTTATCGGAATTTAATAACAGGAAACTACGCGTCATCCAGCATTTTATATCTTTAAGACACTCTGTCAAGTTAGATAAGTTAGTGTTTTCATCTGGTCGTGATGAGATATATAACTGAGTGTCATCAGCATAACAGTGGAAATTAATTCCATGTTTTCTTATAATTTTACCAAGTGGCAGCATATATATTGAGAATAATAGAGGGCCTAACACAGATCCTTGTGGCACTCCATAGTCTACTGATGTTATCTTCGATTTTTCCCCATTTAAACAGACAAAATGGTAACGGTCTGATAAGTACGTCTGATAAGTCTAACACCAGTGTAGTTTTGTAGTCGATCCAAGAGTATTTTATGATCTATAGTGTCGAACGCAGCGCTAAGATCGAGTAGAACTAATATTGAGATGCAGCCTTGGTCAGAAGCTAAAAGTAAATCATTTGTCATTTTAACTAGCGCAGTTTCTGTGCTGTGATGCGGTCTGAATCCTGACTGAAATTTTTCATAGATATCATTTTCTTGCAAGAAAGAGCACAATTGAGCGGACACAACTTTTTCTAATATTTTAGACATAAATGGAAGATTTGAGATGGGTCTGTAATTTGCTAGGTTATTTGGATCTAATTGTGGTTTCTTAATGAGAGGTTTTATAACTGCCAGCTTAAATATTCTTGGAACATGACCTAAAAATAAAGACGAGTTAATAATATTGAGAAGAGGCTCTTCCACTACAGGTAACACTTCTTTCAGTAGTTTAGTGGGTATTGGATCTAGTAAACATGTTGTTGTTTTAGATGCAATGATAAGTTTATTTAGCTCTTCCTGTCCTATAGTTGTAAAGCGGTGTAGTTGTTCTTGAGGGGCGATAATTGAGGCTGAATCATAAGACACCATAAAAGATTGTACATTAACAATTGTGTTTACAATTGTGTTTCTGATGTTTTCTATTTTCTTTAACTTATTCAAAGTGCAAATTAAAATCAGTCACTTAGGATTTCCTAATTGGTACCTGCGGTATACATACAAAATTCAAACTTTACAACACATGCCTTATATTAAACTTACCTGTGAAGCGTTGTTCAAAAAATATATGCTATAGCAAAGCCTTTTGCTGAATTATGAGTAATATAACATGTAATAACTACTACATTATTATTTTTAATAACATCAAGTTGTTTTTTCTCGCTCCACAGGCATTAGTCCACAAGTGTAGACCTACATGCATTTACATTTAATTAAAACAATTAACTATGTAGTGCATTTCTGAAAATCCATGAATTTGGGAAACCTGCATGCTTGACATTTCTAATAAGCTAGGAGGCTTGCTGTACACCCAAGATCCACATCTAATATTTCTTACATGATTCATACATTACCTCATGTCCACTGTGAACCCCTGAACCTGCTTAATAAAATATTTGCCTTCGAAGAGCAGCTGAGTTTGGAGGAGGGTGGATTTTAATGCCAAAATAACACCAGTACTCTTTTGCTTTCTTTCCTTGACTTTCTCTGAGGACTCCAGTCACCTACCCCTGCCAGCGCTCCCAGTCAAATTACAGGGGGTCATGGCAGCCTCATTAAAATCAAGCATGTAAAGACCAGAGGAAGTGCTCCATTCCCTCACTCAAAGCTTGGCAGGCTCTGGGGGTATCCATCTTTTAGCCTCAGATAGTTAAAACAACAGTCCAATAATGTAACCTTAACACCATGACTACAGCACAGTCGCCTAGCTTGATTTAGCCTTGTGCCTCTGAAAATTGATGGATTAGAAAGTGAATATCACTATACTCTACTAGTGGTCAGCAACCCGACCCGGGCCTGACAGGTTTCATGCTGGGTTCGGGTCAGTTTTTCAAGTAGGACTTTGAGTACTGGTTGGATTCTGGTTTGTAATTAATGAAAAAATAAACAGGCTTACCAAACTTGTTTCATGCAAGCGCATGAGCTCTCACTCAGAGACACACGAGAACAGACGAGTTAGGGGCCGTTTACATGGAATGTGTTTTTGCCCATGTCTGTTTGATTTCCCATTGTTTAAACACTTGCTGGATGAATGTCTTTCTTGATTTTTTTTTTCCCAGTGTCTCACACAGGACGGGCATATTTTAAATACCATGTCAAATTAAAAAGAACTTGAGACACCTGAGCTCTGTTTCATTCTTTGTGCCGAGTCAAAAAATTTTTCAGCACAGTTATCAGAAAGATTCAACTTTCTAAACAAGTTCAGGCTACATAGAGGGGACTGTTGCATTGTTTCATATTATTCCAGATTATTCTGCACCAGGTGAAGTTTCAGCACATAAACGATAAGGTAATGCTTTTTTACCTGCTGCTACTGAGGTGTACGAAGAGGCTGCCGAGCCTTGTTAAAACTGTGTATTTTTACTGTTTCAGTAGTGTTAGAAATGTTGCCTATATGCTTACATAAAATATGGCCTATTGCAACAGTACTTGCAAGGAGAAGAAATTAGATAGTAAGCAATTTCGGGTTTAAAATTTCGGGCTGGGTAGGGTCAATACCCGAGATTGAGGGCCACACGATCTCGGGAATGGGTCGGGTTCAGGTTTCATTTTAAGGCATTTGCAGACCTCTATTTCACTCATGTGCAACAACCCTTTGAATAGAACCCTCTTCAATGGTGAAAAAATGCCATATGAAATTTGATGATCACAACTATTATAATAACCACTTACAGAGTATTTTGTTGGAGAAGTTCTACCTCTAGCAGAATAAAATTTGTAGTTTGTTTCTGTTGAGATTGAGAGTAAAAGGAAGTTCATGGTTTCATAGTGCTGAAGTTCTCAATTAATGGTTTATAAGAGATTATCATGCCTCTGTTTAATGAGGATACTGCACATTGCCATTTGGCTTAGCAAGGATTCCCATCCAGTAATTGCTTTCAGAGGCATTCAACTGCACTTTTTTCTAACTTTCTCATTTATCCCAGGGCAGAGAACAACCGTATTGGTGAAACGCTGCTAAAATGCATAATCAAGGCTTGGCAAAGCAGTTATTTATCGAACTATTTATTTTTGATGATATTTTAATAATTCACACGACTGATTGTTTAAAGAGTGTGAGTAAAGCAAGCTCTAAGGTACATTTTGTCACTGCATTTGTTCAGCTGTCTGCGGCTTGTTGCATATATTTCATCTTCTCCTAGCTTTATTTGCATTGGGCCTTGGCAGTCTTCCTAGTTGTAAAATGGTTAGAGCTTTGCAGGGACAGTAGAGCTATCAGTGTGTGAGAGTCTAAGTATTTCTTCAAGGCTTTTACTGTGAAGCATCATGCTACGACAACAGTTCAGAATTGCAACAGTGGGATGAGAAATATGAACACATTTAAATCATAAAATTTAGCCTAGAAAGGATACAGTTGGTTGTGATTCTATATGGAAAATGAATGGCATGGAATATAAAAGATTAACTGATCGTATTCCTATTTTGCTGAAAATGCATTGCTTAAATATTAACAGGGTTGGGAGTAACAAAATACATTTAATAAGATTACTTATTTAAAATTCTAAATATAAGTAACTGTATTCCACTACAGTTACAATTTAAATAATTGTTATTTAGGATATAGTTACATTCAAAAAGTGTTTTGATTACTGAAGAGATTACTTGGCATTTCATTATCATTTGTTTCATTTTATATGTGGTCCTTTCAGAAGAAAAACATTTATACATATAAATGCCGCGATCTAAAGAGCATTTGAACAGTGGTGACAAAATTTCTTATGATGTGTTACATTCATGCGAGCAGACAGAGAAGTAAGTTTGAAGTAAATTTGGAGCAAAAGAAACAGAAATAAGCCTTGTGTAAATTGTCAGCTTTACGCTAAAATAAAATGCTATTTCTAGCCATTTTACATGCAAGTTACCATGAACGATCATATCTTTTTATCAAGAAAATTCACGTTGGATCTTCTTTTTTTTCTTTCTAGTAAGACCTTTGATATAAGGGCAAAAATCATATTCTTAATAATATTTTTTTTATAGTTTTCCTGTAAAAATATAAAAAAAATCCTTAAAACAAGATCAATTTGATTTATCTTGTTTTAGAAACTACACTGCATAAGAGATTTAGGTTTTTCAGAGAATGTATTTTTACGTATATTTTGTCTCATTGTACTGGCAGAGTTTTTATAGTCAAAACAAGTAGAAAACCTTACACTTCCAAACCTTAAACCTTCTACCACTGCTGAAGAAGTAATTCAAAGTATTTAGAATACATTACTGACCTTGAGTAATCTAACGGTATGTTACAAATTACATTTTACAGCATGTATTCTGTAATCTGTAGTGGAATGCATTTCAAAAGTAACCCTCCCAACCCTGAATATTAATGACTGCTTTTAGTTATAGGATGGCAAGAAAGCAGTTACAATGAGGGAACAATTAGTGCTCCATGTGTAGAGGGCACAATACATTAGCATGTTGCTAAGCTAACTACTTTTAAATTGGGAATTGTAAGAAAAAAATTTGAATAATTAAAAAAAACATGTTGGACAAATAAATGTTGTGTGAAGTTATACATTTTAATAGATGGAACTACTCCTTATTGAATAAGTTAAAGAACTATTAACTGCAGTAGACCTGCTGGTTTGGGAGTGTAGCTCAATCACACCTCTGATACCAGGCCTGCCAGGCAATCAGAGGTAAGACAACATAGAGGAACAAACAAGCATGACAGTGCTCAACAGTCAGCATCATGTACAGCATTCCTGGCTCGATTAGCCTAGCCAGAGCATTTGTGCCCTGAAAAGGCAACCCTCTTGGACTCTCACATCTCTCCACCTTTCAGTGCTTATATCACTTCAAATTTGGAATGAGAACATAATTAAAGTACAATTACTATGATGTTCCAGATATCTCCATTTCCAATGCTATCATAATGACATCTCAGCAGGAACTGACATTATTGGACACATCTTTACTTCCACTGCATTCTAGGTAGGCTTGTTGGCATCTCCTCACAGTCAGAACATCCTTCTTATGATCATACTTCGAAATCTGTGACACCTCTTTTGCATGATTTTATTGCTGTGAGGAGGTAGATGGTGTCCACCTATTCCATGACTGGGCCAGACAAGGGTTTGATTTCTCTAAGGATTATTTATCTCGACCTTCTGTGTCTATATGTGTCTGTTTCTAAAATACACAAACTTTGCTTTACTCAATCTTCAGTGTAGTTACTTATTGAATTTGAAAATGCTTTCTCATTTTTATACGTTTCATACTTGTATGTACAGTATAGCATTACTTAAAGTATATTTAAGTTTCCATTTACCCGTTGCCTCCTTGCTTTTTCCCTTCTTTTTTCCCCTCCTTCCTTCCTTCATTCCCTCCTTTCTTTCTTCCTTCTTTTCTTCCTTCCTGCCTTTCTTCTTTACATCCTTCCTTCCTGTCTGCCTTTTTTCCTTTCTTTTGCTTTTCTTTGTTCGTTCTTTCATTTCTTTCTTTTTCCTTCCTTCCCCTTCCTTTGTTCCTTAATTTTTCCTTCCCTCCATCATTCTTTTATTTTTATTTTCTTCCTTCATGCCTTCCTTCCTGTTTTGAACATATACATTTGACTGCTAAATTCCAACGTAGTGAAGATATAATAATAATAATTTGATCATCACCTGTTTAGATTGATTAACATAAAAATTAGATTCTTCAACATAAGCATAATTGATGCTATTTATTCTTATACACAATAAAATGTTTTCATTTTGAAACACATGAATATAATTGATGGTTAAGGGATTTTTTTAAAAAACAATTTTAGCATGTTTCCATATGCTGCATCATAAGCATACAGTATAAATGTCAAATGAATATAATTGTCTGCTTATTTAAGGCACAGCTGCAAAGCAAAACCATGCTGGGGTCAAGATAACAGAGCCATATGTTTGATGCTAAGAAGTAATTATCATAGATAATACTGATTACATTAATAATCACAAAACAATGTGACTGTTTTAAAGGTGTTATCTTTTATCTCAGTCTCAGTAAGGTGTTATTCTCTCCAGAATTCAGGTGTTACCTCTTTCTTCCGTGTAAATCCATCTGTTTTTTTTTTTTTTTGAGACCTTGATGTTTCTTATGCTAGTCTCATAGTGATTTCAAGGTAATTATGTATGCATTGTGCTGGCCAGCCGAGACCTCGCTGCATTCTGGTCTAAATTATGCCAATACATATGTTTGTTGCAGTGATACCCCATGAATAAATGATGGAGGATTCTCTCTATGCTGTGGCAACAGAGCAGAACAGTAAAATGCACTATATGGCAGAATCATTGAAAGACTATGGTACAACAAGAGGGCGTTTTGGCAGATTTACAGATCATCATCTATAATACATTGGTAGTCTTTCAGCTATGCACAAAAGCCAGATGTTCTTTTTATCAGTCATTCTCTGGATTGTAAACATGTTGAAAAGAGAGACAGTGAGGAAGAGAGAGGGAAATAAACACAAAAATAGCGTTTTATTTTATCAACACAGGCCGTTTTGGATCAGACAACAAAAGGATTTTTTGAGTATATGAATTGCTTGAATAAGGAAAGGGGAGCTTCCATTAAGGCGGATCTATCATTTGGCTAATACACACAGAGCTGGTGGGTTGGCTGTTGACAAGGCCCAGCCCTGCACACTACAAGTTAGTCTCTTCATATAAACATACCTGAAAACAGAGGGTCAGCATGGGAACACAGTGTGACTGTGTGCTAGCAATTGACGTTTCAAGGGGTCTGTTTGAACACCATCTTGGCGAGCCGGAGTCCCAGAGCAAAAAAAAAAAAACAGCTGTGGACATATGGGTAGGAGGTGCAAGACGCTCTTACTGCAGAATGCCTTGGGAAGGAGGGCCCAATAGATGAATGCTGGCTGCCACATTCTCTTTCTAATGTCCTGTGTGGTGGTAGTGAGGCCTTGTGGAGAACTCAACATTTATGAGTGTGAATCTTTAATGGCTTTCCCGATGAAAGCCAACACTGGGCACCAACTCAGATGCTATGGCCATGGATGGTTTTGAGTGTGGGGGGGGGGGGGGGGGGGGGGGGGGGGGGGGTTGGACCACACCATTAAGATTTACCCCAGGGCAACCTCCACACAAGAGTCGAGATACAGAGAGACAGAAAGAACAGATAAATAAATCAACTTAAAGGACTGCTGAAGGTTTGAGGCCTATTTCTCTTCTTGAACCTTAGTTTTGAGACAGACGGTGGGAGGGAGAGGGGAGTGAAGTTGGGGGGGGGGCATATTTCTTCACGGCTTGGTCCCAACAGGCATCATGGACCTAAGACACCAAGTCTTTGATTCTTTCAAGAAATTAAATATATTCACTTATCCGAAAGGCTTTGGCTCAAGATCCTCATCATTTTCTTTAACGTCCAAGATAAAAGTGTAAGGACTTTCCCACTGGCTTTCAGTCGGCAGTGATTTGAAAGCTCAAACTTCGTTTGAAGGTCTCTTAGAACTTACTTTTGGACAACAAATTCTGCACTGCCCCTTTTCAAGTGGGGATGAGTAGAAAAGAGATTTCTGAAAATATCAGGGAGCTTTCAATTACACCCTTCCTCCTTTTTAGAGGCTGCAGTACTTATTCAAACTTAATTGAACAAGAATAGAGATTTTCAAGTGGTCTTTTCCTCTGTCTAATCAACTCAGAATCTGAACTTTTATCTGTTATTATTTATTCATAGCAAGAAAATATTAGAAAATTGAAAAAGGTCACAGCTACAGTGTTACAATTAATGGCAAACAGCTGTGTGAGGTGAGATGACGCATTTACTTGTTGACTGATGAAGTACCTCTTTACTTCTGTTGGTGTAACGTCCCTCTGCTAACAATACACTTTAACAGCTGGTGAAAATCTGTCAAAATCAACAACAGGTGAAAATCTGTCAAAATCAACACATCATGCAAAGGAAAACAATACATAGTAGTAAAAAACAAAACAAAAACAAGAAAGATAGAAATGGAAACAGACAGACACACAGACTGACTGACTGACAGACATACAAAAAGATGATTGTACGATTTTTAGTGATTGATAATGGCTTAAACTTTGGTGTGCTCCTCACTCAAAGCTATTTTATGTTAGAAATACATTTTACATTATGTTTTCTTTCCCCTACCCTGCTTAAGACTCTTAAACTTTGGGAAAGAAAAATAGTCTTTGTGTGCTGGACAGACTGTTCTGCATTTGTTTTATTCAGTTTTGTATCTAAAGCTGTGTTTATTTGATTGTATCATACATCCCTTCGGTTTTAAAATGTGCTGTATGAATACATTTTACTTGACTTGATTTAAAATCTCATTTTTTTTCTGTCATCAATTTTTTTTTTTCTGTCTGTAGCTGTATTGAAAGCCATTGGAGAGGACAAAAAATGCAGACATGCTAATACAGGTAAACAATGGATCTCCTTAACAGCGCTATTCTCGTCAGAATGATGTTTTGTGTGTTTTACAAGTTTTGGCTTGTTTCTACAACACACACTGGCAGTGCTGTTTGTTTCATTTGGCATTTTTTAGGTGATGATGCCACAAATGTAGCTGCAAGATTTCTGTTAAAGCAGTTACTGTTGTATCATGGTAGAATGAGGAAAATAAAATATATTCTCACCATGCTGCTGTCACATGCTCACTGACAGCAATTTTGATACGGCAACAATAGCTTCTGATTCCTTTAACAGCTGCTAATGCAGTTTCCTTTATTCAGTCAACCAAAAGCATGGCGTGAAATGAAACCTCTGCTATTTCCATTCTTCTAACCAATCATTTTATTATATATTTTATCTTGTGTTTGCAACCAAAGTCATTTACATCTCCCAGGGCAAGGGGGTGGCGTTGAGGAGGGTGTTGGGCAAGTAATAATAATGCTCACATTGTCTTTCTCTCTTTCTCTCTATCTTTCACTGTAACAAAAGCTTATTTAACCTGAGGTTAGATTTTACTAAGGGACAGCATCCCTGGCCCACTTACAAGGTCACAATGTAAGAGTGGCCTTCACCTAATCAACAGGAGCCACTCTTCATCAATATATAATTAAAAAGCTTGCTATAATGTAATGCAGGGGAATGGCCCTCCTCTGGGAATATGCCTTAGTAGGAGAAAGCCGGAATGCAGGAAGTGAGATAGAATTACGTTCACAGGGAAGGGATAAGAGAGTGTGGAAGAAGAGGGAATCTGATCTATGTTAAGATGTTTAGCAATTGTCCTCTTATCAATTAGCATAATATACAATGTTAAAGAGGATAATTATGATGTGATACAATGCCTCTTTATGAAATGGAAGAGCCTCCTTTTTAAACAGGCCCATTTAATATTGATGCTAATGTTGCACTGCTTTGAAACGAAGTTGCACTTAAAAGGATTACACAGAACCCAGCTGTGGATTCATTAATGCATATGATGTTTTTAAATATGGCTAATGACTGTAGAAAATATTGCCTAAAACATTTGGGAAGCCACCTTTTTTGACCATCTATTTGGGTGACACAAGTAGGCCCACCGTCAGGGTGGGTCAAAGGGTAAAGATGACCCTGGGCCCAAAGATCTGTGGTTGACCCTTAATGGGATCAAGTACAACAATTTACTTACTGACTTATATCACCAAAAATAGAATGTATATGTCTTTACATGATAAATAAATTAATTGTATCATTAAAACACATTTATCCTTGTCTTCTGATTCTGATCCCCATCCCCCCGCTGTTATTGTGTAAATGGTGTGGTCGAAACACTTGCCAATCTGATGTGCGGAGCACTCACAATGTGTATTGTGCATCCAATGTAAAGCGGGGACTGACTAGAGAGTCAAAATGCTTCACCATCTATCTAATTAAAAAAATAAACATTGCAATTTTCCTGCCATGTAGGTAGTAGATATAACTGTTTCAAGGTTTCACTATATACCACAGTTTTAAAATGGATGGTTATTATACCGTTGAAATCTTCACATTGACAGTATTGCATGAAGATAAAGACAGATTTTTCAGAATTTAAAATTTAAAATCCTAATCAGTTTAATTAAGACAGAATCTGCATTTACATATCATCATATAAACTTGGCTAGATAAAATTAATCTTTAAATTGCGCCTTCCTCATGTTGCATTTGACTGTCACTCAATTTTAAAGGTGACAGTGCTGCGCATCATGAGCACATCAGAAGTCCAGCACGAATGCAACATATACAGACATGTCCGGGCGAGCCTGAACCTTTATTTCCGCTCTTTGGGATTACTTGTAAAAGACCCACGAAGGAATAGGATTGGGTTAGGAGTATATTAGTGTAACTCAAATGTTTTGAAAATTTAATGAGCTGTGAAGTGAAAGAATACGGTTTTGGTCTTAGTACTATTGTGTATGTTCAAGATTGGGATGGGGGGCCCAATTTGGAAAATGTTGTCCCACTGTGCATAAATCCTGATGGCGGCCCTGGACACAAGCATGTCAGATTTTATCCATTTACACTCTAAAATCAACTGTAAGGACTGCACAATTACAGTTGTCTTCTATCTCTGAGAAACCCCCCTCCCCTGCAAAGTTCTTTTTCCATGCATACGATGGATTTTATTTTGATTTTGTCTGTCCTGACCTCCATTTTAGCCACCAGACTTGCCTCACCCCATTCTCTGTTCCTCGCACTCATTTGCTTTTCTTCTTTCCCCACACATCTAATTGACTTCATGTCTGATCATGTAAAAATGCTGTTCTCCACCTGCTCCAACACTAACACAGAATCCTCTAGTGCTCTCACTCCATTAACGAAGAACAGCACCAAAGTTCTGCTCCCTGCTATCAAACCAGCGACTGCTAAAATCTAATTTTCAACTCAATTTAACCTGCTACCCCTCAAGGGTGGTGCGATTAAAGCAAACCTGCTCTGTCACACATAAATTAGGACAAAAGCTAACTATAATGCTAAAGGTTACCTTGTAATAGACACAATGCCTTCCACAATGCCCAACATTTGCTGTACTACCAGTGCTTAGTGGTGAAGTTTCCTTACATGACACCACAATGAGTTGATGGCTGAAAATACATATTTATTTAAAAAAAAAACTGGATCCCAAGCATACATTTTTAGGCCACTTGCATTGCACAACGATTCCAAATTTTTTTTAAAATGCAACTGAAATACTACTGAAAATTTTAAATTAAATAATAAAATGCACACACGTTAATTCAGCATTCTATCTAAAAGGGGACAAACCATAGACTTCTATTGTTTTAATATAAAGTTAACTATAATTACTATAAACTAACCCACACCCTAAACCTAACTCTAACAGTTAAATTTTTGGGGGGGGGAAAAACACATACTTAGAAGTGTTGCTTTAAAAGAAAATGTGTTTTCTTTTTCTAGGCCATATTCAAAAGTTTCAAATACATATCTACAATATTCTCAGAACTTCTTTGCATGCCAATATAATCACATTTGCTCTTTAAACTAATGCAATTGTTTGAATTGCCATATATAAGTGACAACAGAAATGGCAACAAATTTCTATTTACTGTATATCATACTTTCCCTACACACTGATCTCACAGAAGAATCGGCGACAGGAGCTTAAATGTTTTTTTTTTTTGTCTGCTACAATCAGTCTATGCTTTCCAAAATTCAAAACTGCCAGTGGATGAAGCTGGAACTACAGTCGTGCACATACACAATAGTACTAAAACCAAAACTGTATTCTTTCACTTACTTCTTTAAATGGAAGTTAAGTGAAAGGCACAGCACATTAAATTTTTACAGCATTTGAGTTACATTAATATACTCCTAACCCAAGCCCTAAACCTAACCCTGACAGTACAGAAACTAAAACAAATTTTTTTTTCGTACTTATGTGGTTAAATGTCGTATGTTGTTAGTAGATTTCAAAAGGGGTGTGACGTAAAAGGCATGAACCTTCGCTACATGGTGGCACTTTTATTAAATTAGGCCCATTGGGTCCAGTATTAGGTGGGAAAACATTCGGGAACTCTAGTGATAGTAATACATAAGCACTTATTTCAGTGAATTAAAGCTTAACTGCTAAAGCCTGATTAGTTCTGCCATATGTTAATATCAGCACTGCCATATGTTAATATCAGCATACTAATCTAGAATTTTCCATTGGTATAGGTTCTTTGGTAGAGTTTTTACAGTGAAACTAGCAAAGGTTCTTCATCTGCATTGTCATCTGTCATTCATGTAGCATAAGGGTTTGTCTTATCTCTGTGGCTCTTGCTTTGAGCTCCCCTTAAGCAAATATATGGATCACCCTCAGAGTCACTCAGTGTAATGATTCTTTGTTGCTGACAGCCATGACAGCTCCGTCTATGGATCTGTCTCTCAGTTAGGGTTTACTGCTATACAGTTGGCTCATCTGTAACCAGATTTAGCCTACACATCAATACGTTACCCCGGGCAACTTGTAACATGCATGAGTTGGCTGTTCTTCTTATAGTAAATTAAAAATTGATACTCTGGAATAATTTACAGGGGTGATGTCTCCTAATATTGTTTAGCTGAAACACCAATTTTATGCTTTCTGCCGGCATGTACATGGCATGAGAGGGTACTGCTAGATGCTCTGGTTGGTGGGTCTCAGCAGGTCTTTGGGTCTCTTCATTCTCACTTCATTCACAGCATCTCCTTCCTATTAACACTGTGTCATACTCTCCATCCACACTCCCCGTCTCACAGTGAGTGCATTTACATGGACACCAGAAGCATGCGAGAACGCAGCTTATTGAGAGAAAGCTGCATTCCTGTTTACATGTACAGTGTAAGCAGCGTACTCATGTAAACATGTGGCTTGGTGAGAAAGCAGCATTCTCGATAGCAACATAATATCCCTATGATGCTTGTGTAAATAACAAGCATGGCAACTGAGAAAGAAAAATAAATATGTATTATTTACATATATTTCACAGTTGCTGTGTTTGTTTCCTTATCTTTCTATCGGGAAGACACGCAGGCTTGAGGGAGGTTTAAGATGCCATTTATTTGATGAATGTAGAACATAAAAGTAATGTCTCTCTTTGGCGTAGGCCCCGTCTGGCGGGAGTTGTACTCGGAACCATCATATCCTGCCGGAGATAGGAGGCAGGGGCGAGGAGCTTACCCCCGTGCGGGACGGGGCTCAACTGGTGGTGGTGGGGTGGTGGAGGTTGCCGTGTTAGCACATTGAAACAGCAATTGATAGATTGTGAGCAGACTTATAAAGCAATGGCTTACCTGCGATTGGCAATGAATTACCCAGCTAATGGTGTGATGATGTACAGCTACTAGTCTTCCCGCTAGAACTACGCTGTGCTCACATTTCTGTTGTGACCTGCATCGGAATTGCGCAGCAATAGTGGGGTTTTCTCTCTTACGTAAAAAACACCTGTATTCCCCCAGTGTACAAGCGCATATATGCAGAGGTAAGGGACAGTCAGTAATTTACACTGGTGTTTTTAAATGAGTGTAGTTTATTGTGTATGTGCTTTTCCTACTGTACTTCCAAAAATTATGAAGTCTTTCTGCTTTGTTTACTTCTTGTTCGGCTCCATCCGATGGCATGCGTTACCCCGACCTGATCACGCACATGCACACTGTTCAAAACCTGCGAAAATGCCACTTATGTGTTTACATGGCCAGATAAGCCATGTTCTCTTGGAGAAACCTAGGTGTGTTAAACCACTTACTTATAATCTTTTAAATGTTGTAAGGAAACCCACGTTCTCATTTACATTGTGTTTCAGAACACCCTAAAATAAAAAAAATTCTGAAGTGCATGTAAACAGGGTTACTGATGTTCTAAATCTGCATGCAGGACAGCAGCTTAACCAGGGCCACTCCACTCAACAAATGTGCACTTACTGCCCCTACTGCCATTAAAACCAACTAAGCTCAATCTGCAGTTGGATATCGAAAAGTTGTATTTTTTACCGTAGGAAAGTCAAGAGAACATGGCCATATTAAAAAATCATCTTCTTGTTTTACTGTCCCTTACATTTAAACAATATCCTAGGGACAAGAATGCTGTTGTACAACCATGTGGTAATCACAACCATGCTGAAATTCAGTAAACAGCAAGATTGAGTGTGATATTGCTTTTATTCAGCTCCCGCAGTAACATAAACAAGTTAACAAGTTAATTAGTTCCCATTCAGACACAATATGTCCCATCATTTTGTTTATTTTTGCTCTGCTAGTACAAATAGCAGGATCAGCTTTTGCATGTCTCAGAGCAACTTACTGACTGATGGCCTGTCTAGAATGCTGTAAATATATACAATCAGGGTGTTACAAACAGTAAAGCCTTGTAGTCCTGTTATACTGTAGGTGATATCAACACTCTTAGAATATTTTAATCTCTAAGCATTTGCAAAAATTCAATTCCCCGTCTGTTGCTCACTTCGACAGCGCTATTAAAAGAGAAATTTTCCCTAAAAAGTGTTTTTCTCTAAAAGAGCAATACACAGCGGCGTTGAACCTCCTTTTCAGGATGCATCAAGGCCAGGATCATCCGACTTGTTTACGCAATTCAGTTTGCCAGGCCTCCTCCCCCCTCCGGGGGCATCCGCTTTACCACAGTGAACGACGAAGACGCCAAATCCCTGCGCGTGGAAATCTCGACTCTCTTACTCAAAGACGTGATAGAGCCTGTCCCTCCAGCCGAGATGAAGAAGGGTTTCTACAGCCCTAACTTCATTGTACCCAAAAAAGGCGGCGGCTTACGACGGATCTTGGACTTGCGAGTTTTCTACCGGGGCTTGCACAAACTCCTGTTCAAATGCTCACACAAAGACACATCCTAACTTGTGTCTGGCATCTAGATTGGTTTGCAGTGGTAGACCTGAAGGACGCGTATACGTCTCAATCTTGCCTCGACATCGACCTTTTCTACGGTTCACATTCGACGGCCAGGCGTATCAGTACAAAGTCCTCCCCTTCGGCATCTCCCTGTCCCCTCGCGTCCTTACGAAGGTCGCAGAGGGAGCCCTTGCCCCGATTCGGGAAGCAGGCATTCGCATACTCAACTACCTCGATGACTGGCTCATCCTGGCCCACTCGCGAGAGTTACTATGCGCTCACAGGGACCAGGTGCTCAGGCACCTGAGCCGTTTAGGGCTTCAGGTCAGCTGGGAAAAGAGCAAGCTCACCCGGTTCAGAGTATCTCTTTTCTAGGCATGGAGTTAGACTTGGTCTCAATGTCAGCACGCCTCACTAACGAGCGTGCGCAGTCAGTGCTGAAATGCCTCACCTCGTTCAGGCCAGGCACATGGGTCCTCCTAAAACATTTCCAAAAGCTTCTGGGGCATATAGCATCCTCCACGGTGGTTGCGCCACTGGGGTTGATGCATATGAGACGGCCTCAGCACTGCCTCCAGACTCGAATCCCGAGACGAGCATTGTGCCGCAGCACACACCGTGTGTTTATCACCCCTGCCTGCCGCCAAACTTTCAAACCCTGGACAGACCTCTGTTTTTTACGGGCAAGAGTCCTTTGCAGCAGGTGTCCCAATGTGTCTTAATTACCATAGATGCTTCCAAACAGGGTTGGGGCGCCGTGTGCAATGGGCACGCAGCCACGGGCCATTGGAAAGGGCCACCGCTGCACTGGAACATCAATTGCCTTGAGTTGTTGGCTGTACTTCTTGCCCTGCAGAGGTTTCTCCTGCTAGTTTGGGGGAAGCACGTTTTGATCCGATCAGACCGCACCACCACGGTAGCGTACATAAATCGCCAAGGCAGTGTATGCTCCCGTCACATGTCACAACTCGCCCGTCGTCTCCTCATTTGGAGCCAGCAGCGGCTCAAGTTGCTGCATGCCAATCACATCCCGGGCAACCTCAACGTGGTAGCGGACGTGCTATCATAACAGTGTTCACCCAGTTGAGAGTGGAGGCTTCACCCCCAGTCGGTCCAGCTGATTTGGGAACGGTTCAGCAAGGCACAGGTAGATCTCTGGAACCTCCACATCTGGCCCCTGGATGGGATGCAGAATATCTAGCAGGCCTAACATCTGCTGTTGTAGACACGATCAACCAAGCCAGAGCTCCCTCTACCAGGCAACTTTACGCCCTGAAGTTGCGCTTTTTCACAAATTGGTATTCTTCCCGGGCTGAAGACCCACAGAGGTGTGCAGTCGGGTCAGTGCTCTCATTCCTGCAGGAGAGGTTGGAGGGGAGGCTGTCCCCCTCCACCTTGAAGGTGTATATAGCCGCTATTGCGGCCCACCACAACGCAGTAGATGGCAAGTCTTTGGGTAAGCATGACTTAGTTATCAGGTTCCTAAGAGGCACCCAGAGATTGAATCCCTCCCTACATTCCGGTTCCCCTCCTGGGATCTCTCAGTGGTCCTCTCAGGCCTTCAGAGACCCCCCTTCGAAACTCTAGAATCAATCGAACTCAAGGCCCTCTCCCTGAAGACAGCCCTCCTGATCGCGCTCGCCTCCATCAAGAGGGTCGGGGACCTGCAAGCGTCTCTGTCACCGACACCTGCCTGGAGTTCGGTCCGACAGACACTCATGTGATCCTAAGGCCAGCGGACATATGCAGAGCAGAGGGTTGGGCAACACCCAATACCTTTGCCAGATTTTACAATCTAAGGGTTGAGTTGGTCTCGTCCCGTGTTTTGTCAGGTCTGAGCCGGTAGAACACGGTAACGCGGCACAACCGACCGGGTGTTCCGCTTGCACCTTGCGCCCTTCACCAAAGTGATCCAGTGCGCCTTCTGTCCCTGGTCAGCCACTGAGCGTCGCTGCCTGGATGTTTTTCCTCCCTAGCCTTCTGGCCCGCGAATTCATCAGAGCAACTCGCGGCTAGACCCAGTACGAGTCTCAGGGCTCTGTACTGGTGTCGGGTTCCACGGGCATAGTTTCCTCTTCAGGCTAACTCCCTGTGATGTATTTTACGTGGTACGGTCCCCCTGTCGGCAGACCCGCATTTCCCTCAGGCAGCCCAACTGCCTCGGCCCCGTGCCTGTAGAGTCCCCCCTTCATTATGCTGGACCTACCACCGTGCCATATCCCATGTCCGGCTTCACAACCCTCATAGTGTATTTGCCACGCATTACCTCCCCCTGGACTGGGCAGGGTATGGCCTCTGCAGGATCTTCCCCTCCTGAAAGATAGGAAATTTGCAGGCCGGACAGCTACCTTACCTCCGGTCTTGCCTCAGCGCCCGGCACGCCGCCGCTGACGAATTCTGAAGACGCCTCCTTAGGCCTCTTCCTCAGTCTCTGAGCCACCCCCTGCCGGATGCGTGGAGCAGGACAAGTGCTTCGAGTCTTCTCTCAGCACCCTAGCCTCGGGACACCTGCTGCTCCTGACAGGCTCTCCTGCTCCCCCCGGGGAAAGACTGCCTTGTGGTGAAGACCTAAGGTAGGTATGCGAAACTCTTTGAGGGGGCGTGTGGGAGGGCTATGTGCACTCGGTACAGGTGCCACTAACACACAATAGCCTGCTTTGCACATGTTCCGACAGTCAAGTAACACGGTCATTGCGTGGTGTTTTTATATGGACCCCTTGTGACACTTCCTTCGACACAATGTTGAGAGAGTGACAGAAGGAGAACGTCATGGTTACTATTGTAACTTCCGTTCCCCGAGGGAGGGAATGAGACATTGTGTCCCTCCTGCCACATCACTAGACCTAGCACTGTAAATGGCCGTGCTTCATCTTTCAGATCCTCAGTACAAATTCCTGACTGGCATTCGCTGCCCCACTTCCCTTTATACCTGTATGTCCGGGGCGGGGCATGCAAATTTTGTCTGCCAACTTGACATTGGCCTTTTTTCAGTTTCAGAGGTACGATTCGGCGTCCGAGAAGACCCCTTGTGTCACTTCCTTCGACACAACATCTTGATCCCTTTCTCGGGGAATGGAGGTTACAATAGTAACCATGACGTTCTTTGCCCACTCAACATTTTTCTTTTTGTTTTCTGTTTCAAATGTGGCTTTTACTTTGCAATTCTTCCCATAAGGCCTGCACCCCTGAGTCTTCTCTATACTTTTGCACATGAAACTGTTGTTGTAACTGTTTTAAAGTGTAAACGTTTTAATGATCCCATTGAATCACTCTCAGGCTCAATGCTGACAACAAATGGACCACATAGGAGAGAAATGTCAAGTAAATTAAGAAAATTATTTAATTGCCCAAAAGAAGACAAATGGTAGAAGTGAATTAGCAAGTCACTGTTATTGAGTCAAAACACAAAAGCAAAAGAGATACAAAAATTCAAAAAGGATTGACTTGTGACAAGATTCCTAAAATGTTCAGACCGTCGCTGTAATCTTTCACCTCATGAGGAGCGATTAGTGCAAAGAATTGCCAAGCATGTGCCTCAGAGATGGAAAAAGCTGTGGAAGCCAAACTGGAGTGACTGTTTCATCTCACACAGTAAGATATACTCTGCAAAGAAGTGGAATGCATTGTGTAATCCACACAGGAAGGCACTATTGAAGCTAAAGCATAAAAAAGCTTGTTTAGCCTTGTTATGGCCCATACTGATACAGGTGCAGACCTTTGAGTATCTTTGAGGTCTCATGAGCCCAAAGTATTTTTTTATTTATTAATTTTTTGATCTGATGGAATCCAAAATACATGGCATCAAATGGGAGTGCAGTAGGAAGTGCATGGTACCCTCTGTGTTGTACAGTGGTGGTAAAGTACTTATTTGTGGATTTATGAGTGTTGAAGGTGTGGGGGAATTACATTTCATAAATGGCATCTTGAATTCACTGATGCTCACCAAAATCTTCAAAGAGATTGCAACCATCTCTCTCCACTCTGGGCTGTAGGGCACTTTTTTACCATGACAATGACCCTAAGCATTATTTTTTATTATTTATTATTAAAGCCACTGCTGCATTCCTATGGAAAAACAAGATAGTATGTCACCCAACCTCAACGCTATTTGAGCACCTGTGAGGTGCAAGTCGAGCATCACTCCCCATAAAAACATCAGAGTATTCAAGGAGGTTATCCTTCAGGAGTGGAAGAGGATAGACATGACTTTAACTTGAACACTTCATGTCAAGAAGGGTCAAAGCAATATTTAAAAGTTATGGAGGACTTTCAAAGTACTACAATATTGCACGCTATTTTAATTCATTAAAGGGTGTACTCATTTTTACACCATTTACTTAAGCAAAGCTGACTAATTTAATTATTTTACAGATATTGATGATATATCTATCTTTGTTGCTAAGTATATGTTTAGTACATTTAAATTTTCTCATCTTTGCATGAAGTATAATAGTAATAATTTTGTAATAGAAATATACTGTATCTTTATTTTCAGAAGGGATGTACTCATTTATGCTGTGTACTGTAGCAATGCACCTGTACACACACACAGCACAAACACACAAACATACCTGAGATCACACTTCCACTGCCTAAAATACTCCAAAATGAGTACAGTAGTATCCACTCCATATCTGTTGTTGCATCTTTGAAAGTTATGATTTTTACAATTTTAGCAATATGCTCTCCTGTAGAGTAAAAACCAAAAATTGTAACTGCAATAACAATATATGATTCAACTACTAATTTGGAACACTTGGTAAAATTTCAACATTTGGAATAAGCAAGCTGCCATATACACATTTTTATGTTTTTTTTTTTTTTTTTTTTTGGAAAAACATGTTGATTTTGCTACATTTGCTTCTCAAATCCATACAAGAAGCAGAGCATAAACTGAGCATTTAGAGTTTTAAAAATGTAAATTGGTCTCTGATGTTTTTTGTTTTTCAAAATATGTGAGTACTCGAGTGTTTTCGAAAGTCTCCAGTTCCAGTGTGGATTTGAGGCAACAATGTATCGAAGTCTTTGTGTTTTTAACCAAAAAAGTATTTGTGTGGATGCAGCCTTAGTATTGTGACTTCTTCACTCTCTGAATTACTATGGTCAACAATCCTGGTCATGAAACACTGCACGTCTTCAGTTAAGTAAAGACAACATTGTAAAACAATCTCCAGCAATAAACATACCAATCAATCAATGTCTTGCTGGCTTTCAAAAACCCCAGAGAGAGAGTGCTGTCCTCCTGGGTTTAAATGACACACTTGTGGTGTATGAACAAGCCATAAATTTCACTTCAAATTTCAGTGTGTGCTAGTAAAGAAATTCCTCCCAACAGTGGGGTATAGAGTTAGAATCTCTGCCTGCCATTAGTGAAGTAGTTAAGAAGAAGAGAACTGTACCTGCACTCCCACAGCTGTCCCCAATGGCAATGGCACATCCCTGTGTTCCCCTCACCTTCTTTATTTGCAGACATTGACAGAGACACCAGAATCCTGCAGATCTATTTGGCATCATCACAGAGTCACTCACAATATGCAAATACACGAGAGGGTATCTGAACTTCATCCATTATAGATGAAGGCAACCCTGGAGCATGGAAATTGGTCCCTTCAACCATCAGTCTCGGGCCCTTCGTGCCTGTGGCTAGAGAGTCAAATACAGTACTTAGAGCCACTCACTGTACACTGTAAGCCTTTGTTGATGGCTTATTTATATAAAATATGGTTGTAACAAGTTCAATGGAATGAGGAAGTGAGAGATGACGATTCCAACTCAGGTATGTCACTTTTATTAATAAACAAAAACATAAAGCATCCGCATCAAGCATGGGACTGAAGCTTCAAACAGCTGCCAGTAGCCAACACACAAACAGGTTCGGAGTTTGTCACACTCTCTCCCCACACGCTGAGGTCTGGCCCCTTTTATTTCCCCCATCTCTCACTCTGAACACAGAAACAAGCAATTACCAACAATTCATTTCAGGTGAGAACACTTACCGCTTTCTTTTCAGACGAATGCACGACCATGCCCTCGCCTCCACAATGGTTTTAGAACCTCTCAGCATTCAACTGAAACAGCTAGCATCTATGTGATAATTTGCATAATGATAAAATTTTTGTTCGCTTTCCATATAATGCTGTTAAATTAAGACTCATATATGAAGCTGTTACAACCTGCATGCATAAGAAATCAGCACATTTAGAACATTAACCATTCTAATCCATAAATTAATGTTTCAGAAAAGTAGATGATTTCACACAGCAGCAAGATCATGATCATAATAACTGCAATGAATTAAGTATAATTTATTATGTTTTAGCCATGCTTTACAGAGGATTGTGATTGATAGTTTCATGTTTCCAAGTATGTTTAAAGCCCAACAGCATAAAAAACTTCTTTAAAGGGGTAGTTCTCTCAAAAATTTTGCAAAACTTCTGGTGCAAGTGAATTGTGATTGGACATTTGTAGCTACAAATATCACATAAAGGAAACAAAAAAGTAATCCATATGACTTCAGTGGTTAAATCTATATCTTCAGAAGTTATATAATAGATTTGGGTAAGAAACAGATCAAAATATAAGTTTTTTTTTTTTTTTTTTACTATAAATATCCACTTTCACTTTTACATCCAAAGTTACACGTAGTGCCTGTTTAGTTTCAACTCACATCTGAAAGTGAAATTGAAAGTAGAGATTTAGTGTAAAAATGAAGATTTAGAGTTTCTCACCCACACCTATCATATTGCTTCATAAGATATGGATTTAACCACTGGAGTCATATGGATTACTTTTATGGTACCTTTATGTGATTTTTGGAGGTACAAATGTTTGATCACTATGCACTTGAATGAATGAATGAATGAACATTACATTTATATTGCACTTTTCTGACACTACACTCAAAGTGCTTTACACAGTGAACAAGGGACTCTCCTCAACCACCACCAGTGTGCAGCATCCACCTGGATGATGCGACGGCAGCCATAGTGCACCAGTATACTCACCACACACCAGCTATTAGTGGAGAGTGCAATACACTTGCATTGTAAGGATCAGCAGTGCTCAGCTATTGTTCTAAAAAAATTTGTTTGTGTTCAGCAGAAGAAAAAATCATAAACATCTGGTAAATGAGAGAATTTTCCTTTTTGGGTGAACAATGACAAGAATGTAAACACATTTTTATAGTCCATTGAGGATTTTGCTGAAATTAAAATGTTTGCATTTCATTATCTAAGCAGTATATATAGGTCGGACAGAAGCATAACTCTCATTACATACTCGCTATCAAAAATTTCCTGTCAAAATGCAGCTTTGCCAAAAGCTATCAGAGACTCAAATTGACAGCTCAATTAGATTTAGAAAATGACTGCAGGTGACATTAAATATCAAGACTTAACAGGCACACGCACGTCTCTTCACAGACTCATTATAATGTAACACAATGGCCAGCTTTCTCTTTAAGTTGAGGACTTTGATAATACTTCTGATGGCTACAAAATAAGATAATGAATGCAGCTTTCATGCTTAAAAGCAATAAATCAGTACATAATTTAATCTCTCCCCCATCATGAAAGTGAGCTATATTTGGAAGTGATGATCTCTGTGGCCTCATCCTGAAACTCACAGCTGTCACTCCTGTTCTCATCCTCTGGTCACCCTGAGAAACAGCCAGCATCAATCCCCATACACACCTATTGTTAATGAGTGCCACTCTTCTGGTAATGAACTGGCTCAGTCTCAGAGAGCATAAACAGCGAGCTGGTGTGGGGAGCTTGATTTGAACGACAGGATCACGTACCTCGCCTTTAGCTGAATTAAAAGAGGATTGCAGGTGATGTTGTGCAATATTGCGATGCCCGTTTGCATATGTGCAGTGATATTAAAAGGGATCAGCTTCATCTAGTGAGACACAACAAATAAATGTGAAGGGAACAGCATGGTTTAATATCACAAATTACTCCCAGGGAGTGACCTCCTCCCTTTGAGCTTCATTACAGAGGCTTAATTAGGAGGGACTCTCAACTCTCTCCTTCACCCGTTCTGTTTTTCTTCTTTTCTGCTTACATAGAGCTGGGTTTTAGTCACAAATCCAATATTTACCTTGCACTACTGTGCTTGTACCAAGTCAGGTGGGGGGAACAAGTCGAAGGGGGTGAGGGGAGATGAAATTAATAAAACCTGCTCTTCAGGATTCAGGTGCAAACCAATTTACAAGCTGACATTACAAATACTTTAATTAATATTTGTCACAGACAAAATTGTATGTGTTTATAAGCCTTGGTATGAATATACACACAGCACTGCTACTGATATTTTCATAGCAAAAGAGACTGAAAGTCCATCTCGATAAATCCACTTCCTTAACAATTTATGAGATAAGGTGTTCAATAAGTTTAACATCAAAACCCATTCAATTAGAAATTATTCTTCAAATAGCAAGAATAATTTTGAAGACTGAAAACTAACAATTTTAAGTAATTTATTATAAATGTGTTAATATAAAGGAATAACATGTGTACTGAGAAAAAAATCCTAAAGCTGGTGTGAAATTATTTTGCTAATGCTTGTGATTTTTCATATCTCAGCTTAAAATGCAGATTCAACTATAAGCCATTTGTAGGTTGAGTTCACTTAAAAGTATAACACTGTGGCACTTCCAAACATTCCACCATGGCAATTTTCCTCCATAGGGTTGAACGGTTCTCGTTGTGGAACCACACTGTTCTGTGCCGGTCTGGGCTCATATGTACCGTTACATTTTCCATTGTGGTGCTGTGAAATAAGGTTTAGGTTGGACTAACTGAGCAAGTGACCAATTGTGAGTCGCCACGTCCTTCAGGCATTCTACCAGCACTGTGAAGTATGGTTAGCAAACTGTGCTAAGAAATCTGTACTAGGAACGGTTTGTATCCGTAGCGTACCAAACCATACTCAAGAGGAAATGCTACTGGAACCGTTGCTCACCGTGCTCGATGGTGGAAAGTTAGCTATTGTGGTGTCAACCACAATAGGTGCAGAACTTAAGCCCTACATCAGCACTGCTGTAATTCGGCCACAGGTAATCACAGCAGTGCTGATTTAGGCCCATATAGCATGATTGTGAGTGTGATATTGCTTATAAACATTTATACATTTACATTTATTCATTTGGCAGATGTTTTATCCAAAGCAACTTACAAGAGGAAAAACATAAGTGAATCATCTTAAGGAGACAGTGTTACAAAAGTGCCATGTTACAAAGTTTTTCTAGCATCAGAATAGTATTGAAAACATATACATGAAGCTGAAAGTCCGAGAAAGTGTTTTGGTGCCTCTTTGTGTTGGTACAACAAGGCAACATTCCTTAGCCGAACGCAGGCTTAGTGGGTGTGTAGCTCTGCAGAAAGGATTTTGGGTATGTTGGAGCAGACCCAGTGACTGTGCTGTATGCCAGCATCAGAGCCTTGAATTTGATATGTGCATTAACTGGTAGACAGAGGAGAAAGACAAGGAGTGGTGTAACGTGCTCTCTTTGGTTCATTAAAGGCCAGACGTGCTGCTGCATTCTGGATTATTTGCAGAGGTCTAATTGCACATGCAGGGAGGCCTGCAATGAGAGCTTTACAGTAGTCCAGTCTAGTTATGACAAGTGACTGAACAAGCAGTTGTGTGACATGTTCAGATAAGAAGGGTCTTATCTTCCTGATGTTGTAGAGTGTAAATCTTGGGTCTTTGAGATGTGGTCTGTGAAATTTAAGTACATGTAAAAAAAAAAAAAAAAAAAAAAAAAAAGAGTATGGTCATAAAAAACGTATTTGTGCATGGAACTAATTTATTCTGCGGCAGATCAGAATCTGCCGTTGCTGGTTCAAACCAAATGATAAGTCCAAGCCTCCGTTAGTAATTAAAATTTTTTACTTTAAAACTAGTATAAAGGCTTGGGCTATTTCTAAGAAGTTATTGGAGAAACAAGGATGTGTGTGTGTGTGTGTGTGTGTGTGTGTGTGTGTGTGTGAGAGAGTGAGAGAGATTTTTTTATCTGTGAAACTATGAAGCCCTTAGCCAGAACTCACAGCATAGAGCATGGAGTTTCTCCAACCCCTCAGACACAACCGTATGGACGGCTCTTGTGAATTTTTCACCTGCTGCAGCTCACCAGGGTGAAAGGTCAACTGTCACCGGGGCCAGGGAGGTTCCCCTTGGGGCATGCTGCCTGGAGAACTACTCTTGAAGCTGAGAAACCTCTGCCTGGTTTCACAGCGCTGCCCCAAACTGCCCTGGGGCATGAATGCAATTCGGTATTTATGGACTGCTGGGCTATCGCTGGACGAACAAACCGCAATCCCCATCTCTGTCCCAGAGGAGAGTGCCTCATCACCCTCCTCTTAAAGAAAGCTGCTTTGGCCCACCTTAAAGTCCAGAGCTTTATCAACATATCCTAACTCTCTATGATGTGTCCACCCTAAATATTGATAGGTGAGGGGGAATAAAATCCTTTTCTATATTGGGGTCATTATTTAATAATGGCTGAAGCCACAGGCTGTTAGATGAACTACAGCTGTACCACAAGTCATGCTAAAACTGAAGTGTTTTTTTATTTCATCACCCAAGTGATTTTTGTGGTCCATAAAAACAGTTCTCCTGTTCTTTAAAGATTCACCAGACCGAGGTGTCTATTTCTTGGTCTGTTCCAAATCCTAGTCAGCTGCCTTTTAAGGCATTATAGGCACACTCCTGATGCAAATCCTGTTACAAAAGGTAAACCTTAATTATGCTTCCTCCTAAGATTTCCCATTTCGGAAAAATAATCTAATATGGCAGATAAAGCAAGATACATTTTGGTTATAAATATGCTCATAATCAAATCAGTACAGAAAGTATAAATCAAAACTTTTTAAAGAATTAAAAAATTACTATTTTGCTCAAAAATGTGTATGCTATGTATATTTATGCTCATTAAAGTATTCAAAGTATTCGGATCAACTGCATTTTTGAATCCCGCTCAGAGTTGCCACCTTTGTAAAGACTTCAAAATTGGTCTCTTATGAGGATTCATTTCAGTTAGTATGCAGCCAGAGCATGCAGCCGCTAAGTAGCAGGAGACAGCAAGGCAACTCACTAATTTGGAACAGACCCCTGGTCTCAGCAGAGTCTTAAAGTGATAGTTCACCCAAAAATGTAAATTATGTCATAATTTACGCATTCTATGGAAAAATATGCGATGAATGGTGAGGCTAATATTTTGCCATCTCCTTTTGTGTTTTACAGGAGAAATAATAATAATAATTTTCAACATGCAAATGCACATACGTCACATGAGAGGACGCGTGAACTCAGCCCTCTCCTGAAAGCGCATAGGAGAGCTGGCTAAAAGGGACAAATTAAAATGAAAAATTACTTAAATACTGATCTGTTTCTCACCCACACCTAACATATAATTTCAGAAGACATTAATTAAACAACTGGAGTCGTATGGATTACTTATATGCTGCTGCTGCTGCTGCTAAGTGCTTTTTGGAGCTTCATAGATCTGGCCACCATTCACTTGTATTGACTGGACCTACAGAGTGGAGATATTTTTCTAAAAATCTTCGTGTTCTACAGAAGAAAAAAGTCACATCTGAGATGGCATAAGTAAGTAAATGATAAGATGATGAGGTTTACGCTGATAGTGTAACGTGTTTCATCAGGAAGTGCGTAGAGGACATTGTTCCGACGAAAACTATACGGATCTACCCCAACCAGAAACCATGGGTTGACGGCGATGTTCGCGCGGCACTTACTGCGCGGACCACCGCTTTTAATTCCGGGAACGCGGAGGAGCGTAAACAAGCCAGTTATGCCCTCCGTAACTCCATCAGTACAGCCAAACGCCAGTACAGGCACAAAATTGAAGGACAGTTCAACACCACTGACTCCAGAAGTATGTGGCAGGGAATTAACACCATCATGGACTATAAACAGAATAAAAACTCCGCCATGAATACTGCTGCCTCTCTCCCGGACGAGCTTAATAATTTTTTTGCTCGTTTCGAGGATAACAACAACACCGCCCTCGCGGAGAGAGCACTCGCGGCCGATACTACAGATGATGGTTCACTCTCCGTCTCTGTTGCGGATGTAACCCGATTCTTTCGACGGGTGAACATTCGCAAAGCCGCGGGTCCAGACGGCATTCCGGGCCGCGTCATCAGAGCATGCGCGAACCAACTGGCTGGTGTTTTTGCGGACATTTTCAACCTGTCCCTCTCCCTGTCTGTAGTCCCCACATGCTTCAAAACATCAACCATTGTGCCTGTACCGAAGCAAGCCAAAATCACTTGCTTAAATGACTGGCGTCCTGTTGCCCTCACCCCCATCATCAGCAAATGCTTTGAGAGGTTGATCAGAGATCACATCTGCTCTGTTCTGCCCACCTCTTTGGACCCATTGCAATTTGCCTACCGTAACAACCGCTCCACTGATGATGTCATTGCATCTACAATACACACTGCTCTCTCCCATCTGGAAAAAAGGAACACATATGTGAGAATGCTGTTTGTAGACTACAGCTCAGCATTTAACACCATAGTGCCCTCCAAGCTTGATGTGAAACTCCGGGCTCTGGGCTTAAACAGCTCGCTGTGCAGCTGGATCCTGGATTTCCTGTCAGGCAGACGTCAGGTGGTTAGAATGGGCAGCAACATCTCCTCATCACTGACCCTCAACACTGGAGCCCCGCAGGGCTGTGTTCTCAGCCCACTCCTGTATTCCCTTTACACACATGACTGTGTGGCAACACATAGCTCCAATGCCATCATTAAGTTTGCTGACGATACGACGGTGGTAGGTCTGATCACTGACAATGATGAAACGGCCTACAGAGAGGAGGTGCACACTCTGACGCGCTGGTGTCAGGAGCACAACCTCTCCCTCAATGTCAGTAAAACCAAGGAGCTTGTGGTGGACTTCAGGAAGAAAGACAGAGAACACAGCCCCATCACCATTAATGGAGCACCGGTGGAGAGAGTCAGCAGCTTCAAGTTCCTCGGTGTCCACATTACTGAGGAACTCACATGGTCCGTCCACACTGAGGCCGTTCTGAAGAAGGCTCACCAGCGCCTCTTCTTCCTGAGACGGCTGAGGAAGTTTGGAATGAACCAACACATCCTCACACGGTTCTACACTAGTACTGTAGAGAGCATCCTGACTGGCTGCATCACCGCCTGGTACGGCAATAGCACCGCCCACAACCGCAAAGACCTGCAAAGGGTGGTGCGAACGGCCAGAAACATCATCGGAGGTGAGCTTCCCTCCCTCCAGGATATATATAACAGACGGTGTGTGAATAAAGCTCGGAGGATTATCAAAGACTCCAGCCACCCGAGTCATGGGCTGCTCTCACTGCTTCCATCAGGCAGGCGGTATCGCAGCATCAGGACCCGCACCACCCGACTACATGACAGCTTCTTCCCACAAGCAATAAGACTTTTGAACACATGATCTCTCACGATCTACAATCAGCACTGCACTTTATTAATCCTCATTCTGTCAATATATTCTTGCTCCCAATTCAGTTAGTGTATATATATATATTTATACCCTTATCTAGTGTATGTGTATTCTACATTGTGTGTATTGTGTACATTTGATATGTAAATTGTTGTGTAGGTATGTGTACATTTGTTATGTAAATTGTGTTGTGTAAATATGTTGTTATTGTAAAGTGGTTTATGTCTCGTCACTGTCATTACTGCAATGTTGCTCGGAACTGCACACAAGAATTTCACCTGCTGTTGTACTTGTGTACACAGTAGTGTGACAATAAAGTGATTTGATTTGATTTGATTTGATTTTAAATTTTTGGGTGAACTATCCCTTTAAGGCTTGGTTGAAATCTTTAGTCCTTATCTTCTTTTTTCACAAACTTTTGCATGATTAATGCACCAAATCTGCAATCTACTCCTAACTAAAACTGTTTGCTTAGCCCATGCTTGAAAGGAAAAAAATGGAGGCAATATATTACCAAAAATAAATGTTGGTGTGTGCTACAAGAGGCCGCTTATGTACATCTTGGGCAAATTGGTGGTAATGAGTCAAGAGACTGAGCTGGTTCACATATATTAAATCAGTGATCATTAAGGCATTTGGGCTTAGATTAATCCTGTTAATGACATGCCGTTACCACTGGGAATAAGAGGACCGGCCCCAGATGTGGAACTGTGGCTAAACTCGACACATAGCAAATCTCTGTCTCTCCCTCTCACATAATTCGCACCCTCTCCATTCTTTCTCTCTCATGCAGCAGGGATGCTCCTGCACAGTACAGCCACTTCACATGCAAACGAGAGGACACCATCACAGCAGACTACTAATGAGGGCAATGCAAAAAACAGAGAGAGAGAGAGAGAGAAAGAGAGAGAGAGACTGAGAGGCAGAGAGAGGGGGTTGAAATTAATAAATGAAAAAAGGAGTGATCTGAACTACAGATAAGATAAGCAGCAGGAACCCCGATGTCCTCAATTAGAAGAAATGTCACCCCTTGTCCACAGAGCTCTAATAAACCCCTCACTCTGTATTCTTCATCACAGGGCTCCAACACTGTTAAAATTTTAATGTCTTGAGCGTGGATGGTAACACTAATTACTTGGCAATTTGGCTGACTCAGGATCCTCCAAATGGAAATGTTATCTACGGCTTAAAACCGTTACAGTAAAAAATAATAAGTCATATTTACCGATCTAGCCAGTAATCATACTTACGATTCAGTCAGTTCGCTCTCCTTATTGACTGATAGTATTCGCTCCAGTAAAAGGAAATGACTGTGTGAATTTTAACAAGGACATGATCCCTGGATTGTTTCTCTTCTCCCTTTCCTTTTCCCCCCACCCAGTCCATATAAAGCTGCTGTTTGAGAAAGGCTATGGCACATTTAGATTTCATCACAGGTGCTTTAAATCTATGAAAATCCTCCCATTCCAATCTTAACAGGCAAATCCAATCATTTAAAGCAATCTCCAAAAAACATTTCTGCCTATATTAAAAATGTATGGTCACTCTGAGAAATTTTTGAACCGTATTGAAAAGGCATTTCTGTGTATGATAAAATCCCATCATCTGAAGCCATTTGCTCCATCTGACTCCTGCTCTGGGATAAAACACCATGTTGTGAAGATGCCCCTCGGTTGCGTCGGATTTGGAATTACACAGAAATGAACATGCTTTGGTTTCACTCCCATCAAATCAACAGTATGCATCTCTTGAATTCTGAAGGCAGTGTGTTGTTTTAGGGTCAGATGAACCCAAAAAAGAAAGGGTAAACTCATTTTTGTGCCTCTGAGTGCAGACAATAAATGTGTACTTTTTTTGGTAGCAATGATACAAGAGGAAGCCTTGGATAAAGGGAAAAAATTAGATTCTATCTCCACATGTAGAGTGCGCAGCACCAGCAGCATGAGATAGAAAAGAAGAAGAGCGAATGTAATGGTTGTATTACTGTGCTCAGTCATGTATTATTAATGTTAACGTGATCAAGGCAGGTGGACGAGCCCAGGAGACATCGCCGCCTAATGAACATAGCCCTCTCTCTCTCTCCGTGGAGCAATGTTGGCAGCTGTTACTGTTTCAGTGCTAGTTGTTAGCCTCTGTACCTGAGTGAGCCAAAGTACCCCCTCAGCCACACTCATACACACGCACACACATTTAATTTACAAATAATCTATAGCCACCCACAATTGACACTGTTCACTCTGAAGGACAGGTGTCCACTAGGTGACCATACCAGAATGCATTTTAATGAATAATTGAAAACAATTTAAAATAAAGTTGCAATGTGTTGGCAGTATGTGTTAGTATTAGCAATAAAGCAATAGTTAATATGAAGTAAAAATGAACAATAACTTTTCAGCATTTTTTAATCCTGGTTCATGTTAATTTCTACATATACTAATACGTTTTAACATTAAGTTATATATGTCAGAACTATAACATTAATGCAATGTGAATTAACATTGAACAATATTATATTTAGAAGTTAACATTAATCAAGACTACCAAATGCTGTAAAAAAATAAATATTGTTAGTTCTTGATACCTAATCCATTAACTAATGCAAACATATCAAGTATTAGTTATTTTATTTATTTTTCCTATCGAGCACTATTTCAGTGTTAACAGAAGTTTAAATCTGTGTTTAAAACAAACCGTAATATTTGTTCATTTAAACAGAATTATGTATTGACATTGTTTTTAGTATTATATACCTCTGACATAGTTTAGAATTTTAATATTTCCATGTCATATTGCCATACATGGAAAAATTTGTTAAAAACATATAGACACTGAGAGCAGCAAAATCCTGTTGTATAGTAAAAGAGGACTAAAATATGTGTCCGTGATCAGAAGAATAATAAGCAGAGTAGGTGTTTTTATTTGTGGGGCATAAAAAACAAATACTGTCTTTGTCTAGAGAGTCAAAACTAAGGTCATATAAAGCTTTCCAAATCATTAAAACTCCAGTATCATCAGTTAAACACTCTTCATCACCTTCTAGAAGAGCAGTAAATGCTTGTTCTAAGTTCACTCAATCCCATAAAGAGTCGGACGACAGCCAGAACTTTGGAGTGCTCAATTATTCATATGTGGGCCGTACACTATTTATAAAGCATAAAAGGTAGCCATGAAAAACTGTGCAGCACAACATCCTTTGTCAAGGCCTTGAACTAATTTTGAATAGACATATGTGCTCAATACCTGCAGTAACTTGCAGAAGCTTACATCATTAGTTGAGTGCAAAGCAAACACACACGGGAGGAAAGAGGAGAGTGTGTCAAACCCTGCCAGACTACGTACACTCAGTATATGGCACAAATGATTTCTCAAAACTGTGCTGGACTTGCAGTGATTGGGCCTGTCTGTTCCGTTTTGAATTTCTGCCTTGGTCGAAAGACAAAGGTCTGTCAGGATTTGTGTTTTTAGGTCACATACTGCCCCCTGGTGCAAGGAGAGATGGTGGCAGTAATAAATCAGTGCAGGTGGACTACATAAACTGTTCTTTTATTGAAATAAAATATCATCTTTATAGATTTTTTCTAAAATTATTATTTTATTTTGCTTTAAGAAAATGCAGAATTTGTCTGCAAGAAAACGGGAAAGTGCAAGGAAATTTTTTCTGCATGTACCCCTTTAAAAAAAAAGCCCTAATGGTTTAGTTCTTTCTGACATCATATTTAAAGGAGTTTGTTTTTTGTGGGTTTTTTTTTTTTACACGTGGTTCAAATAGAGGTAAGTTTCTCTTAAAGACTATATCAGTATTTCATTATGTGTACACTGTACTGTACATTGCCCCTGATAAGCACAAACGTAAAACCAAAAAAATCACAGTGATTATTTTTTATATAATAAAATATTGTTCTTGCACAAAGCAAATAAATAAAATTAATGTTTTCAAATTTATTTTCTCACGAAGGGAGAATATATCAATATTTAAATAAATAATCAATAAAAAATAAATCAATATTTGACATTTCTGGAAAAAAAAAGAAAGAGAGAGAGAGAGAGAGAGAGAGAGAGAGAGAGAGAGAGAGAGAGAGAGAGAGAGAGAGAGAAAGAAATGTAATGGGTTATTAACTTTTCTTTTTTTTTTTTTTTGCAGTTGTAATTTATGATTACAAGGTACACAGAAAAAAGTGACCAGAATTATTATTTTTTTTAATTCTAAAATATATAAATTCCTGTGACAGGGTTGAAATAAGGTAGCAATTTAGGTTTAAGTTTTATGAGGTAGTATCGCTATATAACATTCGAAACATTCAGGGCTAGAAGGGGACAAAAAAATCAGTCTTAGAAATATTCCACTCAACCGACCCACATGTTTCCCCACAACTGTATCACTGTCTGAGGTGATATTATTATTGAATTGCAAATAAAGTTTATTAACAACAATGGAATCTGTAAAAAGTTCATTAACACTTAAATTATTGTATGCAGGACTTAATGTAGGATTTAACCGTTATTTAATGTTCATTAGGCTCTTAATTATTGAATAAACTTGTTTCCATTAAAGTTCATTAGAACTATAATTTACAGAGGAATAACTCATAGCTTCACCTTCAACTAATGTTTCAGGCCTTAAAGCTCTTGTTAAATTCTCCTTCGTTGCTTTTATTTACAATGTCGGGGGCTGTTTAATCTGATTTAACAAGCTTTGCACAGAGCCTTTAAGGTTTCCAAATCTCATGCTGTGTTTACCAATTTACCAGAGCAATGCCGGTTTGTCAATGCTGTGTGGGTGGGCCGGTCCCGCTCTGCAGCCAGCAGATGTGCTGCGTGGTTTAATCAGTTTAACTAGTGGTTTAACTATCAGCCCACTACTCGACCGGCCCACCAGGACAAATCTCGGTGCTCCTGATGGCCAATTCATTGCTGGATACTTTGCAAACATGTCAGCACATATTAAGGATTGAGGTTAATAGTAAGAATCGTAAAAAATGTCTATTGTGGCTTTGTCCCTGATGCTTTTGGTCTTACATGGGAAAATATAACTTCTTGGAAGTTTAGCAGTTACATTTCAAGAAATTATAAAACATGAACTAAAACAATATAATATATAAAAATCCTGAAACTTTCTAGCCCAACTGGTATTGTCTCCTGTAAATAACACTTTAAATGCATATAGGAATTGTGTATGTAAAAAGTTTGCCTGTTATTAATGTTTACAAATTTTTAAGGGGAAAGCTAAAATATGTCTTGTGGTGGGTGACAATCACATGCTTACCAAGTGTAATTTTAGTAAAGATGCAAATGACATCAGGTCACAAGGACATAACATTTAAAATACCACTCCTCCAAATGCAATAGTCTATAAGCACATGATAGCTGAGCTAAAATCATGATGGTGTATTCAAATAAAATGCTGATTTGTGCAGGTATATTCATAAAAGGAACCAATCAATGTATAATGCATATATAAATTGTAATTTATCCTCTACTGTGAACTTCACATTTTACAGAGGGATTAGATATTTTTTGATTAGCTGAAATAAGACTCATAATCCTCCAGCTACCGGTTTCTATCAAACATACTCTATTGCATCAGGTATAAAACAAATATATCTACGGGTGGAGTAATTACAGATCACACTGAATTCAGGTCAAACTACAGCAGTTGAACCGCTGAGATGTTTCTTGATTGCATTTATCATCTGATCATACATTGTTAAAAACCAAAAGAAATCCTCGGAATATTCGGAGCCAAGTCTCAAACAGAGACAGAAGAATCAAACACGCGCCCTCATTTGCACAAACACAAGAGGAGAATCTTATTATGTGCTCCACAGACTTTCTGCCAACAAACGAAATATCAGTTGATCCATTTCATTACCTCTCAATAATCAAATGTGAAATGTTACCATGTGTATGTGATGTTCCGATGGCAGGTTTAAGCAGGATTTAATAAAGTTGCATGAATAAAATGTTTAATTTTTTATTTTATTTTTTATTGTTTCACACTGTTCATATTTACTTATTTTGCATGTTTTGGGCCAGCATGTAACATCTCTCATGCATCAATTCTCTGGATAAAGCAATCTTTAATAAAACAGGTCCATTTCTTCTGCCCAGTGTATTATTCAAGTGTCTCTCTGTTGCTTATGTACTGTATTGCAACAGCTCAGATATTACAATATCACACATCCTGTTTCCATTGGACTTAGCAGATACAACAGATATCAGCAATAAAAAGGCACAGGAATATAAACACAAGAATTGTCAAGCCTGCTAGGGAGGAATAATCTGACAGATCCAAAGCAATTTTTATGTGATAACCTAAAAGTTAACTTTCACTGACTGCAAGACCACTGTGAATGTCAACATGTTTGTATATGTGTCTGGTTGGAATGACAGCAATGTTGAATGAAGCTACTACTCCCATATTAAATGTAATAAATTATTTTGGTTTAAAGTGCCTAGACAAATCACTCTGATTGCAAGCACTCAACGGCCCAAGCCTCAAGACTGCAAAAATGTATTAGAAAGTTCTGGGATGTAATTGAAGCAAATTATTTTGATGACTGAATTTCAGAATGAAAAGAGACAAGTTTTAAATGCTATACAATGATATAGATAATATTGAGTATATTATGTATTCACACAGCTTGTTGAAGCAAAGTCACATGACGTTTGTGTTGCGCATCTATATTCCTTTATACATTTTATAAACGTGTTTCCAGCGTAGTTTATGCATGTATTTTTACAGAAGAAAAATGTTAAAAAAGTTAGTGTACAACTTCCCCGTCTGTAGCTCACTCAACGTGGTGTCGAATGAAGCGACACTAGGGGTGATTCTTGAAGGCCAATTTCTGAACTTGAGAAAAGGCCAATGAGAAATTGGCAGACAGAATTTGCATGTCCCTCCCCCGGATATACGGTTATAAAATGAGGGAATCGTGTGTCTGTCCATTCTGATTTTTTCTTCGGATCCGAGCGGTTGTGTGTTCAGCAAGCTGGTGTTCCACTTCTGTTCCACTCGCCTCGAAGAGCATTGCTGTTGAATCCTATGTCGCATTACCAGCGGCCTTCTCCCTTCTCTGCATGCCAGTGCAGTCCACGCCTCTGAGCGCTTCAACAGCAAATAGCAAAATAGCTTCAACAGCAAATAGACCTGTAAAAGAGTATATTCCCTCTAAAAGATTATACACATTGGCACTGAACATCTTTTTAAAGACGCGTCTTTTTAAAGATGTCTTTCCGCATTTGTGTAGTTCCTGGATGTGGCAGATATCTCTCCGCTTCTGACAGTCATGAGAGACACCTCGCGTGTCTGGGCTGCGATCACACGCAGGCAGCATTTTATGAACGATTCATGTTCTCATAGCGACAACATAACCATGGCAATGTTGCGGTTGAGGCTTTCTTTCATCCGAGAGAAAGCCCCGCCCCGCCCCCCCCCCACCCCGCAAAGGCGATTTGGGGAGTGTAGCAGTCTCGGTTTTGCCGGGTAAAATCCCCACAAACCACCCGCCCTCCAGCACGCTCGTTTGCTGATGTCTCCCTCGGACCCCACGATCTGGATGATGATTTCGCCGCTGCACCACAGAGCGTAACAGTGTAGTCTGATGCTGATGACTCAACTGGGCTGCCATTCGGGTCTGCTCGTCCAGTCTGAGCCTGATGCACAGATGTCTGCTATGCTTGCCTGAGCCGCCGTGAAAACGGTGCTGGACTGGAACCCTTTGCCCCCCCTCCCCTCACGGCTAGACGACTGGTTCCTCGGTTCAGGGTGGCGCTTAACACCCCCCCCCCCCCCCCCCACCCCGCCGGTTCCTTTCTTTCCGGAGGTGCATGACGAGTTGACGAAGCCGTAGAGGGCACCCTTAGTGCCCCCCACTCAGATCTTGAACGTGCCACTTACGCATCCAACCCGTTGCACTGGCTGGCTGGGACCATCCGTCTTGGCTACGTGATTTAGTTCAGGCACTCACCCCACAGGGATGCAATAGAGCCATCCCTCCAGCCGAGATGAAGCCAGGGTTCTACAGCCCTCTCTTCATCATACCCAAGACAGGCTGTGCATGGCGGCCAATCTTGGATCTGCAAGTTCTGAACTGGGCCACACACAGACTCCTGTTCAAAGGTGCTCATGTGGAAACTTATTCTAATGTGTGTCTAGCATCTAGATTGGTTCGCAGCAGTAGACCTGAAGGATCCATACTTTAACATCTCACTTTTTCCTATGCACAGACCCTTCCTATGGCTCGCGTCCAACGGCCTGACATACCAGTACCAGGTCCTCCCCTTTGGCTCGTCTCTGTCCCCTAGCATCTTCACGAAGGTCGCTGAGCCCACCCTTGCCCAGCTAAGGGAAGTGGGCATCCGCGTACTCAATTTCCTTGAAAATTCCTCCCTTGATCAGGCACCTCAGCCGTCTAGGGCTTCAGGTCAACTGTGGAAAGAGCAAGCTCTCCCTGGTTCAGAGCATCTCTTTTCTTGGCATGGAGTTAGGCTCAGTCTTCACTACAGTGCGCCACACAAGCGAGCGCATGCAGCTGGTGCTGAAATGTCTAAGTTCGCTCAGACAAGGCACAACGGTTTCACTGCGGTGGTTCCAGATGATCCTGGGGCATATGAGATCCTCAGTGGTTGCCGCACCGCTCAGGTTGATGCATATGTGACCCCTTCAGCACTGGCTTCAGACTCAAGTCCCGAGATGGGCATGGCAACGCGGCACATACCGTGTGTTCATCCCCTCTTTCTGCTGCCAGACATTCAACACTTAGACAGACCTCTGTTTTCTGCAGACAAGATTCCCCCTACAGCAGGTGTCCAGACGCATCGTGGTCACCACAGATGCCTACAATCTGGGTTGGGGCACCATGTGCAACGGACACGCAGCCGCTGGCTCCTGGACAGGAGTGCACCTACATTGACCGGTCAGCTGCCTAGAGTTGTTGGCTATACTTCTTGCCCTGCAGAGGTCTCTCCCGCCGATCCAGGGCAAGCACATTTTGATCTGTTCAGACAGCACCACGACAGTGGCATACATAAATCATCAAGGCTGCGTACGCTCTCATCACATCACAACTCGCCCACCCTCTTCTCCTTCACAACACACCACTCATATCCCAGGCAGCCTCAACATGGCAGTGGACGCGCTGCCGTGAAAAGGCACACTCAGAGGAAAATTGAGGCTCCATCCTCAGGTGGTCCAGCTTATTTGGGAGCGGTTCAACAAAGCAAAGGTGGACCTGTTTGCTTCCCAAGAGACCTCCAACTGCCCGCTCTGGTACTCCCTAACGGAGTCTTCCCTCGGTACAGATGCACTGGCACACAGCTGGCCCCGGGGGCTGCGCAAATGCGCATTTCCCCCTGTGAGCCTACTTGCTCAGGTGCTGTGCAAGGCCAGGGAGGACGAGGAACAAGTTACCCTTGTGGCCCCCTATTGGCCCACTTGGACTTGGTTCACTGATCTTACGCTTACGTTGATCTTACGTTGGATGGGCTGCAGAAGATCCAACTACGGGTACTAACTACTCTGTTCTGGAACAGGTTCTCCACAGGGTTTGGCCATCATGGGCTAATCACCCTTTGTGTATTTTCCGCAGTATGGTTCTCCTGTCGGTGGATCCACATCTCCCTTGGGCAGTCCCGTCTTCCCCCCTGTCGCTGTGTTTATAGCAACTCCTCTCTTGCTTGGTAGTATCTACCACTGCGCCACTTCCACATGTGTCCTGAAAACCCATGTGATGTATTCGCCACAATTAACCTCCCCCCAGCCTGGGCGGGATGTGGTCTCCGTGGGGTCTTTTCCCTCTGAAAGAATTGGAGTTGGAAAAGGACGAATTCCCCGATGCGTGTTATAGCGTTAAATGGCCCCAGCTGCTTTAACTCTGTGCGAGAAACATAGAGAGAGAAAAGGCGCACTTCTCACGTCACTTGTACCCACCCCCTTTTCTCAAGTTCAGTGGTAACCAAGGCCTTCAAGAAAGACTTCTAGTGTCGCTTCATTCAACACAACGTCTTGTTCCCTCCATCAGGGAACAGGGGTTACAAAAGTAACCAAGACGTTTTTTATACACATTTTGGAAACTTTCTATGCATCTTCGTGTTTCCATTCAGCATTTTCTAAAAAATGTCCCAAAGTACACATAAAAAGATAAATATAAATAAATAAATGTCAGAAAGAGTAAATTGATTTTTCTAGAGTTAAACTCGTACTGAAATCTGAATCAATGTCCCCAGTGGCCGAAGTGGGAAGGGTTTTTGAAGTCGAGGGCAAGTGTGAGCTCGTTTCTGGGTAAAATGTCAACAGAGAGGTGCCAAAAATTTTGTTCTAAAACAAGTTCTTTTTAGCTGTAAATGATGTTATAAGGGTGAAGAGGAATGCAAACTGGATTTTATTAACTCTACCCCCAAACCCCAACCCTAAATTTAACCATCAGTAAAGTAAATAGGTATTCTTAGAGGGAAAATGAAACCTCAGAATCACAGTTGTCACACATTGGGCCCTATTTTAAGAGCACTAGCACTAAGTGCAGTACAATGCTATAAGTAATACATGTAAAGACAGTGGCAAGGCTGGATTGGTAATCTGGCATACCGGGCATTTTCCCGGTGGGCCGGCGCACTTTTGGGCCGATCAGGAGCTGAATGTCTATCGGGAGAACTGAGCAGGCCGGTGGTTCGGCCGCAAAACGTGCCGAATGAGCCACCGCGTTATGCAGAACGGGAAACAAAATGGTGCCGTGATGTGCAGAAAAGGACAGCGAACACCCCTCCCCCACTCCCCGCTCAATAGTTGGGCCAGTTGCCATGTAAAATCCCAGGACGATTTCTCTTCCCAGTCCAGCCCTGGACAGTGGTCATGGTCATGAAGTTTCAGTATTTTCGTGCAAGCATGGGCTAAGTCATGTCGCAAGCAGGTTTTTTTTTTGTCTGAGATTCTTCTCTGGTTATGGTACCATCTGCCTATTATATAGTCTATTACCGGTCAACCATCAGTGATATAACAAACAACACACATTTATAAGAAGCTGGAAGTGTAATTGGACTATATGCGATTAATTAGAAGAAAAGAAATATGGACCTACTTTCTTGGCTACTATAAATAAGGACTGTTCACACTTCACTGCTACCAGTCAATTTTGAAAAATTCAATTCCTTTATTGAAACATGAAACATTTAACCAAAAATATTTCTACATTTAAATTACATTTCAAACGGAATGAAAATATAATCAAAATAAACAAAGTGGGAAAAAAAATCCATACACATCCAAAAATGTACCTTCTTCCTTTTTGCAGTGACTTAAAAATCACTCTACAACAACAGGTGAAAAAATAACGATATAAATTAGATAATAAATACAATTGTAAATATAAACATAATAATAATCATTGAAAAATAAACCATGACTTATAGATAGTTTAACACAAATCTCATTAATTTTCATTTCATAAAACTGTGATTGTCAGTGACATTATTTGATGTTCCAATATATTTTCAGAGTTTGGAAATGTATTACCACCTGCTGGTAGAATTTCCAAATTGCAAATGGAAGAACTGAATTTAGATTTGTGCTGAAAACAGATGTGGTGCTGAAACGTGCAATGACCAATTTCTTAGAAAAATACCAATTTATGCTTTGCACCATTTCTTTAAAATACAATACACCCACAGTTTGTGCATATACACCCGCGCATAGTGCTGTGCTTTCCACACTCCCGAAAATGAAGCACATTATGTGCAAATATTTCCTGGTTTAAACGCGGGACAAGAATGTGTCACTCACGTGTTTCTGATCGCACCAAGGTAAACTGGACATGGTAAACATGCTTGAACAAATGCAAAAAAGTCTGATGGGAGATGCCGCTTGTCAGAAATCCAGTATGATGGGGCCAATGCCAGGGTAATAGAACATTCGGAAGTAACATCAACTTCCCTTTGATTAAAAATAGTATGTTAAAGTGACTACACCACAGGCATATACTTAAGGCATAAAAGCCACCTTACATGTGATAAAAAAAAAAATAAAAAAAAAGCTGTAACACATATTCTCATTTGGCTCTTTGCTTTTGTAAAATGCCTTATGCTATATGATAAAATACAATTAAAGACATCAATGTTCGATAAACAAATGTTACATATTATTAATAATAATCTGAATAACAAGTTTATCCACCAAGAAATATAGTTCATACATAGATATTTGGCACATTAATATACTGTATTTGTGGTCACAAGTGTGCATTTTAGTCATTTTACACTGAATATGTGGCTAATCTTATTAGAATTTAGAGTATCCAACTTTTAACTATCCAACCAATTTGAATTCAAGTGATTTGTCCTATTTTAAATAATTTGTTTTCAATTGTCTCTCAAGTTAGATGTGCACTGCATTTCACTTACTAGAGAGAAAACAGTACTACTCCACAGTTCAGCAGTATCAAGTGGCCTGCTTCTTTACTCTATGAAAGCCACAGCAGAGTTTCTGTTTAAAGAAAGCCACCTGATCAGCCAGCAGCTCCTCACTCAGTAATTGCCATTCTAATCGTAACAGGAAAGCGTAAATGGTTTTCAAAACCATACAGCCCAAAAGCAAGATGTTTAGCTCGGTGTGACTTTTGTGTGCAAACAGCAATCATGTCTTATGCCCTGCTCAGGGGCTCCAGTTGCCAAACGGAGAATGACTGTCACTGACAAAACCAAACAGGGAAGCAGCATCTGTGAAATCCCTCTCTACTCCTCCACTGTTGTCTCCTTAATAAATATCAGGAGCAACAACACACAGGAAGGAGAGGCTGAGGGAGGAAAACAATAGGAAAAGCAAACAACATGTTTTCAGTGGGGGAAGAAAATTAGTGAGCAACGAGATTCTTCTACACACCTGTCATCATCTGCTTCAGCCCTTAATGAGAGTGCTTCTATTCCTGATCACATCATATTTGTTTTATACAAGTGTCTTTGAACAGCTACGAGATATTGAGACTTCTTTGATCAATGTATCTTTCTGAATTCAAAATAAGAAACAAGTCCCTTTCTCTTTATCTCTATCTTTCTTGCTCTGCTCTCTCCTCCCTTGCTGTGACTACTTTGTTTGTTTACTACACAAGACCCATTGCCAGAATTAGCTGGAGAGTAGAAAGAGTAAAATAATGATAGAAATAAAGATGAAAAAGAAAAATGAAGAGAAAAGGAGGGAGGACTAGAGCTCAGGAGCATTGCGAGAGCAGAGGCGTGGGGCGTCTTCATTAATGTTTATGCACTTAACAAAGCGAGAGTGTTCTCTCAAAAAGAGGTATAACATTGCCATGAGACACTACAACTTAGCAGGGATTTTTTTTAAAGCAGTCATATTCTAATGATGACCCTTGGCATGCTGTGGCATTTGGGACTACCCCCTGTGTGAGGATGGCTGTTGTAATTTAATCCATTTCTCATTTCAAACAGAATATCACTAGCCCCTGATCACAGCATCAGGGCCCCATTTCATAACACCCGCAGAGAGAGTAGCCATTATAACAAACCTCTCCAACCAAGACCTTTTCAGTGGGTGAGTTCTAACGTCCCACAAGTCATCAAGAATAGTGACTCGGTGACCAAGGCACAGGGTCTGGGTCTGGGTTTGGTTCTGGGTTTTCTTTGGTCGTTATTCCATGTTTAAAGATTTAAACCATTGGTGTGTTATAGGTTCCTTTGATGTTTGCTAAGCGCAGTGCCAAGGCACTGTAGAGTAAGGACGGGAAGACGAGGGAAAAAAAGAGAATTAGGGAAGAATGGACAAATGGTGTAGCGTAATAGAGGTGAATAGAATGCTATTCTGAGATGCTGGTTGGCACTGTTTTTGGCGGCACAAGGGGGACCTATACAATATTAGGCAGGTGGTTTTAATCTTGTGGCTGATCGCAACATTGTATTAATGTCTGAATGTCACAGTTAAAACATTGCCTACCTTAAAAACAAGTTAAGTTTTATCAGTGGTTAAACATGTTCAGACGGTTCCCTCATAACTGAATGAGAATAAAATGAGATATGCAGAAAATCCCAGAATTACAGTTTTTGTAATGTCACAGAGCAGAAAGTTTTTGAGAAGCTAGAGGAGAGAGGACACTGGCAGTTAATGCAAGCTGCTGTGCTCATGATGCTGTGCCCTGCGGGATTCTGTCATGCCGCACACAGTGCATTTTAGTTTATAAACAGATTTATTGCTTATAACTTGCCAATTTCTTCTTCCCAAAAAACGTCCCAAAAATTCTGAAATGTTATGGGGTTTTTTGTACTTTGTAATTGTGGTGGCGAAGTTGAACGCTTTATTTTAAATTTATAACTCAAGTAAAATTGCTATTATTTATTTATACTTAAAGTAGATCAAATTTAAAAATATACTCAAATACCGTAATGATAGTAGTCGTAATTTGTTACTTTTTAGCTAGGAAAACTGCACAATGTACCTGCCCCAGTCTTTCTCAGGGTCCTTATATTATTCTATGGCCTCATTTTAGAGTGAAATCCCTTTCTCACTTTGCATTTTGGAGGTACAGTATAATGTAATCAGCACCAGCAAATGGAATTGGGAGAAGGGCTCAACAACAAGGACTTTTTCTGCTGGCCTGCCCAGGGCAGTAGTTCAGGTTTTTACTTGCCCCTGTAACATTTTTACAGGCCTCACCACAAAAATAAATAAATACAAATTAAGAAAAAAAAAAATTTAATTTATTTTTCGCAATGCATTTTTCCATGTGCCAACATTTTTTAAAAAATTAAAAAAGTATTTTTAGCCGTTTCAAAAAACTTAATCTATTTTATCCAGCTAGATAATGTTACCTTGGTACCAAGTCTAAATCAGCAGAATTTTCAACAACAATATTCAGTATATTGCAGAAACAGAATATTGGCTCAATATGGCAAGTGACAATTCCGTAAGTAACTGGCCCAAAACTCACTCAAACTGGTTCTTATTGTTGAGTGCTGTAAGATGATATGATATTTAGATACAATAATCACCAAAATCATCTATTTTATTTTCTAGTCAGCCAATTGTGTAGCATCAGTGCAGTGCATAAAATCATGCAGGTTTAGGTCAGGAGCTTCAGTTAATGTTCACATCAACCATCAGAATGATGGGAAAAAAAATGATTTCAGTGATTTGGACTGTGACATGATTTTTGGTGCCAGATGGGCTGGTTTGAGTATTTCTGTAACTGCTGATCTCCTAGGATTTTCACGCACAACTGCCAGAAACAAAAAACATCCAGTAAAAGAGTATATTCTAAAAGAGCGGCACACATGGAAACGTATTTTTAAACATGCATCTTTTTAACCCTCTGGGGTCTGAGGGTGTTTTGGGCCCTGGAGAAGTTATGACATGTCTTGACATTTGTGATTTTTTCAGTTGCTTAAAACAGATTAATGACTAAAGTCTGATAAGACTGTATTCAACACAAACTGGGCTACAATAATATATGAGCAACATGTGTTTACATGTTAGTATTTTTGAGAAAAATAACGTTTATGTGTGGTTTTTGAAAAAACTAAAATGTTAAGTTATTGAAATAAGGCCATATAACACATACTAAACATTTGTCCACAAGTCTTTTGAGAACTGGATCTTGTAGCCTAGAGTTTTTGTTACAAAATGATGTGAAAACCATCCTGATCACTCATTCATACAAAACAATATAGTTGTCACGATTCCCTGTTGTCTGCCCTGTGTTTCTCACTTGCCATCTGTCCCGGACTACAATTCCCACAATTTCCTGTCCTCATCACTGCCAGCTTCATTGTTATCACCTGTGTTTAATTTAATCATTATCCCTGTGTATTTAAGCCCTGTTGTTCCACCATTCGTTGTCAGTAGTTACATGTAATGTATGTCCTTGACTGTGTTCCTGCCCGTGCCCTTCATGGATGTTTCTCTTGTTTATATTTTGGTTTTCCCATCGTGGATGTTTCATTTGTTCCCTGTGTTTTTAGTTATCCTGTTCACCTTTTGTGTTTCCATTAAAAACCTGCATTTAGATCCTCACTCCTCGTCTGTCCTTCGTTACAATAGTAATTTAACTTTTGTAAAACACTTTTAGTTTTAGAAAGGTCATATGCGAGGAGGCATGAACTATCATGAATATGGATGTATTTCACACCTGAGGAGACAAAGACCCCTCCCCTGGACCTTTCACTGAGGAATGTGACAGAAAGACTTAATGATCAAAATCAAGTTTTAATTTAAAAGAAGTAATATGACTATACATTTTCTTTACTTATAAATTAATTTTAGACCTACACTACCATTTAAAAGAAGTCTCTTCTGCTCACACAGACTGCATTTATTTGATCCAAAATGCAGTAAAAACATTGATATTGTGAACTCGTTTTACAATTTAAAAGAAGAGTTTTCTATTTCAATATGTTGTAAAATGTTATTTGTGATCAAAGCTGAATTTTCAGCGTCATTACTGCAGTCTTCAGTGTCACATGATCCTTCAGAAATCATTACAATATGCACATTTTCTAATATGGCCATATTTAAAGTGTATTTTACTCAATAAACCTGAACAGATATTTGCAAGCACAAGCTTTGTTGATGATAATGAGGCAGCATAAACACTAGATAAAATATATCTAAACATTCGTATTATTTTTATTTCATATTACCTACCATATTTATATCATACAGCATACAATTTAAATACCTGATTTTGCTGAAACAGCACTTAAATGTAACTAAAACTTGCTTATTAGGACTCAATCCTGGCTGACAAGTCTGGAAATAGTCCCACTAGTAAAATATGTACGTTTATATAAAATAGCATGTCAACTAATGAAAACTAAATGACTTACTCGTCTGAAATTGTATCCTCGGCTGGTTCAAGTCACTCTTCAAAATACAAACATTCATTGGAATCTAGCTCTTCTTCTGAGGTATCACCTGTGTATCTTGCGATCTTTCAAATGCACAGATAACTGAATGAACTAGATACTTTTTAAGGCACAGTCAGGGGCGTTTACCATTTGTATTGATCGTCACCTCCCAGGCCTCCTGACCCAGTCCCTGTCCTGTGGCCGCCTCCCAGGCCTCCTGAACCAGTTTTTGTCCTGTGACCACCTCCCAGGCCTCCAGACCCGGTCCCCACCTTGAGGTCATCCCCTTGGTTTCCTAGCCGTCCACCTGACCTGCTCTGGTCTCCCTGGTCCTCGGCTCCATCTTGCCCCTTGTGCCCCCCCTTGGACTGCCTGTTTGCCCCTTGTGTCCCCCCTTGGACACAGACAGGGGCGTTTACCATTTGTATTGATCGTCTCAGCACGTTACCGTATAAATAGCACCCTCTGCCCTCTGTCTGTGGGTATCACATTAGGGATAACATTTTAAGCTTTCCTTAGACATATGTTTCATGTTTGTGTGATAAGTATTTGCGGAGTTTCAGTTCAGTTCAGTGTTTTAGATATATGCTTGTGAACGTAGAGACTGCTGTAAGCTCACCCTTTTATTTTCTGTATTTTACAAATCACAAGACTTTGTTGTTAATGTGAGTGTACACATATAAAAGTAGACCCTTTATAGTCTCTAATGATGTCTTACACTTATCTGTATGCCCCAAAATGACGGAGTACTTTATGTTGTTTCCACTGTAATGATGAAAAAATCCAACAGGGTGCACTGGCGCGTCTGTCGACCCCAGAGGGTTAAATATGCCTTTCCGTCTGTGTGTTATTCCTGGTTGCGGTTGTTATCTCTCGCCTTTTGATGGCCATGATCACTGTCTTTTGTGCCTGGGCGCTCCCTACACAGAGACGTCGTTTGTGGATGTTCTCAGCGGCTCCCCGGATGAGTGTGCCAGCTCATCACAGGGCAAGTTTGACCTCTTGTTCAGGGCCCGCGAAGGTGATGAGTTCTCAAGCGCAGCATCGGAGAGCAGGCTCGTGCAGTTGGACGCGGAAACCTCATCTGGGCTTCCCCCTTTGGGTGCGGTCGCCCAGTCACTGGCTGACTTGGAAATGACGAACATGCTTTCCGGTCAGCCACGAGCATCGGGCTAGAGTGGAACCCTCAGCTTGATGATTGGTTCCTGGGCCCGTAGCGCCGCTCACAGCCACACCCCGTCCCCTCCGTTCGTTTCCTCCCGGAAGTGCATAAGGAGCTGTCAAGATCATAAATGGCACCTTTTACTGCACGGTACTGGTCTTTCAGCTCCCCCGCCGTCACTACCCTCAATGGTGGGACGGCCAAGGAGTACTAGGTGATTCCCACTGTGGATAAGGCACTCACTATGCACCTATGCCAGAGCGCTGCAACGTCTAATGCCTGTAGGTTTATGTCGTCCCTGACAGCCAAAGCCTACGGTGCCGCTGGACAAGCCACCTCTGCCCTGCATGCCTCCAGCAAGTCCACCAAGTCAAGGCACTAAAAGAACTGTACGAGGGTATTTCCACCCTGGGATTGATACAGGAACTGCGCTCAGAGACTGACCTTGCCCTCCAGGTGATGAAGGTCATGGCACTGTCTCTCGGGCGGGCGATGTCCACCTTGTTTGTCCAGAAGTGCCAGCTTTGGCTCAACCTGGTCAAGATGAGAGGCCGACAAGGCACGGTTCCTTGATTACCCCATTTCCCAGGCTAACCTGCTCAGCGACACCGTCGAGGACTTTGCCCAGCAGTTCTCGACAGTGAAGCAGCAGACGTAGACCATCCAACACATTCTGCCCCTGCGAGGCTCAAGATCCTGCACCCCATCTCCTCTGGTGGGTATCAGGAGGCAGGAAAGTGCTTCAATGTCCATCAACACAGCATGGCCACGGGGCTCAAACCCCATTAACGTGGCGCCTCAGGCTCCACCCCACCGTGAGGCCCCACCCGACAGTACGTCCGTCAAAATTGTCCCCTTGGTCCCCCTCGCCCGGAGCTTGGATGCTTGGCTTGCGCTACCCAACCTGTCACAATGGCAACCCAGACCGTCGACTCGGCTATGCCATTCAGTTTGCCAGGTGTCCGCCCGGGTTCAGCATCGTCCACTTTACTTCGATGAAGGCCGAGAATGCCACCTTGCACGTGGAAATCGCTACCCTCCTACAGAAGGGTGTAATTGAGCCTGCCCCTCCGGCCGAGCGGAAGAAGGGGTTTTACAGCCCCTACTTCATTGTAACGAAGAAAGGTGGTGGGTTGCAGCCAATCTTGAACCTGTGATTACTGAACCAGGCTTTACACAGATTCCAGTTCAATATGCTGAATCAAAAACGCATTCTAGCGAACATTGGACATCAAGATATGTGTAGACGGGGACATGGGGATAGAGTTAGACTGGAAGGACACGCATCCTCAACTATCTTGATGACTGGCTAATCCTAGCTCACTCTTGGAATGTGTTGTGTGTGCACAGGGACCAGGTGCTCACGCATCTCAGCCGGCTAGGGCTTCGGGTCAATGAGGAAAAGAGCTAGCTCCTCCCAGTTCAGAGCATCTCTTTTCTCGGCTTGGAGTCGGACTCAGAATCGATGCCGGCTCGCCTTATGAACAGGCGTGCACAGTTTCAGAGGCTCATGGGCATATGTTGTCCTCAGCGGTGGCCACACCGCTCGGGTTGATGCATATGAGACCGATTCAGCACTGGCTCCACACTCGAGTCCCGAGATGGGCATTGTGCCACAGGACACATTGCGTAGCCATCACGCCGGTCAGTCACCGCCTCTTCAGTCCTTGGACTGACCTGACATTTCTACGGGCAGGTGTTCCCATAGAGTAGGTATCCAGGCGCGTCGTGGTTATGATGAAGGCCTCCAAAAACAGGCTGGGGTGTTGTATGTAACAGGCACGCAGCCGCCAGCTCCTGGACGGGTCCGCGGCCACATTAGCACATCAACTGCCTTGAGTTGTTGACAATAATGCTCGCCCTGTGGAGGTTCCGGCCGTTGATCCAGGGAAAGCACGTGTTGGTTAGGACAAACTACACGGCAACAGTGACATATATTGACCATCAAGATGGCTTATGCTCCCATTTTTTGTCACAACTTGCCCGCCGTCTCCTCCTCTGGAGTCAGTAGCACCTAAAATTGCTGCAAGCCACTCACATCCCGGACGACCTCAACACCACAGCGGACGTGCTGCAACAATAGGTTACCCACAGGGGAGAGTGGAGACTCCACCCTCAGGTGGTCCAGCTGATTTGGAGTCGATTTGGGCAGGTGCAGGTAGACCTGTTCGCTTTCGCAGAATCCTCCCACTGCCCACTTTGGTATGCCCTGACCAAGGCACCCCTCGGTATAGACGCTCTGGCGCACAGCTGGCCCCCTTCATTATGCGTTTTCCCCAGTGAGCCTACTTGCACAGTCCTTGTGAAAGGGAGGATGAGGAACAGGTTATCCTAGTAGCACCCTACTGGCCTACCCTGACTTGGTTCTTGGACCTCACGCTCATGGAGAATTCCCCTGAGGAAGGACCTTCTTTCTCAGGGACGGGGCACCATCTGGCTCCTGCAATCAGACCTCTGGAATCTCCATGTCTGGCCCCTGGATGGGATATGGAAGGCCTAATTGGCCTACCATCTGCCGTGAAAGACATGATCACTCAGGTTTGGGTTCCCTCTACGAGGTGTCTGTATGTTTTGAAGTGGCATCTGTTCGTTAAGTGGTGTTCTTCCCAACGCGAAACCCACATAGACATGCAGTTGGATTTCTGCTTTTCTTCCTGCAGGAGAGGATGGAGGGACGACTTCCCCCTCCACCTTGAAGGTGTATGTAGCGGCTATAGCAGCACACCAAGACACAGTGGATGGTAAGTCCTTAGGGAAGCACGACCTGATCATCTGGTTCCTGAGAGGCGCCAGGAGGTTGTATCCCTCCAGGCCACACCTCGTTCCCTCATGTGACCTCTCTGTAGTCCTTCAGGGTTTACTGGGTGTCCCCATTGAGCCTTTGGAGTCAGCTGAGCTTTAGTAACTCTCTTTAAAGGGTGCCTTCCTGACTGCGCTCACTTCCATAAAGAGGGTAGGTGACCTCTGTCAGCGAAACGTGCCTGGAGTTTGATCCAGGCTACTCTCACATGATCTTGAGACCCGACCGGGCTATGTGTCTATGGTGCCGCCTCCTCCAGGGCTATGACCCCATTCGACCAGGAGCATGGCAGCCTCCTGGGCCCTGACCAGTGGCACTTCTCTAACAGACATTTGCAGAGCAGCGGGCTGACTTTGTGGAGAAACTCGATGCCAGCTCAATACACATCCTAACTAAGCCCTGTACTGGGGTAGGTGCTCCAGATGTGCTGGTTCCCTGTAGGTAACCCCATGTGAAATATATCTTCCACTAAAACGTTCTCCACATGATATACTTCATCTCTCTGGGTGGCGTGTGGTGTCCGTGGTGTCTTTCTCTTGGGATTGATACTGGTGGTCCCAGTCGGTTGACAAATATTCACTCTTTTTGGGGGAGAAAAAGTAAAAAAGAGGGAAAGGGCACAACTGGGCTAGCCTGCCACTATTTTTTTGGGCCGTCGACTTGTCCCGAAGGGCCGTTCGATGTTCATAACAGCGTTGGGGGAGGTTACGTGTCAGCCTGATGCACTAGTAACGAGGCACACAGTTATCTGCCCATCTCACACCGCCTCTTCACGTAACACAGTTCAGCTAGTTTTGCCGTTTTTGTAGCGGACCACTAGTGTCACTTCATCGACACAACATCGAGAGAGTGACAGATAGGGAATGTCCTGGTTACTTTTGTAACCTCCGTTCCCTGATGGAGGGAACAAGATGTTGTGTCCCTCCTGCCACAATGCTGGACTACCCGCTAAAATGGCCGGGACATTCTCTGTCGGCTCCACAGCACAAAATCTGAATGAGCGGTTCGCACGCCAGCTCCTTAGAGAAGTTAGAGAAGAGAGAACACCGGCGGCAGTTAATGCAAGCTGCTGTACTAATGATGCTCTGCCCTGAGGGCTTCTGCCTTGCAGTGCACAGCGCGTTTTAGTTTATAAACAGATTTATCACTTATAACTTTCTGATTCCTTCTTCCCAAAAAACATCCCAAATTCTTAAATATTGTGTATTTTTTGTACTTTTTAATTGTGATGGAAAATATAATACTTAATATTTAATCAACTCAAGTAAAAGCAAAAGTACTAACTTTTACTGCTTAAAAATCCATGACTGACTATGATGCAGAGATTACTCTGCCCAAGACCACAAGTTCTACTGCTCTTTTGACCCCAGCACTCTCGAAAAAAACTTATTTCAATGCTCACACTGAAAAAAAAAATATTTTTCACTTAGATCCAGAGGAAGGACACAGCATAATTGCATCCAAAGTCTAGGAATAGAGAGGCCATTGCAAAAAATTGCTTGCTAACAAAGCATACCTCACCTTGGTTAACAAATGAGTTAACCTACAGGTACATGGATGTAAATAACCTTGTCATTATGTACAACCTACCAAAAAATCTGTAATCTGTACACATCAAAGAACAATCCCACAGTTAGATTTTTGTATGCCATACAAGAATGAATGAATGAATAAATAAATAAATATATAATACTAAATTTAAACAAATTGAGTTCATGGCTGGTGAAATGCATCATTTTTAATAGAGCATGCAATTGGGAAAGGGCATAACTAGGGGTTTTATATATATATATATATATATATATATATATACACTCAACTAAAGGATTATTAGGAACACCTGTTCAATTTCTCATTAATGCAATTGTTTATTCAACCAATCACATGGCAGTTGCTTCAATGCATTTAGGGGTGTGGTCCTGGTCAAGACAATCTCCTGAACACAAAACTGAATGTCAGAATGGGAAAGGTGATTTAAGCAATTTTGAGCGTGGCATGGTTGTTGGTGCCAGACGGGCCGGTCTGAGTATTTCACAATCTGCTCAGTTACTGGGATTTTCACGCACAACCATTTCTAGGGTTTACAAAGAATGGTGTGAAAAGGGAAAAACATCCAGTATGCGGCAGTCCTGTGGGCGAAAATGCCTTGTTGATGCTAGAGGTCAGAGGAGAATGGGCCGACTGATTCAAGCTGATAGAAGAGCAACTTTGACTGAAATAACCACTCGTTACAACCGAGGTATGCAGCAAAGCATTTGTGAAGCCACAACACGCACAACCTTGAGGCGGATGGGCTACAACAGCAGAAGACCCCACCGGGTACCACTCATCTCCACTACAAATGAGGCTACAATTTGCAAGAGCTCACCAAAATTGGACAGTTGAAGACTGGAAAAATGTTGCCTGGTCTGATGAGTCTCGATTTCTGTTGAGACATTCAGATGGTAGAGTCAGAATTTGGCGTAAACAGAATGAGAACATGGATCCATCATGCCTTGTTACCACTGTGCAGGCTGGTGGTGGTGGTGTAATGGTGTGGGGGATGTTTTCTTGGCACACTTTAGGCCCCTTAGTGCCAATTGGGCATCGTTTAAATGCCACGGCCTACCTGAGCATTGTTTCTGACCATGTCCATCCCTTTATGGCCACCATGTACCCATCCTCTGATGGCTACTTCCAGCAGGATAATGCACCATGTCACAAAGCTCGAATCATTTCAAATTGGTTTCTTGAACATGACAATGAGTTCACTGTACTAAAATGGCCCCCACAGTCACCAGATCTCAACCCAATAGAGCATCTTTGGGATGTGGTGGAACGGGAGCTTCGTGCCCTGGATGTGCATCCCACAAATCTCCATCAACTGCAAGATGCTATCCTATCTATATAGGCCAACATTTCTAAAGAATGCTTTCAGCACCTTGTTGAATCAATGCCACGTAGAATTAAGGCAGTTCTGAAGGCGAAAGGGGGTCAAACACAGTATTAGTATGGTGTTCCTAATAATCTTTGGTGAGTGTGTATATATATATATATATATATATATATATATATATATATATATATATATATATATATATATATATATTTAAGCAATATCACACGAGAAAGAGTGCGATATGGCCCTACATCAGCACTGATGTGATTCAGCCACAGGCACAAAGCCGCAGACAAAGTATCATAGGTAATCACAGCAGTGCTGATTTAGGGCCGTAAAGCATGATTGTGAGTATGATATTGCTTATATACAACAGTTCAATGAATAAGTATTTTTTTTTAAATTAGGAAAAATTGAGTAGAGTCATAGAAAACGTCTTGGGTTACTTAAATGTAACCCTTGTTCCCTGATAAAAGCGGAACGAGATGCTGCGCTGAGAAAAGCGATTTGGGAATATATTATAGTTGTGACCAGATGTGAATATGTGTGTAACATGTCAATGAACATTGACCGGAATTTATAGCCTCTGTCGGTGTTAATCATTGAATGAACCTGGGGCAGGGCTATAAATAGATGCGTCAACAGCACGTCAGTATTTTGTCTGAAGAGCAGTCCTGTGGCATCCCAGTGTGGCAATGAAGCACAGCATCTCGTTCCGCTTTTTTCAGGGAACAAGTGTTACATTTAAGTAACCCGAGATGTTCCCTTTACAAAAATCTTCACTTATGATGCTGCGCTGAGAAAAGCGCTTTAGGAACGAGAATACCCACGCTGATGCACTGTGACTGTCCGGACCCCCTACGGTTGTGCAGTGTGCTCACAAGAGCGTGAGAGGTCTGAGACATGAGCTTGAGATGTTGACTCAAGGACATAAGAGCCCGGAGTGGCAGGAACATACAAATTATAAAGCTGATGAATGTGTGCGGAGAGGACCAACCTGCCGCATCACAAACATGCTGCAGAGAGAGACCTCTAGCCAAGGCTTTAGAGGAGGCGAGCCCTCTGGTAGAGTGAGCCCTGATGCCTACTGCTGAAGCTTAACCCTGCGCCTCGTAGGCTAGGGCAATAGCGTCCCTCACCTAATGTGACAGTCTGCTTGGTGGCGGCCGCCCCCCTGTTGTTAGTGCGGTGGACATAAGTCTGAATGGCACAGACTGGAGAAAGTCTGTGAAGTCTTTCTTCCCCTTGAGCTGGACGACCACTTAAGACCACTACCCAGCCCGTCAGGGAGGCGTCTGTCGTTAGCAGCCTGCGATGACAAGATGCACCTAGAGTGGGACCCAAGGTAAGAAAACGTGGTCTGAACCACATAGAAAGGGAACGAAGCCTGTGGCGCCTAACCCTTATTTGCCTTAGTCGACCGGCCCTTGGATGAAACCCCCTGGCTTTCAGCCACAGCTGGAACGGTCTCATGTGCAGAAGGCCCAAAGGGATCACCGTGGATGCAGACGCCAAGAGACCTAGTGTTCGTTGAAACTGACAAGCAGTGCAACCTTGACCTAGCCTGACCTTGATTCATGCGGGAGACAGTTGTGCCTGCATCATGATCGAATTCCATATAACCCCCAGATAAGTGATTCCCTGGGTGAGAGAGAGAACGCTCTTTTGACGTTGAGTCTCAGACCCGGAGAAACCAGATGAGCTAAGACAATATCCCTGTGCTGAACTGCCAGTTCTTGGAACTGTACTTGGATCAGCCAGTCGTCTATGTAATTCACAATGCAGATGCCCCAGAGTCGCAAAGGAGCCAGTGCTGCAACCATGCATTTCGTGAATGTGCGGGTTAATAGGGCTAGGCCGAATGGAAGAACCCGATACTGGAAGGCTTTGCCCCCGAAAGCGAACCTCAGGAACTTCCTGTGCTGTGGCGGAATTTCTATATGAAGATATGCATCCATGAGATTGATCATGACCAGCCAAACGTGATGTTGGGCTTGTGTCTTGATAGTTAGCATCTTGGACTTGAACACCCTGACAGGGCAGTTCAAGCCTTGAAGATCTAAGGTCGGACGCAACCCCCCACCCTTCTTGGGAACCAGGAAGTATTCACTGTAATAACCTGACTCTTTATCTGGAAGGGCAACACGTTCTATGGCCCCTTAGACCAAGAGATTTCGCAGTTCTTTCCACAGTAGACATGCCTGCTCCGGTTTACGGTAGTAGGGACCACACCGTTGAAACGCAGAGGGCGCGAGCGAATTGAATTCTGTAGCCCTTTTCTATTGTTCTTAGGACCCACATAAAAATATCTGGCAGAAGTTTCCACGCTGCCAGGTTCTCTGAGATGGGTATTCATTTAACACTTCCTGTTGAGGGGGTGTTGAGTGTTCCACGTCCTGGATAAATGCAGGAAGCAGCAAAACACCCAACTTTTGATGGAAGGCTCTACCTCCCGAAACACCGGAGGCGGCGGGAATGGAGAGGTTTCATGGGGGTACTGGGAGGGGCGAAGTGGATGGTGCATGCGTCCCATCCCGAGGGGAGCTACCCCCACAAGATTAAGTGCAAGACCATCAGGGCTTCTTTCTCTTAGAAATTATTGTCCTGAGGTCTTGCTTTGGGGGCTGCTGAGGGCGACGAGACTGTCCCCAATCTTTGCGAGCGGGAGCACGACTCACCACGCTTTGCTTCTGAGCCTCCCTTCTAGAAGGACTGAGGCGGGTCTGGGTGGCCGATGGGCCCGCCCCCTGAGTGCGGTGAGGAAGAAACTGCCCAAAGGCTTCCTCATGGCTTTTCGCCTCTTGGAACCTGGAGATAGCTGTGTTCATAGTGTGCCGAATAGGCCAGTAGGCGAAACTGGGGCATCAAGGAGGAAAACTTTATCCTTGTCCTTGAAGCCCAGTAGGTTGAGCCAAAGGTGTCTTTCTGTGCTGACCAAGGCAGACATAGACCAGCCAATGGCACGGCGTGTCTGCTTGGTCGCGCGTAGAGATAGATCTGTGGCGAAGCTCGACGAAGCTCAGAAAAAACTTCTTCATCGAGCGCAGTACCTGCACTCAGGTCCTTCAGCAGGTCAGCGTGGTACGCCTGTAACACTGCCATCGTGTGCAGAGCAGCACCAGCCTGACCCGCTGCTTGATTAGCGGAGGCAGTTAATCACGCATTGTTTGCCTTGACTTTCTGTCCTTTTTTTATTTTTAATTTATTTCCCCTTTTTTTCTTTTGAAAGTAAGAAGAGAAAAGAGAAAATGTTCACTGTGCACTGACTAACAGATTCTAACTCCTAACAGAGGAAAGAAAGTTTGACAGGCTCTTGATGGCACATAAACACAGAGTGATATGAAGACAAAAGATCTGACGACGCGCTGGTGACGCATCTATTTATAGCCCTGCCCCAGGTGCATCCAATGATTAACACCGGCAGAGGCTATAAATTCCGGTCAATGTTCATTGACATGTTGCACACATATTCACAGCTAGTCACAACTATAAGATGTTCCCAAAGTGCTTTTCTCAGCGCAGCATCATAAGTTAAAGGGATACTTCACCTCTGGGAAGATGAATGTGTATTTAAAATTGGTCATTTATATAGTATAAATGTGAAATTATTTTTAGCATTCTAGACTGAGAAAAGGCAGAAAATGTATTTTTTACTCATGTGGCTGAAAGACAACAACTTCCAGAATGCACTTGCTTTGCTGCCCTTACGAGGCCACTCCCAAACCACGCCTACCGGTTACAGGTGGCAGTATCTGAAAATTTTATACAACTAGGCTTGCTTTGATACATCGTGACTCTATAAATCGTGAGTTAGTTGATAAATTTCCATCGAAATGGTGCTAAATTGCGTTGTACCGGGATGTACAACCAAAACCAGGAAAGGACAAGAAGTAAGTTTCCATCATTTGCCGATAAAAAATTTGGAGCAATGTAAACAGTGGCTGCGGGCTATCAACCACCCAAAGTTTGGAGAGGACACCGATATGGAAAACCTGAAAACCCGTAGGATTTGCAGTCGCCATTTCAAGCAGGAAGACAACGAACCGAATGTCCTTCGAATGAAGAGAACCACTCTGAAGGACACCGCAATTCCATCTATATTCACCTTCCCAGATGACGCACAGCATGGGCCATCTGGTACTAAACGCATTCGCCTAGAGGTAAGACTCTCACTAATAACTCTAAATCGACTCTATTTCTGATCACACAGAAGCCTATAGTGTTATAGTTGTTAGCAGTAAAACAGCAAATTTAGAAAAGTAACGTTAGATAGACAATTACATATAAGTTGTATATAAGTTGACTGTTCTCACAGTAAAGCCACTGTTCTGTAAAACTGAGTTAGCCTATTTGTCGATTTATGCTAACGTTACCCCTCACAAACCTGTTGCTGTAGATTGTTGAGATGACTGCAGAGACAGATACATTTGCAAGATGAACCCCTGATGTAGTGCATACTAGAACAAAATAATCTTAATTACTGTAAGCTCGCACAGTGAGAGCACTGACACCACCAGTCCGCCCCAACTCGAGTCTGGCCGGGCTCTTCCTCCTGACCGCCAAGCAGGTCTTGCTCCCCTGCTACAGCAGCTGCTCCGGCCACCTCTTGTTCCTCCATCTCCCGCAACTGTTCATCGCTGTATTGCGGCTCATACAGGTAGCTGCGAGCATCAGATTCTCGCAGCAGATCTTTGAAATCCCCTTCTGCCATTTCAACTTCAAAACTACCTTCCGCCATCGTGATTAGCCTACTTGTATACAAACTTTCTACACAGAGCAAGAGCCTGTTAGCTTAGCTTCTACAGAAAGATGGCTGACACTATCTTCACATTCTGTGAGTGAGATCCCGCCCCATATGGCTGTGGTGAAAACATGCGGAACTAGCTACTAATACTGGCTGTAGTTTTAAGCCTCTGGCCCAAAAATCCTCCGATGACGCAAAATGACGATTTTTGCGTCATCGGAGGATTTTTTTCCAGACTAAAAATACATAAATCTCTCGTCTCAGGGGGATATGAGGGGGGGGGGGGGGGGGAGCTCAGTAATTCGAAAATACTACTGGTTTTCTACTGATACAAAGCTTAATGCTAAATCCTGAAGTAACCCTTTAAGCTTTTTGTAAAGGGAACACATTTGTGCATGGAAATACTTTCTTACGTGACGGATCAGAATCTGCCATTGCTGGTTCAAAACATATGATGCATCCAAGCCTCTGTTGGTAATTCAAAAATGTCACTTCAGAAATAGTATCACGGCTTGTGCTGTTTCGAACAAGTTATTATATATATATATATATATATATATATATATATATATATATATATATATATATATATATATATATATATATATATAAGCTTGTAGTACTACCTGTTTACTCCTTAGGGCAGTAATTTAAATTTCAGCTGTATGAGCAACGCACAGTTTATACAGTGAAGAAAACAACACTTCAGTAGGCAGAACAACAAAAACATGCATTACTTTCTTGCGTTCAAAACACTTGAAGGAGTGCAAATGCGAACTAAGGGATCTCAAGATGTGTTTAAAGATTGAGTATTAAACTATATTTAACTTGACACAATGACCTAAACATTTTATGTCTATCACACAGTGCACCCAAGACACTTCACAAGCATGTCTGACGCAGGTGTAAATTGACGGGTCCTTAAACAAGCTCTCATAATAAGTCTCAAATTCACTTGTGAAATGGATTGCTGTGAACTGTATGCCAATGATTGACTTATGATCAATAATATGGAAGTAAACAATACATTGTATTCTAAAGCCGCTTTTTGTATTGTCTTATCAATGATTAACTCTTCTGCCACAAGAATGTAATGCATTTTAATTATCTGAATATTATATATATATTATTTTTTAATATTTCAAGATAACTATGTATAATTAATCATTAAATATTGAATTATTGTTATATGATGGGCTTTCTCAGCAAATATTTGTATATGAAATTAAATGCGATTAATCGTGATTAATTAATCAGGATACCATGTAATCGATTTTTAATCGATTGACAGCCCTTATATATATATATATATATATATATATATATATATATAAAGTAATATATAAAGGAGTTACAGAATATTGGGGGGCAATGATCCAGAATGGAGTTGAAAAACATTTGCAATTTTTTTTCGTCATTTCATTTAATTTCCTGTTAAATCCAGTTAAATATTTATTTTGCATTCCATCTCAATTCCTCTTTTTTTTTTTTTATGTTTTATTCATTTGCACAGTCTTGGAAGTTTCATTAAAGATATATATTAATTTGTGCATGTGCTTATTTTTTTTTTCTTCTGAAGCATGGGTCTGTGTTAATAAACAAGTTGATGCATTTTTAAGCTATATATATATATATATATATATATATATATATGTTTATTGTTATTAAGTGTGGTTAGGTGTACCTGTGGGGGGCCCCATTTTGAAAATCTGCTTCAGGCCCCCAAAATACTAGTGCCAGCCCTGCTATCACTTGTGCACAATGTGTTAACAATGGGAAGCTGAAAGGGACAAAAAAATTGCCTTTAAAAACGTTGAAAAGTACGTACTAATAAAAAAAGTACATACTAATAAAAGCAGGTAACTTCTGATCTTTGACCATATAGAGTATGAGGTTGAGACAAAAGGTAGAGTGGCAGAGTTGCTGTTCACATTCTGCACATTACGAGCACTTAACTCAGTTATTTATTGTTTTAATATAAAGTACCTTGCAGCAATTTCAAAAGAGAAACCTTTCTTTCTGATCACATTACTTGGTACAAAATGCCAACGAGACAGAAGATGGTGAAATTACATTGAACACTCTAGATGCGTTGCAGCTGGAGGCTAGCAAAATTACTGCTTTGGAACTCCTGACAACCACAGATATTATGGGAGGCAAGAGCAAGCTTAAAAAGTTTTTTTTTTTTTTTTTTTTTTTTTGACAAAAGGTTTGAGATCATCTCATCAACTTTTTCAGATCTGAGATTGTCACTCTCCAGTATTTTGACCAGAGTTGCCTAAAGGAAACCATGAAGCCCGCATTGAATCATTGGAGAAATGGCGTGCAGTGCTAGCAGACGAGTTTGAGAGACTGAAGGAAACAACTTGTGATTTAGAATCAAGATCTCGAAGGAGCAGAGAACTGTTGGCCCACTAAATTTATAACTAAAATGCTGTCTGAAGTTGTAGGCAAGGAAAGATTAGACAAGCCTATACAAATTGACAGGACACATCGATCCCTGCAGCCTCCGAAAGACGGACGTGCACGGGCCATCATAGTGCGAGGTAATCTGCACTTGGCAAGATCAAAACCTCTACAATACGTAGGCAGATCAATACACATATTTTCAGACCTGGAAGCTGACATCTTAAATGCAGAAGTTGTATAATACATAGAATAAATGCAAGGAGCATTAAGTGAGGTGTGGATTTTTCTTTCCCTTCAAGTTCATCGTGCCCATGTGGGACAAGAGCACAAATATTTTCGACTCACCAGAGAAGGCTGAAGAAGGCTGTAAATAGTGTGATGGAGAATCAGATAAGTGTGAGGGATGTGTGTTACACTTCAGAAAAAAAAGGAAATATTTTAGGGCTTCACTTTAGACAGAACAAATAGATATGCAAGGTTGAATTAAAAAAAAAATTTGATTGATGAGCCTCCTCTAATTTGCGGAATGCTACATTGCATTGGGGTGAGTTTTTTTTTTTTTTTTTTGAGGAATGTCAGGCAAATTATATATTGTGCTCAGAGATGCATACAAAAAAAATCAGTAATTGCACATGGTGATGGCCCTGAACTTACTGACTTGGAACATGTGAACTTAATAGTCTGGTGAAAAGGGGAAAGGATTATTTACATTCATGCATTTGGAAGATGCTTTTAATCCAAAGCGTCTTCCAAATCCTCCCGAAGCAACCTGGAGTTAAGTGCCTTGCTCAAAGACACAATGGTGGTGGCTCTGGGGATTGAACCAGCAACCTGTGTGCTTATGTGCTTTAGCCCACTACGCCACCACCACTCTAAAATATATACTGCATGTGTGTGTGTATATATATATATATATATATATATATATATATATATATATATATATATATATATATATATATATATGAATATGAATGATGAGGCTGGCTTCTCTCTGCAAGAATGTCAAGGGCATTATATCAGGATTGACTCCTTATGCTTTTTGTTCATCGAGCATTCATCGAGCATTCAGAAAGCCTTGTGCGTGATATGCCATGATATTGTGGACAAAGAAACCATCCCAATTCAATTTAAGGAACTTAAAGTACACAATTGAACAATGTGGATCAATTTCCAAAAGAAAGCAAGCCTTCATGTTATGACTTAGCCTTCAGTACTCCCGAGTGAAGAGTGTCACACGAAACTCAATCCTCCTGGTTTTAAATGGGTACTCCTTCACCTTTGGTTCTGAATTGCGACAGAAACAAGGCGGAAGCAATTCACCTAACGGAACCAACTCACTCTGTAAGGAGGCCAAACAGCTGGAGTGATAAAAGGAAATGACGTGCTGTACAAAAAGTTGATGCATAATCCAAAAATGGTGTTTAATTGGAAGGTGCAAAAATATTTACAGTGCAGGAGGAAACAAAAATAAATAAATAACAACTGTACGAAAGAAAACAAAACGGCAACAATGTGCTAATTTGGCTAAACCGAATGGCCCAAGTTTGCAACACTGCTCAATCCCCAATCAGAGCTGAATGCTCTGAGCCAGCAAGCCTATTTATAGGCTAAGCCCCACCTACAGGGCATACCAATTTAACAGAAACCAACTAAAAAGTTTGCAGCAATCAAATAAAGTCATTTTAACACTCAACACAACAAAACTGGCAACCTGTGAAGCTCTAATTAACTCCATGCCCAAGAGGGTTAAAGCAGTGCTGGAAAATAATGGTGGTCATACAAAATATTGACACTTTGGGCCCAATTTGGACATTTTCATTAATTAATTCATTAAGACATTAATGGCTGTGTGTTGAGTTATTTTGAGGGGACAGCAAATTTGCACTGTTATACAAGCTGTACACTCACTACTTTATTTACATTGTAGCAATGTAGTAATTTCTTCAGTCAAGTCAAGTGGATTTTATTGTCGTTTCAATCATATGCAGTTAGTACTGTACACAGCGAAATGAGACAACGTTCCTCCAGGACAATTGTGCAACATAAAACAACATAGGACAAACCCAGAACCACTTGAGACTACACAGACTACATAAAATACCTATATAAAGTGCACGTGCAAAGGAGTGCAAAAAGTACGGGACAGTACAATAAATTACTAACAATGATTAGGACAATAGACACAGTAAGAGACAGTGCAGCGCTGACCAGTACACAGTAGTGCAAAAGATGACAGTTTCTAAAAATGCCAAATGTAAACATAACATACTATGAGATGATGTTCTATGGACATAGCAGTTATTGAGGTAGCAGCCAGTTATAAAGTGACAATAATTAAAGTGCAACTCAGTACACGTGTGTGTGTGTGTGTCTTACAGTATTGAGGAGTCTGATAGCTTGGGGGAAGAAGCTGTTACTTAGTCTGGCCGTGAGGGCCTGAATGCTTCGGTACATCTTGCCAAATGACAGGAGGGTGAAGAGTTTGTGTGAGGGGTGTGTGGGGTCGTCCACAATGCTGGTGGCTTTGCGGATGCAGTGTTTTTTGTAAATGTCTTTGATGGAGGGAAGAGAGACCCCGATGATCTTCTCAGCTGTCCTCACTATCATCTGCAGGGCTTTGTAGTCCGAAACGGTGCAAGTCCCAAACCAGGCAGGGATGCAGCTGCTCAGGATGCTCTCAATCGTCCCTCTATAGAATGTAGTGAGGATGGGGAGTGGAAGATGTGCTTTCCTCAGCCTTCGAAGAAAGTAGAGATGCTGCTGGGCTTACTTGGTAATAGAGCTGGTGTTGAGGGACCAGGTGAGGTTCTCCGCCAGGTGAACACCAAGGAATTTGGCGTTCTTGATGATCTCCCCAGTGGAGCCGTCGACTTAAAGCGGAGAGTGGTCACTCTGTGCTCTCCTAAAGATCTCTTTTGTTTTGTCGACATTCAGAGACAGGTTGTTGGCTCTACACCAGTCCGTTAGCCGCTGCACCTCATCTCTGTATGCGGACTCGTCGTTTTTGCTGATGAGACCCACCACGGTTGTGTCAACGGCGAACTTGATGATGTGATTCGAGCTGTGGATTGCTGCACAATCATGAGTCAGCAGAGTGAACAGCAGTGGACTGAGCACACAGCCCTGGGGGGCCCCAGTGCTCAGTGTGATGGTGGTGGAGATGCGGTTCCCGATCCGGACTGACTGAGGTCTCCAGTCAGGAAGTCCAGAATCCAGTTGCAAAGGGAGGTTTCCAGGCCCAGCAGCTTCAGCTTTCCAATCAGGTGCTGGGGAATGATTGTGTTGAATGCTGAGCTGAAGTCTATGAACAGCATTCAAACGTATGACTTCCTTTTTATCTAGATGGGTGAGGGACAGATGGAGGGTGGTGACGATGGCATTGTCTGTTGAACGGTTTGGACGATTCGCAAACTGCAGTGGGTCTAGTGAGGGGGGAAGCTGGATCTTAATGTGCCTCATGACAAGCCTCTCGAAGCACTTCATAATGATGGGTGTGAGTGCAACAGGACGGTAGTCATTGAGTCAGGACACTGAATACTTCTTTGGCATGGGGACGATGGTGGTGGCCTTGAAGCACGTTGGAATGACGGCGCTGCTCAGAGAGATGTTGAAGATGTCGGTAAGAACATCTACCAGCTGGTCTGCACATCCTCTGAGCACTCTGCCAGGAATGTTGTCTGGTCCAGCAGCCTTCCGTGGGTTGACTCTACGTAGAGATTTCCTCACATCAGCCATGGTAAGACAGAGCACCTGGTCATTGGGAGGATAGGTGGTCTTCCTCGCCACCACGTCGTTCTGCACTTCAAACCGAGAGTAGAAGTCGTTCAGCATATCTGGAAGGGAGGCATCTTTGTCACAGGCAACTGATGTTGTTCTGTAGTTCATGTTGGCCTGGATGCCCTGCCAGATGCGCTGCGTGTCACCGCTTATCTCAGTTGCTGAGATATGCAGCTTTACAAACTGTAGGGGGTAGGAGCTCGTCCTAAACTGTCTATCATATCCCATTTACCAAGGAGCTTGGATAGAGTTTCTTGTGTTGCTCATTTAAATGGGGTTTTCAATTCTCCCTGATTCCCATCGTCATTGGGGAACCAAGTCACTTCAGGGCTCGTGGGCGAGGGGCTTTATGTTGCATGACCGCTACAAAGCAATTTTAGCAGCTCTACATGTTGTAGACCCTACCACAGAGGATAACCAGGGTAACCTTAGGAAGTTACGTTATTTATGGACCACCTTAAACAAAAATGCAAGCAGCTCTTTCAGCCTAACCAAAATCTTGAAATAGATGAACGTTTGGTCAAGTCTAATGCTCGGTAATTGCTGTTTTAATGGTAATTATGGGCAATTGCAACATCAGACTCTGGGTATACTCTCGACTTTAATGTTTACACAGGTAGTCATGATGGGCGTGTCACTGACTTGGCCACGAAGTCGCTGAATCGTTATTGCAGCCATTCAAAGAGCAGGGCCACAATGTTTGGTTTTACAACTTTTACACATCCCCAGCTCTTATGGTTAAGTTGTTAGAAATGGGAACTAATGCCTGTGGGACATGCAGGGTGAATCGTAATTCATTTCCTGCAGAATTTAAAGACATCAAAAGTTGGGAACGCAAGACAGCTCGTGGGGATATAAGGTGGTGTAGGATTGAGGGGAATATACTTGTAATTCAGTGGAAGGACACGCGTGCAGTTACAAGCCTCTCAAATTTCCACAATTGCGAATGGCTCAACCAAAATTACTAGGTTTGTAAAAATGATGGCGACTGGACAAAAGTAGTAGCCCTCCAGCCCACTATCACCAGTGATTATAACAAAAACATTGGCGGTATTGATAGGTCAGACCAAATGATAAAATCATACAAAGTCCTCTGAAGTGGTAGAAGACTCTTTTTTTCTGCTTCATAGACATTGCTGTGGCATGGGATCAATGCGGAGCCCGTGGGGGGGTGGAGCCATGAGAGGCTTGAGGGGCGGAGCCATTGGGGCTGAAGACCAAGGTGGAACTGTAGGGATGGAGGTCCCCTGTGGAGCAGAGGTGGGCCTGGACCGCAGAGAAGAGGAGGACCTGGACTGCGGAGAAGAGGCGGGCCAGGACCGTGGAGCAGAAACGGGCCAGGACCGTGGAGCAGAGGCGGGCCAGGACCGGTGGGATTCTGTTTTGAGATCCTACACCCCTTGACCCTGTCCCTTCACTGGTAAGGCCCCAACACTCATTTTCCCTATTTTTATGAGTCTGGTACTTTATACTTGATGTTTTTTTGTAACTGTATAAATAAAATGATTGTCTTTTAACAGAACTACGTCTCTGGCTTTGTGCATAAGTCGAACCTGTGTGCTTTCTGTATTTGGTGGTTTAACTATCGAACTGGTTAAATTCTACTCTCTGGGTGAAATTCCCCAGGTGGCGTAGCCGGTGTCTTCCTTGAGCCTGAGCGTTGAGCGGTCAAAAAGGCGCTCCACGCCAAAAATAAAAGTTGCACTCGCCACAAAGATACACTTTTGTGTAATGTTTTTATTTCGAAAAAATTTGTGTTAGAAAATGTTTTTACCTGCAGTAGACAATCGCTCACAGGCTTCACACGCACGCACACACACATGACCTTCTTCATCACTAGCAAACCACTGAATGCAGCTGCAGGTTTTGTTTCTTTGAATTGTAAGTAAATATCCACTTTATTCAGAGTTGTTTTTGTTCTCTGTCTTCTAAAACATCCTGTTACTGTTTTACTGCATGACAAATCACTTAAAACAATTCAGCCTATGGGTTAGACAAATTAATTGATAAGAACCGACTCAAAAGAGTGATTATTTCACACATATCGGGGAACGCTCCAGTTGCCCAGCCCGCCTGCCCTTATGGGTTTAAGGCGTTGTTCACGACAGCATACTATCCATACTTCTCTCATTGTTTTTGCCAAACACAGATATGACAGAAACAGTAAGAATAGTATGGTAGTAGGCATTTAGTACACAGTCTATATGTTCTTTGGAGGGCGCCACAACACGTTATCAGAACACATAGGGTGCGATTTGTTCAACACAGATTGGACACATGCTAAAATTAGCTTGTTAGATCTGCGCCCCCAAAGCGATGCCACCCTAGGTGGTCGCATATGTCGCCTAATGGGTTGACCGCCCCTGCCACCAAAGCAGTCCAGTTATTAGAGGATGAGACTGCATTGGATGAGGTAGACAAAATAATGAATTACCTTGTAACAAAGCGGCTGGTCCAGATGGTTGTCATGCTGAATTAAAAAAAAAAATTAAGAGAAACCTCAGTCCAATGATTTTCCGAATGATTAAATGTGCAACAGCAAAAAACGAATTCCCGCCAACAATGAACCAAGCAAACATAGCTCTGATTCCAACACCTGTACTAGACAAATTGAAAGTTTCCTCATATTATCCACTGTCACATATTTTAACTAAAATAGAAAAAACATTTTGGACAACAGATTGAAAACAGATATATGTCAGGATTCATGCCTAATAGACATATGGACTGTATATTTTATCCTGAGATGTCTCTTTAACAAAGTTAGAAACATACAAATGTATGCAAAATTTCATTAGATGTCCAGTGATCCTTTGATCAAATAGAATGATCATACAATATACTGTTTGATGTCAGCTCTTAGGAAATTTGTTTTGGTCTGAAATGCATCAAATGGGTTGAAATGTTTTATGGACAGACTCAAGCATCGATTGTCATTAATCATAAAGTTTCAAGTCCATTTAGTTTGTACTGTGGAACACATTAGGAATGCGTACTATCTCCTTTTTTTTTGCAATATCAATTGAACCATTTGCAGCCAGTACTAGCAATGTTTTGTTTGAACATGGTGGGTGTCTTAGTGTGAAGTAAGAGCATGCTTCTGTAACAGGATAAAAAAAAGAATATGTAATTTAAAGTTTTGATGTGTGAATTTTATAAAATAAGGCATTTTCTATTCATTGGTGTTCGTGGGCTTCCCTCCTGTGGCTATTTATGGTACTTCAGACATTGTATTCTGTCCCTCTTCTCTTGCCGTACTGCAGCAGATTCAAGTGTAAATGCTGTAGATATGTACGGTAATTCACGCTCTAACTTATTAACAAAATAATTGTGATAACGATTTGTTTTAAGTGAATCTTTTTGACGCTGTTGCTTGCATACATGTACTTGAACAGATATATAATGCATTTAACACTTTAACATGGTTGTTGAGGTTGTTATAAATTTATTTAATTTCCTTTTGCCTCACACGATTGGGAAGGAGTTTGTTTCTTGTGGTCAGTGTTTTAGCATTCTGACAATTATTTATATTATGAGTTGAGTGAATGTGTAATTTCTATTTGTCTAGTATTGTATGAATGTCTGCAGTAATCTGTCTTCAGCCAACCTGATTTGTACTTTTTCTGTCAAAAAGATAAACCAAAGTTGAAAGAACTCCACATGTGAGTGTGTCTGTCCAAATCCGTTACACTTCTCTGTGATTTTTTTTTTATTTTTATTTTTTTTTACTTGTAACATCTAGAGTGTTATATTAGATTGAGAGTCCCCAAGCATTTATGATCAAAAGATTGTTTTATTATAACACATCACACATTGCATAATAACAGTTAAAATTAATGCATAGATAAATAGACATTCAGATTCATAGCATACTCTTAAATGTTTGTACACTGTGTATCATATCAAACATTCTTCTCTATCAGAACATTAAAATGCTTACCTGCATAAAATGCTCATTTGAAATGCATGCCTGGATGTCCTCACCCTGTTCCATATCCACATTAGCCAGAAAAAAATCCAACTTGTCATTTCTATGGCTGCAATTAAAATCTCCATTGAACACATCACTTGTATTATACATGATATATAGCTAAATTGTTTTGGCATGCATACATAGGGCTATGCGTACATAGGCATTTTAAGACATTAGGCATAACTATCTGTAAAGTTGCTTGTAAAATGTGTATTATGAAAGGCACTATTCAAATAAAAATGACTTGACTTGATCACTAGTCTTTTCAGTAGGGTTTGTTAGCCTCTGTATTTTATTTCTTGAATGGCATCTTTACCTGATCAACTGTTCCTCCCACCGTCTTCTGACTGGTTTACATTCCGGCAACATTTATCTCAGATCTGATATAAGAAAAACATTGCAAACACAATTCCTCTTAATATGCACTCTTTTTTCAGTAAAAGTGGAAAAAACGTGGAATAGAATATGAAAAAGTGCAAGCGTATGGCCAGAGGTGTATAATAAAAAAGTACAAATACTTTGTTACTGTACTTAACGTCTAGGTTACTGTTGTAACCTCTGTTCCCTGATGGAGGGACGTAACGAATAAAGCGACACTAGGTGTTTTTCTTGAAGGCCTCGGTTACCTCTGAACTTGAGAAAAGGCCAATGAGAAATTGGCAGACAAAATTTGCATGTCCCTCCCCCGGACATACAGGTATAAAAGGAGGGAATCGTGCATCTGTTTAGTCAGGTTTTGCACTGAGGAGCCGAGAATAAGGTTCGGCTGTTACAGTAGCTTTGTTCAACGTCGTGGCCAGGGGGACAAAACATCTCGTTCCCTCCATCAGGGAACAGAGGTTACAACAGTAACCTAGATGAATTAAGCGACACTAGGGGTCCCTATTCAATCACGTCATGAGCTGAACCATGTACGTGAACTGCTGATGCAGGTGCGGGCAGGCAGTTCCCCAATACCCCATAAAAACGTCATAAACTTTTTAGGTTCCCGGCATCCCCGAAAGGGGGGGCAAGCAAATTGCCAAGTATGGGAGCAGGCCGCACCATCCGTGCCTTTTCTCTCTCTATGTTTCTCACATAGAGTTAAAGTGGCTGGGGCCATTTAATGCTATTATATGCATCAGGGAAGGCGTTATTTTCCAACTCCTATTCTTTCAGGGGGAAAAGACCCTGTAGAGACCACATCCTGCCCAGTCTGTGGGGAGGTTAAATGTGGCAAATACGTTACATGGGTTTTCAGGCCACATGAGGAAGTGGCGTGTGGTAGATCCTACCTGCTGCGAGGGAGGAGTTGCTACAAACACAACGACCGGGGGGCAGAGTGGACTGCCCAAGAGAGATGCGTGTCCACCGGTGGGGGGACCATACCGCAGAATTTTTTTTTTTTTCAAAATTCCCCTGCTGAATTCGCGGACCAGAGAGCTACGGAGGAAAGACATCCAGGGAGCTCGAGTTTAGTGGAAGAGTACACGTGATCGCCTCAGTGGAAAGGAAGGGCGCTATGTGCAAGCGAAACACCCGGTCAGCCGTTCCGCATTACCGAGTTCTACGTGCTCGGACCTGAGAATATACGGGACGAGACCGACTCAACCCTGAGATTGTAGAATCTCGTAAAGGTATTGGGTGTTGCCCAGCCCGCCACTTTGCAGATGTCTGCTAGTGAGTTGCCATTGTCCAGTGCCCACAAGAATGCCACACTGCTTGTAGGGTGTGCTCAAACCTGCAAGGGGGCATGGTCTGATAGGCCAGCTAACGCATTGACTACCCAGTGGCCAGCCTCTGTTGGAGACTGCTCCCCTTTCCGCTGTCTGCCACAGCAAACAAAGAGCTGCACATAACATCTAAAGCTGTGCGTGTAGTCCACATAGGTACGCAAAGCTCGCACTGGACACAGCAAGGATATGGCTGGGTCTGCTGCCTCCTGCGGCAGCTTCGCTTGCAGGTTCACTACCTCTGAGGGAGTCGTAGGAACCTTGGGCACGTAGCCCAGTATGGGTCTTAGGAGAACGTGAGCATCTGCCAGAGAGAACTCCAGACAGAGAACACTTGCAGGTCCCCAAACCTCTTGAAGGAAGTGAGCGCAATCAGGACGGATGTCTTCAAGGAGAGGGATCCAAGCTCGACTGACTCTAGCTGCTCGAAGAGGGGATCGCTGAAGGCCCAAATGGACCGAGGGATCCCATGAGGGGAACTGGCATGGCCTGGGATGGTTCAGCCTCCGGGCGCCACAAGTAACCTGATTATCAGGTCGTGCTTCCCTAAAGAGGGGGAAGCACGACCTGATGGGGGGGGGGGGCAGCCTCCCCACCAGGCTCTCCTGCAGACATGAGAGCACTGATCCGACTGTGCATCTCTGCGGGTCTTCAGATTGGGAAGAACACCAATTCACAAACAAGCGCCACTTCGGGGTGTAAAGCTGCCTGGTAGATGGAGCTCTGGCTTGGTTGTTCGTGTCCACGACAGCAGGTGGAATGTCCCTTCTCAGAGGAATCTGCCAGGGAGGTGCTGTGGCGAGTAGCATAAGATCCGAGGACCAAGACTGAGTGGGCCAATACAGGGCCACTAGGGTGATTTGTTACTCGCCCTCCCTGGCCTTGCACAGCACCTGTGCAAGTTGGCTCACTGGGGGAAATGCACATTTGCACAGCCCCCGTGGCCACCTGTATGCCAGAGCATCTGTCCTGAGGGAAGCCTCCGTTAGGGAGTTCCATAGCAGGCAGTGGGAGGTCTCCTAGGAAGCAAACAGGACCACCTGTCCATTTCCAAACCGCTCCCAAACAGCTGGACCACCTGGGGGTGGAGCCTCCACTCTCCACTAGCGCGTCCACTGCCGTGTTGAGGCTGCCCCAGATATGAGTGCCATGCGGCGACCTGAGTCACTGCTGACTCCAAAGGAGCAGATGGCTGGTGAGTTGTGACGTGATGAGAGCATACGCCACCTTGGCAATTTATGTACACCACCATCGTGGTGCTGTCTGAACGGAACAAGACATGCTTGACCTGGATCAGTGGCAGAGACAAGCCAACAAATCTAGGTGCCCCAACCCAGTTTGGAGGTGTCTTTGGTGACCACGACGCATCTGGACACCTGCTGTAGGGGGAATCCTGTCCGCAGAAAACAGAGGTCTGTCTAAGGGTTGGATGTCTGGTGGCAGAAAGAGGTGATGAACACGCAGTATGCCGCGGCACTATGCCCATCTTGGGAATAGAGTCTGAAGCCAATGCTGAAGCGGTCTCACATGCATCAACCTGAGACTCAAGAGAGAGAGAGAGATAGAATCAGCCAGTCGCCGAGGTAATCGAGTACGCGGATGCCCACTTCCCTTAGCGGGGTAAGGGCGGCCTCTGTGAACTTCGTGAAGACACAAGGGGACAGGGACGAGCTGAAGGGGAGGACCTGGTACTAGTATGTTGGGCCATTGGACGAGGGCCGTAAGAAGGGTCTGTTCCGAGGAAAAAGTGAGACATGAAAGTACTTATCCTTCAGGTCTTCCACTGTGAACCAATCTAGATGCTAGATACACTATAGAATACGTTTCCGTGTGAGCACCTTTGAATGGGAGTCTGTGTGAGGCCCGGTTCAGAACTCGCAGGTCCAAGATTGGCTGCCACGCACTGCCTGACTAGGGTGCGATGAAGTGAGGGCTGTAGAACCCTGGCTTCATCTCTGCTGGAGGGACGGCTCTATCGCATCCTATCGCAGTGGGGCAAGTGCCTGGTGAACTAAATAGCATCGCCGAGTTGGATGGTAAGCGTAAGTGACACGTCCAAGCTCTGTGCAGGAGTAACTAAGAGGACGATCACGTATGATGTACACGCTGGGGCTTTGCAGTGGGGGTAGCTTGTAATATTATGTCGGGAAATCAAAGCAATTACCTACCTCCGTGTGCCCGGCTGGGGGTGGGAAAGTGACTGAGGAGGAGGTCCTATGGAGGCGTCCTCTAGACTTGTCAGAACCTGCCCCCCGGGAGTCTTTAGTCGAAGGCGTGGACGTGAGGAGACCATGCCCATGGTGCTGTGACTGTAGGTGTTTGGCGCTAGACCGCCATGAGACACCGTGAGGGGGCACCGGTTAGGTGACTGAAGGAGTGAGGGAACCGCTCTCTTTTTCCTGGCAATGTGGATACCGCTGCCCATGTGGGGTGCGGCAAGAGATTTCCCTCCCGGCCCTCCACCGGGGGATGGAGTGGTCCAGATACCAACTACGTAATGGCCACTGGTTTTTTCGTCTCAGGAACTCTTGGGCACCTTCTGGGTCCCGGTAGTGGTTTGTGAGATGGGGCTTCATTTTCCTGCAGGGAGCTCTACGCTGGGGCTGAGAGCTGGGCCCTGGTTGAAGCGGAGCTGAATGTTGTTAAGAAGCCGCAGGGGGACGCCCCGCCCTCGGGCTCGCACTGGAACAGCGGTGAGGCATGATGTGGGAGATGGCCTCCGTCTGCTTCCTCACTGCCAAAGACTGCTGGGCAAAGTCTTCAACGCTGAGAAAGCGGGCTTTGTCGGGGTCCCACATCTTGACCAGGTTCAGCCACAGATGTCGTTCCTGGACCACGAGTGTGGGCGTTGCCTGTCCGAGTGCCTGGCCCGGGGAGCATGGTCGGTCATCAGGATCAGGACTACCCAAGTGGCTGTGAGCGGCACCCTGACCCGAGGAACCAATCGTCTAGCCATGGGGGGGGGGGGGGTTTCCAGTCCAGCCCTGCACTCACGGCGGCCCGGGAAGTATAACGAACACCTGTGTTCCAGGTACTTCACAAAGGCGGAAAGACATCTTTAAATATACTCTAAATATACTTTTTCTATATACTCTTTTACAGGTCTATTTGCTCTTTAAGGAAATGCTGTCGAAGTGCTCAGTGGCGTGGACTGCACTGGTGTGCAGAGAAGGGAGAAAGCCCCTGGTAATGTGCCGTAGGATCCAACAGAAATGCTTTTAGAGGCAAGTGGAACAGTAGTGGAACACCAGCTTGCTGCACACACAACCGCTTGTTTCCGAAGAAAAAATCTGACTAAACAGATGCTCGATTCCCTCCTTTTACACCCGTATTTACACGTATGTGATAATACGCAGTTGTCAGGGTGTTCTTGGTGGTTGTCAGGTTGCTACAATGCTGTTGTTAAGTTGCTTTATCTCTATTTTAGCACATTGCTATGCAGTTAGCAGGGTGTTCTTGGTGGTTGCTGGATGGTTACTTATTGCCCAAATGAAAAGAGCCCACCCCCACAAGTCTCTGTTCTGGTCACTAATATGACTCACATCTCTCCTCCAGTGTTCCTTAAGTTTCTCGTCCCCATTCGATCCTAGATGTGTATGACTTAAATTTTTTTCAAGCAGAACACAAGCAAAAAAAGATTTTCAGAAGAATATTGCTGTTATGTAGGTAAATAGTGGCCAGACCTTTAAAGCTCCAAAAAGCACATAAATGCAGCATAAGAGTAATCTATAAGACTCCGGTGGTTTCATCAATGTCTTCTGAACGGATCCAATTGGTTTTGGGTGAGAATAGGCCAAAATATAACTCCTTTTTCAACTATAAATATTGACATTAGAAATTTTCTTTGGCAATCAGGGTTCCAAGCTCGACTACACTTCTTATAGCGCCACCTAGGGCACTGTGCATGTTTCAAGCACTAGAAAGTGAAATCAGCTTGAAATCATGATTGTGCCAGGAGATCACAATGGCAAGGTATACAGTGAAAATGTGTTACAATTTAGTTTGTTCTCACCCAAAACCAACTGAATCGCTTCAGAGGACATGGATTTAACCACTGTAATATGGATAACTTTATGCTCCCTTAATGTGCTTTTTGTAGCTTGAAATGTCTGGCCATCATTCACTTGCATTGAATTGACCTATAGAGCTGAAAATTCTTCTAAAATCTTTGGTTGTGTTCTGCAGATGAAAGAAAGTCATACATATCTGGGATGGCATGAGGGTGAGTAAATGATGAGCACCACTAATCAAAAAAGCTGCCATGGGTTTAATGTACTGTTCTGTAAAGTTTATGCAATTTATTGTACTTTTGATACTTAAGTAAATTTAAAATCAGTTACTTTAATACTTCTTTGACTTAAGTCGTTTTCTCCTGAGCTAGTTTAACTTTTACTTGAGTCAATTTCCATGAAGGTATCTTTACATTTACTCAAGTATGACAAATAGATACTTTATACATGTCATGTTCTCTGTTGTCTTTTGTTTTTGTGCTTTTATGTTGAAGTTTCCTGTTTAGTTCCTGTTTCCTGTTTGGTTTTGGTAGTCCTTTGTAGTTGTCATGTTCTCTGTTGTCTTTTGTTTTTGTGCTTTTATGTTGAAGTTTCCTGTTTAGTTCCTGTTTGGTTTTGGTAGTCCTTTGTAGTTGTCATGTTCTCTGTTGTCTTTTGTTTTGTGCTTTTATGTTGAAGTTTCCTGTTCAGTTCCTGTTTCCTGTTTGGTTTTTGTAGTCCTTTGTAGTTCTGTTTTTTGATTGGTTTTCCCCTGATTGTTTCTCATGACCTGATTGTTTCCCCGGGTGTTTCTAGTTTTCCCTTGTGTATTTAAGCCCTTGTTTCCGTCCTGTCCAGTTGTCTGTTATTTCATGTTTTTGTTTAGCGTTATATCCCCTGTGGATTTTGGTTATTCCAAGTGTTCTTGTTTTGGATTCAATAAAAGCTGCACTTAGATCCTCTCCCGTTTCTGGCCGTTACAATACAACACTGCGTACGGCATTGCATGGACTTGAATGTTCACAACGTCACGTCATCTTCCACCAAAAACAACAGAAGGCTACATTCTGGCCACTTATTAAAATGTTTATCAGGTGTCTTCCTGTTGTGTTATATTATCAAAATTCATAATATATGGAGCACTTCACCAATGATGATTAATAACACTAAATTCAGTCTGATTAATTCATCAATGCATACACTGATGTGTGATTAACGGCTGTTGGCTATAAATATTTTTAATAATATATAAAACTGTATTTTGAATTATTTTATTACAAGTGCATGTTGTTCTTTTGACAATGGGATTACTTAACTGCTGTTTAGCCCGTATTTGTGATGAACTCACATCATATGAGCCAGTCTATGTCTCAGTGAAACTTTACCTGTCACAAACATGTCAACCCAATATCATGTTAAACACATAATAAATGGACATGTCGTGACGAAAGAACCATGGCAGAGCTATATAGCTTTATAATAGTGTAGGGTATTACATATAATTTAGAGATGTGGACGTGATCAGTTATGTGGGCATTTTGCATGCATTTTACCATCATAATATGTAGGGTAATTTGCACGCATGCTAAATTTAGGAGGGAATTTAGGGTCTCGAAATAAGTGAGCTATGAACTAAATTAAACTGTCCTTATTAGGTAAGGAAATGTATAACGTAATTAGTCGCGTTCGACAACCATTATAAATTAGATAAATGACAAATAACTAGATCATTTGTCTTCATAAATTCTCCACCATTTAAAACATAATGCAATGTCTAATTCTATCAGCTCACAATTTCTACTGTAAGGAATTAGCTTTAATAAGTGAATTATGATTCATTTGATAATACACCAGCACTTTGAGCACAATATTGGAGATGTTCTTACAATCTTTGTGTGGCTTGGTTCTTGGTCGAAAGTTCATTCCATCGATGTTTTGAACTCTTTATGATCAGGTTTATTGTCTGTATGAATTAGTTAAGCTGTGAAGCGAGGCCTTCTTACTCCTTCTCGTGATGTCGAGTCCTGGAGTTCCCTTGGATCTCACATGGCATGAGATTGGTTCCGGTGAGATGCAGCGCAGTGATCGGAAGAGCAAACATGGAGGAAGAGTGTTCAGAGACCAGAGTCAAGAGGAAGAGAGCAATAGAATGTGTTCTTCCTGTTTGGAACTATTTGAACTGAAATTGACCGCATCACCCAAAGGTGCCCTGTGCCAATCAGAAGTGACTTTTCAGAGTCACATGGTCAACTGGGCTGTCTTTTCCGACAGTTGAGTTATTGTCCTTTGTTTCAAACTCTTAAACATTTCCCGCTTAAAAATAGTTCATATTTAATCATGAACTTTATATCTTGCAAATGGTACAAGAGACATGAAATTCATTGTCATCAGATTTTTCTTTATACACAAACATATGTTTACATACTAAACATGACAAGTTTTTACTTGTTATGCATGTATGTAATAAAACATGAAAATCTCTGGTTACAAAATCACATTGGTTTTACACATCATTGCATTTTATCAGTTAAACATTATAGTTACCATTCTAAGTAGAATGAAATAAATCATACAGAATTAAAGATTATATTTATCAATTATAGGTGATTGCACATTGCTACACACATTTTAAAGAGTTCCATCAGTCTATAATAATACATTTTTCAGGTACAAACGTTACCACAGTTCAAAGTGATTTTCAGCATTATCTAGCAAGGCAAGATTAAGATTAAATGTCTTAGATTTGTCCAAATCTGATGGTAACCTTGCACAGAAGAAAAGTCTGCTTTAACTGGGTGGGGGTTCTTGTGAAGGCTTGTGATTTACGACGTTGACACATTCCAAACTGAAAGGCTGGTTTTTTTCATAGATTCAAATTATGTTGGTGGTATTCTTCTGCATGTATAATCTTACAACAGATTTGTAAATGCATAGGACACTCTAATGCAGGTTAAGGGAAAGGAGGAGGCGAGAAATGGCTTGACAATATAAATAATAGTTTTAATAAGAAACTGAACGAAAAACACACAAACATAAACACACTCATTCTCTCTCGAACCGTCATCACCGGCCGCCTTTATCCCTCACATGCACCCATCAGGCTGCTTGGGGACCGGGTGTGCATTGTTCCAGCCCGGCCCCACCCTCCTCCACTCTACAGACACGTTTTAAGTGCGCACACACTCTCTTTGAGTGAGAGCAGGAAGATTACATTGAGACGCGTATATGTGAGTGAGCGCATCCAGCTTTGTGCAAGAGTGACAGAAATCTGCATACGAGCACACAGATCCGTGCTTGTGCAACAAGTATATGGTTGAACTCTTGCATGACATTGAGTCGGAAGCTGACACTGTGGGAGAACTCGTCAAGGGGCGGGACTTCGAAAACCCTATTTCATAACAACAGTTTGATTGGCTGGTATAGCTTAGTGTTTCGCCTATGCTGATGTCATCCTGAGCATATAAAAGGATGCCAGCTTCACCTCATTAGAATTTTACAACTGAAGGTAAAAGAGTGCAAGAACAATAAACCAAAGGCTCAATGTCAAGACAGAGACTCTAGACATGCTGGGTAGTGGAGCAATGTCCCAACACCTATTCCCGGTCAGCGGTAATGAGGAGGGCAGAGTGATCACCTAGCCAAGGGCTCTGGCACCATAACACTAACCGAAAGGGTAGTTAAACATTGGCTTTTGGCACAATAACACTAGCTAACAGGGTAGTGAAACATTGGCACACATGCTCTCATTTACACCATTGGGAATAAAGAGACCATGGTTTCTAACACCAATACTAACCAGTTGGTCAGTGATCAACTGTCTTCCTCTGTAAAGATCTGGTAAAAAAAGTAAACATACATGCAAGATATAAAACCTGGCAAAGGTGTTAGTGGAAGCCCAACTTGCAGCCAGACATTTGTCTTCTAGAGACACACTCATTGTCCATGCCCAGGAGGTGCCCATACTTCAGGTCTATTTAGCTTTTATTTATACCATTGGAACAATTTATGCCTTGTGAGTCATCTGTGAGCACAATAGCATCCATGACCCATTGGGACATTATTTTCTTGGAGACAGCCAAACTCTTTGTGTGGCCGCCAAAGCAAACAAACAGTTGTTTCAATACCCTGAGATGACCCATTCAGTAAATGTATAAGTGTAATGCCTTTACAGGACAGAGCATGTGTAGTCTATAGCCTAATTTGTCTCAAAGAGAGAAGGGGAGATTGCTTGTAGGGTAACAGCCTGGGCTCTAAATGAGGTTGCCAGGAATGAGGACCCAAGAGCGTAAATAAATAAGTAATGTTTATTAGATAATTTTACAAGTGAAATCCACAAAATAATCCAATACATATGCAGAATTTGTTGATCAGCTTGGTCTGCAGATCCAGAGTCCAGGTCAATGCATGGGGCAATCAAGAAACTATAGTAAATCCACTAGAAAAAAATGCAGGAAAACCCAGAGCGAGAGTCAAATCTGATGACAGCAGCAGCAGCTGATATACAGGGCAGAGAGACAACTAAACAAAAAACAAGGTAAAATAATACAACAAAACTGGAACTAAGATGAGGCAAGATGCTGAGTAAACACACAAGACGATATGGAAATGAGACAGAGCACCCATGAGATATAAATAGAACCAGGAGGACAAAGAACAGGTGTGGCTAATGATTAGTGAGCAGCACGGATCCACGTTGCCTAGCATTGCCGCCCGCTTCAGTTACGCAGCACGTGGGATACAACAGGAAAACAAACAGAGCACACAGACACACAGAACAAACTTGAGCAGAGATCTGGACCGTGACACACTTTGACTGCAAAACTTCCCTGGGCTTAAGAATGGCTTTTGACAGTCCAGGTGTGAACTGATCATAAGAGTTATTGACCAAACGTGCCCAGAGGTCCCCAAAACATTTGACTGAGGCCAAAAGCGAGTAGTAATACAGTCTTCAGTGAGCGTATGCATAAATTTACGCATATGTACATTTATGTATGCGAACTGACTCATATGGGGGACACGCAAGCGCATTTAATTTCAGCGGCAAGTCCCAGACCGGGATGATAGTGTGGCGAGAAGGTCTTAAACGTCTTGCACCTCACAAGAATCTACTGAGAAGAGGGTGTTTTCGTACTGACATCAGTAGCTGCTATAGTCCTGCATCCAAATGCTCTTGTATAAAAGAGTGTTGTCAGCACAAGGCAATGCATTTGGTCCTCACCTTGGGAGGAGCACCAATTAGCAAATAGGTGCCACATTAAGTCATACAGCCGCCTCAATGAGGGGGGCCCTGGCCTGTAGTACGGTGTTTAACACCAGTTTCTATAAGCCTGTTGTGTCAGACTAGCCCCGTTCAGAGGCCAGAAATTCAGTTTCCATAGCTTTGGCCCTTTCCCATTGGGGAGCATTTAGCAGCTCTACCATCTCAGGAAATCAGTGGCTGTTGGGTCAACTCGGCGCAACTAGTAACACTTGATTCCTTGTCATTACATATCTTGCATGTAAGTTGATGTAACAAGCAGACAGAAGGGAACGCATTTATGCATCTCACTGGCCATTTGTGAGCTTAAGTATCCTGAATGTTCTCATTGGTCAAATGAGCCGACATGGCTAACAAATTGGGTTTCATTCCTATGAAGAAAACCTGCTGACTGGGCACCAACACACTTTTTGTCCAATTGACCATGAGTCCCAACTGCTCCAGATGCACGAGCAACTAATTTATGTGCTTCTGTGCACACCTGTGCCTCTGATTGAGCAAGTAAAAGGCAATCATCAAGGTTATTCAATATAAGCACACCACTCAGCAGAATGAGCAAAGCATCGACATATTACTCAAGTCTAGTATGGACCGTACACCAATGCTCCAATAAGTGACTTTATCAAAGCTTGACATTTGTTATGTGAATTAGTGTTATTTGTACTCCCAAGAAACTGCAGCAAAATTTGCCATCTTTATGTGGTTGACAAACATTGGACAAAGAGCCAAGAAAAACAAACGTGATTTCTATCCCAGCATGGAACCGTGTGAAGAGTGAGATGAGCATTGCAGTGACCCAACAAAGTAGTCAGGGCCTTCTTCGGAGCTGGAGCAGTCTGGTCTGTGTGAGAACGCCCTCACTTTGTTTGTCAAACTATCAGGAATGTTTAGACTGCCCAGAAGGAGCGTTAGCACTAGGATGAGTTCCAGAAAGCCCCAGCTTCCATTTAGGAGCAGGCAGCTGAGCCTATTTACTCTCCAGAATCACTGCCCCATTCTACATGAATAAAAAGGGTTAGTGATGGTAACACTCTGTTTGGCTGTGCCCTGTCCCTAAGTAGAGTGCAGGTGAAAAGTCTGGGATACAGAACTACCACAATTCGGCACAACCTCTCTGTGAAAGCATCAATAGCATCACCAAAGAGGTCCTTCTGACACACTAGGGCACCAAGTTAGCCAGATTTACCATTCAGTAGACAGCACGGCACCCATAGTCCTGCCAAGAGCCTGGGCAATGGTCTTGGTTGCCTGAAGCTCCAAATTGCAATGCAGCTCTTGATGGGACACTGGGTCTGGATCACTTCCATCCAAGTCCTTCACCAGATCTGTCTGGTAGGCCTGCAACAACACCAGCCTGACCCGCTGAAGAGTGGGAGAAAGAGAGTGGAGAGAGAGAGAGAGCAGAGAGAGCAGAGAGCAGAGAGAGCAAGAGAGGAGAGCGAAAATAAAAAACTTGCCGGCCCCCCGAACACGCCTGCCTCCGTCAGCGACGCTGGATGATGGCACTGGATCCACTCAGCCGTCCCTTTCGGTAGCCTGCTGATAAACTGCTCCAGTACCACCAGATTGGACATCTCCTCTGCGTTACTATATTTAGCCAGCAGCAAAGACTCCAGGACAGCGTCTTCCACCTCCAAATCCCAGGTTTTGGCAACAATGTGACAGACCACTGCCTTTCTAACAAAGGAGGAAGCGGAAGCCGGGTGAACAATCCATGTAAGACTTTTAATGGCACTTTACAGTGTATAACAAAGTTTTTCTTTTCAGCATCACATAAAATATACACACTGCTTTTTATCAGTCACGTTAAATATATAGACACACAGACAGCTTTGTGCTCTCACTCGAACTGCGGCTCTTGCTCCTCTTTATCTCTCTCTTGGCCGATTGCGATAATTCTCCCCCCACCGTCCAACCTTATCACTCGGCCATGCCCTACTCACCACATATACTTATTATATTTCATTATGTAGACAGCCTTTCACAAAAGGATAAGCAGTTAGGAAGTCAATGGGACTGTGTTCCAATTGCATGCCCAATTATTAGGCAAATTGTATTCCTCATGATTAATTTTATTGATGAACAAACACAATGATCTCAGTCAATCCAAAATGTAATTGAACCTCAAACCTGAATGTTTAACAAAGAAAGAGCGAGTTTTGTATTTCTCAGGGGAATATATATTATATACTAATAATTGTGAACACTAATAGTTGCCTAATAATAGTGCACACGCACTATTATTAGGCAACTATTAGTGTTCACAATTATTAGGCAACTAAATTACAAAATAATTTCTCCCAACTAAATAGTTTATTCTCAATTTTTAGAGTAGCTGTAACAAATAAGTAACACAAAATGGCAATGAAATAATATTTTTGGCCTTTCAAAAATATTCAGTGACCAATATAGCCACCCTTCTTTTCAATACCAGCCTTCCATCCATGGAGTCAGTTTCTTGATCTGTTCATGACCAACTTTTGCTGAAGCAGCAACCACAGCCTCCCAAATGCTGTTCAAAGTGGTGTATTGTCTTCCCTCACTGTAAATCTCACGTTTGAGGAGGGAACACAAGTTCTCAGTAGGATTTAAGTCAGGTGAGGAAGGGAGCCAAGTCATTATTTGGGCAGTGGAGTACTTGGATGCATGTGATGGAGCATTGTCCTGCATAAAGAGGACTTCTTGTACCACTGCTTGAAGGTACTTTCCAGAAACTGACAGTAGGTTTGAGAGTTGAGTTTCAGTCCATCTTCAACTCGAAAAGGTCCAGCTACCTCATCTTTAATGATAGCAGCCCATACCAGTACCCCTCCTACACCTTGCTGCCACCTGGCTCCTGTGTCCATTAGTGATCCAGCCACGGGCCCATCCATCTGCTCCATCAAGAGTCACTCTCATTTCATCTGTCCATAAAACCTTTGAAAATCTGTCTTCGTGTATTTATTTGCCAAATCTTGACGCTTCAACTTGTGAATATATTCAGTGGTGGTCATGTTTCAGCCTTCTTGACCTTGGCCATGTCTCTGAGCACTTGGCACCTTGTACTTCTGGACACTCCAGGTAGGTTGCAGTTCTGGAATATGGTTGCATTGGAGTATAATGTGTTCCTGGTAGCTTCATGCTTAATTTGTCTCAAGGCTTTTGCAGTTAATTTGCACGTCATCTTCTCCATAAGTTTTTTGCGCCCCAGCTGACAAAACGTTTGATTGTCGGGTGGTCATACCTCAATAGTTTAACTATTTGAAGAGTGTTATATCTGTCTGAAAGGCATTTTACATTATTTTACTCTTCAGTGTTAGTTAAATCTCTTTTTTGGCCCATTTTGGTAAATGGTAAATGGTCTGCACTTATATAGTGCTTTTTAAACCTTAGAGGTTACCAAAGCTCTTTACACTGTGTCCCAATCACCCATTCACACACCCATTCACACTCACGCTCATACACCAATGGTGGCAGAGCTTACTTGCCTAATAATTGTGCATGCAGTGTAGTTCATGTTCACCCCAAAATGAAAATTCTGTCATAACTGACCCACCCTCATGTCAGGCGTATGACGAGTTTGTTTCAAATCACTCATTTTTGGGCTAACTTACAATATGTATTAATATATTATTCCTTAAGCATACAGTACATGTTGATTTTTCAAATATTATCACATATGAAACATATTTAATCTTTGCAACATTATTAAACATTATAAAACTACCTAATAAGCATTTTTTTACATTTTGCATTACATTCGTATTATCTGATAAGCTTTTTTACATTCTGATATGATTCCATGGGGATCGATTCACTTCATTTCACAAGGTTGACTGTTGGTTGAGACATGGTGCTCTTGAGATTTGACTTTACCAGAGAACTATGGTTCGGTAGCCCACCTCTTGGCCCGATTCTAGAGATGACTGACTGAAACTGGGTGGTCTTGTTACACTCTAGCATCAAAGTAATTCAAACACTGACAATAGAAAACAAGAATAGGGTTGCAAATTATATGAAATATATTTAAAATATCTTAATCGACAATCATTAAAGTTAATGAATGAAAATTGATTAATTGTTAAAAATAAATAAATAACTATGAATAAAACTATCAACAAAAATAAAAAGTTATGAACAGCTTGAAATAAAAAAATATACAAGACTTAAGTCAGGGGTTTATTTATACAAAGTTTGTTTTTTGACTGACCAACCGTTCTAATGCATACTTGAAAATGTCTAAATGATACCTGAAAACATGTAACTGCCTCCAAAGTTTTTAAATACAATTTAAATAAATACACTTAAAAAATGTGAGTATTGGAATTTTTATCTTATATATTTTAAGTTCAGCTTATCAAGGCTTATTTAACAGTTAACATAAATTTAATGTTAATGTATTAATGTTAAAGAGGCCCTATTGTGCTTTTTGGGATTTTACCTTTTCTTTTGTGTTTAGTATAGCTGTTTGTGCATGTAAAATATCTGCAAAGTTACAAAGTCCACACAAAAGGGAGTTATTCTCTCACACAGACAACACTGCTCAAGAACTACAAGAAACGGCTGGATTGTAGTCCAGCCATTTGTTCTGTAAAGTATCTACATCACTATGTAAAACATTTGCATAATACCCGCCTAAGGGCTACTTTGACCAGCCCTCAAACAAACATAGTTATAGCAGAGGTTGGGATAAGCTGGGTTAGTGTTGTAAGCCATGTCGAGAAGACGCTGTTTTCTTCACTGCGAAAGCAAAAGCTCTTTGTTTGGTCTTTGGCAGACGAATTGAAGAATCAGTGGTTAAAATTTATTTTTACAACTATTCTTCTGCAGAACAACCACAACCAATGCTGGGTTTTCAAGACAGTTACTCCTGAAAGATGGTGCAGTTCCCACTTTATTGGGACAATCTGGCACTTCAGTATCAGTATCACAACCTGTAAGTATGTTTGATTATTTGTGGATTTATATGCTACTGAGAGTTCAAATGCTGAGTTTTGTGCTGTAGCTATGGTGTACATCCAGTAGTCTGTAGGCCTCTGCTAACCTGCTAGCTAATGTTATTGTATTGAAATAGATTTGCTAATCAGCTGCGGGCCCACTTTTACCTACAGTTGTGTAGAATTATGCAGATTGTTTGTTGTACTTACTATCATGATGAGTGATCAAGTGTGGAGATGGATTTATTTTTACAAATGGTAATTTTATGTCTGAAATCCACGGTAGTGCCCGGCTAACTTGCTTTGTAACGTTATTGTTATGGTAAGGGTTTACTATTCAGCTGTGGGCCGGCTTTTACCTAAAACTGTATCTCAAGAGTCTTAAATAATTATATAATTACAAGCTTTAATGTTACGGCCGATATCGGTAGTCCATGGCTAACTTGCTCACTAACTCTAATAACCACAGTAATGTCCAACCAGGAGTAAAAATCTTTTTTTTCCATTCATACGCTTCACCTGTGTGTAATCAAACGCATCAAGGGAGTCTGATGCTGATGCTGAGGCAATTGTCATTTGATTTTGCATCTTTGCCTTGGACAGACGACTTCTCGTGGCAGTTTTAATTTGGTTCTGGAGGCTGAACCCAGCGTTAAGTGCCACATTGCCCTCCACATGATAAGAGTTGCAGAAAGCGTCACAGAGGTAGCGAGTTTGCCACGTAAAAAAGAGGGTGGTGTGCACAATAAACATTAAAAACATGTATTTGGAAGAGAGAAAAAAAGCTTGCAGTTGCTTTGATAGCAGAAAGTAATAAAAGGACTCATTTATGTTTAGGTCTAAGCGTTTTCTTGGTGAATTTAAATTAGTTCAATAACTGGAGTCTCTGATATTTGTAAACGATAAGGTAATATTTAATTAAAAGAAATAATGAGATATTCAATGTCTCTTCACAATTTTGGACAGTTTTTAAATATATCTTGTTGCTTAGTACTCTCAAATACATTGGTGAAGCAAAAATTTGTGTGAAAAACAATTTGATGTGGCGTTACATCATAGACTTCAGTGTATTCTGCAGCGCTGATGCGAGTCATGTGACATTTAATGCATATAAATATCACTACATTTTGCACATTAATCATTGTTCTTCACAATCACAAAAGTGACTGATTATGGTTTCAAAACAGAGAATTTCTCAGAAAGGTGAGGAGTTTGGATCCCTGAAATTATTATTATTATTATTATTATTATTATTCATGCATTTATTTATTTTGTTTAATTTGATAATTTTCCACGGCACACCAAACAATCTTTCACGGCACACTAGTGGAGGGACCGCCCAATTTTGGAGCAAGGCCTGCAGCTAACGTTTACCCTTCTCCCCTCTAGTGGCAGTCTTTTTTCTATCTGCTGACAAGATTACAAAAGGCATTTGTGCTGAAATTGATTAATCAACAATCAATAAGCATAAATCGATCAAATTAATAACGACAAATTATCGATCAAATTGATTACGGAGTATTGAACTCGGAGTAAATGTGTATAGTAAAAATGTTAAAATTATCTATCTGTCCATATGTAACAGGACAATGCAACTGGAGGCATAAATTAAAACAAAGTAATTACTTATTTTCAAACATGTCTTTATACATTATGGACAAGAATAATGGTATTAAAGCATTTCGGCTATCAAAGGACAAAGCCAGTGGATATGGTAAAATGTAGGTCTAACCTTCAAATTGTCAGCATGACTTCCCATGATATCAGAACATATCTTCCAGTGATAGCTTTTCTTTATCATATTAAATATTGTGTATGTGAAATGCTGGAGCAATGTAAGGAAAGTCTGAATTGTGGAAGGGTTACCTTATTCACATTAAGGTCATCTGCTGCACCGGCATCAAAAAGGCATCTTCAGAAAGGTTCACAAAATGTTACTCTTGTGTCTTTTCAAAGCCCTTGATCAAACGAGCCACTGGAAAGGACAGATCAGATGGTGGCTGCACTAAAGGGGCTGTTTGGTTGCTGAGGTATGACAAGTCCTCTGAGCAGGAAGAATGGTGTGTCTCTGCACTTAGGTGAATTTGGGATCAAATAACAGCAAAGATGTGAAACCAAAGGGAGCATGGCGTGGTTAGGCACCTTTACCCATTTAGAGACAGGTGAGTAGGAAACAGAGCCTTTTACTGTGGATGGAATGGAGGGTAGGAGCAGGTCAGGAGGCAATCATCATTCTAACACCTTACTGCTCAGCGTGTGGTAGCTTTCATCAGGGAGCAGTTCATTCTCAGTGCAGCACTGATGGAGAAGTGCACAGATGGCTTCAGCCACAGCTGACAATAGACGGGGGGGGGTTCACTGCCTGCTTTCCTCCGGTGAGAGTAGCTCAATGTTTATTTCAGGCAGGCAAATAGCAAAGAGTTTTGTGAATAAAGCACAATCTATAATGAGCCTAATTTACATAGAAATGAGGCGTGTTTGCACAGAAAGGAATGTTTTAAATACTCAAGATGCAGCGCTATTTCAGTGCTGATTAGACCTGCATAAACGAGATTGTGGGTGGTTAGTGAATAAGACGCAGGTTTTAACATTAAAGACATCATCAAATAACAAGCTATAAAGAAACAGTCTGTGTTACAGGACAGTGTGAATTCTCTCAAACAAGGTGTATAGCAATGATATGAACTATTCTACACATGTTTAAAGCTTTGAACAAAAATATTACAAGTCTATTTTCTCTAAAAGCTTGTCCTACTGTTAAATGCTACTTTCTACGAATAGGGTACAATTTCTCCTGTTTGCTCTATATTGTTTTTAAACATTAGTTTAAATTAGTACAAATTAGTGTTTTGAGGAATATGTTAAGTTAATCCTGCTCTGTGCCAATTCTGTGTAAAGACGCAATGCAGCATAAAAGCCAATCTAAATTTACCCTGCTCTAACCCACTTCAGAGCAGCTTGTTTTTGTCATGATAGACATTATATTTCATAATTTAGTTTAATATTTAAGGTAAAATTTCATATTTTCTTTCAGATTTTTTTTATTCAAAATGTAATATTTATAATAGGGCTGTTGATTTAACGTGTTAATTCGGTGCAATTAATTTGACTCCAGAGGGCATTAAGTGAAATTTCAGCTGTATGCACAATGCACAGTTTATACAGTGAAGAAAACACTTTAGTAGGAATCTATAATTTTTTAATATTTAAAGATAACTATGTATAATAATATATTGATATTAATATGTATAATCTTTATATATTTAATTATTGTTATATAAGGGGCTTTCTCAGCAAATATTTGTAAATGTGATTAATCGCAATTAATTAATCAGGACACCATGTAATTAATTCGATTACAATTTTTTATCAATTGACAGCCCTAATTTAAAACAGTCTCATATTATGTATGCAGTTTCAATTTCTGTGTATAAATGCATTTATATCTGATCTGAGCAGCATTAAACAGTCTGTAAATGCATCTAAATGCCAGTTTAAATGCAGCTTCTGTGCCACCTTGGCAGTGTAAATATGGCTTTAGATAATCTAACATAAAATTAACCAAGCATGAAAGTTAGTTTTAAACACATCAAATGTCTCAACCATTTACTCTGTTATTGCAAGTTTTTTGTAAATGTAAGTGCAGCGTAGTTCTAGTGGGAAGACTAGCAGCTGTACATCATCACACCATTTGCTGGGTAATTCCTAGCCAATCGCATGTAAGCCATTGCTTTATAAGTCTGCTCACAATCTATCACATTGCTGTTTCAGTGTGCTAACACAGCAACCTCCACCACCCCACCACCACCAGTTGAGCCCCATCCTGCACAGGGGTAGGCTCCTTGCCCCCGCCTCCTATCTCCGGCAGGAAATGATGATTCAGAGTACAACTCCCTCGGACTGCCAGACTACGCCAAAGAGAGACATTACTTTTCTGTTTTACATTCATCAAATAAATAGCATCTTAAACCTCACTCAAGCCTGCGTGTCTTCCTGATAGAAGTCAAATGAACAAACATTTTAATTTATAAGAAATATGTTTATTAATAACAACTAACTAACAATTAGTCCCAAACTAGCTTCACCCTATGGAGCAATTACAACAGTGTTACTTGCAACCCTGTTACCCATTCAGACAGTTTATTTAAAAAAATATATAAAAATTGTATACACTACCGACAAAGCTTTGAAACACCTGACTGAAATGTTTCTCATGATCTTAAAAATCTTTTGATCTGAAGGTGTATATTTAAATGTTTGAAGACAAAATTAGTTTTGTAGACAAAATATATTTGTGCCACCATATTAATTTATTTCATCACAAAACTAAAATGCACAAAAAGGTTTTGAAAATGATGACTTGGACCAAATAATAATGAGAAGCAGCCAATAAGTGCCTAACATAGAAGGGAAGTTCTTCAATACTGTTTAAAAAACAGTGCCTCAAGAAGTTGGTTAAGAAAATGTCAAGTGTACTAGGCAAAGGATGACCACTTTGAAGATGCTAAAATATAACACAGTTTTTGTTTATTTTGGATTTTGTTTAGTCACAACATAATTTCCATAGTTCCATTTATGTTATTCCATGGTTTTGATCACTTTACTATTATTCTAAAATGTAAAAAAATATATATATATAATAAAGTGTGTTCAGAATAAGAATAAGTGTTTCAAAACTTTTGACCGGTAGTGTGTTTTTGTGTGAAAAAAGTTATTTTTATGGCCTATTTTGAACCCCATTCATAGAAAGAGCTGTACAAATTTAAATTAAATTAAAATTCAATCTGATTCTGAATAATTGGGACATGCTAAACAACAAACTTGGAACAGTCCCACTCAGACCTGGAAAGAGCTAATTGGTGAACAATCCCTCAAGAGAATGTTTAACAGAGCTAAATGAAAAACAGAAGTCAGAATAATGTCACTGCTGACCCCAGTTGAGCCCTGATAGGGCCTGTGCTATGGCGAGAGGATGGATGGACCTCAATAGTGATAAGCAGTCTCCATTGCATGAACATCAACCCTGTGCTGCCCTACCCTCCAGCTAACATCTGCCACACAACTGGTCTAGTACCAACTCACAGTGGGTAATGCCCCTCTTTAGCAAGGCATGCTGGGACAGATTGTGTATGAGTGTGTCAGTGCCAAGTTGCTATATTTACAGATGAACAGAGCTGAAGGCCAACTAACTCGACCTCATTTCCAATGCACACAAATACATTCACAAGCATTAGCACAAGTATCCTTTCTAGCAATAAAAACATTAAATTATCCAATATATATATATATATATATACATACACACACACACACACACACACGCATATACTATATACACTGGCGTCCAAAGGTTTGGAATACTATACAGATTTTACTGTTTTGGAAGGAAATTGGTACTTTAATTCACCAAAGTGGCATTCAACTGATCACAAAGTACAGTCAGGCAATTACTGATGTAAAAAAACAGCACCATCACTATTTGAAAAAAAGTCATTTTTGATAAAATTTAGACTGCCGCATTTTAAGCAGCCATCACTCCAACACTGTATCCTTGAGTAATCATGCAAAATTACTAATTTGCTACTAGACAATCATTTGCCATTATATCAAACATAGTTGAAAGGTATTTGGTTTGTTAAATGAAGCTAAAAATTGTCTTTGTGTTTGTTTTTGGGTTGCCACAGTATGCCATTGACTGGCATGTCTTAAGGGCAATAATAGGTAAAAGAAAAAGGCCAAAAAAGAAACTGCTATCTCTAGAAACTTGTCAGTCAATCATTGTTTTGAGGAATGAAGGCTATACAATGCTTGAAATGGCCCAAAAAAAATTAAGATTTAATTAGGGATGGGCGATACCACTTATTTTCTTTTCGATCCGATACCAAGTATTTTTAGGCCAATACCGATACCTCTAAAAAATAGAATTTTTACAAAGTTTTGGGATAAAATTAGTAACTTAAATTATTACGACACTAGGGGTATTTCTTTAAGGCCTTGTTTACCTCTGAACTTGAAAAAAGGCCAATGAGAAATTGGCAGACAGAATTTCCATGTCCCTCTCCCGGATATACGGGTATAAAAGGAGGGAATTGTGCATCTGTCCATTCAGATTTTTTTCTTCGGAGCCGAGTGGTTGTGTGATCAGCAAGCTGAGATCACTTCTGTTCCACTCACCTCTGCAGAGCATTGCTGTTGGATCTAAGGCACGTATCAGCGGCTTTCTCCATCTCTGCATGCCAATTTGGGGAGGCGATTTGGTGATGTCAGCAGGATCAGTTTCAGGTAAATACTCACAAACCACCACCCCCCGGCATGCTCATTGACTTCCGTCTAGGCTCGAGGTGAGAGCGGCTCGCCTCTCGGCCAGTCCGACTATTCCCTCGTACCCACCGTGTTGGATGATGAATTCGCTTCTGGTTTGGAGAGTGTTACGACATCTGACGCAGAAGACTTGACTGGGCTGCCGCCTTCAAGTTGGCCCAACCAGTCTGAGGCTAACGCCCAGATGGCCAACATGCTTGCCCGGGCCGCCGTAAGCGTGGAGTTTGACTGAACCCTCCGTCCTCCCCGCAGCCCACATAAGGGGGAAAAATTGTGTCGGACATACCAGCGGGCAGAGCCTCATGACAAGGCAGATCATGAGGTGCCACTTGTGGCTGTGATGTGTCTATATACATCAAAGCACTTTTCTTGCTCCTTGTGACTGCTCCCGGAACAGCCTGGGATGGGGGAAGATTTTCGTCCTCGAAGCCTGTGGTGAACATCACATCAGGGGTGGATTTTAGCCACAGCTGGGCATGCAGGGGTGGGAGGCCCACCCCCAGAGAGAGAAACGGTGCCCAGTGGTCATGATAACAACGGCCGGGGACACCAACTGTGAGGCCCAGGAAATGAGAAAACAGCTATTTTCTTAGAATGTGTGTACCGTGGCCCTTGGGGCATGCAAAGAAATAAGAAAAGGAAAATAAATAACATCCACCTGTCCCTCCAACGATGGAAGGAATGTTGCTCTTACCAGATCCTGTGCATCGGATCTCCTACTTGCTGGACTGCCCGTCACAGGGAACGCTTTGAAGCCTTCTTGGGTTCTTGGCTACCGGCCATGAGACGGGTGGCGTCTGCTTTCTGCGGGTGGATCGATGCCAGGGCCAGCCTACTGGGGCGGGCTGTGGCAGAGCCAGTGTTGCTGCCACAGGGGGATGCCCTTGGTGACAAACAGACGGCGTGCGAGACATTGCATCGCACCGGGGCAGGATGTGTTATATGGTCACCATCTGCCTTTTAACCACTGAGGATTGCTGGGTGAAATCTTCTATGGTGCCGCCGAATAGGCCAACCTGGTTTGACCAAGTTGGGCCAAAGGTGGCGCTCCTGGACCACTAAGGAGGACATTACCTGCCCGAGAGACTGATATGATGGCCGTGACCATTATCGCTCGGAGGGTAAAATCGGTCACCGAGAGGACAAGCCTGTGAACCGGGTCCGGGTAAAAGGTGTGTATATATATATATATATATATATATATATATATATATATATATATATATATATAAGAAGCTCTGCTCAGCTGTTGAACCGCCCAGGGGTGTTATTCAACACAACTGTTGTGTGTGAGGGGGAGAACCTCTGCAATACAAATTCCACATGCCAAATCTCATTGGCATTTTTTCTCAAAGATCAGAGATGTCTGGACTCCCAAGAGTGACCCCTAGTGTCAACTCATCGACACAATGTCGAGTTAGTGACAGATAGGGAATCACAGATTCGGTGGCCGATATAGTTTATTTTTGATCTGGAATGAAAACAGACCTTTTCTATGTGAAATATGCACCACTTTTGCTCCGATATGACTATGCAAAGGTACTCAGAAGGCTGCTTTCTTAAACAAATATTTTATCAAAGATTATTTGACATTATTATTATACATTGTCAACAAATTATAGAAATGAACACATAAAAATATACTAAATGGCAAAATAATTATCATTACTCTATGTTCAGTATCAGTCAGTTGCTGACCATTTAAATAAATTATAAATTATAATTATAATTAAATACAAATCAGTACTGTATGTTTAGTATCAGTCAATGGCTGACCATTTAAATAAAGAATAAATTAAAATTATAGCAAAATAAAGAATCAATTATATATATATATATATATATATATATATATATATATATATATATATATATATATATATATATATATTTAAATAAACATCAGTAGTACTGTTTAGTATCTGTCAAATGCTGACTATTTTAATAATGCCAGTAAATTTTGGGGCAGGTTGTAAAATAAGAAGTATGTACACCTGCCGAGTCAAAAGATAAACAGCGTCAGCAGTGTTACAACGTATTATGCTATACAAGTTCAGGATAAACATTCAATGGTGGAAAACCAGACTTTTAAATATTACTTTTTGTAAATGCAACAACTGGAACTGTTTGGTTGAAGGGGGTACCAAACTGTGAATCCTGAACAGTTTGGTTAATACATGTTTACACATTAGCTTCCACTCAGCTGTAAGGTATGAAAGTAGCTACGTTGTTTGCTAGTTAGGTATAAGATCATTGTCACAGAGAGTAAAAAGATGGACGTTGTTTATTTACTTTCCAGCATTGCGTCTCACCAACTAGGTAACAATGTAGCATGAAATCAACACTCAACAGACAGTTTTGCGGTGTGTGAGTCATTTGTCAATTTTATTTTTCCCCACAAGAGCAATTGTTCTCCATGCAAAATTTTGAATTACACCAATGCTTGGTGACTTGCGTAAAGGCCTCCAGCTGTACGGATTGCTGGACATCCTTATGGAGCATTCAAATCTCTGCAAGACTCTGTTTGTTCCAGGGGATGATTGCACAGTAATTCAAAAGTTTTTTTACCAAGTTTGTTTTCTAAAACATGTTTCTTTGCTTTTTTTTAATATTATTATTTAATGTTTTACTACTTGCAGTTTGTACTTTTTTTTTTTTTTTTCCTGCCAGATGCTGACTACATTCTCAGCCATGTTGCTCCTGAAAAGAGTGCAAGAGCAACTTCAAGGGCTTCTGTAGTGAGTAGCATCATAAACTACTTTCAGGACTTCCTTCAAGAAATTGAATGTGGAGGTGGGCTTAGCCTTGTATTGTACCTTTTTTCATCTAACTAGGGTAATCTACTTAAAGGAATACAGTAAATTGGCTGATTACTCACCCTCAGGCCATCCAAGATGTATTTGACTTTCTTCATCAGAACAGGAATTAACATTTTTATTTATCCCAGCTCTGTATATTCATCCAATGCAAGTGAATGGCCATCAATTTTTGACAGTCCAAAGGACACTATTAGACAGCAACAAAGTAATCCACTCCAGTCAATCAAGTAGTTTCTTCTGAAGTGAATCAATACATTTGTGAAAAACAAATCAGGTGTGGTGGAGTGATCGAACTAAACTTTTCAGGATGGTGGCCCTCCTACAGTCTGACACCCCTGGTCTAATGACACTCATATTTTTAATAGGGTAGCTCAGTGTTTCTCAATCATTGCCTGGAGTACCACTAACAGAAAGCATTTTGGATGTCTCCCTTATTTGACACACTGAGTCTGATAATGAGCACTTTACTAATTAGCTCACCAATAGAATTAGGTATAGATTAGATTACATGTAAGGAGACATCGAAAATGTTTAGTGTTAGTGCTACTCCAGGAATGGACTGAGAAACTCTGGTGTAGTTGGAATACTTTGCTACAATGTTTGCTGCAATGTCTCTTTCACTCACATACATTCCTTTCTTTCTTACTTTCTTTCTATTCTTTTTTTTACAAAGCCATAGAGTGTGGTGAGAATGCAACCGAAGTGGAAACTGAGGCATTCAGTGGATGCAGTGGATTACTGGCCAGGGGCATACGCCACTACTGCTTTCAGAACAGAAGACTTATCAAATCATTTTTAAATTTGACCATGACTGTCAAGTCCAAATGCCACAGCACACTGTGTGCTACCCAATAGTTAGCGCTTGCACTAATGCGATTACCTTTCCAACAGCACACTTGGCAATGTATGAAGACATAAATACATCACTGTATAAGCTATCAAATCAAGGGGAGCATTTTGCAGGGTTTGAATATCCAATAGTTCTGGATTCGAGTTGTTGAACTTCTTGATGCATTTATTTGTACAGTTTTTTTCATGTCTCTCTCAAAACTTGTTGGAGGTCTGCATTACTTTTATATCTGCTTTGAGAACAAAAAAATTTAAACTAACAAAAAAAAAAAAAAAGCTTTTGTTCTCTGTGTGACAGACATAGATCAACATCGTAATAGAGCTAAATGAAGCCATAAATTAATATATAACACGATTTATATGAATCACAGTCTGATTCTATTTCAATTAAATATGATTCAACAAGCTGCTGCATATAATTTAAGACTGATAATTAAATATCTCACCCAAAGTCTCTGGATTGTGAAGTTGGATTAAAGGTTGCATTGAGTTGGGCCATTTCCTTATCTGAGAGCATGCACTCCACCTGAGGAACCACAACTCCAGTGGTCTGCTCCTCAAGTGTTGTCTTGCTCCAACCTGTCAAGCTCCTATGTTAATAAATATGGAGACACTGTCTAAATAAAACCTATATTGCATTGTTTTTTAACATTCATATCATGTAACGTTCATAGCTCCATATTACATGAAAATTGACTGGATTCTGCGCAAGTCCTATTTCCCACAGCTGGTTGGGGGTAAGTTTTTGCTCAGTACAGATGGAATGGTCATTCCACGCATTAATAAAAGTGTCTAGGTCTCTTTTGAGGCGTGGAAGATGGATCTAGGGGGCCCTCCTCTTCCAAACTGTGTAGCAAGTCGTAATACAAGTGCGAACAGACATCCACACATCTCACCTGATCCGGTCAACCCTAAATGTAAGAGACGGCAAGAACATCATATATACAGTGCTCTCTCTTTTAGATTGCTCAGGTGACTATTTCCACCTATTATAGCCAATGGTCATTTATAATTCATGAAGTTGATAACCAAGGTAATTTATCACCCTCAATGAACAAGAAATTACCTTTGATTATGAATGCTGAAAAAGAAAACTTCCCCTGCCACAGCCCCGAACAGCAAACATCCACCTTGCAATGTCCACGTTTTTTATACCTTGGTTTGCTCTTGCCCTATACAGTATGTTAAGACAGACAGTAAAACTTAACATACAGAATGTTTTATAACACTCAAAAGACAATTTCCAAGGGAGAAAGACACAAAAAAGCAGTATAATCAAATGTTGATTTATTCAGGGAACTTTGAGGTGGTACAGCAGCAAGAAGTCCACTGAGGGGAGGTCTGGCTGCAGAATTATTCTCTTAACTCAGAGGCAGGAAACCATGTGTCTGGAGAACTAAAGTACTATATGCTTTGTATGTCTTCCTTAAACAAACTGGATTCAAGCCATCAGCACATTATTAGTGTGCTTTATAACCAGAACAGGGTTTGTCAAATAAGTGAGGCATACAAATTATGGAGTGCTATGGCTCTCCAGGAACAGGATTCTCTTCCCTTTTTATCAGAAATTATCTGTTTCAAAAGTTTACACCCCCTTGGTTCTTACTATTGTGTGTTACTTCCCCAATGATCAATGACTATTTGTGTCTTTTGTGCTTAACTTGCTGTGCATGAGTCCCCGCTTTGTCCTGAGCACTGAAGCAAACAACTGTTCTTGAGATAATCCTGGTTCCACTTGTATATTTTTTTCCAACAGTGACTATACATCAACAGATACTTTATCTGATGAATAATACTTTTTGTAAAGTTATAAGCCAATACAAAAATGTATGACTATTATATAGTTACACATCTATGCCACCAAATACTACTATGCCATATCTAAAATAAATAATAAAAACATGTACACAGTTGCCTAAACAGTTTTGATAATATAAGCTAAAATAATTGTAGACCTACATGATCATCTTATGGTTGGTGTCCAAATGTACAAGGGACAGAGATGCCAGGACTGAATATGATACTCTCACTACGCATCCAAGTTATGACATTCTAGCAAGGACTCCAGCCGAATTTACTCTACTCCCAAACTCTAGTCCCCTTGACTCGCTGACCAAGAGCTTTCAAGTGTCCTCTCATCATTCTATAACATGAGTGTGGTGATGTTGTTTTGAGTGTAGCCACAAGATTGTCTAACTCCTCATCAGTCAGTTGACTATGTTCCCATCACTGTAATACCAAACTCTTGCATTCTCCGTTCCACAGTTCGTGTTGATATGCCAAGCAGTTTTGTAATGCAAGATACACCCAGTCCCATTACAATCAATCCTCTAAGGTGCTAATCAGATACAATGAGTTTGGGGCGTCGCATTTGTCCAGCCATTTCATTCTGAACAATTGATGAGGCACGTCATGTCTCCAGTCGCTTACTAAGAATAGAGCAATGGTTTAAAAGACTCCACATACATTTTGAGGCATATGTACATGATTTGTATGAGAAGTAATCAAAATCATGCCATTTGTGCATACAAAATATAAATAATCCAGGTCTAAAGGCAAGCACTGCATGACTTCCTGCAGTCATGACAAAAGCCTCTCTAACAGAAACCTTAGCGCTGCCTGTGAATATAAACAAATTTTTTATTGAAATCATCAAAACAAACTAATTCGATCCATCAATTGAATGCTCACAGAAGAGGCAACAAATTACAGAATTCCAGTCTTTAATTACACCTAAGCCAAAGTCCTAAAAACAGACACAAGAAGCATATCATATTCAATTACCTGTGAATGTCCAGGATTTTCCAACTGACGGCTATCCATCTTCATCTACCATCGTGCAATTGAGCAGCAGCCATTGAATTCGCATTGGAGTGACGTCACCTCCCCTCTTTGAATGATTGCCTAGAGGAGGAGCTGTCGATCTAGAACTAGTGGACAAATGGGGAAGTAAAATGCCCCCTGATATACATGAAATTCTTCTCACAAGTTTTGGAAAACCAATCGCAGAACTTGGAAACAAAAGCAAAGAAAAAAACAGCTTAAGTGTACAAAAAAATGAAAATATGAGCAAAATTGTCAGAGAGCACAAAAAAAGTTAATATAACCAATTCTGATGACTTTGCTTAAATTTGTCTGTTGTTTTTTGCAGCACATTTTAAATGTGCTAATACATTTTTGATTCATGCTTACTATATTTTGATCTGTGCTAATTATTTTGTTCTGTGATTTTTATTTATTTTTGCGCTTATAATTTTTTTATCTACGCTTATTATTTTTTTATTCACGCTTGATATTTTTGGATCTGTGACCGCAATACTTTAACGGGATTTTGATCCCATTCCTTTCACACAAATTGTGAGTATCAGGTCACACTTTTAATCCTGTTCCTCACACATTGCCATCTTAAGGCAATAAAACAAAGTTTTAACGTTTGCATTATACAACCAACTACATTAAGGCTCACCTGAGACCTTAGTATTTGCAATATAAAGGACCAGGTTATGAGTCCTGAACAGCACGCAAGTCACTTGTTAGTCGACAAGTGTTATATCAGCACCACAGCATGCTGTGATTATTGTTTGTATGCCACTATGGGCCTAAGCAAAGTGCTGTGCGATATGTAATAAGGGCAAAATCAGTGGGTTTGGCCATGAAGTTTTGTGTTGTGAGTGCAAGCATACACTAAGTCTAGGTGCAAATAGGTTTGGCAAAATTGCGCACACAAAGGGCTAATGGGCTGGGTCAAGTGTAACTTAATTCTGAGGTTCTTCTTTGGTTATTGCACTGCCAAGCACCAAGCACTTGCGATATAAACGCATTCTTTATAACTTGGTAGTGTAAATGTAATGGATAAGAAGAATATAATTATGGACTCAGTTATGGGTTCTTCAGAGCATTAACTGAGTCCTTGATGAATGTCAGGCATATTTCTATAACAGTGCAATGCCCCTTTTATTCACAAGGAAGATGTAGTTCTTATCAGGATTGTATGTAGGCTGTTAAATTATAGAGAATGTGAGTATTATTAATTACATTGATCATGTGACACATAAATCAATGCTAGTATTAACAATGATTTGTGTCATGTGGCTTTTCCTGTTAAGGCTGTCAATCATGTAATCTTTGTTTTTATGGGTATGCTCCACTGATATACAGTATATGTAGAACTGGATCGCTGGTGCAATAGTATACTACTAGCAGGAAGTGAAGCCACTGGAAATGTTCAAGCAACCGTCTTGGTATGCCCAAACTGTCATAGAGCATCAAAGACTGACAGGCGAAAAAGTGCCAATTACACCATCTTTGATCTCCGGATTACGAGGGAGAAGATATACATGGATCGCGATGTCAGAGCTATCAATGCAGCACAATGATCATCAAAGTTAGTAAAAGCTTGTGCTTGTGTAGGGTGATAATATGTCCTACCCCCAAAAGGGATTTCTAAAATGCCTTAAATGCCTGGGAATTGCTTGTTTTCATGTTTAAGCGCTCTCTCTGTAGTCATAAATGGATACATGTCATAAAGTGTGTTCATTTGCCATTTAAACCTAGCATATCAGTTTAATTTTAACCACATTTGCTTTGCGTGTCTCCTTCACTCTCAATGCGCCCGCTGCACATGTGAACTTATTCAAGTGACCATGAGAAAAAGGGATTTTTTTAAGAAAATGTCTTGGTTACTTTTGTAACCTCCATTCCCTGATGAAGGGAACAAGATGTTGTGTTGATGTAGTGACACTAGGAGTCAGACTTGGGAGCTCCAAACACCTCTGATATTTGAGAAAAGGCCAATGAGAACTGGTGAGTGGAATTTGCATGCCACTCCCCCGGACATACGGGTATAAAAGTAGACGGCTTGCAACCACTCATTCAGGTTTGTGCTGAGGAGCCGAGACAGAGTCCAGCCATTTCAGCATATAGTTCAGTGCTGTGGCAGGAGGAATACAACGTCTCGTTCCCTCCATCAGGTAACGGAGGTTGCAATAGTAACTAAGATGTTCCCTATCTGTCACTCACTCGACATTGTGTTGATGTAATGACACTAGGGGTTCCTATATGTGACACTCAGTCAATAGTATTTTATTTTATTCTGATTTATATAATTTAATACTAATGAGAGATTACAAAAAAAGCATAAAATGATATGTATTTCATAAAATGGACACAGGGGGGCAGTAACCACGAGCAGCATCACACTGGGACATTTAGCAATGCGCAGAGCAAGATGAGCTCATAATCCGAGTGAATGGAGAATGAGCAACTGTTGTCCTGCGTCGCTGATTTCTCTGTAATGTTCCCAATATTTTCAGGTTAGTTACACACCTTTTATGTGACTACAGATGTTTATAAGCTAATATGAATCCCAGGTGATGTGTGCTCTGTAACCTAAAAGTATGTCAAATGTGTAAACAGTTAAGTTTGACAGTACGCAGTTGAGAAAATGGCGGCCGACATCCGCATATTGTTTATTTTATTTGTTCCTTACGGCTCCGGGGCATTTGTGCGCAATTTCACTGTGTGTGTAACCGCTATGTGTGTAGTATAATGTTAGAAGGGTAAAAAGTTAATGTGAATGTACAGCGTAAGACCAGTTATGGCTGCGGTCTTGTTTAAGGGCGCACGCATGTTAATATTACAATGTTACAGATTCAGTTCATAGAACTGAGCGCCAAGTTATGAGGCAGATATGTTTATTATGGAAGTTTGTGTTCTTATAGTGCAAATGTAATACAGCTTAACTGCAAATCAGATTTATTCTGTTGTATAAAGTGAACACTTATAAAATGTACAGTTATTACAAAAATACTTTTTTGATAAGAGGACAAAGATGACAGATGTTTAAAGGAAGAAGTGCAGACATGATTGATGATAGACCAAAAATGTGATTTAAAAGGAAAATGGTTGTTTTGGGTTTCATACAAATTTTTATAAGTTAATGTTTGTAAAATATGTGAGGATACGTTTGTGAAAACAGACATTTGAAGAATATATGGCTTCATGTTATCCAAATGTGGATATAACCTGTGCTTCAATGGCAAGCAGACAAAAATAACAGAAAATAACTCATGATTGCAGATACAAAGTGAAAATGACGTTGAAAATAAAGATAATCCGAGTGAATGGAGAATGAGCAACTGTTGTCCTGCGTCGCTGATTTCTCTGTAATGTTCCCAATATTTTCAGAGCACTCCTATCAGAGGATTATCTATATATCTGCCAGCGGAGACCTAGCTGGGACCCGCTACATATACAACCAGCTGAACTATGTTACGTGGATCGGCAGTGCAGGTGCACGCAGGCTACTGCATGCCTGGTAACAAGTGCAAACTGCCCCATCATAACCTTCCCAACGCCCCGCATAAGTCACATAGTCCCTTATACCCCAAGGGGGGACCAGCGAACTTACAATGGGAATAGGCTACACCAGCTGTTTTCACTTGGGTAAGGTGTTCTTTTCCATGGAGAAAAGGCACTGCAGAGACCACATCCTGCCCGGAGAACACATCACATTGTTTTACCAACCAGGAAGTACCACATATGGAAGGGAGTTCCTTCGGTAGGTCGTACATGGAATAGAGGAGCTCTACAAGTGCAGAGACTGGTGGCAGAACAGAACTCTGCCCAAGGGAAGACACAGGTTTACCATCAGGGAATCCATACTATGGAAAACACCTCATATGGGGTTACTGACAGGGACACATTTGAAGCACCTATCCCGAATACCTGATGATCAGGTCACGCATCCCCAACGACTTACTATCTACCGCATTGTGATGTGCCGCTATGGAGGCCACATACACTTTTAAGCTGGAGGGGGAGAGCTGGCCCTCCAGCCTCTCCTGCAGCCTTTCCTTCGAAAGCAAAGACCTGACCTGCATCTCTGTGGGTCTTCACCTCAGAAAGAACACCAATTCACAAACAGGCGCCACTTAAAGGCATACAGCTGCCTCATAGAGGAAGACCTGGTCGGAGTGATTGTGTCTAGCAGCGCCTGTGGTAGCACACTTAGGTCTTCCACGTCCTGTCCAAGGACCAGCATGATGATTCCAGAGGTCTGGGCGCGGGTGCCAAATTGTACCCCTTCTCTGAGAAAGGAGGTCCTTCCTCAGGGGAATTCACCAGGGAGGGGATGTCATAAGGAGCATGAGCTCTGAGAACTAAGTCTGGGAGGGTCAGTACGGTGCCACCAACATAACCTGTTCTTCGTCCTCCCTGACTTTGCGCAAAGTCTGTGCAAGCAGGCTCACAGGGGGAAACGCATACTTAATTAGGCCCTGGGGCCAGCTGTGTGCCAATGCGTCAGTGCCGAGGGGGGTCTCAGTCAGGGAGTACCATAACGGGCAGTGGGAGGATTCTTGGCAAGCAAACAGGCCTACCTGAACTTCGCCGAATCAACTCCAAATCATCTGAACCACCTGGGGTTGGAATCTCCACTCTCCTCTGAGGGTCACTTGCAATGACAGTGCATCCACTGCATGACTGATTTGGGATGTGAGTGGACCTCAACAACTTCAGTCACTGTTGACTCCAAAGGAGGAGATGGTGGGCAAGTTGTAACATGCAATGTGAGAGTAAACTGCCTTGGCAATTGTGGCATGGGGGGCATGGTCATGTGTCGGTCTGCAGGAGAGAGAGAATGGTAAGACTCGTCACCTGGTTCACAATGATCTTTAACACCTGTCTCTCATTATAGTGATGGTGGAGAGAGACTGAAGAGCCACACCACCGTATCAGAGTAGAGAGTCCTGAGAGCACTGCAGCCAGAGTGTGCTAATCTTTGTAGTGTGGAAATGTATTTATAATGATGGTTACTGTCGTTTCAAGCAGAGAAAAAGAAATAAAGAACTGACCTCGAACTTGCTTTGTTGTCTTCTGACTCCTCCTTTGCCCAAACTAAAGACTTTGTTACAGTGATTTATACATGCCACCATTGCCATTTTGTCTGTCCAGATTAACACGTGCTTTCCCTGGATGAACAGCCGAAGCCTCCACAGGGCCAGCAACTCGAGGCAGTTAATATGTCAATGCAGTCGAGGTCCTATCCAAGAGCCCAAGGCTGTGTGCCCATTGCAAACAGTGCCCCAGCCTGACTTGGATGCATCTGTTGTGACAACAACAGGTCTGGACACTTGTTCTAGGGGAACCCCTGCCCGTAGAAATGCTAGGTCCATCCAAGGGCTGAACGAGCAGTGACAGATCGGCGTGATAGCCACGTGATGCGTACAATGGCACCATAACCATCTCGGGACTCGAGTCTGAAACCAGTGCTGAAGCGGTCTCATACGCATCAGCCCGAGCAGCGTAACCACTGCCGAGAACGCCATATGCCCCAGGAGCCTCTGAAACTGTTTCATTGGGACTGCTGTTCTTCCCCTGAATGACTTCAGGCAATTCAGCACCGACTCAGCTGTCATAGTGAGTCCAACTCCATCCCGAGAAAAGATATGCTCTGCACCGGGGAGAGCTTGTCCTTTTCCCAGTTGACCTGAAGCCACAATCGGCTGAGGTGTCTGAGCACCAGGTCCCTGTGCGCACACAATAGATCTCAAGAGTGAGCTAAGATTAGCCAGTCATTAAAAATAACTGAGGATGCGGACGCCCACTTACTTTAGCGGGGCAAGGGCTGCCTCAGCGACTTTCATAAACACGTGAGGTGACAGGGACAGACCGAAGGGAAGGACCTTGTACTTATATGCCTGATCCTCGAAGGCAAACCAAAGGAATGGTTTCGAGGCAAAATCGAGACATGAATGTATGCATCCTTCAGGTCTTCTGCTGCGAACCAATCATGATGTCAGACACATGACAGAATGCGCTTCTGCATTAGCATTTTGAATGGAAGCTTGTGCAGGGCCTGATTCAAAGCACTTGCAAATATAAGATTACCCGCTACCCCAGCCTTTCTTCGGTATGATGAAGTAGTCAACCTTACGAGACGGGTTAATCAAAAAGTGGACCTTGTCGGCGTCGCTCATCTCAGCAAGGTTAAATCACAGGTGGCACTCCTGGACCACCATGGTGGACATCGCCTGCCCGAGAGCCTGCACCCTGACCTTTGTCACTTGTATGGTGAGGTCTGTTGCCGAGCGTAGCTCCTGCATCACTCTCGGGTCAGGACTACCCTCATGAAGCTTTTTCATTGCCTTGGCCTGGTGAACTTGAAGGAGGGCCATGGCATGCAGGGCAGAGGCAGCCTGTCCAGCAGCACTGTAAACCTTGGCCATCAGAGATGACATGAACTTTCAGGCCTTGGACAGGAGCCTAGGATGATTTCGCCAGGTTGTGGCGTTTTGCGGGCACATGTGCACCGCAATCGCCTGCTCCACCTGAGCAACCTTTGTGTGGCCCTTGGCCACCCCACCATCGAGGGTTAAGTTCCTTTGTACCGTTAAAGATTAAGTTTACTGCTCAGCTGGTTCCCGCCTCCTCTTTTCCCATCCTTGAACCGCGTTACTTTGGTGATGAAACCCAGGAAAGGAGGAGGCGGGAACTGGCTGAGCAGTCAACGTAAACTTTAATGGTCAGAAGTTTACATACAACTTAGCCAGATATATTTAAACTTCCTGACATTTAATTGTTAGGTCTGTTAGGATCACTATGTTATTTTAAGAATGTCAAATGTCAGAATAACAGTAGAGAGAATTAGAGAATTTCAGATTTTATTTCTTTCATCACATTCCCAGTGGCTCAGAAGTTTACATACACTTTGTTAGTATTTGGTAGCATTGGCTTTAAATTGTTTAAATTGGGTCAAATGATTTGGGTAGCCTTCCACAAGCTTCTCACAATAAGTTGCTAGAAATTTGGCCCATTCATCCAGACAGAACTGTTGTAACAGTCAGGTTTGTAGGCCTCCTTGCTTGCTCATGCTTTTTCAGTTCATCAGATTGAGGTCAGGGCTTTGTGATGGCAACTTGACTTTGTTGCCACAACTTTGGAGGTATGCTAGGGGTCATTGTCCATTTGGAAGACCCATTTGCATTCAAGCTTTAAATTCCTGTGTGATGTCTTAGATGTTGCTTCAATATATCCACATAATTTTCCTTCCTCATGATGCCATCTATTTTGTGAAATGCACCAGTCCCTCATCTTCACAAGGCCCTTTGCTATGGTTCTGGGATTGATTTGCCCTTTTCGCACCAAACTACGTTCATATCTAGGAGACAGAATGTGTCTCCTTCCTGAGTGCTATGATGGCTGCATGGTCCCATGGTGTTTATACTTGCATACTATTGCTTGTACAGATGAACATGGTGCCTTCAGGTGTTTGGAAATTGCTCCCAAGAATGAACCAGACTTCTGGAGGTCCACAATTTTTTTCTGAAAATTTGGCTAATTTCTTTTGGTTTAATTACGTCAACCTAAATGTATAAAAACTTCTGACTTCAAATGTACATGCAGATTTCAGATCTAAAATCAGTGATTGAATGACTAATGTTTACTCGCTGAAATTATATGATTTCCTATTAAGCCAGTATGGATATTGTAATGTTTGGGCATAGCAATATGGTGGCACAGTGGCTTCACATTTGTGACATCATGAGCAATCATGTTCTATATAATATATCAGTGGTATGCACGCATTCACTTAAACAAGTCAATTTTGCTTTAAAAGAAACTTAAACCATTAATGTTTCTAACAAAACAAATATCTAATAAAATGAAATGAAAGTGAGGAGAAGAATATCTTATTATATCATCTCCACAAATCCCAACATTTTGCCATAGCCACCTTTTATATTGACTTAAAAATTTAATCTACCAATACAAATTAGATCATAAATATAATTGTAAATAAAAACATAATAAATATATGAAATGAAAAATAAGCCATAACTTATAAATAGTTTAACACTAATCTCATACATTTCTGCTGCATAAAATGTGATTGTAAGGGACATAATTTGATGTTGTAATTTATTTTTAGATTTTGAATATTGACTTTATTACCATCTGCTGGTGGAATCTTCAAAACTGCAAATCTAGGAACTGAAATTTGACTTTGTGCTGAAAACAGATGTGGTTTTGAAGTGACTTAGTACAAACTGCGTTTGCCCCACTTCACTGACATAAAATACACCCAGTTTGTGTGCATACACTCATAAATTTATAGCGCTCTCACAAAAGTTAGATAAGATAATTGTGCATTGTCGTTGTGTGTTAATTGAACTTATCAACTCAAACACCATTTTGTTACATAAGTTTAAATCAGAGACACTAAAAAAACTATTGATATGGTCATTAAAAAGCTTTAAAATCATTGTGAAACATACAACGTTTCTACATTTTCTATCAGTACCAAAATCACCATGAACATACCACGAATGTTCAATATATTGCCCTGCACAAAAGGATTGCTTCAAAAAATTGTTGAAATGAATAATCAGTATCCATCCTCAGCAAAAATGCATCATGGTGTTCCAGGTTGATTTGCTTTGACATTGAAGAGATGAAGCCATGATAGTATTAAATGAGGTCCTCGCAGTCATGTATCACATGCTCAGAGAGATGACTGAGATCTCTCTAACAGGGCCTTGCGGCAAGGTTTTGTTAAACCTCGTTTTTAACATGGGCTATGGGGAACTTAATCCTCTCCACATCATGCACTATCAAATCTGAACCTGTGGGCATAGATACGATTGTTATTCCATGTAAAGCATGATTAGATTCACTAAACAGTGTAAACATGCACACTATACCAGTGCCTGTATGGGAAATTAATTTCAATATAAAATGCATTCCTGGTCTCAAAGAAACTGTCTTTGGTAAAGGGTACCTCTTCCAAACACAGAAAGATCCTGTAACAAAGACAAGACAGAGAAACAGAGCTCTCAGCTCTCACACTTGCATGAAAAGTTTTATTTGATCGACCCTGATCGATATGGTAAAATTAATATTGTATAAATGAATTTGTTGTGTATTGTGAGCAATCAAATTAATTAAGGTTTCAGGTCTGTTTGAAGCCAGTGTAGCCATTCATTTTTCAGTACTACCACTTCAACCAAAGCATTTGCCCATAAATATGTCTGGGGGTCTTGGATTAAATTTTAATGGGTGCGCAGAAGAGATGAAAGAGGGAGTGGTAGGATCACGGGGACAAGAGCATTGAGCTGCTGGCACAAAGTAGAGAGGCCCCTCACCTCCAATTTTTTTGGTGATGTCCTCCATGTCATATTGCTGTAATTACCCTTTAGTTTGTCACAGCCCCAGCCTCTCATTATCAGGACAGGGAACAGGAGGGAGAGCAGAGTCCATGGGCTGGTCAGACTGGAGGATGTCATTGTATACATGACTTGCTTAATGTTGAAGCTTAAACACATGCTGTTCATTTTAGGCAGCAGAAACAATGCCGTAATGAGAAAGGACTTATATTGGCTGTTGTTTTATTTGCAGAAAATAAATAAATAAAGACCCCATGAAATTCAAGCCATCAAGTGGTCAAATACTGCCTCTTGTGCAAGAGAAATGCAATTAAAATATTATACATTTATAACCTGATGTATTTTTATTTTAGTTTTTTGAAGAAATGTAAATTGTCCAGGTTGTACATGTAATGAGAGTGAAGTTACTTGGATTAATGATTTAAATTTGGGTTTATGCCCTGACCTCACCTACTACGCATGTCAGTGAGAGGGGAAACATCATGCTGTGAACCGCCAGGTCTGGAGCTTTCTTCCGGCCAATAAAAAACAAAACAAAAAAACATTCTGCCGCCATTCGGTAACTTTCGACACTGGTCCTTCTAATTTTGTGAGTTTTTAAGACGTGTCTAATGATAACTGTGTCATTTCTTAGTCATAGTTAAAATAAGTATTTTTTTCCTTCTTCTGTGGTTGGCGAAGCTACATTCTATTTTGGAAAAAAAAACTTTCTATTTGAAAGTGTGCAAAATTTCCACATTAGGTCACTTTTAGTTACCATTAGCTTTAAATTTGGGACATTTTGAAATTGTCAGCAATGTAGGTATAAAAAAAATATATTATTCTGAGGTGTTTTGGTTTGTGTATTCTGTTTAAAATATACATGAAAAATGCAATTTGTTCAGGTGATGCAATGTGGTTAAAGACCTGCAGTACAAGGCAGTAACTGCCATTGAACAGAGAATGTAATCAGCAAAGATTTTTACTTGTGTGCAGCATAGCGGGAGATTTATTTGTATCAGGCTTATATTACAGACAGGCTTGTATTTCTAATTCCCTCTGATAAGTATATTTTATCATATTTTAGTATGAAGCCTCCTTTTCTGATCTGCTCCTCTTTTTGATCTGTTTTCCACTCAGAGGACATGAAAAGGTCTCAACTCCATACACAAATGTAACCCAATCCTCATGTGGCAGGGGTCCATGCATGTATATTAAACAGTCTGAAATTAATTGCAGAACATTTTCACATAATTTTTTATGAAACTGAAATTCTCTATTTTCTTATATAGAAATCTTGGACCAGTGGATTTCCTTCCAGTCTGCAGATAAAATATGGCCTTGGCAATCTCCTAGTGGCTGTAAGTACTGAAATTTGACCTTAATTGTTTGTGAGCATGTGAGCTACACACAGTGATCACTTAATTAGCTACACCTGTACAATCTAATGCTATCCAATACAGCAGCTATCACATGAATTCTGCCTTAATGAAGCTTAGCATTCAGGTTTTATTGACACTGTCAGAGGGGTTTGTTAACGCAACTGTATTTTTATTTATATCATATTTAGTGAAAGCGTTACAGGACTGCATTATATTTTAAGAGGTGTCTCTAATATTCTGCCTCCCTTATGTATGTAAATGGATGTACAAAACATTAACCATGACTTCAATAATAAACATAGTGTAATTAACATTTGACAGCATCAACAAAAACTGAACATTATAAAGTTCATAAAGGCAGAATTTATGAGAGAGCTGTTGTATTGGATTGCATTAGAATGTACTGTACAAGTGTGTACTAATTAAGTAGCTACTGATTGTATATTCAATTTTAACACGAAGAGTCATAATAGCAGTGTTATTAATTTCAGTTGAAGTGGTGGAATGTAACTAAGTGCATTTATTCAAATACTGTAGTACTTGAAGTAGTACAAATTTGAGGTACTTGCTCTTATCAGCCAGTACCTGTTCATTAGTCTATTAACTACACATTGAATCACAAAATATTAATTATATTTGTTATTTCCTTAAATTGTCTAATTGTTTTTGAAACTTGTTTTCTCCTCGTTTTCTAGAGATGTGAATCTGGACTTGCACAGATTGTGATACATCAGTAGGAAGTAGGTAACAGTTACTGAAACACTTCAAGTTAAGCCATGGGCATTATGGGCACAATTATAAGTATCCGTGTACACATAGACTGTCCATGTACTTTCATCTTAACCCACCCCTGTTTGATAGAGCAAGGATCCTCCTCAGGCCATTGGGGATGGAAAAACGCTCTTAAAATTAAGATGGCAAACTATCGCACTATACTTGTTCAACTTGGATGTCCAGAGATCCTTGTCAACTCCCAGAAAAACAAGAAACGTGGCAAAGGCAAGCCTGCTGCAAATATAAAAAACACCTAGGAGGGCAGAGATCAATTATATTCCTTGCCACCCAAAGGGAATTACTAAGGAGAGTCTTGAAGAGGACAGGGTTTCAATGATGAGTGACAAAGAAAAACAATGAGGCAGTGATAAGGCAAAAAATTAAATGCACATTCTCTTACGGTAGGGAAGAGGTGGTCCAAGAGCCAACAATTACAGATTTAGAAAGAAGATGGCCATCCCTGTACCAGGTTAATGACAGAGTACCATACAGAGGTAAATATGGTATATTAGACATCTATATTAATCTCTCTGTCTTGAACTGTATTGCATGTCTTTGTTTATCTTTACAGATAAGTGCAGAATTAATCAGGATTACAACAGTTCCACTTCAGTCAACGTTCTTTGTGCAACTCAACCAGCGTTCTGACAGCCTCATCAATGTCTTCAGCAGTGCCAAAGGAGTCGTTGGAAGAAAGATACACAACAATTTGGCTGTGTTGGACGAGGTATGTTGTGTTTAAGCCTTGCTTAAATATATGTAAAGATGCATGTCCAATTTCTAGGGATGTCCTTTCACATTTTTTATCCTCGTGCCTGACCATAGGAGTGACTGCCCCAGAAATCACACCAAATATCTGATTGGAGTCCTTGATTATTGAGGATTTCATTATTTTATTTTTGTAAAATACTTGCTTATTTAGGACTATAAGAGGGTGTATGATGGTTTCCAGTTATAAGATATAAATATGGGTGTGTGGTCAGGCACAATGAAACACCAGAAGTATCCGACCCAATCCAATTGTGGTTTATTGTAGTCTTTGTGCAAGGGAATGGCAGGTTATAGGGCTGATATAGACAGGTGGTAGCTGGTCTAGGCAGTGGAGGCTGACAACAAACAATACTGGTCTTTATCTAAACAGAGAATATATATGCTGTGTTCCCTATCTGTCACTCACTCGACATTGTGCCGATGAGTTGACACTAGGGGTCAGCCTTGGAAGCCCAGACATCTCTGATCTTTGAGAAAAGGCCAATGAGAATTAGCGTGTGGAATTTGCATGCCACTCCCCGGACATACGGGTATAAAAGGAGTGCCGTTGCAAACAAACACTCAGATTATTTCTTCGGAGCCGAGCAGATGCATTCACTGAGCTGAATCCTGCCTGCTGTTCCGTTCATCTCTCGCTCTCGCTAAAGTTGCTGGATCTATGGCGTATTACAGCAGTTCTCCCCCTCGCACACTACGGTTGTTTCGTGCAACACCCCTGGGCACTTCAGCAGTACAGCAGAGCCTTCTATATATATATATATATATATATATATATATATATATATATATATATATATATAAATCACAAAAGAGTATATATATTTTCTCTAAAAGAGTGGATCAAACGAGCGTCTTTATCAAGAACAGGCCCACCTCACGGCTGGCTGCCAAAAATCCCAAGAATGCTTTGAAGCGCCCCTGAGATGGACACCCCTGGGACTCTGGAAACTGCACTACAGGAGCTGGTAAGCAGACCACTCCCTCCCCCACCAGAGGGTCAGGTTTAGAATCCTTGGTTTCATTTGACTCTTGTTTTGCCGCACGCCCAATGGGCTGCTGTACCCACATTCTCAGTAAAACAGCAGTTTCCTCATTCCCTTGGCCCTATTTCCAGTCTTCCCAGCTGTCATTGCCATTCTTGGACCTATGAGTTCTGAACTGGGCCCTGCACAGACTCCCGTTCAAGATGCTCATGCAGAGATGCATTTTAGCCAGCATCCAGCATCAGGATAGATTCACAGCGGTAGATCTGAAGGACACGTACTTCCATGTCTCGATTCTTCCTCTGCACAGACCCTTTCTCTGGTTTGCCTTCGAGGGTCGGGCAAAACATAACAAAGTCCTCCCCTTTGGCCTGTTCTTGTCTCCTCGCACCTTCACGAAAGTCGCAGAGGCAGTCTGCATCCTCAACTATCTCGATGACTGGCAAATCCTAGCTAACTCGGTGGACATGTTGTGTGCGCACAGGGACCTGGTGCTCAGGTACCTCAGCCATTTGGGGCTTTAGGTCAACTGGGAAAAGAGCAAGCTTGCCCCGGTTCAGAGCATCTCTTTTCTCGGTATGGTGTTAGACTCGGACTCGATGACAGCGCGCCTCACCAACAAGTGCGCACAGTCAGTGCTGCACTGTCTGCATTTGTTCAGACAAAATACGTTGGTCTCACTGAAATCCTTTCAGAGGCTCCTGGGGCATATGGCATCCTCAGCGATGATCACGCCGCTTGGGTTGATGCATATGAGACCACTTCAGCACTGGCTACAGTGAGTTGAGAGACGAGCATGGCGCTACGGCATATACCGCGTTCCCATCAAGCAGGCTTGTCGCCGTCTATTCAGCCCCTGGTCAGACCTAGCGTTCCTACAGGCAGGAGTTCCCCTAGGCCAGGTCCCCAGGCACGTCGTGGTTACGACAGATGCCTCCCAGCATGGCTGGGGCGCCGTGTGCAACGTGCACTCCATCACCGGCCCTTGAGTGCTGGCTCAAGTTGCTGCAGGTCACTCACATCCCAGGCCACCTCAACAGCACAGTGGATGCGCTGTTGTGGCAGGTCCCGCTTAGGGGAGCGTGGAGACTCCACCCTCAGGCAGTCCAGCTGATCCGGAGTCGATTCAGCCAAGCACAGGTAGACATGTTTGCTTCCCAACAATCCTCACACTGCTCGCTTTGTTACTCTCTGACCGAGGCTCCCCTCGGCACAGATGCCCTGGCACACAGCTGGCCCCTGACTCCCCCCCCCCAGTGAGCCTACGTGCACAGACATTGTGCAAGGTCAGGGGGGATGAAGAGCAGATCCTTTAATGGCCCCTTACTGGCCCTCCTGGACTTGATTCTCGGACCTCATGCTCCTCACGACAGCCGCCCCCCCTGTCGAATTCCCCTGTGGAAGGACCTTCTTTCTCAAGGACGGGGCACCATCTGGCACCCATGACCAGACCTCTGGAATCTCCATGTCTGGCCCCTGGACAGGACTCAGAAGACATAAGTGCCCTTCCACCTGCAGTGGTAGACACGATCACTCAGGCCAGGGCCACCTCAACGAGGCGCATCTATAGCCTGAAGTTGCATCTGTTTGCTAAGTGGTGTTCTTTCCGAAGCGAAGACCCCAAGAGATGAGCAGTAGAATCAGTGCTTTCCTACCTGCAAGAGAAGTTGGAGGGATGGCTGTCCCCCTCCACTTTGAAAGTGTATGTTGCTGCTATATCAGCGCATCACGATGCAGTAGACGGTAAGTATTTAGGAAAGAACAATTTTGCTCCTCCTCAGACAGCTCCTCCTCCAGACCTGCACTAACTTATAATAATAAGTATAAACTTATACTTATAAGTTTTTTGTGGGGCATGTAAATACTGTCAAATACGTAAAGCTTAACATTTCATTCAAAATGTTAATCTTTTATAGAACATAAATCAACAGCTATTTCATACCTTTTCTGTACTTTTTATAATATTAAATATTCTAAATATTGAATAACAACATATTGAAGTTTGTCTGTAGAAACAAAAGGAACCCTGTGTAGTTACTTGTACTTTCTACAAGAAAGAATTAGAAAAAATTCTGCTTGTTTACATAAAAAAAAAATTATTTATTGTAACTGTATCATGCTTTTCATACCTTTCAAAATAGTCAACTCCTTCCTTAATTCTTATTTATTCCATCTTTCTTTCAATTTGACTCTCTAATCTTTGTCCTCTTTAATTAATTCTTTGTGATTCTTTTCTCCTTCTTTCACCCTTTCTGTAAACCTGTCAATCATTTCCTCTTTCTCTTCTTATACACTGCCTTCATGTCCTCCTTACATAGTTGTCTTCCCTACATTCCCCTTTCTTCTCTTCGGGGCGCCTTGAGAATGGCAGGCACCAGCTGGATGACCCAGGGAGTGAGGAAATCGCTCTTTTATTGACAATGTGGGTACTTCGGGGTGCGGCAATAGAAAATAAGGAAAATTAAGATTTTCTTCCCAGCCCTCCACTGGGGGACAGAGTGGTCCTCTGGAGCGAACATCTGACTGCCCGGGTCTTCCGTCTCAGGAGCACTTTGGGGCTTTCCAGTTCCTAGAGGGGGTCCTGGAGACTGGGGGTTTATGCTGCCTGCGGGCACTCGACGCTGGCACTGAGGGCTGGGCCCAGGTTGAGGCAGAGCTGCTTGTTGTTTGGACGCAGGGGGACGCCCTCGGCGATCAGACAGGCCATGGGCTGCGCTGGGGCATAGATATTTACTTGAGGTAGTGTAAAAAGCACCCAATATTAAACCCTCTCTTAAAAGTAAATGTAGTGCGTTACTAACCACCTCTGATGACAGTGCATGCACTTTTGCAGGATTGATTTCATTTTCATCCCACGTGATTTCAAAGTGGACCAAGTAATTGTGACATCAGTAACATTTTTCACATTAGTCACCTATTTTATGATATTAGTCTTTTTTCTGCTCGGGTGTCAAGACATTTACCACTTTTTGGCACACAAAGGTAGACGTGTCTTGGCATGTTCATGTGAGTACTGGGGCCAGGTTAGACTAGTATGATCCATACGTGTACTGTATATAAAACACAATTAAAGGAATAGTTCACCCAAAATGACAAATATTTATCATTTACACTCTTGCCCCATGCATTTCCAAACTCATTTGACCTTCTTCATTCCGTTGAACACAAAAGGAGTTTTTTTTTCCATGCAATTTGGAAAGAATTTTCAAGCTTCAAAAAGGACACAAAAGCCTAATAATAGTATCATAAAAGTCCATTTGACTCAATATTCCAAGTTTTTGAAAATAATACGATAATGATACGCTTAACAGACCGAAATTTACAAACCCAATTCCCAAAAAGTTGCAACGGTATGGAAAATGCTAATAAAAACAAAAGGAGTGAATTGTCAGCTATATTGAAAGCACTATAACAACACTCAATATAAATCAGATGATTTCAACGCACTCCAAACAACTTAGGACAGTCGTGTGTTTACCACTTAGTAACATCACCATTTTTTCTAATAACACTTAAGTGTCTGGGCACTAAATCTTATCCCATTCATCTAGAATCCAGGTCTTTAGCTGTGCAATTGCATGGTGCCTTTGTTGCCATATTAAGCACTTCAAAATGTGTCACACATTCTTAATTGGAAAACAGGCCAGGACTGCAGGCAGGACAGTCTAGCACCCGCACTTTCTGCTTATACATCCATCCACTCTTAATCCTGGCACTATGTGGTTTGGCGTTGGCATACTACAATACATGTTTACCCATTACCCTGATTTTGTGTTACATGTAAACATGTTTACCAGCATTCTTACTAGCTTATCCAGTTTGCGAGGTGTTGTGTGTATATCTGTTTATGTTTTGATGTCAAAAGCAGAAAATAATCTGATGAAATCTCACTGAAACACATTTTCTTGTGTTGTTGGATTTTTTTTGAATAAACTGACTGTGACAATGAAGAGGGCATGACCGGGCTGTGAGTGTGCTCGCTAGATGGCGAAGGAGCCGCTACCAGGGGGCGGGGGGAGCTTGTCGCCATTCACCGGGAGGTGGAGAAGCCACTGATGTCTGCCGGAAGGCTGAGGAGCTAGCTGCCATCCACCAGGAGGCGAGGTCTAGTGTCATCGCCCGGCGTCGTAGAGGACTGTTACCCAGCTTGCAGAGGACCAAATGGCAGCGTGGTTGGGAACCAGATTTCCCTCTCTTTCTCTCTGTCTCACCCGACCCTTTTCCTCTCCCCTCCCCTCGTCGTACCCAGGTACCACGGAGGTGGCGACAACTCCTCCCCTCCAGGAAAGAAGTGGGGAGGTGGTGACAAATCAGTCCAGAGCTTTTCCCGGCCTAAATCGGGCAGGGGTATGTGGCGAGGAGGAGGGCATGGCCAGGCTGTGAGTGTGTGCACCTGCTGCTGAGCGGCCTAATCAGCGGGAGAGAGATAAGAGTCGTCGTCGTCAGGAGTGCTGGAAGAAGAGAGAGACAAACACGGAGCTGTGTGTGTGTCATCATGTTGTTATATTTCAGTTCAATGTTTTAAGTTGTAATTAAAGTCTTGTTGAGATACGGTTTCTGCTTCCTCCTTTACCGACAAAAAAGAGGCTTGTCTGCCTCTCTCACAGCCAGGCCACGCCCTCCTCCTTGTTACACTGATTTTTTGTAGTAATCAGCATATCGCAATTACATGTAATTACAGTCAGTGATTTAGTGAGTCAGTCATTTGAACCTGAGAACCAGATCAGATTCATGAAGGAATCCTTAAGGAAAGTTTTGTGAACCAGATCAAAAGATTGATTAAAAATTATTTTATTCAAAAGATTCATTTATATAAAAATCACTGAAATTTAAACCCCAAACCTAACTATCTGGTGCTGGTGAAAGGCAGTGGAGCACACCAAAGGCCATCAGTGCAATGATCTCTTGCATTTTTATTTTAAATCCTTTTACTCACCCACATGACTTTAAAAAGGTGTGGTGGTATCATAGATCAAAAGGATGCCACTGCTGATGCACGAGGATATGAGCTGCTAAAAGAAAGGTCCAGGGTTACACCAATAGGGATGACCCAAACATTGTACCCCTGAGTACAGCACTTAACCCCAGGCTGCTTTGAGGGGTATCAGAGGACTTTAAAGTTACTCTGGGTGCAAGGCATTTGATAAATGGTAAAGTAACTAATTCATGTTTATTTTGAGCTAAAAATGATACATTATTTCCTGGATTTGAGCTTTACACCTTTTAGCTTTGCATAGTAAAATAAATATAATATAGCTCAGCAAGAAATTTGACTTTTACCTTGGCACTTCAGCAGGACGTTGCGGTCTTGGCAGGAGCACAGCTCTGGTGAGCTGTTGCTCAGTGGTTTCATTAGCACATGGATCAAGTGTGACTTTATTTTTTACAGACCAATGAGCAGTAATGGATGTTTCAAGAAAATCTGGAACCCAAAAGACAAAACAGATGAACTAAAGATAACCAACTCTTTTATGCCAAAAACAAAAACATAAAACATTATGCTTTTGTTTGTTTGACATACTGGCTTCTTAATTTATTTAAGGCATTTCTTGCAATCAACTTTGAATGTTATTTTTTGGGTTTTGCATATGCAATATCTTGAAAATTAAAAATAGTGTTTAGTATAGGATCTTGTTTATTGTGCATCTTCTGCATTACCGCAATAGGGTATATGTCGAACGTCACACGACCAAACCGGAAATCTGGTCTCACCACATCCGCTAACCTAGCTAGTTCGTACTATTGTTATTATTCCAATTATTGTTTGCGTTTTATGTTATTTTAATTTTAGTATCTGAATGTTAGTGAGAAGACAATGTATTTGTCAAAACCTATATTGTACCAGAAGTGGGAAAATCTTAACAGTGATTTCTGCTGTGTACCTCTACGCAATGTCAGGGAAGTTCAATTCCACAGTAAGTTTCCACCACATTCCAAAGGATGAAATGTTTAGAAAAATATGGATACGTAATGTGAGACATGACAATTTGGTAATTAAGAGAACCATGACAGTCTGTAGTAGACATTTTGTCTCCACGAATGTCATTCACGGTGGGCAACGACGCTTAAAAGAGGGGGCTGTATCAGTGTTGTTTGCCTGGAATGACTTCTCTCTACCGGCAGCCAGACCAAGTGTCTGGGAGAGAAAACAACGGCCAGAGGATGAAGTAATTGAAGAGAAAAACATAATGTGAAGTGTTGCTTCAGTGCCACAATTACGATGCCAAACCATGACCATCAACTTTGGATATAGCAACAGCAGGTGATAGAAGAACTGCGAAAGAGGCTGGAAGAGGTTACACTGAAGCAGTCATTTGGCTTGGAGAGGTTTTCAGCATCGGACGATGACATCATTCTATACCAGGTACGTACTGTGTCATATGATATTCATCTTGCATACCCCTGTGGAAATGACTTTGTTACAGACCTAGATTGTTTTCACATTCATTCAATAACCTTTATTTATACTGGGTGACCAATGAGAGCAACTCTTTCTTCTCATAAGTGGAACCATATGAACACAGGAACATATTAAAGTAAATTAATAAAAGCAAGATAAGATTTGACATGAACACATAGAACTACAAATATAATATAACAATGCAGCTTTAAAAAATTCAGATCATGCTGCAATTTATTCTAACAGGCCAGTGTACAGCCACAGCCTTTTGGCAAGATCTACCAGGGCTAACATCAATAATGGGGTATGCTTTGAAGATAATTCATAACTTTCATTCACGCTTTTAGATTTGCCAGCTACCATCATCTACATGCATTTTGGAATCAGATTGAACCTGCAGCTAGGAGAATTGTGAGTGTTGGTACACAGTCATCCACTTCCAGCACAACAGCAGCTCCTGAAAAGGCAGCTAATCCACCTCGCCGACCGGTAGGCATAGCTCATACAACATAATTTGGTTACACTTTATTTTAAGGTGTCCTTGTTACAGTGTAATTATAGAGTTAAGTACTGAGTAAGAATTAGGGTTTGGTTTAGGGTTAGATACATGTAATTATGCATCATTTACTGTTATTAATTGGCACCCAAGACAACACTGATATCTATTTCAATCTAATTAAAAACACATACATACAGAATGCGTTATCCCTCTGACCATTGCTGGCAGTATCAACCAGCTTTTTGTGGCAGCCTGCCTTCTAACTAACTATCCAAACAAGCCACTGGTCAAGGCATCAGTCAAAGAACCTTTTATCCTGTGTTAACCTCACTGAGCCAGAGATTTGATACATATTTATATAGCCATACAAGTTATGTTTTGACTTTAAGTGTTTTTCATTTATTGTTTTCATTAACTGTCCCCCTCTCTTTTATATCTAATCAAATTAATGGAATTAGAACTTATTTCATACAGTCACAATGAGATAAATTGTATTTAAAATGATATTTTTAAATTTGAAATGCTTATAAATTATTTTTGTCACGAAAAATAAATCTGTGTGGGGAAAACATTTTTTCTCTTTGTTCATTGCAATATATACAGTACAATTACTATGTAACCTTTTGAAGAACATACTTTTTAATAATCTAAATCATTCAATTAAATATTAAAATTGCCCATAAGATCTCTCAAAAAAAAACAAAAAAAAGTCTATAAAAATAGGAAAAATAAAAATGGTCAAGCAACCAACTTCACAACCCACATTATCCTGCATCAATCATTACAACCTTTTGCAGAAAGACAGGTACATTTGCATATATACATTAAAATAAAACTGGTCCACCCTCTTTTTGTTGGCTGCTGTTACCTTTGGATCAACATATATATGCTGCAACAGCATGTCATCCTGGGCACAGATCACAAAATCGAACAGTTCTTCACATTAGGGCACTTTATCTCAACCAGTCCAAATGGTGGCTGTGTGAATGAATCATAAATCAAGCCATCTGGTGAGGCAACAAGCCAAGGGGCATCAGGGTGGATGACGAGGCCACAGGGCATGTAGTTGACAATTTTAATCCTGCAGTACTCCACTTCTGCCCCAAACTCCATGTCTGCACATCCTCTCATTTATGCTGTCTGCCTTGCTCCTTTAAGGATTCTTTCTGCAAGAGACTCTGCAGAACTCACTCCACTGAAAAAACACACCTCTCTAAAATGTGAGGAGGTGATCCTAGGCCTACAGAGCTGATGCCACTCCTGTTCTGCTTGCTGCTCTCTTGTGACAGCCTCAATCGTATAGGACATGTCAAGTGTGACTATCAAGATTTTAAAGTGGAAGTGCTCCTCTTCAGTACACACATGCACACATTCTGTTGGGTCAAGCCTGTACTCCCCAAGAGGCAGCAGTGGGTAAGGTGGAGGATCTTGGTGTATGTTGACTGACTTTGTGGGAAGTATATGCTGCTGGTAAGAGAGCACATTCCCTTTTTGTGCTAAGCCAAAAGCTGCCTCAACAAGGGTGTTCTCATCACATATGCCAATAATTGCTACTAAAGTTTTCTCCATAATGTCAGTCTTTGTATGTGTTTCCAATCTGTAGCAAAGAGATGTCAAGTGGGTCCTCAACCAAGCCCTTGTAGAGTGTAATTCTGTAAAAGACAGTAATAGTGAAAATGTGAGAGAGCAATTGTCATGCACTGGCATGTAAATATGTTGGAGAAACAGTTCTTGCAACAAGTGTACAACAGGTTATTCAACAATACCACTAAGTGCATCATGTGACATAGTAATAACATTTACCACACAGCCTATGACCCTGTAGATTGTATAATCTTGCCCGATGCAGTAATTACAGTAATAGGAGCTAGCTATCTCACCTTATTCCTCCTTCCAGGAGCCGTGTGGGTCTTGGTCTTGTGATGACCATTTGTTTATTGGCCCAGGTTTCACTCCCTGACAAAAAACAACAACAATAATAATATCAACATAAAGAGACAAGAAAATAAAAATAAAAAAATAACACAAAATACTAACTAGTCAGGCAAAATATGTGACATATTACCCATGACTGCCTATGTCAAAACAATGAGAGCAAACAAGTTGCATTTAATTATTCATTGCTGTCCTTCTAAGGTTCCTGATCATTACAAGTTGGACTGTGGCATTGACAAAACATGCTTCCAATATAGTTGTTTTATTGTTTATATTTTAATATCACTAATACCAAGAGTCGTGTTCTGGGCTTGTGCCATTGCTGCTCTGTCTCAGTGCAGTAGTGGACAAGGGGAACAACCTTCACATTAAGCTCTGTATAATGTGCTCTTTGAAACAGCAATGCAACAATGTGGTTGAACACTGCAGTACCAGCTACACACGAGCACCAATTTGATACGAGGATGACAGGGTCCTAATCCTGAAGAACAATCTATGCAAAAGTATATGGAGAGAAATTTGTAGAAACACTGACATTGATTTCAGTATCAGTCTGGTTAGGTTACTGTGGCAAGTTTGGAAACGCCATTAATACAATAAATACAATAGCAGAATTTGTTAAATCAAATCAAATCACTTCATTGTGCTCTTGCAGGAGACCCATCTGTTGAATGGGGATATCTCAAAAATAAAAAGAAGATGGCAGGGTCAGGTTTTGTCTGCTCCCTATACCAATCATGCTAGGGGAGTTATGATACTGATCCATAAATCTGTCCTGCTACAGATCCAAAATATAGTTAAAGACCCTGCTGGCAGATATATCATGGTTCAGGGTATGTTATTATTTGAAAATATAAATCTGATAAATGTATATTGCCCAAATGATGATGACCCCAAATTCTATAATAATTTATTTCTGACTATTTCAAATCTTCCTGGGCAATACATAATAGCTGGCGACTTTAATTGCACATTGGATCCAGGGAGGGACAGATCATCTGGCTTAGATAATACTCACACCAGATCAAGGAAGGCAATACACCATTTTATCAAATAATTAAATTTGGTGGACATATGGAGGCATGGGAAACCAGATGCAGTAGAATACTCCTGTTATTCCAGCACTTATAAGACTCATTCGTGTATCGACTACTTTTTAGTTTCAGCATCACTTCTTTTCAAAATGGATAGCAGCATAGTTCTATCTGACCATGCAGCTATATCCCTGATATATAAAGATACTAAACTGGTAGGAGATCCCCCAAGGTGGCGTTTTCAACCAGGATGGCTTGTGGATTCCACATTTATAGACTTTTTAGATAAACAAATTGACTTGTATTTTGAATGCAATACTTCCCAAACATCTGCTGGCACAAGATGGGAGGCATTTAAGGCTTTTATTAGTGGTCAAATAATCTGCTTTACTAGTTCCAAGAAAAAGAGTGCACAACTTAAAATGAGGACATTAGATTGGGAAATAAAAAAAAACTTGAAACAGATCTCTACCAAAACAAATATAGCTCTACAAATGCATATACCAAATTACTTCAACTCAGATCACAGTATAATGAATTGGCAGCTAACAAAGCATCTGCCAGTTTATCGAGACTCAAAAACTCAAACTACGACCAGGGGGAAAAGCCTGGGAAACTTTTAGCATGGCGTATCAAACAACAGCAGAGAGAAAGGTCTATTAACTACATCGAAGCCCCAAATGGTAGCACTATGGAGTGGTGGTGGTGTGCAGTGGCTGCAGTGGCTAGAGCGCAGGGCTGCTAATCAGAAGGTCGCTGGTTCAAACCCCATGGCCACCACCATTGTGCCCTTGAGCAAGGCACTTAACTCCAGGTTGCTCCGGGGGGATTGTCCCTGTATTAAGTGCACTGTAAGTCGCTTTGCATAAAAGCGTCTGCCAAATGCATAAATGTAAATGGATACTAAAGAAATTAATGAGGCCTTTAGGCTCTTCTATGGGAAATTATATAGCTCTGATGGCTCTTCCAGCCTGGATATGCAGACTTTTTTGTTAAATAATCTTAACATTCCAAAAATTTCTGAAGACGAAAAATTGGCATTAGATGGCAAAATATCAAAACAGGAAACTGAAGAAGCAATTGGTTGCATGCAGGCTGGAAAAGCGGCGGGCCCGGATGGCATCCCTATAGATATATACAAAAAAATTCAATCTAAATTGCTTGCACCCCTTTTGGATATGTTCCGTAAGTCCTTCAGGAATGGTCTTCTGCCCACATCCATGAGGGGTGCATTAATCACATTACTCCCAAAACCAGGAAAGCCAAACACAAAATGTGAAAATATGCGCCCAATTAGTCTTTTAAATTCAGATACAAAGATACTTTCCAAAGTTCTTGCAAGGAGATTAGAAAGCCTGCTCCCTCGGTTGGTGGGAGAGGACCAAAATGGTTTCATTCAAGGTAGACAGGGATCTCACAATGTCCGACGAGTGCTGAATATTTTACACAGCCAAAGAGGGGTGAAGGACATTGCTTTACTCGATGCAGAGAAGGCCTTCGACCGAGTCGAATGACGCTTTGGCTTTGGGGATATATTTTGCAAATGGGTGAGAATGCTTTGTACTGGGCTCACTGCAGAAGTCTTAACCAATAGTGTGGTTTCTAAACCCTTTAACATCCCTAGTGGCTGCCTGCAAGGAAGTCCTTTATCACTATTGCTATTTATTCTTGCAATAGAACCACTTGCTATAGCGGTGAGGGGACATAATGGCATATATGGAGTTCGAGAAGGTCATTTAGAACATAAAATAGCAATTTTTGCCGATGATGTAATTTTAATCCTAAAAAATCGAAATAGATCTATCCCCGCACTCCTAGACCTTACTGAAACATTTGGGAAAATATCTGGATATATCAATTATTATTCAAAATCATCCATAATGTTACTTAACGAATCAGAGAGGGAAAATAACCATGTTTATGCCTCTACCTTTAAACCAACGGATAGTTTCACATATTTGGATATAAAAATTGTTCCTGAGGTGAATAAGATTGCTCAGATTAATTATGATCCGACTATGAAAGCCGCTACGTCATTAATATAAAGGTGGACATCCTTACTTGTCTCAATGATCGGCAGGATAAATATTCTTAAAATGAACATACTCCCTAAATTTCTCTTTCTTTTCCAGAATATCCCCTTGCCCCCTCCCTCGTCTTTGATTACCTGAATTACGAAATTGTTTACCAACTTTATCTGGCAAAATAAACGTCCTAGAATGCGTCTATCTTTATTATACCTACCATATGACAGAGGAGGCCTTAAATGCCCAAAGATCCAATGGTATTATTGGGCAGCTCAACTAAGATCTATCATGTTCTACTTTTTGGCTGAAAATCCTCCAGCATGGGTGGGTCTGGAATCCTGTGCTATTTCGCCAAGTTTGCCATTGCACTTGTATTTATATTCAGCAGATCGCAAATACCTGAGGAAACATACAGACAACCCTATAGTACTAAATATGATTAATGTTTGGTTTGACAGTTGTAAGTATTTGAATATCAACTCTTCCTGGTCATGCTTTAGTCCTATCTGGGGCAATGTCAATTTTAAACCAGGAAAAAGTGATCCAGGTTTTCGGATTTGGGCTGAAAAGGGGTTAAGGAAAGTGCAGGATATGTACAGGATATGAAGATGAAGCACTTATGTCCTTTGCAGAAATATCAACCAAATATGACATCCCAAAGAATAATTTTTTCAAATATTTTCAGCTTAGAAGCTTCATAGCCTCATCTCAAAACCAGTCATTAGATATGCCTGTAATTTCCTCATTAGAGTCGGCAATTAAAAGAAACTTTTATGATAAAGGTTTAATTTCATCTTTGTATGACTTGTTTGTGTCTGGGTCCAATGAATCCTCTGAACACAAGCTAAGACAATGGAAGGAAGATATAGATGATGAAACATTATTAGAAGTCTGGAATGAGGCATGTAAGAGACGAACAGTTAACAGTAGCCTGAAACTTTTACAGTATAAATGGTTGATGCGAGTATACATAACCCCAGTTAAATTGCACAAGTTTAATGATAACATTCCTGATACTTGCATCAAGTGCAATGAGGCAAGAGGGACAATTTACCACTGTATATGGGAATGCATCAAAATAAAAACCTTTTGGCAAGATATTATATATATGATATGTCAAATGTTATTAAAAAACTACCACTGGATCCTAAATTTTTCATTCTGGGTATATATCCTGCCAACATACACTTACAAAGCAGAGAGTTTAGGTTTTTGGACATGTGCATTTTGCAAGCTAAATGTACAATTGCTCTAACTTGGAAAAAAGTTGATGGGCCAAGTCTCGGGATGTGGATCAAAGGAATGGTGTCAAACATGTCGATGGAAAAGATAACGTATATTCTTAGACGTAAACAGAATATTTTTGATGATATCTGGAGACCTTTTATGAACTTCTTAAGACATGATGTTAATGTTGGTAAACTGCTTCAGCAGGAAGATGCTCTGAGGGAGTAGGGTAGCATTGTGATATTGAATATTGATTTGAGAAGCACCCTTTATTTTAATTTTAATCTTACTTTTATTTTATTACAATTCTTTATTTATTTAATTTACTATTATTATTTTCTTTTTATTATTATTATTAATTTATTTTTATTTTTTTACTTTTACATGTTGTATTATATACACTCACCTAAAGGATTATTAGGAACACCTGTTCAATTTCTCATTAATGCAATTATCTAATCAACCAATCACATGGCAGTTGCTTCAATGCATTTAGGGATGTGGTCCTGGTCAAGACAATCTCCTGAACTCCAAACTGAATGTCAGAATGGGAAAGAAAGGTGATTTAAGCAATTTTGAGCGTGGCATGGTTGTTGGTGCCAGACGGGCCGGTCTGAGTATTTCACAGTCTGCTCAGTTACTGGGATTTTCACGCACAACCATTTCTAGGGTTTACAAAGAATGGTGTGAAAAGGGAAAAACATCCAGTATGCGGCAGTCCTGTGGGCGAAAATGCCTTGTTGATGCTAGAGGTCAGAGGAGAATGGGCCGACTGATTCAAGCTGATAGAAGAGCAACTTTGACTGAAATAACCACTCGTTACAACCGAGGTATGCAGCAAAGCATTTGTGAAGCCACAACACGCACAACCTTGAGGCGGATGGGCTACAACAGCAGAAGACCCCACCAGGTACCACTCATCTCCACTACAAATAGGAAAAAGAGGCTACAATTTGCTCACCAAAATTGGACAGTTGAAGACTGGAAAAATGTTGCCTGGTCTGATGAGTCTCGATTTCTGTTGAGACATTCAGATGGTAGAGTCAGAATTTGGCGTAAACAGAATGAGAACATGGATCCATCATGCCTTGTTACCACTGTGCAGGCTGGTGGTGGTGGTGTAATGGTGTGGGGGATGTTTTCTTGGCACACTTTAGGCCCGGCCCCTTAGTGCCAATTGGACATCGTTTAAATGCCACGGCCTACCTGAGCATTGTTTCTGACCATGTCCATCCCTTTATGGCCACCATGTACCCATCCTCTGATGGCTACTTCCAGCAGGATAATGCACCATGTCACAAAGCTCGAATCATTTCAAATTGGTTTCTTGAACATGACAATGAGTTCACTGTACTAAAATGGCCCCCACAGTCACCAGATCTCAACCCAATAGAGCATCTTTGGGATGTGGTGGAACGGGAGCTTCGTGCCCTGGATGTGCATCCCACAAATCTCCATCAACTGCAAGATGCTATCCTATCAATATGGGCCAACATTTCTAAAGAATGCTTTCAGCACCTTGTTGAATCAATGCCACGTAGAATTAAGGCAGTACTGAAGGCGAAAGGGGGTCAAACACAGTATTAGTATGGTGTTCCTAATAATCCTTTAGGTGAGTGTATGTGGTATATAAGTATTTTCTATGTTCGTATCCAGAGGGTGGGTTAGGGTGATGGGAGGAAGAACAATGTAAAAATGTTTGCTGGGTTCTGTATAATTGTTGTACACTGTATAACTTGATGTGATTAGCAAACTGAAATTCAATAAACATGTTAAAAAAAAAAAAAAAAAAGAGTGCTCATGATTCATGAACATGATGTCAAGATTTTCATTGCAAAATCACTTAATGCGGGTTATCACCAAAACATTTTATGCTTATCTAACAGAAAATGCCTTAACATATAGTAAAAACTTTTCTCCAATTATACCTTTTCACACAATGCAAATCAGAGTGAAGTTTTGTCATAAAGAAGTCTTCTTTGTCATTTGGTCAACCATAAAAATAACATAAAAGTGGTCTAAACAAATTGTGCGTTAAAGCCTTATGTAAGCCACTGTATGAGGAATGCTTGTTTGAATGAACAAAGTTTTGATTGACATGAGGGTGAATAAATGACAGAATATACTTTTGGGTGAAAAAAATAAAATAAAATTTGAATGTAAAAGTCAAGCTGCTGTCAATAGAGTTACAGTCTCAATTAATACCTGCACCCAGCCCTCCGTCAGTCAAAGATAACTAATCAAAACACTTCTTTCACTCTCTTCTTACCATTCATCTCTTTGCTCGCTTTCTTGCTCTGTCTGGCCCTCAATCTCTTCACATCAGCAACACTTACCTTCCAGGCCCCACTAAGGCATGAGACTGCTTGTATACTTTACTGATAATAAATTTATGAACCAAACCTAGGAGAGAGGATTATTAAACGAGCAAACGAATCGCCACAGTTCACTTTACCAAGCCGGCATATCCTTTTCATCAACAGAAATATCTCTTCAAAGTCAGTAAAAGCATGCTTAGAAAGTAAAGGGCCATTTGAGTGAGTATAGAGAGAATTGTAAAGGTAGGGGGTGGGACAGATATGATCCAGTATGACCCCCCCCCCCCCCCCCATCTAAAAGCTAAACCCAGCCTTTGAAAAACATGCAGGGTCTTTAATAATTCAGTTTTGGAGAGATTGAGTAGCTTCTTTAGTGTAAAAATCTGCAATCTCCTGACATAAGATCAGTCCCCATGGGGGCTACTTGCTGACTCTCAGGCAGCCTCCTTGAGTTCTCACATCACAACTGTGCACTGTGTTCCTTAGTAGGATTCTGCTCTATTCTCGAGATATTCCACGATTATCTTCCAGATCAATAATTACTGTTGAAAATAATTGACAATTAGGTGAGTATCAGTAAATTCAGTGAAGTTTCATTTGTTAGCAATTTGTTATGTATTTTTAACACATTACAATGCATTATAACATAAGACAATATGAAACACATCCAACACATTTGCTAACAATTATTAAAGATGACTACTGACATAACTGCTGTACCCCACAAATACTAGGCTGTAAATATTTTACAAATTTGCACCCTAAACACATTTATATTTTATCAGGTTTTTCAAGCAGTTTACTCTCAAAGAAAAGTGTTGGGCAGTATAATTATTTCAATTTAGCATTTTTTTTCTGATGTATTACTTACATAAATACAAGAATTTGAGTTATTGCTCCTCAGAGGGATAATTTGAGCTAAAGCATGCATTAATTAATCTAACCTAGATGGAAAAGAGGATATCCCAAAATAAGCTCTTGGTGAACATCCTGGATGATTACATTCTTTAAAAGGAAATTGGGACAATTTTTGCACAAAAAAGGTGGTTCATATTTTATGTTCTCAGAATCGCTGGCAGGTGGCCTGCTTTAGACAAGACTCAATAGGACATGTTACATATCTATCAGAACAACAAATAATTAAACGTCACAGGCAAAGAAAGGTCAGAGGACTCATGCAAAACATAAAGGGCCACAATATGTCAGATATCAATTTAAGGACATAATACATGCACTTCATGTGGTACTTAAAAGTCAAACATACAGTATGTTGATTAGGGCACAAATATAATTTGCAAATGAGATTCGATAAATCTTAACCCTTTGATGAATGGTGGCCACTACAACTGACAGGTCTAAAAGCCATTTTTAACAATGCAGGGTGTTTCATCCAACTAATGATCACAAAGAAAATTTGCATATTAGTGCCAAATGTTTTGCTGCTATATTTGGACCCAATGTGCCGAATTCCGGACAAGCACCACCATGCAACGAATGTTCATGCCCCGAAAATTGTCCACACTGCATCTTTGACAAAACATTCCAGATAATAAATTTGCAAAGTAGAACGTAAAGAAAGCTGTTTTGGTCTCAGTATTGTTTTGTTTGGGGTTATGTTTACTGTTAGGGTCAGGAGTACATTAGAATATTTATTACTTCTCAAATGTTTCAGAAAATCAGACTTTGCTTTTCACATGTCATCCAATCAAAAATTAAGTTCTTGCACAGTGCATCACAGCTGTAGTTCAATCTTCAAATTTTAGCAGACAAAACTTTCAACCTCATGCTGCCAATATTTAGTGAGATGAGTCTGATCCAAACCATCCTGGATGATCACCTTTTACCCAGTATAAATCTATATGACTGTTCTATATAGTTAATCATATTATGTTAAAGAATGAATGACGCCATATATTCAAGAGTGTTCACAAGATAATTCGTAGTTCTATTACTGAAAAAAATGGGATTTATTAATTTCTTATTTGAATTAAAAAGAAACATTTAGAAATGTATTTTCCTTTATATTTTTTCCTTGATATTATGTTACCTAGAAAATCATGCATCAGCAAGTTAAATATTTAAATACTTTAATATACACTCACCTAAAGGATTATTAGGAACACCATACTAATACTGTGTTTGACCCCCTTTCGCCTTCAGAACTGCCTTAATTCTACGTGGCATTGATTCAACAAGGTGCTGAAAGCATTCTTTAGAAATGTTGGCCCATATTGATAGGATATCACCTTGCAGTTGATGGAGATTTGTGGGATGCACATCCAGGGCACGAAGCTCCCGTTCCACCACATCCCAAAGATGCTCTATTGGGTTGAGATCTGGTGACTGTGGGGTCCATTTTAGTACAGTGAACTCATTGTCATGTTCAAGAAACCAATTTGAAATGATTCTTTTGTGACATGGTGCATTATCCTGCTGGAAGTAGCCATCAGAGGATGGGTACATGGTGGCCATAAAGGGATGGACATGGTCAGAAACAATGCTCAGGTAGGCCGTGGCATTTAAACGATGCCCAATTGGCACTAAGGGGCCTAAAGTGTGCCAAGAAAACATCCCCCACACCATTACACCACCACCACCAGCCAAATTGAACAGGTGTTCCTAGTAATCCTTTAGGTGAGTGTATATAATTGTCAACCCATTCTATGTTATCTTATAAAAACACTGAAACACATCATAGTCAGGAGTCGCGTGGCGCCATGCAAGGTTCGGACGTGTGAATGGTGAGCTCTGCGCACTTTGCTAGTTTTAATACTTTTTGCCATGGAGACAAAATTCACTGAGATGGCGGATGTTGAGAAATGGATCAATTATCTGGAGTCATTGGAGTGGGAATTAGCTGCTTATCCGCTAGTGACCAAGGTGGATTTGGAGCATGTCTGGGAAAAGTTGGAAGATATGGAGAATCATAACCAGCAAAATAATGTCCAAAATGTTGGAATTTCTAAGTGAGCAGAGGGTCAGAATATATTGGAATTCCTGGACAGGCTCTTTCCAAATCTGCTTGACATAACAGGCCATAAGATGGAAATCGATCAATCTCACAGAGTTCCAGCTCAGTGATCCGCTGTGGGAGACAGGTCCACGATCAATTCTGGCCAAAGTTCTGAGATCATCTGATAAAGATCTTGTGTTACGTGAGGTGAGGAGTGGGGGAAGGCTTTCTTGGAATAACCACAACATTTTCTTGTTCCCAGACTTTGTGAATTTGACAAAAGAGAAACGTGATCGATTCAAGGAATGCAAGAAACTCTTACATCAATGGAAAGTCACTTTTGCACTGATGTTCCTGGCCAAATTGAGAATAGATTCTATGGATGGCCACAAAATATTTACATGTTTTCAGCAAGCCATGTCCTTCAAAAGTCAATGGAGTAAGTTATTTTGTGGTACTGACATTGCAGCCGAGTGGGCCTGACTCATTGAACATTCACTTGACCATCTGAGGAAACTGGGCGCCTTTTTTGTTTCTTTTTGTGCTGGTTCCACTCAGTGGCTGGAGTTTGTTGCCTCCTATTGGTTGGGGTTTTTTTTTTTTTAGTATTTCTTGTAGGACATTGGAGTGATTGGGTCATTTGTTGCACTCATGTAGCAGTCAAATGGGCCGGCTCGCTGAACATTCGTTTGACTGCCTGAGAAAACTGAACAGCTTTTTTTTCTGTCTTTTATTTTTTTGTGCTGGATCTGCTAGCAGCTAGACCTTGTTTTGTGGAGGAACACACCTTCGGGACAGTTATGTGGATGAATCTACACATTCTGTGTGTTTTATTCCACCTATTGGCTGGAGTTTTTTTTTTATATTCTGTTGTATAATTCTGTCTCACAAAATTTGTATAGAAACACCAGACTTGAGCAATCTGACGGCAAAGTTGTAGTGGGGGCTCACGTAGGCGTACATGGACTGTTTGAGTTTGGAGGGATGGACGCCGGTTGGTGCTGTTGTGCGTGAGGTTATGTGTTGGAATGTGGTCTTAATTGAATTTTTGACACACAATCTATTTTTTCTAATATGTCTAAATGTCAAATGTTAATATGAGTGGATTGTCTCTCTGTGAATGGAATGTGAATGGGTTGGGGCACCCCAAAAAAGAAGGAAGTTTATTTATTTTCTTAAACGTAAGAAATTGTTTCTTCAAGAAATGCATCTTTCCCTGCAGGATGCTGAAAAATTTGGGAAGATATGGGGTGGACATGTTTTCTTTAGTGCTGGTTCAAGTAAGAGCAGGGTCATTACATTGATAAATAAGCATCTACAATTCAAATGTCTCAAACAGACTAAAGATAAATATTGTTTAAATATAAAATAGTCAATATTCTTTTAGCAGAAATTCAGGGGCAAAGGTAGATTTTGGCTTATATTTACGCACCTAACGCTGATGATCAGGGCTTTTTTATAGATCTTGAAGGGATGTTGAAAGCCGCGTGCACCCCTCATGATATAATATTGGGAGGAGACTTTAATCTATTGATGGACTAAATCCTTGATCATAGTGAAACAGAAGTGTGTAAGCCCCCTAGAGCATCAATGACGCTTCATAGGATGTGTAAAAAATCTTGCTCTTACAGATAGTCCCTCATTTCATCTGTTGTTGATTGCTCAAATCACTCCCTGGTGAGTTTAGAGATGTTGCCACATAAGGAGAAAATTAAATTATATAGTTAGCACTTTAATGTATCCCTTTTGCAAAATCCTGAATTCCAACAATTGTTAAAGGCTAAAATAAATATTTATATGGAGACCAACTGGTCCTCAGTATCCTCTGTGGGCATGGCTTGGAAGGCACTTAAGGGGGGTTCTTAGGGGTCAGATCATACCGTATGCCTCGTTCACTAAAGAATCCAAAGCACGAGAACTTGTGGAGATGGAAGGGAATATTAAAAGTGCCAATGGTCTCAGAGAGTTGACCGATTGAAATACAGATATAATACTAATTTGTCATGGAAGATGGAGTTTTGGCTATTCAGGGAAATCTGCTGGTGGTAAAATATTTACCACGGCCACTGATATTAATAATGCTTTTAAAGAATTCTATATTGATCTCTATAGTTCCACGTCTTCATCTACTGATGAAGATATTAGAAACTTTGTGGAACCATTTGAACTCTTAATTAAAAAGAGAAAAATTAAAAAGCACATATAATTGGTTAAGGGGTTACTGGGCGTGAATAATAAATGCATCATCATCATCATCGTCATCCTCCATTTGGCTGGGCAGAGATTACCTCAAGTGTTGGATTTACTACTTCAGGAGGTAAGACATGTTATTTAACATATGTTGTCAATATTGTCAATTGAAAGTGAAAACGTCATAGTTATGAAGCATTTGTTTGTACAAGTAACGCTACTTATTTCTGAAAAAAATTACTTGACCGATGGCATTCATCAGACAGGCAGCTAGCCTCTATTTTTAAGCAAATTTCTGTGAAACTCGCTAAATAAACATTAGCTAGCAATACTATGTAAATTTTTAGCTAAATATCAATAACTTTTTTTTGCCAATTTTTTTGCTTCTGGATGATAGTCAAACATTTTAGTTACGAAGCATTTATTTGTAACTATTTTTTTCTGGAAAAATTGATGTCATCAGTGTCATCTTTTTATCTAATTTTTTTTTTTTTTTTTTTTGGCAGTTTCTGTGAAACTTGCTAAATAAACATTAGCAAGCAATACTATGTTACATTTTAGCTAAATGTCAATCACTTTTTTGGCTGATTTTGTCGCTTGTGAAAACTCCACCAGAAGTAATGTGAGCCAGAGAGCAGACGCTGTTCAGACCTGCTTGGAAACTGGCCTGCTAGTTAGATAAGTTATCTAGCTTGTTGATTTTCCCATGTAATAAAAAATGGTAGATATCTTTCTATAATTTTGCAGATAGCCTTACCCATCCATCACAAAGACATGATTTTAGGTTGTATGTAGCTTCCTGTTCACAAGGAAAATGTGAGATGGCTATCTACGGTTGGAAATTCTAGTTAGACTATTCAGTGTGCGGATTTGTGAAGAACATACTGCTTGCTAACAATTGTTGTAAATTTTTTCTGTTGTAGAGATGAATAAAGACTATGACTCCCTGCTCTGCATCCTCAAGATGAGGAGACAGATGACTGCTGATGAGCTTAGGTTCTTAGCAGAGGAGTACGTGGCTAATGAGGGCATGAGCACACAGGATGAAGATCTGCTAGACCAGGAACAACTGCAGGAAGACCCGAACCACGTGGAGATGGAGGATGAGTTGGAACCTGCCAAGGTTCTAAAAGGGTTTTAAATTATGGGTAATTGCAACATCAGACTCGGGGTATACTCTCGACTTTAATGTTTTCACAGGTTGTCATGATGGGTGTGTCACTGACTTGGCCACCAAAGTAGTTGAATCGTTACTGCAGCCATTCAAAGACCAGGGCCACAATGTTTGGTTTGACACATTTTACACATCCCCAGCTCTTATGGTTAAGTTGTTAGAAATGCCTCTCCAATTCCACAATATGAATGGCTCATCTGAAATATTTAGGTTTGTAAAAAATTATGACTACTGGACAAAAGAAGTAGCCCTCCAGGCCACTATCATCAGCGATAATAACAAAAACATGGGCGGGGTTGATAGGTCAGACCAAATTATAAAATCTTACGACATCCTACAAAAAAAAAAAGTTTTCAACTTAATAGACATATTGTTTAAGGAATGGCAACACATTCATGCGGCACCAGGGGATGAGCATAGACCGGTGCTTAACCCAGATAGATTTCAGAGAAAACCTGGCTTGTCAGCTGGGAGGTATCGATATTCACGCAAGTTTCCCTTTGCACACAATAAAGCCTGTAGTCCCTCCCATGTCCCTAAATTTGAAGAGTCCTCTAAGAGATGTTGGCTATGCTATTGGAAAAGTAGGACTGAAAATACTAAAGTACTAAAAACTAAAGTAGCTTGTTGCACACCGGAATGTAATGGCAAAAGACTTTGCTTGGTTCGTGATAGGAACTGTTTTTAGTCTTGGTACTCAGCTGAGTGTGACCAGTTTTGCAAAGAGGCCTAGGTTGGGCTGTGTTTACTGGTGTTTTTGTCCACCCTTCTTTTCTCCCTCTCTTCTCTCCACAGGTATTGCAGTTGTATGTATTTATGAATTTATATATATTCTGTTTCTGCACTCTTTATTAAAAAAGTATTTACTGTAGATAGTTCGAAAGTTTGATTTTGTATGTTTTGCTGTGTAATTCATTTGTAATTCTATTGTTCAAATTAAATAAAGTGAAATGTATATTTCAGTGTTTGTGTCCTTCAATTTCAGATGCAATCTCAATTTATTATTACAGGTGCTCAAAAGTAGTATTTGAGGAGTGGTCATGTGAAATGTATCTTAACATTCTAAATGTTTGTTTTATTCAATTTTCCCACTAATCACTAGAATGGTCATAATTTTTAAACAATAGATTATATTTGTAATATGTCTTCTTTTCTACATTGCCAACAGAATGATGTATATTTCATCCCTCTAGTTTGAAATGAAAATGAAATGAAAATGCAGTTGTCTGATGAAATATGGTGGCCGGAGAAGATTGCTGTGAGAAATCATATTGATAAAGGATGATTATCAGTAAATAATCATACATATATTTATATAATTTGAAAGCCCAAATTTTTCTCTTCAATATGGTATATACAGTTCAGGTGTGATGTTATATGAATATGAATGTAATGAATATGGATATGAATATCATATTCTGGCACATAATGGAATTTTCAGAATTTCGGGCTCAGGCCTTAAAAGGTTAAATAAAGTTATGACATCTCTTATACATATAGATCAGGTGGGGTTTATTCGGGGCCATTGCTCTTCTGATAATATTAGGCATTTTATCAATATCATGTGGTCAGACTCCGGTCGCTGCCATCTCACTTTATGCCTAAAAGCCATTTGATATGGTGGAATGGGATTATTTTTTAAGATTTTGGAAATACACGGGTTTGGGAATACTTTTATTGGATGGATTAAGTTACTTTATAGACACACGGAAGAGGTGGTACAAACAAATTGATTAATTTCAGATCATTTTACTCTGGATGGGGCACCCGGCAGGGTTGCCCTCTTTCCCCATTATTGTTCTGTCTTGCCCTAGAGCCATTAGCAGCCACGATAAGAATGGAAGATGATTTTCCAGGGGTGGTGGCAGTAGGTATGGCGCATAAGCTTTTGCTCTATGCAGATGATATTTTACTATTCGTCTCTGACCCCACTAGATCTATGCCTTGCCTCCACAGAATTATTAATTCCAGTCCTCAGGATACAGAGTCATTTGGTCTAAATCCGAAGCTTTGGCTCTGACAGCGTTCTACACAGCAACTGCTTTTCAGCCGGGCTTCTTCCAGTGGCCCAAACAGGGCATTAAGGATTTGGGCATTTTATTCCCTGAAAATTTGTCTGATTTATGTAGCAGGGTGACTGAATCCACTTAGGAGGATATCATCCACCTGTGCTTAGTTTATCAGCCCCCCTCCCCTTTCTGTTTGATATATAAGGGATGTGTGGTGGCCACTTGGTATGCGTTTTGGTATCGCCCTCGTGACGTCATCCGTGGTTGCCGCAGGTATGTGATTGTTTGGGGTGAACTCGTGTAGTCTCGTTTTGTGCAGGCGGTTTATATGAATTTCTCTTGCTGTCAGGCTTAGACGGTAGGCTGTTTGTCCCGCCTGCTGTGTGTTTGCTGCCCACTTCTCACAGGTATGTGTAGCCTTTTTTTTTAATGAGAAGAAATTGGCCACGGTTGGCAATTTATGATCTGTTATGTCTTTAGTGGCATTGATAGCATGCCATCTATATGTTCCTGACTGAGAAGCTGTATTACATTATGGTGCGCGACTACGAAGCAGTTGAGTGAAGTGATCATTGCGTGGTATGTAAGATTATAGTTTTGGGTGTTAATAACTTGCTGCTGTTCTTCTAACATTATTTTTCTGCTCGGCAGGCCCTCCCTGTATAACTGAGATTCTCTTGGGCTATTCGTGGGAATTAAGTATCAATTGTGATCGTGAATAATTATGACTGCGTCGCTGTTTTGCCTCAACATCCATGATGATGGAAACTTTTTGCTGCTGTGATTCTGTCGCACGCCACTTGTGAAGATTGTGCATTCATCTGACTTTGTGGGCGGGCTGTCTCTTTTGGCCGCCGGCTATTGGAATTTCCGTGTTTTTAAGCATCTTGTCAAGCTTTGTGTATGCTGGCTGTCTCTTTTGGCCGCCGTTATGAACCCCATTTGATTCATAAACATGTATCTATGATTATTTGTTTCTTTTCTTTCTTTTTTTGGTTTATTTCGTGTCTTATTTCTTGTGATTGCTATGTGAACTTAGTTTATTTTTTATGTTAATTTGTTTTCATGTGGAATTGTGAGTACCACTACTAAGTCAAGTGGTTTAAATCCTTTAAGTATTCTGACATCTAATCAACTTGGCTTGTGTATGTTTGTTTTGTGTGTTTATTGTTTTCTATTATTGTTGCAGGAGCTGGGTGGGGTTTCTGGAGGGTGAAGGCGAAGCTGCCATTTGTGTGGTGTGCTCACACCTAGTGTCGTGTGTTTTCTGGCATCTAACCTTCACGTGTGCAGTTGGGTATTTGAAGTGTACTATTGGGGGGGGGGGGTTGTTTTCCAATTTGGCAGCTGGCCCGTACCTCCAGACACCTCCGCTCATGGTAAATTTGTTTCTTTAAATGGAATGTTATTGTGTGTGTGTGTGTGTGTGTGTGTGTGTGTGTGTGTGTGTGTGTGTATATGAGTAGATGCGATTGATGGTGTTCCTCATTATTATACTGCTAGTGTAAGAGTTTTAAACTTTGAATTTCTAACTATTTATTCTTCATTGACGAACAAAATAAAACTTCTTTATTTATACGACATGTCTTTTCACCCATCCACTCAAAATGAACCTGTGTGCCCTTAGGGCTATTTCCCTGGTTTTCCGGGGTGGCGTAGTCGATCATATATTGCCATTTTCTGTTAAAAGTGTGGTAAAACATCTTTCAGTTCTCTTTACTCTTGCACCGCAACGCTACATTTAGTTAATTCATCATTACAAAGCCTTTCCATCAAACTAATCGGAGAAGTTCATTTACACCCTGTTATCTCACATTTGCACTTGGTATGGACAAAAGTGTCCAGAGTGTTTAATTCGGACATTTTATTTAAATGTTGCCTTGAGTATATGGCTGAATCGAAAATTATTTTTTAATAAGTCCCCTTTCTGCTGGTCAGAGTGGATTGTGAGGGAGGTTAATTCACTTGGTGACCTATATGGGAGTGGAGTGTTGGTTCAACATTTTGGGATTTCGAGATCTCAGTTCTATTGGTATTTACAGCTGCGCCACCTGCTCTATACTGTTTTGGGAGTAGCACCCACCCCCCTAAAGCGGCAGATACTCTGTGAGAGGTGATTACTGCTTTTGGAAAAGGTCATGAGTCATCAGTGTATTACTCATTGCTAATTCAGAGTCTGGGGGACAGAGCTTTATCTTTTACTTCTGTCAAGATATTATGGGAGAAAGCTTTCAATTTGGTATGGAGGAGGGTGTGAGGGCTAGGATTCTAAAAAGTTTGCATCTGGAGATGCAAGGAGATGCAAGGCATCTAAGTGCGCCTTAAGCAATTCAAGATTTTACATAGATTCTATTGAACCCCTCTAGATTGTATAGGCTTGGTGTCAAAGACACCCTCCTGCTGGCGATGCCAGTCAGAAGATGGAGACAACCCATGGTTTTTGGTGGTGTGTTAATATCCAAGAATTTTGGTTGAAGGTTAATAGTTTTATATGTGACGTTTTTTCAAAATTTCATTTTGCCCAGACTCTGTATTTGGGCGATGGGGCTGTCATCAATATGGGGGATAAACACATAAAAAACTTGGTTCTGACCAGTGTTATGATTGATAGTCAGGTTATTTTAAGGGAATGGAAGTCGGATGGAGTACCCTCATTTCCGTAGTGGTGTGCGCAGATGGGGAGGGTGGCAGCTTTCAAGGAGGTATCAAATAGAAGGCTGGGGTTGTGGAAATTGTTTGATAGGAAATGGGGCAATTATTTAGCGTTTTTGGGAGACTCTCTGGGAGGGGCTGTAGAGAGAGAAGTTTAGTTTTAATTATGTATTATTCTATTTTCTTTTTGTTTTCTTTTTTTTTTGTATGTTGTTTTGTGTGTGTGTGTGTGTGTGTGTGTGTGTGTGTGTATTCTTCTATGTGACCACAGGGGTGTTCGTTGGGGGTTAGGGTGGGGTTGATGAGGGGGAGGTAATAGTGGGGGTTAAATGTTAAATGTTGATTCAATGTATATATGTTGTGTTTATCCTTTGTTATAAATCCATTAATCAATAAAAAATATTAATTGAAACACATCATTGTCTTAGATATTTCAGTGCCAACTGCAGGTAAATTGGAAGTGTTTTTCTGCCAGATCTTGTATTTTCTTCCTTTTTTTAACAAATGTATTGTGTTCTCATGCTTACCCAATCCATCACTCCTACTCTGGCCATGAAAAAAAGCACTTTCCTGTGGTTTGTGTTTTCTTATTTTTGCCAGTACTGCTGTTCCTACCACACTCAAGAGACTGCACTGATGGACACTCTGGTCAATGTAGGCAAGGTGCTGAGGGATGGAGGAATTCACTACCTATATGCATCTTCTCCAAACCCCCAAACCAACACTCCCTCCCTTAACATGCAGCTCTCTCTGTAGGCCACTTCAATGTCCCTTGTGTCTCACTAGACTGACTCATACTTATGATAGCCTGTACACTTCAAAATTCTCAAATGGGCCACAAGTCTGTCATCATGCAACCATGAGAAATAAGAGTGATGCTTTCAAGGGAACAGAGGGGTTGAAGTGTTTATGAGAGAGCAATGAAGATGCAAAAACAAGCAGGTTTAAGAAAGACATGCAAATGGAATGCAGTTGAAAATGGCTCACTTACCAGAATTTCAAAGGCCTTTAAAATGACAGTTGGAAATATGCCCAACTTAAATTGATAGCTCACCCAAAAAATTAAAATCATCTGTCATCATTTACTTCCTCTCATGAGTTAGAAACCTATGACTTTCTTCCAGGGAGCTTTTGTGTTTAGTTTCATTGCAATTTTTTCCCATACAATGAAAGTGAATGGTGACTGATGCTGTCATTCTGCTAAACATCTCCTTTAGTGTTTCATGAAGAATGAAATTCATACAGGTTTGAAATGGCATGAGGGTGTGTACAGGCTTGGGTATACTTAGTGTTTCTGGGTTTGGATCGGATTGTGCCCCTTCGACCACATTGCCCATCAAAGTATACTCTTTTTACCATGAGTGAATAGGAACGTGTTCGACACATAAACACTACAACCGCTTTGTGATGACGTGCACAAACGAGGAGTGTCCACGTGGCGAGAAAATCTGGGCTGTGTGCAGACAGTCCCTGTAGGCTGCACTGATGACGAAATTTACGTCATGTGTAACAGTAGCCAGCTGGGATGTGATGGCTGTGCAGTTTGCAAACCTCACTCTCCTGGCCTTAAGAGCAATATTAGCGACTGAGGAGAGAGACCATGGCTTTTATAACCTCCTTGCTAGCATGTCCAGCTCCCATGCCCGGGATCGCCAGTTCGAATCCTGCTCGGGGCGGGTCTAGTAAAACTGGTGACACTGGTGCGGTGACCCAGATGGGATTAAGGTTTAGGGGGGTAATGTTAGTCAATTGGTTCATGATAGCTGTGCAGTGTGTAAACCTCACTCTCCTGGCCTTAAGAGATGCACTAATGACCAATGCAAGAGCCATGGTTTTTATAGCCTCCTTGCTAGTGCATCGGACTCCCATGCTGGGGATCGCCGGTTCGAATCCTGATCAGGGCAGGTAGCGGAGTGACACATGCATACTTTTATCAGCAACACTATCCCTTTAAATGGGGTTGTAGTTCAAAGAAAGTCATAAACAATTTAAACTAAAAACAAGTCAACAATTTCATTACATTCTATATTGTGTGGGCAAATTGTTCATAATTCTACGGAAACACTGTGCCATTGCATTACCTGGAGATGTTTTTTAGATGTTTTAAGGCTTTTGAGCAAGCACTCAATATCTGGGGAGATGTGTGACTCTGCATTTGGAACAATTATGTTCTATTAAATCCATTCAAATTAAAGTCTGTTCCATCTGACAAAGTGAAATTTGATTTCTAAAACGTTCTCTCGTTTTTGCTGCACAAAGAAGCCGCCAGGGATTGAGAGAGTGATCGCTGGAGAGGGAAGTGGGCTGGAAGGCAAATCTTGGTGATGTGTATGTTCTTAAAGTGCCCCTGGGTCTATCCTGGGTAGGCAGGATCTGACAAAAAGATCAGTAAGGAGGAAAAAAATCCACCACTCTGCTCAAGCATGGGAAATTAAGCCCAGATAAATATTCTTACTTAAAACACACTCAACTCCTTCTCTCTCTCTCTCTCCCTTTTTTCAACATCTTCTCTCTACTTTACCCATTCGTGGGAGAAATTACCAATTGTTTCATTAGATAAACTCCCAGCAGCACCTGCCGTTAAGACCTGTAGGTTCTGGCACTGTTCCAGACTGGCCTCCCTCGAGTATTTGTTCAAAAGAAAAACTCTGTTGAGCCTCCCGGGGATGTTTAACTGATTGCAACAATGAGTATTTAGAGGATTAACTTCTGTGGGAATTCAACAAGTTTGGTGCTGTCAGAAGCTGAATTTAACTGTCAGGTAGCAATATATTTAAAGGGTCCTGACAGGAAGTAATGACTACTCTTATTTCTTCAAACAGACTGATTTTGTTTTTGCCATTGGTGATGTGAGACCGAGAGTTGGTAGACAGGAATTCTCAGTTTATCTCTGCTGAGCAAAACCATTTGGATGATAAAGAGATTAATATTACTTATTCCAACAGCAATTGAGATGAAGGGCATACACTTCAGATGAGCATACGCTAAATCAGTATGTTTTTTAAATACAAATGTAATTTAAATCTTTCGGATTTAGGTTCTCCAAACAGGTGTGAGACGGACAAGTAATATAGCTAGATACTATGTAATTGATTAAAAACAAAAGACTTGTTTTGTTTTTTGAGCTTTGAGCTTGTTTGATGATTGAATTAGGTGATCATATGGAGAAATGCATAGGATTCCCTCCTGCTATGACAGTGTTGCAGCATATGATGGAATATAGCAAGAGCTTTAAAAAGGAGATCAGATATGTGTCAGTTTATATCACATGACAATAACCTGATTAAAACTGGTATAAATCTTTGAATATTGCAAAGTTATACTATAGCGCCCTCTGCCCTTTAGATGTAGTACATGAAGTACTATATTTTCTGCAGAGCCAAAAGCTACCCAAGAAACCCAAGTATATTAGAGACCAATAAAATACTCTCTTTATAGCTAGCCCAGCTTACTGACCTTATGCAATCATCAAAGGATATCAAACACAACCAAACCTATCACTTTGTATCCTTGAGTGGGTCTCAGTCTGCATGAGAGCTGTTATTGGTTTGAAAGTTCCATAATTCAATAAGTTTACATTATGAATAATTTATTGTCAAAAAAATTTAAAGTTTACGAAGCCACACTGCACATTTAAAATTAAAAGGCATGTGTGTATGGTGCCCTACTGGTGTGTAATTTGCAGTGAGCTGCTCTGGCCTTTTCCAGCCATGTTTGAGCCAATGATTTTCTCTTGTCTCAGAGCAGTGCTGACCTTCTGAAAGGCAGCTGTGTGGTTAAAGCAGTCAATTTTCAAGGCCCTTGTAGCTTGAATCAAAACTCCATTATAGATTTTACCTCCGGGGGAACCTGGGGCCTTGCATGGTTTTTCACAATTTTACCTGTGGAAAAAACCTAAAAGGATGGGCCGCTCTCAAGAGGGGTGGTTCGGCTTGACAGGGGAGTATGAGGGACTGAGAGTGCCAGGTGTGTACCCCAGGATGCCAGCCTCATCTTCATGTGACAAGCAGGGGGGCAGCGCAGAGCGAAAATAGAGATTTAAAACCATGCGGATGGCACTGAACCCTTGACATGACAAGGCCAGCACCTGAGGGAAAGAACAAGAACAGAGCTCAGAATCTGAGAACAGCTATAAGGATTTTAAAACACCTCCTGGCAGGAGGAAAAGAGGAGAGACAAGAGAGAGAGATAGAATGAGCATCGAGGACAGATGGATATATGGCAAAGAATGAGTAAGTAGTATTAGAGAGAAAGAAAGGGTGGGAAAGACAGAGGCTGCCAAAGAATACTCATCAAAAAACGAACAGTTCTCTTCCCTTGAACCATGTGTACTAACAAGCCAGGCGGGGGCCAAAGACTCAGCCAGATCCTGTCTGGACATCTGTCACTTTGTGGAGACAACCTCCTTTAATAAGTGACAGGGCCTTAGTGCTTATGGGTGTGCGTTGGGGAGGGCTCCTTCACTCAAAGCAATGGCGAGGCCACTGTAGCCATCAAAGTCATGCAGCGGATGCCCTTTTGAAAACAACTTGTCCCAATTACAGCCAATAAGCACCAATCAGTGCCCAGAACACCCAGGCAGGGGCATCTGACATCAAAGATGCGGCACGAAAATGCCTGCATGAAGTTCATGTGGCAATTAGAGATCTTAAGCTGCATTTCATCACCAAATATTTTCAGAATATGTCTTAATTTAGTAGGAGTGAGAAGAAAGACAGTGAGAGAGAGTTAGTGAGCCAGGGAAAGGGGGAGATGCCCTAAAGTAATCATTAAAGCATAATTACTCCTCGTCATCTGTGCAAGTGCTTACAAAGTGCCAGTGCTGGATTTGTGCTTCTTTCCTCTGGGCAACACACACACACTCACACACACACACTAAAAAAACATACACACAGGCAAAATTAAATCCAAGGCCATACCCTAGATAAAAGTTTTACAATCAATCTCTAACTGGGTTTAATGCCCAATTAAAATAAAGATAATCTAGAACAGAAAACACTGCCTTTAGCTCAAATGCAACACTTAACATCTTTGTTAAGAAGTGGCTCTTTTTGGACCTGGTCTAATGCAAAATCAGTGCTGTATATAATAACAGTGCTGGGTAGTAACGGATTACGTAATCAGATAACAGAAATCAAGTACTTGTAATTGGATTACATTACATTTTAAAATACTCATAATCAGACTGCAGTTACTTTTTATAGGTTATTTGATCACATATTAACAAGGCAATGGCAGTAAATTGATAATTTATTGATCACCATAATCATTCTCTTTATTCAGTCATTTACATTCTTAATTCTAAATCAGCACACTGCTGATATACACCAATCTGTCACAACATTAAAACCACCTGCCCCATATTGTGTAGGTCCCCCATGTGCTGCCAAAACAGTGCCAACCTGTATCTCAGAATTGCATTCCGAGATCCTATTCTTCTCACCACAATTGTATATAACAGTTATCTGAGTTACAATAGACTTTGGCCAGAGTAGTTCGAACTGACATTCTCTGTTGACCTCTCTCATCAACAAGACATTTCCGTCCACAGAACTGCCGCTCACTGGATATTTTTTGTTTTTGGCACCATTCTGAGTAAATTCTAGGGACTGTTGTGCATGAAAATCCCAGGAGATCAGCAGTTACAGAAATACTCAAACCAACCCATCTGGCACCAACAATCATGCCATGGTCCAAATCACTGAGATTGATTTTATGCACTGCACTTCTGCCTTATGATTGGCTGATTAGAGAATCGCATGGTGATTGTTGTTGCCAGACGGGCTGGTTTGGATATTTCTGTAACTGCTGATCTCCTGGGATTTTCACACACAACAGTCTCTAGAATTTACTCTGAATGGTGCCAAAAACAGCTGTTTTGGCAGCACGATGGGGACCTACACAATATTAGGCAGGTGATTTTAAAGTGGTGGCTGATCTGTGTACGTTTAGTAAGTCTATGAGTGTTTTCGGATGAGGGTTGTGTGTATAGTAACTGATACTCACTACTAACCAACCTGGTGAAGATGGAGCAGTCTACCTCCAAATTTAACCACTGCGTCTATAGAGATAATTTCATTTTTAAGAAAGAAATTACACCAATGGTGTGCAGCTCACACACTGAAATTAAGTGCTTCAAAGGATCTTGTAGATGCCATCTCTGAGG